>CM028134.1:259740000-260340000 GCA_016271365.2 Neoceratodus forsteri | reverse complement strand
ACCACTGTGATGGTGTGTGACCAGCTGCAGTGATCACGTCCACAGGACCTGCCAACCCAGGCGCACACAGCAGTGCAGAACACTGCACACACCCACCAGCCAAGTCATGCACAGCACCACCGTGGCTGTCTAGTGACATGGCTATGTGGTGCAAAGGCAGTGGCACAGCCATGCACCCGGTGCACGCATGCACCACCAGTGATGCACACCCAGACATGCATTGCCACTAGACAGTGTTGACTGTAACCAGTGGAGTGCATGGCAGTGATGTCAATAAATGGTGGCCATGCCCCGCTGCCCACCTTGCCACACAGCATGAAATATTAATCATAGATGTCTGTCACTCACCCTCATCAGGCTGGTCAGGTGGCCGTTGTTGATCCTCAGCCTGCCTGGCTGTGGCTTCCACCACCCTCCGCTCCGCACGCATGCGGCGTACTTCGTCTGGGCCTGTGGGGACAAAAAGGTGAGAAGAACATCAGTGCAGTCCCGAAGCAAAGTCCCCCGCCCCCAAGGAGTGTACCCCACCCAGCCAGACCACCACCCACACCCTGTGAACACCGCCATGGCCAACCCCATACGGTCCCTCCCTATGTGCTGGACACAAACAACAATGTGACTCATATGGATGATAACAGTGTGTTGATGGAACCCCTACCCGGACGTGGTACTGTGCCTCTCCTGGCACGCGACCTTAGTCTGGTCAGTAGCTCTGGCTCCCTCCTCTGCAGGTCACCATATCGGTGCCTGCACTGCTCGGTTGTCCTGCCCCTGCCTATCACTGCCTCAAGGGCTGTGGCCACCTCTAGCCACACCTGGGACCTTGCCCTATCAAGGGGGGCCTCCCCAAAGAGAGGCCCATGGTGTGGCTCTACTGTGGCCACCAGATTGGTCAATTCAATGGCAGACCAGGGAGCAGTCCTTCTCCGTGCCATTGCGTTTGCTATAGTAGGCAATATGGAGCTCTGCAGCGCAGTACCCCAAGTGCAGATGCTGCTCGGTACAGCGTTGCCATTCCCTATCACGCTGTTACCGAACAGCGTGATAGAGGTGCACCTATGCCTGACGCATGGTGCCAAGGGGCCAAAGGTCGGGCACAGGGTCAAGGGTCCCTGGCGCAAGGCCACGCACAGTGCCATCAGATGACAATGCGTGTAGCACGATTGGCTGCCTGTGTGCGAGCACCACAGCGGACTATCGGGCAGTTGAGCCATTGCACCTATGAAGGCCCATTGCCACAATGCCATGTAGTGACCTTCGCTATAGCGCCACTGGCACAATGGTGGCCATGCCCTGCATTGCCTACCGTGCACAGCACATCATCAGCATGGCAGATGCCTGCGTCAGCAACCTGGGCATGTGCAGTGAGGTGTACTATGCATGCCACAGAACTGCGCCATTGGCTCAGCACGTTCGACACAATTGCGCAAAGCGCAACAGCGCGATATTCAGCCATCATATGCAAATCATCCAATCAGCCATTCAATGGTGCAGCACTGCAATTTGCATCTAATTAAAGTTGCTGCTCGCCTCATTTGCATGGATTGCGCTATAAAGGTGTGACAATGTGCTGCAGTGGCCATAGTCGGTTACTGCAGTTTATTGGTGAGTTGCATGCTGTGTGGGAATGTGGACTGTGGATTCAGGGACATGCATGGGACTGCACAGTCACAAGTAACAGCTGCCATTCTTACAGGCTACATAATGACCGAGCACATTCTTGGAGAGGAGGACAACAGTGGTGGGAGGAGGAGGAGGCCGAATTTTACTAAGGCTGAAACCGAGGCCCTTTTCGAAGCCTACCTGGCTCAGGAGCCACTGCTCAGTGGACAGCGGGGCACCACTCAGGCCCATGCTGCTGCATTGGAGGTGGTGGCATGTGCCATGAACCTGCATGGCAGCCACCAGGGCTCTGTGCAGGAGTGTAAGAAGAAGATGGGTACAGACAGGAGGAGGGCAAAGGAGAAGGTGGCTGCTATCAATGCAGCACATGCTGCAACAGGCTGGGGACAGCCGAAGGTGGTACAGGTCACCCCAGCGGAGGACAGGCTTGCTGCAAGCATGCACCAAAGTGCCACAGAGGGAGTTCCGATCGGTGGCTTCCAGACAGGTGGTGGCCCATCTCTGCATGGTAAGTCATGGTCTGTCTGGGGGGGGGCCAGGTAGGTCTCACGCAGTAACGTGACTTTGCTTTCCCTTACAGATCCTGAGCATCTGCATGGATCAGCGGTGGTGGGCCTGTCCACTGCAGACAGTTGGATGGAGTCGGAGGTGGGGCCATCCACCTCCACAGGTATGTGTGGGTCTGTACGACAGTGGGGCCGCCTGTCTGTCCACACTGATGTCGTTGAGACAGGTGTGGAGGAAGCCCTGCCTGTGTCCCAGCATGCTGGTGTCCATGGATGCCAGGACGCTGTGGCTGTGGCCGGGGCAGAGTCCGGCAACAGTGATGATGACACGACCATCATGGGCAGTGACACGTGTGTGCCACAAGATGGACACACAGCAGGGCAATTCGCACCCATGGCTGTGGCTGGTTCTGCAGTGGGGGCCTGCATGTCAGCACAGTCCCAGGCTGTACCTGTCAGCACCAGTGGGGCAGCACTGGTGTCTGTTCAGGACAGTGGGACTGTTGCGGCCACTGCGGTGGCACCACTGAGCCCATGTATGCGGCAGCTGGAGAGGCAGCATCAGCAGTCGCCCACCGGGCCTGGGGGTACAGGGTTCAGCAGCGGCATCTGTGCACTGCCTATGGACATGCCCATAGCTGGTCCTGGTGCACAGCACCCACCCTCAAGGGATGCTGAACATCAGGCCCTTGCACACCCTGAGGGACAGGATGCCGAGGAGGCTGATGACCTCTTGGATGAGCACACTCACCTACTGCGAGCATCGGTCCAGCAACAGATGCAGCTTGCAACATCCGTGGAAGCACTGTGTGTGGCTCTGGAGTGGGCATAGGAGCATCGCAGCAGGGACACCGAACAGATCCTGGCATGGATGGACCATTTGCGGGAGGATGTGACTGCTGCCATTGACAGGCATGCACAGGCATTCATTGCTGTCATGGCCACAATGGGCACACAGTCAGGTGCCCATGCATTGCGGACACCACGCAGTGCACTCTCCACCCCCGTTCCCAGTGTCATGCGACTCCCACCCTGCCGATGTCGGGTTCAGCTGTGGGCATCCCAAGCACTCCTGGTGCAGGCATGTTCTGTGTGCTGCAGACCCCTGCGCGGGCACAGCCATGCTCATGCAGTGGAACCCCTAGGGGATCATCGGTGCCACCCCATGAGGCCAGTGGTCAGCCTGCCAGTGCTGGCGGGTCTTGGTGGGGCTGCCCACGCATCCGTGGCAGCCGTGGCACTGTGTCACGAGACTGACCTGTCTCCCAGCATGGCTACTGTCTGGTGCTGCCCTGTGTGCATTGTGTGTTTCAGTGGGCAGTGCATGGGTGGGTACCCAGCCCTGCATGTGGACACACAGTCCACTTGCATACCATCCCAGGTGCTGTCCACAGTTATGTGTGCAAGATGATGCCTGCATTGCACTGTACATCAAAGTGCAATGGTGCCCAGCATCTGACACACGCACATGGACAGGCAGTGGGTGTGGTGGCCTGTGGATATGTGTGCTGCTAGGGTTGGCGTTCTGGGTCGGTGTGCCTTCTGCCCTCTGTGCACGTTTGGTGCGTTGTGTGTGTGCGTGTATGTGTGTCCATCCACGTGGCATGTTAATCCTCACCCATCCCTGGTTGTGTGTGTGCTTCTGTGCCTTGCCACTTTCCTTGATGGCATGCACCCCTGGTGTGTGTCCATGCTTATTTGTGGGTTGTGCCTTAGCCACTGGTGGTTGCACATGGCCCTATGACTTACCTGGGTTGGCTGAAGTGCTCCTCCATGATGGTGTCCCGGTGCAGCTGTGCCAGCCGGATCAGTCGGGGGTCCCGTCGACTAAGGGGGGGATGCCCATCACCAACATCACCGGCATCCTCATCGTCTCCATCGCTGTCCCCCTCTTTGACCTGTATGGCTATCCCACATTTGTTGGCCGTGTTGTGCAGGATGCAACAGTCCAGGAATATCCCACAGGCCTTTGAGGGGCTGTACTGTAGGGCACCGCCAGAGGTGTCCAAGCAACGGAAACGTGCCTTCAGCATCCCGAACACCCGCTCAATGACATTGCATGTGGTGGCGTGTGCCTCATTGTAGCATTGCTGCGATGGGGTCATGGGCCACCAGTAGGGTGTGAGCAGCCAGGGACAGAGTGGGTATCCACTGTCACCTGTGTGTAGAGGGCAGAGGTTAGTTTGGTGATCAGCATCGCCCTGCCCCAAGCCATGTAGGCCACTACCCATGGCACCTCTGGCCATGCCCCCCAGGCCCCAGATTTATCCATTTGGTTTGCATACTCACCCACTAGGTGTCCAGTGGGGATGTCCCACTCTCAAATCTGTGGCACAGTGCCGACTGGTGCCAGATGAATGGTGTGTGCTCCCCAGGGTGCATGGCACAGACATTGATGATGCGCCCCCTGGCATCGCACACCACCTGGCAGTTGATGCTGGAATAGCCCTTGTGATTCATGTATGCGGCCCCCCGTGGCCAGGTGGTGTGCTATGGCCACATGGGTGCAGTCTATTGCCCGTAGCATGCCAGGCATATGTGCTACCCTGTGGAACTCCTGTATGTTTGCTGTGCACTACACTGCTGTGCTGGGGAAATGGATGTACTCCTCAGCATGTGGCAGCAGTGCGCTGAGGAATTGGGTGAGGTAGCATGACATGGCCAACTGGGTTATGCCTGTGGTGTCCCCAGTTGGTCTCTGGAAGGTACCCATGGCAAGCAAGCACATGCAGGCTGTTACCTTGGTCTCCAATGACAGGGCATGGCTCCATTGTGTGGGTGCCTGCATCACATCACTGCACAGCTCACAGAGCCACCTCAGTATTGCCCTGTTCAGGTGGTACTGGCCCACAATCTCAGTATCTGTGTACAGCACAAAGCTGGTGCGGGCTCGGTACTGCCTGTTGGGGGCATACCGCCGACGGGCCCTTCCACTGCCACATCCCCCTGCCACCCGCCTTCTCACCCCCCTCATTATGGCCTCCATGTGGAAGGTGGCACTGGCCATATCTCTGGCTTGCGTTCACCCCCCCAGGCAGCTGTTACTTTATTTCCCCCACTGTCCTGGCTACCTCCCCTGCACTGGGTACACCTGCCTGTGCTGGCCTCTGAGCTGTGTGGCTCCCCACACCTTCCCTGTGCCTGTCTGTTGCTGTAGTCTTTCCCTGGCCTGCCCTGTTCCTGCCACTTGCCCTGTCTGTGCCTCTGCCTCTGACACATGTGGCTTCCCTGTAGTGTTCTTGCACCTCTTCCTTGCTCTTTTTTATTTTGGCTTATTTCAGCTATGGCGCAACTTCCGCTTGCTCCACTGTTGCACATTGCGCAAGTCTTTGAATATCACACTGCGCCATTTATGCATGATTCCTCCCCCTTCAGTTGCGCATGCCTTCATTATCATTGCACTGTTGCTTAGCATGATTTCAGGGGTGCAACTTCCTCCTGCTGAATATCGCAGAATGACGCAAATTCGGACTTGCGCAGGCGCAACCCTATTGCGCATGGCTCAACTCTTTTGAATATCTGGCCCTATGTTTCTATGTTTCCATGTAAGACAGGTTAGCAAGGACAAGAGAAAAAAGAAACCACTATGGTTCTCCAGGGAAGTAGAGGAAAAAGTAAGAACGAAAAAACTGGCTTTTAGAAAGTGTAAAAAAACATAGAAAGATGAGGATAGGGAGACTTATCAGGAGAAACAAAGGGAGGCAGGGAAGGCACTCAGGAGCACAAATGCACAAACAGAGAAGAATATTGCCAAATCATTAAAAAAGGGGACAAAACACATTTTAGATACATAAGTAAAAACAGAACAAGCAAGGGAGGGATAGTAAGGCTGAAAGGGGGAGGAGGGGAGCTTGTGGAAGAGGACCACCAAAGAGTGGGCGTATTAAACAAATACTTCTGTTAAGTATTTAAGGAGGAGGGGTAGGTTGCAGGCCAATGATAAAAGACATGGGCACTAAAGGAAGGGAGGTGGGCACTAGCACTTTTACAATGGAAAAAATCCTAATGGAATTGTCATGGTTAAAAGTAGGCAAGGCAATGGGACCAGAAGGGGTTCATCCCAGGTTACTTAGGGAACTCAAGGAGGAGTTGGCGGCACCTCTGACAGCCCTGTTCAACCTGCCACCAGAAACAGGAGCAGCCCTGAGAGACTGAAGGAGGGCTGATGCAGTCCCATTCCACAAAAATGGAAGCAGAGAGGAGGCTGGAAATTACAGGCCTCTCAGTCTGATTTCAGTAGTGAGCAAAGTGATAGAATCACTACTGAAGGAATGAATTGGGGAATACCTTGTTTCCAATGGTCATCAGGATCAGAGGCAACATGGATTTACAGTGGGGAGATTTTTCCAGGCAAATCTGATCGGGTTCTTTGACTGGATATCCAAGGAAGTGGATCAGGGAGGAGCGGTTGATATAGCCTACTTGATTTCAGTAAGGCCTTCGACACCGTTCCACATAGAAGATTGGCGAGCAAGCTGAAAAGCCTGGGAGTGGGTCCTAAAGTAATAAGATGGGTAAAGAACTGGCTGGACTATAATAGTCAGAGGGTGGTGGTAAATGGCATTCACTCTGGAGAGGGCAATGTGATGAGTAGGGTGCCACAAGGGTCAGTACAAGGCCTGGTCCTCTTCAATGTCTTTATAAGTGACATTGCAGAAGGACTGGAAGGGAAGGTATGCCTGTTCATGGATAACACAAAATTTGCAACAGATCCAGCAACTTCTGTTTCTATGTTTAAATCTTTTCACATTCATTCTTCACACATTCAGTACACATTCATTTTTCAGACATTCACTCTTTAAACATTTACTCTTCACACATTCATTCTTTTTTAAAATGCTAACCCCTTATTTTCAAGACAGTCATTTTGTGAATACCCTTATAAATATGACATGCATCATTTATAGTATATTGGCCAAAATGTAAGTTTGCACCACAAATGCAAAAATACATCTCGTGTAAGATTTAAAAAATGACACCTGTCAAATTTATAAGGTATGATAAAGTTTGGAGTCAAAATATTGAAAATTAGCGAACTTTGAGTGAACATTGAAATACTGCAACGTTCCGTCATATGCTTGGCATTTTATCATATTTGTACGCCAGATTTTCAGTGCAGTCTTCTTATTACGTTACCTCATGAAGCACGTAGGTGAAAGGTTTCAAATAACCACCAAAACATGATTCCACACCACTGAAACATCATTCCATGGCACAGGTGCGAAAACACATTTTGAAAAATGACACCTGTCACATTTATGAGGTGTATTGAAACTTTGGAGTCAAAATATTGAAAATTAGCAAACTTTGAATGAACGTTGAAATACCACAATGTTCTATCATATGCTTAGCATTTTATCATATTTGTACACCAAATTTTCAGTATAGTCTTCTTATTACATTACCTCATGAAGCAGGTAGGTGAAAGTTTTCAAATAACCACCAAAACATGATTTCACACCACTGAAACATCATTCCATGGCACAGGTGCAAAAACACATTTTGAAAAATGACAGCTGTCACATTCATCAGGTGGTGTGAAAAAAATGACTATGCTGAAAACTGAAATGATCAGTTACAAGCGAGCATAGAAAAATTTCAGCGCATGTGCATAATTAAGCCATTTTTTACATATTTGACCCCACATTTTCAACATAGCCTTCTTATGACCCCACCTCATGAACAACAGCAATGAAAATGGTCAAATTCTGCCTGAAAGGTGATTTTGTCAAGTAACCGCAAAATCACATTTTGGGACGTGATTTGCAAAATTCCACTGCCGTTGGTCATGAGGAGGGGTCCTGAAAAAGCCATGTTGTAAATTTGGGTCAAAATATACAAAAATGAGAAAGTTATACATCAAAAGTTCAAAACCCCATTGAATTACAATGAACCACACTTACCTTAATTTCTCATATCGCAGTTGGTGGTTCCAGCAGCAAGATTTGTCTTCAGTGAACTGCCCTGCTATCTTGAGGTCATAAGATATAATGACCCCTTGGTCTCATTCTTGCTTGGTGACTGTAAGCTCCACTCCTCCCATCTTATCTGCAACCCATGGGTTCTGCAGCCCTAAGTGCATAACCTTGTACTTTTTGGCACTGAAACCCAGCTGCCACCCTCTAGACCATTCTAGTTTCCTCAGATCCCTTTGCATTCTCTCTACCCCATCCTGAGTGTCAACCCTGTTGCAGATTTTTGTACCACCTGCAATGAGACACACCTTATCTTCAAGAAACTCTGCAATGCTATTTACGAAGACATTGAAGTGGACCCATCCCAACACCAACCCCAGTGACACCGTACTAGTCACTCTTCTATAACCTGAGTCTGTTTTTGATCTGCATACCTGGGATCTAGTACCTGTCTGTATCTGCTTTGTTTTTAAAACAACTTTGGAATAATAAAGCATGGATTTATTTTGAAAGACTGTTGCCAGCCCATCCTTGAAACTGAGTACTGGATTTATTTTGGGCCCTCAGAGTGCTGACCACCCCGCTGCTTCGTCAGCACAGTACCTTGACTACTTGTCTACACCCTGGTAAGTGCACCCTGAGCTTGAGACATATAACGATGTCTCTAGAGCACCTGTTCCAACTGTTTTTTATAAATCTATCAGATTAGTTTGACATGACACCCCCCCTCATAAAAACAATCCTGCCAGTTGCTCTGCAGCCCTTTTGCCTCCATGTGCTCCACAAGCATTTCTTTCAGTAGTGTCTCTGTTAACTTCCCCACCACTGATTTGAGACTGACCAGCCTGTAGTTGCTAGCATCCTCCCTACTGCTGATTTTGTGCAGAGAGTCCACATCAGCCCTTCTCCATTCCTCTGAAACTTCCCCCATCTCCACTGAAGTGCTTGAAGTGCTGCCAGATGCATGGCCAGCACTGCTCTCAGTTCCTTTAGAAGCCTTGGATGACTCCTGTCTGGTCTCATCATCTATTATTCTCCTTTAAGGCTTCCAATCCCTTCTGGACCCTCTCCATTGAGAACAGACTTTTATCCACTCCCCTTTCAATGTTGCTGCTCCCTCACTGTGAAGATCGAGCAGAAGTCTTTGTTTATTATTTCCATTTTCTCTTGATCTTCTTCTGCACAGTCTTCCCCACTCTCCTGATTCTCACTAACCCTCCTTTGTCTTCCTCTTCCCTCACATACCTGAAGAAGGTTTTGTCCTCTTTTTTGATCTTCTTAGCTATCCTTTCGTTTGTTAGTGCTTTAGCTGCCCTTATTCTCCTTCCTGACTCCCTTTGTTTTGCCAGATATACTGTGCCACCCTGTCTTCATTCTTGTAGGTCTCCTTGCACTTTCTAAATGCTGTTTATTTCTCTTTCACTGCCTTTGCCACCTCATTAGAGAACCATAGTAGCCTCTTCCTCACTTTTCCTTGCTCACTTCCTTCAAACAGCATGCTGTTGCCTAGGCTGTACCCTCCTTAATTTTTCTCCATTGAGCCACCACTCTACCTCTGCCCCTGAGGCATTCTCTGAAGCAGTTTCCCATTTCTTTAAAATCTGCCCTCCTGAAGTCAAGGACCCTCATCTTAGTGTTTTTTTTCCTGTTCTATCCATCTGTCCTATCCTGTCTGTACAGAAAGTTGGTGAGACCCCATCTGGAGTATTGCTTGCAGTTCTGGAGACCCAATCTCCGCAAGGACATAGACAGGATGGAGGTAGTCCAGAGGAGGGCAACTAAAATGGTGCAGGGTCTGCACCAGAAGACATATGAAGAGAGACTTAAGGAGCTTAATATGTATAACTTTGAGGAAAGGAGGGACAGGGGGGACATGATACAAACTTTCAAGTACCTCAAGGGAATCAACAAAGTCCAAGAGGGTAGCATCTTTCAGAAAAAGAGATGTGCAGAAACAAGGGGGCACAATTTTAACATAGAAGGGGAATGGGTCAGAGGTAATGTGAGTAAGTATTTTTCATGGAGAGGATTGTGGATGCATGAAACAGCCTTCCTGAGGAAGCTGTGGAGTCAAAAACAGTGGGGGAATTCAAGAATGCATGCGAGAGACATAAGGCAATTCTAGGGGTTGGGGGTAGGAGGAAGTAGGCTGTTGGCTAACTAGGATCTGCATCTTATCCATTAGGTAGGGAAATGAGCAGACTGGGTAGGCCAAACAGTCCTTATCTGCTGTCAAATTCTATGTTTCTATATATCAAACCTCACAGTATGGTGATCACTTGTACTCACAGAACTACCCACTGTGATGTCAGCAATGTTGTCTCTGTAAGTACCAGGTCCAGCACTGTCCTATCCTTAATGGGTTCCGAAATCAACTGTCTGGGAAATGCATCTTTTATGGAGTCGAGGAACTGTGGCGAGAATGCCCCAATCTACTTCCAGCAGATTAAAGTCCCCCATTATCAAAACTTCCCCCTTGTTGGCCATTTTCCTAATGACTTCCCCAGGGTTCTGTCTAAATCCTCCCCCTGCGTTGGAGGCCTGTGCACCACCCCTCTGTAGATAGTGGCCCTCAACTCTATCTCTAGGCTAACCCATAGTACCTCCAGCTCTTCATTTTCCCCCTGTTGCCTCTGTATCTCAGTGGTCCTTATACCCTCCTTCACATATAAAACAACCTCTCTGCCTTTTCTCCCTGACCTGTTCTTCAGGAACATGCTGTAGCCTGGGATGGCCACTTCCCAGCTGTGGTTTATGTGCACCAAGATTCCACTGTAGTCATCAGATCCAGGTCTGCCTTTGCAATGATTGCCTCATGGTCAGGTATTTTGTTTTCTAGACTCCTTGCATTGGCTCACATTGATCTCCATTATCTTCATCCCTCTCTCCCTCTAACCTGTTTCCCTTTCCTGTTTCCACCTCTTGTCCCCTCTGCTACCCTGGCCCTGACCTCCAGTTACATTGTCTTCATACCTTACCTTCTTCCCCTCTCTACCAGCTAAAGTCCCTCCTCCAGACTTGCCTGCCCTACATTTCTCTTTGCTTCTGTCAACCTCTATGTAATTTCTGCTTCCTGTGTTAACCTTCTCTGTTGTGCTTGTCTTGGGGGGGCAGCCTCTTCCTCCCTCAGTCTGTCTCCCTCCTTGACTACTTTAAATGCCCATCAAAGTAGCATTTAAACCTTCCACCCAGGACTGTTGTTCCACTCCTAGATGGATGGATGCCATCTCCCATGTACTGCCCCCCCACAGGTGTGACCCCAGTCCCTGATGTAGCCAAAGCTCTCCTTCCTACACCATGACTACAACCACTCATTGAAGGACTTGGTGTAGAGTTTCCTAGCCTTCCCCCAACCATGCACAGGTAGTACCTCAGTGAAGGTCATTGTGTGAACTACCTGCTTCCCTTGCCATATTGTTTGTCCCTGGGTGGACAACAACATCCAGCTCCCTCCCTACACCATCCTTCCTGGAGATCTCAAGATCTGCCTTACAATCCTCCCTGCCGAAGCACCTGAAATGTACTGTACTGTACTACCCTATCCCTCCCATCTGCTGCCCCCAACTCAATCCCACTGACTATGGAGTCTCCCAACAGCAATTTCCTCCTCCTTGGCTGGGGGATTCTCCCACCCTTCTTGGGGCCTGCTCCCTTGAGGACCCCTACCTCCTCTCTTACTTCTGCTTCAGGTGCCTCCTCTTGGCTTTTTCATCCCATCAGAAAAGTGAAGGAATTGCATAGTGGTAAGGTTTGTGGGGTGCTCTCCCTCTTTCCTCCCCGCCCTCTTGGAGTCCACCAAGGTCCAGCCTCCTTACTCGCATCCTTTCAGGGAGTGACGACAAATTAGGTGGCCCCTGGTTGAGGCAGATGGTACCCTGTACTTGTGCCAGTTCAGCCCGGAGTTCAGTGATCTCTGTTCTCAGCCCAGAGAGGTACCTGCATATGGGACAACACCTCAGTTTCTAGAATATGTCTCTGAGGATTGTGGCCATCCACCCATTATGCTGCATCACTCCCGTACCTGATGATTTATTAATCCTCCTCAATTTTTGCTTCCCTGCCTTTCCCTTGCCTGTAGGCTTCCCTTATTAGTAACCCCCCTCTTGGCTTCCCTTTACCTTACCACTTCTGAGTTTGTGTTCAACCCTCTACTCTAGAATTCCCTTTTTATGGTCCCTTGGTAATTTAGGATAATTGGATTCCCATACTCAGTTTCTCCCCCTACCCTAGATAAGGTGTTGCCTCTCTTCCCACCTTCCGTGTGTTTCAGTTACCCTTTTTCTCCACCATCCCCTTTAGCTAGTTTACATTTTCATTGAAGTAACCTTCAAACTATCCATTGAGGACTGTGGTTCCCCTCCTGGATGGATGCCGACCATCACCTTTGTATAGGCTCTTATTCTCCCACGTGAGCCCCTAGTCATCAATGTAGCTGTACCCCTCCTTTCTCTACAGTTTCTTCAACCATGAGTTGAAGGCCTTGTTGTGGATATTTTTCTCCTTCCCACTATCATAGACAGGCAGCAACTCCACAAAAGCTACTGAGTGAGCTACCTGTCTATGACCTCTTCCCATTTCCCTAAACTCTCCCTGCACCATTCCTGTTCTGTCTCAAGCCAGGTTGTTTGACCCTCTGGTGGACAATGACATCAAGCTCCCCCTTCCTTTCTTCTGCTCTAGTGATCCACTGGATGCACTTCACATACCTATGGGTTGTGGTGCCATTTAGGCACCTGGCCTCCCTTTCTGCTCCCTTTCCTATTCCCAGCTCTATCCCCCTGAAAACTGAGTCCCCCACCAGAAGTTGCTTCCTCCTCCTCTTCTACCCTCTCTGGGATCTCCACTAGGGAGGGCCCCCACATCCTCCCTAGCCACCACCATGGGTACTTCCTTTTGGCAGTCCCACTCCACTAGATTGGCATAGGAATTCTGTAGTGGTGCCAGTTGAGGTATGTTCCTGTGACCCATCCACCAGCCTTCCAGACTTTACCACCCCACCCTCCTTGAGCACACTGTAATCCAGCTGCTCCTCCTATCTGGCACCCTTTGAGGTAATGGTTTCAGACTTAGTGGCCCCTGGTTAGGGGAGCAGGTGTTCTGACTCTCAACCAGCTCAGCCTGGAGTCTAGCAATCTTCTCCATCAGCCAGAGAGTTGCACACAGACGGGGCAGCACTGCAGTCTCCAGAAGGTCTCCCTGAAGACTGCCACCCCACAACCACTGCACTGCACCACTCCCCACATTTCTTATTCTTGCTTTCCTTGTGTTTCCTGGCCTTGTTTTCCTGAATGCAGTACAGGCTAGGCTGAGTGCAGTGCGAGTTACTAAAGTACAATTTACAACCGTTTTGCTAAACTACACTAAGTGTGTCACAGATAGAAGAATGCTATAAACACAAACACTAAAATGAATATTTTGTTTTCTCAAGACAAAATAGTAGCCCATTTCCTAGATATCTGTCTAGCGGCAAGCTCCCCAAACCACAGCCTATACCAGACAGCTACCATACAACCCACAATCACACTCCAACTGACCACCCACAAACAATACAAGTGTGCCTGTGTTTCAATGGGCAAGGTTCCTGGCTGTTGGCTGCCTTTTTGACTGGCTTCTGGCAGACTCCAGTTAATGTCCTTTGTGCAGGTTCTTCACATGAGGGCCACAAGTGAGAGGGCCATTTAGTAGGAAGGACTGATATAATGGATGGCAGGCACAAGAATTCCACCACCCCAAGCACTGGGCAATCCACCCAACTGGAGGTCTGCAGACTGTAGCTGCAAATGTGACCCGAAGACAATAGACCCCTCAGCAGCAGCTAGTTGGGATCTCTAGTGGAGGGGAGGGAGTTGCTCACCAAATAAACAGCTCTTCCTCTCACCCTCTGAAGCTCCAGAGCAGCGTTGGTGTCTCAAAAAATTATATAAGAAATAAAAAATTACGGTATGTGAGAAATTCACTTTCTCTCAGTGCAGTTTAACCCCTGCAAGGTATACATATTTTTAAATCAAGGATGGAAATGAGAAAGGAAAAGTGTGGCCTACTGGGATTCGAACCTCAGATCTCTGGTATGTGGTTCCAGCGCTCTAACCATTAAGCTACAGGCTCACTGATCAAAGTGTCTGAGGAATTTCCTTACAGCCACACACACATTCCTTTCTCTAGTGTTGCTCAATTATGCAACTAGGAACCAATGTTAGAAATATCACTTTCTCTCAGTGCAGTTTAACCCCTGCAAGGTATACATAGAATTACATATACATATACATATAAATTCTTTCCATCCTTGATTTAAAAATATGTATACCTTGCAGGGGTTAAACTGCACTGAGAGAAAGTGATATTTCTATCATTGGTTCCTAGTTGCATAATTGCGCAACACTAGAGAAAGGAATGTGTGTGTGGCTGAAGAAATTCCTCAGACGCTTTGATCAGTGAGCCTGTAGCTTAATGGTTAGAGCGCTGGAACCGCATACCAGAGATCTGAGGTTCGAATCCCAGTAGGCCACACTTTTCCTTTCTCATTTCCATCCTTGATTTAAAAAAGGTATGTGAGAAATAAATTCCATAACTTTTTTGCAACAACTTAATTAAGTTTTAGTTTCCCCAGCTGGCCCCAGCTCCATCCTGTCCTCAGCCCCAACCCACCCAGTCACCACACTCTCTGACTGATCTGCAAACAGTGCTGTAGAAAATGCATTTATTTTGAATCCGATTGCTAGTTGTTGCAAGTTTTGCAACAAGAATCTAACCCCAAGTTAAGTTTCTACAGCTGACCTTGCTGGCCCCAACCCAGGCCTTCCCCCAAGGCTTTGATTAAGGCATTAATAGTTGAAATAAATGAAACCTATCTGTTTACTCAGTTACTTTTGTTCTCTTGTGTTGTTCCTTCCTTTCAATCTGTTTTCTTCTTGAACTGTTGCATCCATCTGGGACTCCGACCATGTCTTCTTTTCCAGCCACATGTTTTGAACTGAGCCATCAAAGCAGCACTTTCTTTTTCTTTTCTTATTTCAGTTTTTTCTTTTTCTTTTTTTTTTAGGGGTACAACAGACTGGACCCCCTCCTTCTAATCACTGCTGCTGCACTCCTATCATGATTTTTGAGTGCTGCCTGGTGGTGGTTTGCTGCATGATTGTCAGCAGTGCTGGCTGTAGTTGGCTCTGGGTTGCTCTGGCTGCAGTCTCTGCCCTCCAAACATCTAAAGTGGCAAATGGCACCAATAGCCAGGGTGCCAGCTGCCACATAGCACATCACATGCTTGACTTCCCCCATCCACAGCAGCCAGCCAGCCATCCCAGGCTAGCCAATTAGGATGAACTTTCTCTGTCACTGTGACACATGACACCACCATGGCAAGGTGGCCACCAATCAGAGGGTCAAGACATTGAAAAGCAAAACAGAAACATTTATGGAACATGTTCTTCTTGTGACAATCATAAAGCAAGGAAATGGTGGGCACTGGCAACCCTGCACAAAAGTAATCTGATTACATTGCAGTACAGCAATGTGTTACTTAGAAGAAAATGTCATTAGTAATTTTCAAACATTGCATATTCTTTTAAGTCATCCATTACTGATACAGGTTACAATGTAACCATATTACAGTAATGTGTTACTTTTAATGTGTTACTATCCAACACTGTTTGCTTGTACTCTGTTTATTGTTAATTTTAATTATAGTATGAAAATATAACAAATGTGTGAACTAATAGGATGTCACAGTAAATGAGCATTTTTGCTTATATGGCACATCATCAAGGAACCATCAGAAGGCTCCCTTCAGAGGTCTGGTTAAGTGACCCTGGTCCTGCGTGACCAGCACTGGCTGCCTGTGAAGTGGTGAGTTACATTCAAGGTTGGTTTGTTAACCTATAAAGCCTTGCATAGATTGGGCCCTGGTTACCTGTCAGATCTTCTGAACCCTCTCAAGTCCTTATGCCCCCTTTGCTCCTCTGAGGAAGGTCTCCTCTCAGTCCCATGGGCCCAGCTTAAATCTTCTGGGGATTGTACATTTGAGGTTGTCAGCCCTGTGTTGTGGAACACATTGCCTGGGATACTGAAGAAGACCCCCTTAGTGCAGGCCTTTAAAAGGGAGTTAAAGAAATTTCTATTTAGACAGGCTTTCAGGGACCAAAATTATTCTTTGGGTATTCCATGTGATACAGCTGCTGTTTTAATTATAATTCAATGGCCTACACAAGCAATAATGCTATGCTTGTGCAACTGTGTTACATTACTTTGGCTGTTCTCCCTCTCTGTTCCAGGAGGAATTACCACCCTGTAGGGGTACCAAAGGCAAGGAACCCTCAAAGAGGGTTCCACCCCTAGAGGTACAGCAGAAAGTTTCCTTTGGCTAAAGGTACCTTAGGAAGAATCCCCAAAGAAAATGTAGCAGTGCCAAAAAGAACTTGAGAGATCAGTGGCCATGAGGCAAAGAAGCAGAATGTCAGCAACAGGCAACTTGATAAAACATAAATGAGATGTGCAGGTTAGCAGAATAACATGAGTACAATGGATTGCATTGGTGACTGAGGTGGGCCTCCTAAGGAGAGGGAACGGCAAGTAGGGATACCATTTGCCTCCTTCCAACAATGGAACCTACCTAATAAAACTATGGAATACTGACTAAAGTTAACTAACTTTTATGACCCGAGGCATGGAGGAAGGGAAAAAACCCTTTGAGGAGGCAATCTCTGTGGATCCAAGGCCTAGGTCGCCTTCTCTCCAGGCTTGGGATATTTTGTTTAGTGATGGCTCTGCTGCTGTAATTTGGAGACCCAATTAAAAGGGGGTGGAAAATATTCCAACTTGGAGGTAAGCTCTCCTCTATCCCTCTAATGGGAATGCCATGGAGGGTTGTGAGCCAGTTTGTTCTGCAACAAGCCTCCTCCAAGGTGGGACGAGGAGAGCATGACTGCTGAAGTGCTCACTTGGCCTACTGATCTAAAAACAAACCAAATGAACCACAGGCAGTCGTTGGGAGAATAGCTTAGAAGGTGCAGCCAAACCCACTCAGCTAGCCAAAGTAGCCCCCATGGGCTTGAGGGTCCCACCTTCACAGCTGAAGTCTCAAATTCTACATCAAGAGAAGCCGCCGATACATCTGCATGGCTAAAGCTCCACTCAGAGTGAAGACATTCCCACTATGGGCCAGATGAGAAGGACCCCACCCCTAGTTTTGCACACTCAAAATTCAGACTTCATGGGTGCAGAGTGAGACTGTCAGCTACAGGAAGGCCCTGCACCATCGTAATTAATGGTCATGGTTGGCATGCCCCAGAAAAACAAAATGAGATGGAGACCTGAATGAAGCGTTGAGTGTTGTAGACAATCACATAGGTCAGACATGATTATAGCAAGCACAAAGCAAACTAAACCTGGAACTGGGCAATGACTGGACCTGCACATAGGACTTTAAGGCAGTGTAAGCAATGATCAGACATGCACATAGGTTAGAAGGCTGTAAATACAGGATTAGCAGGGGCAAGCCAACTAGTCCCATTAAGGAAGCCAATTAAAGGTGACATAAATACTCAGAGGATTTTAGCAGTGGAGGCAGGATTAGAACATAAGGTAATTAGGCCACGCTGTGCCACAGCTCTTCAACAAAAACCCCCAGCCCCCCACGGCTCTATTATGCTGGTTTGACAACACTTTTGTTGACCGGCATCTCATTGACAGGATTTATGTTGACTGTAAGTTGCGGTTGACATTAACCCTGTGTCTCCCGGTCCTATTTTCTCATCGGGGGACTTTGCCCCTGAACACTCCATGTGGGGGGTTCTGCCCCCACACCCCCATAATTATGATTCTCAACTCCAGTCGGAGTTGATTCGGACAGGGGGTGCAAGACTGGGAGACAGTCTGCCCCTGTGTTGAGCACACCAACACAGTGACCCATCTGCAACCTGTCAATTTTGTTAATGGGTTGGTGGGTTGCTGTGTTGGTGTCGGTGTACAGGGGCTATACCATTCTCCACCACAGGAAAAACAAGGAAGCAATGGGAAAGCGTCATGACCCACATTCAGATTTTAAAACTAGTTTACAACAACAGCAGTAGCTGAGCTGACCTCCAGAGTATAATAAAGCAATGTGCAAAAGTAATTGAGCGGCATCCAGCAGCAATTAGTTATAGCTTGAAGGGGCAGCAATCTGAATGTACATAGAAACTGTAAGGAGTGGCAATGCACTGAAAACAGCAGCAATATTTTCTTGGTATAAGTTCAGGAAGCAGGATTGAGTTCCATGGACTAGGCTGCAGAGTGAGCTTGAATCAGGTATAAACAATTAAGGTGTATAGCACAGGAGAGCAGAAGCAGGGAAGTGGCATTTGAGCTGAAACACATGGATAACGATTGCAGTTGCACTTGTGAGTAAATGGGAGCAAAATAGCACAAATTCAGGATTAGCAAATATGAACAAAGCCAAAGGAGTATTGAAATAGAAGCCCCCCTCAAAAAGATTACAAAACAAAAACACACAAACACAGAAGAACAGGAAACAAGCAACACAGAGAAACATACAGCTGGAGGCAAGCAATACAAGCCAAATGCAGGAGAACATAAAAACAGGAATCCAGCAGAAACCAAACAGAGGCCAAAACACAGCAAGGCTGAGGGGGGACAAACACCAGCAGGCCACAAAGGAGACAACAGAGCCTCTGGCTGCAAAGAAAAAGTGCTTTCAACATATGAAATTGCCATCAGAAAAAGGCCCACAGGTCTATCAAGTCTGCCTGATTGTGGAGCTCTTAGTTTCATATCATAACAGCTGCCCCCCACCCCCACCCAAACCCCTCCCTTCCTCCTCTTTTCCAGTCCTTCCTCCTTTTATCTTTTTGTCAGAGGGAGACTCAGAGGAACTGCTTATAAAGCTCAGGAAGGGAGTAGCTGGTTGCTCAGCCATTAAACTACAGGCATAGCCTTTCAATTATAATTACTGGTGATGCCCCATATCAACTCACTTCATTTAGTTTTCAATAGTCATAATAACCCAGTCTGACATCATACCAAGTAACTATGGCTTTTTCAGACTGTGCTCCACTGTCTCACTTACTTCCTGAACAAGCAGGGGAAATTGGCTCACTTAGTGAGGAGCTGCTAGTGTTCACTTCCATTCTTCATTATTTACATTTTTTTGCCTTTATCTAGTTGATCCTGCCTTCACAATGTGGTTGATCCTGGTGTGTGTCAAGTACGGTAGACAGCGAATGCAATCCATGGTGGTGCTGTGGCTGACAGCCTATAGTGCTAGCTGTGCATGATTCAACAGTTTAAGTTTTTTAAAAAAGAATGTCCGTACTGGACACAGAGAGAGAGAGAGAGAGAGTGTGTGTGTGTGTGTGTGTGTGTGTGTGTGTGTGTGTATAACAGAGACACTGACCAATGGGCAGCAGGGTCACAACCACTGGAAAACTAGTGTCTGCTTCGCTGACTGTCTTGGGAACCAACTCCTTCAACCAATAATTATAATTATAAACAATAAAACACAGGTGGCTGTGTGTTTATGAAGCTTCTTAAATACCCTCAGTGTGTGACGACCTAATACAGTAACCCTTGGATGTGTAAAAAACGTCATAACACACAGTCACCTAAGCATTATTCTCTATGTAATGATGCAAATGTTTGTTTTTGTGTGATTATTTTATGCAGTCTATTTATTTGTTTATTTATTTATTGTATTGGTTTTATCTTCCTGTCTATTCCTTTTCTGTGCCCCAATCCTTCAGGAAAGAGCACCTTATAAATAGATTTATTACTATTACTATCATTCTTGTTTACTTTAGTGAGGTTGATGGTTGTCAAGTACTGAGCACTCTTAGTTATTCCAGAGTTTCATCGGTCCTGGGCACAGGTAAGTATCCATGACAGTGATGGTATTTCAATGATGGTAGTCCATGCAAAACAGGGTGGCTCTGTCTTCTATCCAAGAGAAACAACTAGTGTCCTGTGGTGCTGAGACAAGGCGGTAGTACTGGTGGGACTAGCCGAGTCCCAAACTCACAGACCAGAGTAAGAAGTCACAGCATGGTCCTGCCAGGAACTACACTTACTGTAAATGAGACTATAAGTTGTTAGTTTGTCAGACTTTTGCACTAAATAAATTAGCATTTTGCATTTCTAAAGGCTGGTACAGTCTGTGTAGTTCCTGGCAGGACTGTGCTCTGACTTCTTGGTTTGCTCTGCATCTATCCTCCACTGGGCTTACAGGCTACCAGGCTCCTGGATGACTCCCACTGCATGCATTTCATTCACCTCTTGAAGCATGAGGTCTTTTACACTGGAAGGCACTTAACAAGCCATCTGGCAGACAGGTTTGTCAATCGCAGTGCTCATGTCATGCTAACCTAAATGAACATACCTAGGTTCTGAGATGAGTATATTTGGAAAAGTCTGTAGCATCTCTTTCATCTTTGCCCCTTGCTCTGCATTACAGATGTGGTGAAGTTTTACTTCGCTGGTGAAGTTGTGAAATTCACTTTAGTGAATAACTTCATGAATTGGTTACTTCACCACTTTGCCACTTAACATTGAGCTTTCATTGGAAATAACATCTTTTGAGGTAAAGTTAAGGTGAAGGTAAGGCAAACTTTGACTTAAGTTCACCTGAAAAAGTGTCACTTTGCCTGCCAAAAGGTAGTTCATGAATGTGGCAAACTGTAGATTTTTTCACAGAGCAAAGTTTGCCAACTTCACACATCTCTAGTCTGCATTCACCTTTGCCCACAGTGGTGCTCAGTGGATGATTCAATCTCACCGTGGTCAAATCTCTCCTAATATCATTCATTCATACCTCACATCTCACTTGCAGCCATTCACAAACAAGCAACAGTCTCACCCTTTCAGTATTTCTCCCATTCTGTTTGTAATACACAGCAAGCAAATCCAATTTCTTCCACGTATTGTACATAGAATGTTGAGAATTTTTGGGTGGGGTCTATCTCATTCCTTACCAAATGCATCACCATGGCAACACAATGACATTGCAGTGGTACCACAGTGGTTCACTACAAACTGTGCAATGATACTACCTAGTGGCGCCCTAGTATTACAGTGGTAGTTTACATTTCAGTTTTTCTTGGTGGAATGGTAGGACAATGGTAGAGTGGCATCACAGATGGAATCTGAACAAGAATTTGAACAAGACTACTGTGATACCACACATACCCTAATGGTAGTACAGTGGTAATCACAGTGATATTGCAATGGCAAGCCAATGTTATTACAATGGTATTCCAAATAAATTTTTGTAAGGGACACAGATACATTAGAGAAATAGAAAGGGCAGTGGCCAGCCAATGGCCAAAAAAAAAAAAGCATCTATTTAAAACATCCCAGTCTTGCATACTGTACAATGAGAAAGGGGGTTAACATAATATGACTAAGACAGAAAAAGGAAAAAAATGCAGAAACAGATTGCTTATAACAAACAGGTTATGAAAGTTCTTGTAAGAGGCGTATACTATAAGTCAGCGACCAACAAAATGTTAAGCCTTTATGAGCGGCATGCAGTGCCATAAACCTAACAGGCAAGAGGTGCCATAACCCCCGTAGGCAAGAAGTTGAAATCATCTACATTTTGTATAATATTATATTTCTAGATTGTATATGTTGTAAGTCAGTAATCATGTATTGTTTATACCTGCTGTAAACCCAGTCTCCCCAGACATAACTGAAAATGGATCTTTGATCCAGTCCACATTTCTGGTAAAATAAATAAAATGAAAGATGTAAGCCCCGAGTACATTTGTTTCTTGCTGTGCGAATGCCTCTACTAAGAGTTGACTATAGTAGAACCTAAACACTGGGCACTATTGTAACTGATTCTATGAAAGAACATGTCCTGCTTTCCACTAGCAAGTCTGGTACAGTGTTGTTTTCTACCCCTTTTGAGGGAATAAATGGCCCATAAAGCCAAATCCTTACAGTCATGCTGTAGTATGATGTTATCATGTTCACATGATACTACCTGTGTCTGTGAGATTCCATAACTTTGTTCAAAGTATAGATCACATCATGAACTCACTGCGCAATAACGAGAGTCCCTTCCCAGGTGGCCTGCAATTTGTTTTGCTTCACTGGATGACAGCCATCATTTTTGGACCCACCTAGTATTCTCTTGCCAATGCTCTGTGATCTTACCAAGTCCTTTGCTTTTACTGTGCCTGCAAGAGTTTTTCATGGGCAAATCCCATGTACTCTTTTAGCCTCTTCCTGATACTTTAGCATATATTCCACAACCTTTTCCTTGTTTATGGGAGACTTTCCAATCCAGTCCTCCTGAAAGGGAACATAGACCTTGTTTACATTTGTTAATATAATTGTTAATCTGAGTATGTGTAAATTCTTCTTTAAAGGGGAACTGTGATGAGCAGTTAATTAACAAACATGAACCTAGAGAACCCAATCACATTTTTTTGCATTTAGAAATAGCTTTTTACCTCCTACATTTGTTGAAATGAACTTTATTTATTTTTATTGGTCTTGCTGATTGTCACCCACCATTATTGCCAACTAAAAGAGCCAGGGTGTCCCACGACTAAGCCTCTGATGTTGTATATGATGGGCTTATCCCTGGAGATGATCTGCAGTGAAACCAGTCACGATGCAATGCAGTGACTTGCAATAAGTGACATGTCACAAAATACATGAAAGGACTTAATTGCCATTGAATTACATTGTTCCCTGCAATATTTGACAGCATTTTGTGATATACTGCAGCATTACTGCATTGCATCCTGGCTGGTACCACTGTATGTGCCTTAGCAATGCAACACCATCTTGTAATGCAAAATAAAAGCAGGGTTTTGTGCAGAGAGATAAAAGCAATCTCTGGGGATGGAAATCAGTTTTGTATGACTCATCATAAAATGCATTTTTTACTGACCTTTTTATATATCAGCAATTCCTACCATGAGTTGCATTTGGACTCAATACCTATACTGGACATTAAACACAGTATTAAAGCAGCATTTATTACTTTTTTTAATAACTGATTAACTTTTGATTACAGCAGAGTTTTGCTCTAAAATGGTGACCATGAGGTAGAAAGCACATGGTGGAATAATATTGAATTTATTACATTTGCTAGTGTGCAGGTTGCCCACACAGGTCTGCCCAGTAGTTCTCTCCATGTTTTGGGGGATTGATGTCTAGAGCTGTTATGTCCATTTCAGATCACCACTAACATCAGTATATATGGGAGTTTGAAAGATGGGGGGGGGGGAGGAGCAGGTGTGGTCCAGCTGAACTTTTGGGTCAGCAGAAAGTTTCTTCTTAATAAGTTCATCAGTATATGGAGAAAATTTTAAGCTTCACTGTTAGTACTTTTATATTAAGTTATAAGAGTTCTATCTTGGGGTAAAAGTTATGTCAACAACAATGGTTATTTACCTACATGGGTTACTTAATAAGGCATGTGAGTTATAATTATTCTTAACACTGTAACCCTGTTATCACTCTGTGCTGTGTATCAATGGTGGGAATATTATACTTATAAATCTGAGTACTGCATTTCCCCTTTTGATGTAGCTAAAGGAAAGGTGTCTGCTACTATCTTTGTAAGAGAACATCACTGTATCAACTTTTGTATACTTTCTTGGAATTTTATTGTACATTTTGCTTGCTAAAGTTATTAATAAAAACATTTGAAAAATGCATTTCGTTTACCATACAAGACAATAGAACATTACTTAGACACATAGACGGTCCATGTAACTGATCCTGGCATGCACATCAACAAAGACTCAGCAGCAGGGCTCTTTTAGTTGGCAGCATTGGAGGGGTAGCAGTCTACAAGATTAACAAGATAAAAAAGTTCATTTCTGCAAAAGAAAGAGGTGAAAAAATGTGTAAATGTGAAAACCTTAGCCAGGACGTCTAGGCCACTGTGTAGTAATCAGCTGCTCATAAAGTTTTCCAATTAATAACTCCAAAATAACATTTTATGGTTTTTGAATTAGTTCAATGTTTTCCTTAGTTAGGATCCTTTGATAATGTTGCCTTTTTTCCACTCAATATCCATTTTTACAGCTGCAGTGGATGAAGCCCTGCAAACATCTTGCCAGCACAGTAGAATAAAAGGGGAGCTTACAGAATACCAGACAGACTTGTAAATAGTGGAGGTAGATGGCAATCACTGCAAGTCCACCTCACTATTTTGTCCTTCAGTCACTGGTCACCAGTGGAACACAGCACTGTCTACCATGTTCAAGATGGCCTCAGGCATTCACTGAGCATGCACACTGAACTCCAGCAGCATGGTAACACAGTCCACTATGTCAAAGATGGCCAATAGAGCCCAGTGTGCATGCATGAGTCATCGCAGGGAATTCCACTGGCCATACTGGACATGGCAGACTGTGCTGCTGTGCCACTGAAGTTCAGTGCACATGCATGAGTCATCGCACATGTGCAATGAACACCAGTGGCCATCTTGAACACAGTGGACAGTGCTATGTTCCACGAGCAATTTTGGCTGCAGCCCTACCAGCTCTGACCAGAGTTTATTTAATTCCTTATGAGTTCTGGAATCCAGTGACATCTTTTAAGTTGAAGCCTACAATGAAGTTCTGCATGCTGGGTGTCTTCTCAACTGATGCCACTGGGTTCTGGAACTACTAAGTAATTAAAAAATGAATACTGGGCAGCAAAAAAGGCTGCATTGAAAAGGAACCCTAAATAAGGAGGAAATAGAACTGTTTCAAAACAAACACACAGGCAATACAGTGGAATTATTAAACAGACTTCAAACATGCTCACATGTTAAATTGTATTAAAGGATATTTACAAGAGGGTTTATGTTTCCATCAACTAAATGCAGGGAACCCACTCATCCTTCATCCACATAATAGCTCAAATGGTGAGAACACAGTGGATTATTTTGGCACTTCCTAGTATGCAAATAGCAGGTGGATGTAAATAAATAATTATACAATGGGCTCCGAGAATCCATCACTCTGATTGGCTGACTCATTTGAACTCTCAGGAGGGACATACAGTAGCTGGCTATTTGTGTTTGTCTCTGTCAGTAGTTTAGTTTTTGTGGTTTTTCATGTGTTTCTACTTGGAGGAACTGGACCATTCTTGGACATAACATCTATGAACATTTCCTAGACTAAGAAACTACAAAACATCACCACCAGGTATAGGCATTCTCATCATAAATCAACTTTTTTTGGAAGACATCAAAAAGCAAAAGTGAGGTCAGTAAATCTTTTATACAAGTTTCTGGGTTGTGGAGTGCTGCATTGAATCCACATTTCCATCTGACTTTCTTAAAGGATGTGTGCTTGTCTTTGAGGTCTATTCACAACTGTTTTGGAGAACAAAGGGAAGATTCTAACAAAGGATTTTTACATCCTGCATATGCCCTAGGCTAATGTTCATCACCTTCAGGAATTTAACACTTTCTGGGTCTTTGATCTACAGTAACAATCAGTTTTCTGGTCCACAGTAGCTCACCATGAGTCACTCAGTAACACTCACCCTTGCTACAGTAAACATTTGCAATCTCCTCTACCTCTCACACTAACCATTCAAGCGAGATACCAGCAACCTGGCACCATGGCAAATCCTCCCTCCCTACCCTCACTTGTGGCACTCTCCTACAAAGGACTGGGTGCAAATGACACCTCAAGCTGCTGGAAAGTTGACAAATCGACACCAGCTCCTAGCCATTACCCTACGCTGGGACCCTAAATGACTACACTGTACTCAAACTAACAAAAAACAGAGGTGTTACATGTTATACTATGAGCTATGGCAGATGTCCCTTAAACTCCTGCTCCTCCTCCTTCTGATGTCAGGAAGTGTCCATCCAAACCCTGGCCCTGTTTCTACCAGGGTAACAAATCTAGCAAAAACGGAGGGGGGGATCTCACCTTCGCCACCTTAAATATCTGTAGCCTCCTCCAAAACTGGCATCCCTTCAAGTCTTTGCCAGTCAACACAATCCTGACATACTAGCCATTGTTGAAACCTGGCGACACCAAGCACTCGGACCATGCCATCTCACTACAAGGCTACAATATTTTCAGACTGGACAGGACTAATAAAAGGGGGGGGGTTGTGCTATTTACATTAAGGACAACCTCTCTAGCCACCCTGTCTGCTTTTCCACCACTAACTCCTCTGTGCAATTTCTCCCTGTCAAGCTACTACTTGGTGCCCAAAATAAAGTGCTCACTGTGGCTGCTGTCTATATCCCTCCTAAAGATCCAGGGTCTGGCCTCCAGACTGTTCTTGAATTTGTAAGATCGCAACCACCTGACACCGAGCTCCTTCACCTTGGTGACTTTAATATAAATTGGCTCGCATCAGACGTTGGGTTCCTCAAGGATGCTATCCTAGCAGCTAACCTAACGCAGATGGTGAGCTCCCCCACTAGAAAAAACTACAAAACTGGAACTTGCACTCTCATTGACTGGATCCTTGCTAGCCACCCAGCCTGCATAAAAAACACAGTTGTTCTCCCGGACTCTCTCAGTGACCACTCCCCTGTGATCTGTACCTGGACAAATAAGTTCCAAAAACCACCTCCAAAAACCATCTCAAGCAGAGTGCTACCCCATGGAAACCTTACTAAGCTCAAGACATGTCTTTTACAGCAAGACTGGTCCCCAATATACAATACTCTAGATATTGACGCAGCCCTAGATTATTTTATCACAACTTTCAACACTGCCTGTGACACCTATGCACCAGTGAAAAAGTGTAAAATCAAAGCGCTCTCAAATCCCTGGCTCATGGCCAAACTACTGGCCCAACTCAAAGCTCAGGACCATCTCTGGGCCATAGCCAGAGCCACAGGCTCCTTGACGGATATCCAGAAGTATAAACAGGCATGAAACCAATGTACCAAACAAATCCAACTAATGAAGAGCTCCTATTTCAAAAATGCCCTCGCAAACTCCTGAGGTGATGGGAGATCATTCTGGGACAACATCAGAAATATCAAGGGTAAGCAGTCCAAATCCTCTCCCACTATAATGACTGTCGATGGAACCACTACCCTAGACCCAATGGTCATGGCAAAGGCCTTAAATAAAACTTTCACTGACCTCAGTGGGGTCCTCCCACCGGACTTCTTCTCTGACACGGACTCACCAAAACCAACATCTCCTACTGCCTCACCTGACCAACCGCTTTTCCACTTCAAAATAGTTAAGGCACATGAAGTCTACAAATATATAAAGAAGGCTATCTCTAAATCCAGAGCAAGTAGTGATACTATTGAAGTCAATTTCCCAGCAAATGGGAAGTCTGCTATAGTCACACCAGTGTTCAAAAGTGGCGACAAGTCCCTACCAGGAAACTATCGGCCCTTGTCTATACTTCCACCCCTCTCCAAGGCCCACGAATGCATTGTGGCTGACCAACTCTCAGACTACCTGCATAAGTATAACATACTCTGCTTGCAGCAACATGGATTTAGGAAAGGACACAGTATATCAACCGCCCTACTGGAATTCTCAGGAGAAATTCACACTGCCTTGGACAAAAGATATCAAACCGGAGCTGTTTTCATTGACCTAACAAAGGCATTTGATACTGTTCACCATGGCTTACTTATCACACAACTACACAGTCTTGGGCTCTCAGAAGGACCAGGTGCCTGGGTTAAAAGTTACCTGGCCCAATGCTCTCAATCAGTAAAAATCTCAGAAGTTATCTCAGACTCAAAACCGGTCCTCTCAGGTGTTCCACAGGGGTCAATCCTAGGCCCCCTCCTTTTCAGCCTTTTCCTAAACTCTCTCCCCAAATCCTGCCCGGAATAAATAATCCTTTATGCTGATGATGCCATGATTCTCTCCTCTCATAAGGACCCGAAACCCTTACTCCAGAGCCTGCAACTTGCTTTCTCCAATGTTGAAAAGTGGTTCCTAGATCACAAGCTGGTCCAAAATCACAAAAAAACAAAATCCATGCTTTTCTCCAGTCCACAAAACAGAAAAAGACAAACTCCACTTACTATCAAAACGTACCCCGGAAATACCCTTGAACAAGTGTCAACATTTAAATACGTTGGAATCACCTTTGATCAAGGTCTTACCATTGCGACCCACATTGATAACACAGCGAAAACGGTGAATCAGCGCATTGGTATCCTGTTCTGAAACTGGCAATTCCTTACCCAAGCTGCACTGAGGATTGCTATCCAAAGCTCTGTAATCTCAATCATAGACTATGGCTTAATTATCTATGGCTCTACCACTACCACCACACTAAGACGCATCACAGCCACCCAAAACAAGGCCTGTCAGCTGCTCACTGGAGCGCAAAGATGTACTCATACATGTGAGCTCTACACTGAAACAGGATGGTTGCAACTCTCAAATCGCATAAGGTACCTCACATGCTTGATGGCAAAAAAATTCATCTTGGGCTGCACTCCGCCGTGTATCCAAGACCTACTTTGCCCGAATACCAGCATCCATCCCACTAGAAGATCAGAACACCAGCCTCTCCATGTCCCCAGATGCTGGACCACACAGGGCCAAAGATCTTTTGCCTATTGTGCCCCCAGCTGGTACAATGCCCTGAGCTCGCTCATTACATCCTCCATGTCACTAGGAGCTTTCAAATCTATGCTTTACTCTCACCTCTCAGCCTCTAGCTCCTGTGACTGCCTTGACTAATGATTCTTCCCTCATGGCTGTTTTTACTGTTTTTCATCCTCCTCCTCCTCCTCCTCTGCTCCTTTCTTGACAAAGGCATCTGAGTACCTCTAACTACTCTAAGTCTGCTCCTCTCCCCATTTCTCCTCCTACCCTTCCCACCTTGACCATTCCTCCAATGTTTTGTTTTTTTCCTGTGATGTACCGTATTATACTGGCTTATTGAAGCCTTTATAATTTGCTGACCATTCTGTGTAACATGTCTTGTTTGTTTGTACATTGATGACATGGAACCTTTGTAAAAGAGCCATTGGCTCAAAGGTAATAATTCCTAGAACAATAAACTAAACTAAACTGACTGGCACCTTTCAGGCATTGTAAATTCTAGCATTACCAATGCAAAAGGTGCCAGTCCTCCTCATCTCTCTTATCACTCTGACCACCTCAAAACAAAAAAATTCCATATTGCCCTCTCGCTAAACAACCTCCCAACAACAGCGTAAGTTGTAAAAATCATGACCAGTGTCTAAACACTGTTTTACGACCACAGAACCTTTTCTTTCCTTTTCAAACTCTTTGATCAGTGACAACTCCCTGGCGAACCTACCTTTCCTGAATCCTTACCAGTATTAGCTCTGTTTTCCAATTCCCCATGCCATGGTTAATCTCACAGTTTGGTTCATAAATGCCCTGCTTAAGTTCAGCACAAATGTCCAATGTCACGCTCACAATAGAAAAAAAAAAACAATTGTGGTATAGGAGCCCTGCCATAAATCATGGCTCCATAGTTCAAATTTGTGACCATTGCAGCTGTGAACCCTTTGACCTTTGTCCCTCAGTCTTCACTGTTCTGAAGAAGACCACAGTCGAAAACAGCATCGGCTAAAAACTGTTTTTCACTGACGCCAGAATTATTACACTTCTTTCAAAAATCAGCTTTGCAATCACTTCCACTTAATTGGAAAACCTGGAAGCACACTCTCGGAACTTTAGTCGCCCCCGCCCCATGCACTTCACTCAAGTTCTGAAAGTAACCGGCAGCTCTCGTAGTTACCACAGGACACTAACATGCTGCCTCTCCCTCCCCATCCACTCATCTCTTCCATCTGTAGTCTGTCATTCACATGGTGAAAAAATGTTCCCAGTGTCATCAAACACACGCTCAGAGCTGCATCATCCCGAAAGCAACACTCAGCATCAGCTCTCTGAACAGCAGTGATGGTGACATACTTCGTCTCCCTCTCAGCCACTCATCTCTGCTGGCATCCATTTCTAATATGTGATTACATGGGGAAAAAAATAAAACAAACAAAACATTAACAAAATAAAAATATTAAACCTGCACTAAACATATGACTTAGTTGCGGGGGACAAGCGATCTTCTCAATATTCTACCTAGCAACAGGGGACAACTTTTTCTGGCAAAAGTATAAATTCAAACAAATTAGTTAAACAAGCAAAAAAAAAAAAAAGATTATTTTCCTTTAATTTTTTTATACAAAAACTAAAAGTACAATTGTATAATTGCAATAAACCACTCCAGGATGTGGGTGATGCTGGGGTTTACCCAAACCTGGCATGGTTTGGTAAACCCAGCATCACCCACACCCTCTCGTGGTTTATTGCTTAATTATCCCAGTCCTTGAGGTGTTTCACGGTGTATGCCTCCAGTGTACATTTCAATGTGCCACTGTACCTTTTCAATAGGCCAGTCCCCTGTATAAAACATGGAGCACTTCAGATCTGTTTCACTCCACTTTTCTATAGATCTGCCATCAGAGCAGACATGAAATGTATACCTATGCCTAACAAAACACCTTCAGGCAACTCCACTTGACCAAATATCTCTAGATGTGAATCTGCCAAATTCTCCACCTCAACAGAGGACATGGCAACTGCCTCTGGAGACCTGGTAACAAAATGAACTACAGCCATTATGATCTTGTCAGAGTTGCATTAGTCACTGACCTCAGAATGTCATTTGTGACCCTAGAGTCTCCTGTTTTCCCATTCATTTACACTGTGGACAGGTCTTGAAACAACAGTTAATAACTGGCTACATCCTGAAAGACATTTGGCCTGTAAACATTCTACAACAGCCTCCTACTGGTTCTGGCTACTCTCAGATTACTAGCAAAATGGATATCAAGAGACAGAAACAATATTTTTCAGCTTTTCATGCAAGACTACCTTCTGGAGAAACACATCACTCTCCCTGCTTTGCATTTGCTATAACACTCTTGGCAAGAGTCTATCCTTAAAGCACAAACTGCATGCATAAGGGGCCCCTGGGTGTTTCTGTTAGTCTTTGCCACTTCCCCCAGTTTACTCAGAGTTGTTTCCTTCTGCTGTGCACTCACAATATGGGCACAAGATACTTTCTCATGTATAGTAGGCTTGCCTCCTGTTGTGTGGAATCTGCACACCTCTATGGCTGCTCTTCCTATACATTGTCCCAATTATCCAGTAGTTGCTGCGGGATCCAGCCCAGTGTTTCACTCCCACCTTCTGCAAAAGCCCAGTCTGAGTAGCATCAGGAACATCCCATTTTGCAACTCCTGTGCAATTGCTGGCATTTCCCCTGTTTCCTGAGGCAATGGTTGCATCTATGCATGTGGAAATGTTGCCAGAGAAACAAGCTGCACCCAGGGATGCTGGTGAAAATCTAAAACCAGAACCTCCAAAAACCTAAGGGTTCTGCACACAGCAAAACTTACATCACAGATAAACAAATTCTGGCCAGAGGTGATAGAGCTACAGCTCCGGAATTTGGGTAAAAATATTGAAACATTTTTATACCGAATTTTCAACATAGCCTTTTTATGACCCTGCCTAATGAAGAAGGGCAGAGAAAATGTTCAACTCCTGACCTAAAGGTGATTTTGCACAGGGACTGCAAAATCAGTTTTCAGGATGCTGAAACACATTTGGGGCAGGAGTTGAAAAATGACAGCTATCACATTCATGAGGTGCTGTAAAGAAATGGCTATGTTGAAAATTTGGAGTAAGAATATTGAATATTACCAAAGTTATGAGCCAGCATTTTTAAAATTCAACATAGCCTCATAACTTTGTTTTTTTTTTAATATTTTAACAACAAATTTAAAACATAGCCTTCTTATGACCCCACCTCATGAATAAGGTCAGAGAAAATTTTCAACTCCTGTCCGAAAGGTGATTTCATGCAGGGACTGCAAAATCACCTTTTGGAATATAAAGAAAAAATTGATCAGGATTTGAAAAATGACAGCTGTCAACATAGCCTTCTTATGACCCCACCTCATGAACAACTGGAGAGAAAATTTTCAACTCCTGCCCAAAAGGTGATTTCAAGCAAAGACCACAAAATCACTTTTTGGGATGTAAAAAGACATTTTGGCTAGGATTTGAAAAATGACAGCTGTCACATTCATGAGGTGCTGTAAAGATATGGCTGTGTTGTAAATTTGGGGTAAAAATATTGAAAATTACCAAAGTTACGAGTCTGCATTCACAAAATTCAATGTAGGATCATAACTTCATTGTTTTTTAAATATTTTTATACCAAATTTAGAACATAGCCTTCTTATGACCCCACCTCACAATCAATGGCAGAGAAAATGTTCAACTCCTTCTTATGATCCCACCTCATGAACAAAGGCAGATAACATTTTCAACTCTTGCCTGAAAGGTGATTCCATGCAGGGATCATGAAATCACCTTTCAGGATGTTAAAAAAAACACATTTTGGCCAGGATTTGAAATATGACAGCTGTCACATTCATGATGTGCTGTAAAGATATGGCCAAGTTGTAAGTTTGGGGCAAAAATATTGAAAATTACCAAAGTTATGAGCCCGTGTTCACGAAATTCAATGCAGGCTCACAACTTTGTTGATTTTTAATATTTTTACACCAAATTTAGAACATAGCCTTCTTATGACCCCACCTCACAATCAATGGCAGAGAAAATGTTCAACTGATGCCCAAAAGGTGATTTCTTGCAGGAACCATGAAATCACCTTTCAGGATGTAAAAAAAATTTAGGCCTGGATTTGAAAAATGACAGCTGTCACATTCATGAGATGCTATAAAGATATGGCGATATTGTACATTTTGTGTAAAAATATTGAAAATTATCAAAATTACCAGCCTATGTTCACAAAATGCAATGTAGGCTCATAGCTTTGTTATTTTTTAATATTTTCACACCAATTTTTCAACATAGCCTTCTTATGACCCCACCTCAAGAACGATGGTGGAGAAAATGTTCAACTCCTACCCAAAAAGTGATTTTGCACAGTGACAGTGAAATCACCTTTTGGGACAGATTTACCTAGCATTACTTGATTGTTCATGAGGTGGTGTCCCAAAAAAGATATGTTGAAAATTTCAGGCAAAAATATTGAAAAATGGCCAAGTTATGCTACTAATTTCAAAACCCCATTGAAATACATTGAACCGCTTACCTGATTTCCTCAGTTCCCAGTCTGGCGTTGAAGAGTGAAGACATGTCTGTGGTCCAGAGAGGATTATGGCATTGGACCCCCGGTGGGTAAGTAAGGGCATGGGGGAAGTGCGAAATTGTGGGTGATGAGTGGAAGGGTCGAGTGGGGGGGGACAAAAATGGCCATGAAAGACATTGCTGGACAGTTTTCTTTAGAGGATTAAAAAAAAAGCCTGAAGTTCTGGATCATGGCACTGGGATTGGGCACCCCACAGTGTCACTATTATGTTTTGAGGGGGTGAGTGCTGAGAGGGAGGGTCGGGTGGGGAATATTTAAAAACACAGAGGAGTACTGATGGTGACACTGGAGGATTGGGTGCCCCCAGTGTCACTCCAATGTTTCTGGGGGTATGAAAAAATGGCACAGAACACACTTATGGCACTGGAGGATTTGGCACCTCCAGTGTCACTGTAATGTTTCTGGGAGTGGTGTGGAATGGGAGGTGCTGAGATGGAGGGTCAGTTGGGGGGATATCTATAATTTAGAAGACAAAAAAGATCAGCAGTCATGGCACAGTACGCTGTGACCAACATTGCAGCCGCAGTCCACAGCGCAAGCACTAGTGGTCATTCATGCACAGTAGACTGCAGTGGCCATCTTGGAGACAGCAGAGTGTACTGTGATCGCTGATTTGCTTTGCCTTGTAATTATAGATATCCCCCCACCCGACCCTCTCTGCACCAACCATGTCACACACCCCCACAAACACAAGAGTGACACTGGGGTGCCCAATCCCCAGTGTCACGATCAGGATGCCCCCGATGTTTGTTTTTTGTTTTGTGAAAAATAGTGCAGTGAGAGTGGAGTGCTCCATGGACATGGAGGCTACTGTGGTGCAATTCCAACATGTTATTAGGCAGCAAAGAATGCAAGGACTGTGGAGTCCTTTTTTGAAAGCAAGAGGTCTGTGGGGCTCCACCCACTGCAGCTCTAGAAACACAGACACATACATCATAGAAGGTGGTAGATGTTTACTAAGGTCCTAAAAGTGCCAAAGTGCAAAAAACAAGAAGATACAAGGTACTGTACAATACTCCTCTACTGTAAGTGTCTTTTGCTCTTTGGCACTTCTAGCACCTTCCATGAGGCTTGTGTGCATTTTTATGCCTACTGCAGTTTTTTTTTCTGGCTGCAAAACCCTTTTGTTTTTAGATGTGGAAATCTTGGGTTGCTTTGCAAGCCTCTGTTCCATGCTGCTTGTGTTCTTAGCTGGCAGTGATGGAGAAACCTGCAGGTCTTCTCCCCTACCCTGCTGCACTTCTGTAAACATCCTTGGTGCTCCAGCCTAACTGTTGTTTTCCAGCTCTGGTTCATGACCACTTATAGGCATAGAACTAACTCCAGATACCATCTCCTTGTTTTGCTGCAGTCATTTTATTTTTGCTTAGGTGACTGCACATCATAAAGATTATTTCCCAGAAACAGATGCAATGGACTGTTATCTAATACAATAATTTCTATTGACCCACAATATCACTAACACACTAAGTAAACCTTAACTATGGTCACTGTCAGACTGTGCGTAGCTGGCAGTATAGCCTAGAAGTTAGAGTAATGAGCTGTGAATGAGCTTGGTACATCCAGCAGACAAACCTGAGTTTGAGTCCCACAACCTCCACTTGCGTACTGTGTGACTGTGAGCAAATCACTTAACCTCCCCAGTGCTCCCTGGTCTCCCCTGAAAACAGGCACTTCTGCCTAGTGGGACTTACCTGCTTATAAAAGAATAAAATAAAAAGTAAATGTTCATTTATCATGCAAATCCTAGCTCTGCATCCAGCCAAAAATTGTTCCAGAATATCAAACTTCTGTCTACTAAGGGAAGCTAGCCACAGTACTATATAGACCTGTGACACCTTTCCTATTTAGTGGTATGTCATGCAAAACCTGTGCTGAATTGATAAGTATAGGACCCTGCACCACAGTTAGATGTTCATTACACTGACCCCATTGCTTGGAATGTCCCCCGCACAAGCTGGTTTATTTTTGTTTTTTTCTGCATTCATAACATAAATGTCCCATGTCACTACAGGTTTGGCACTGAATTTTAGACTTGTACTTTTTCTTAGCAGAAGATTCTAAGCTGCTAGTAATGTTACATGGCATGTTGCTTCAGGTGCCTGAGACCTGCACCCATGCATTTATTGTCTGAAATGTCCCTATACCCTAACATTTCTTGCTTATTTTGGTATACCTTGTCACCCTAGCCACATATAAATTATGCACAGTGTTGCCACAGAGTGTTTTCCAGTTTACAGTGTTGCAGCCATACTGTATATGGACATACTCAGTCACAGCATTCAGCAATGTTTCCAGCAGTACAGCATTTTGTATCTTTTCTTATGTTTTTGCATTCACACCTTCTAACCACCTATCAAATAGTCTACATATTTCACTAGAAAATTATTCTGTGCTGTTGTTGGCTATCCAGATGTTGTTGGTGCCAAAGACTGCACACCTGTGGCTATTGCAGCCCCATCAGAGGAGAAGAAGGTGTATTGCAATAGGAAGGCATAACACAGCATGAATGTGCAGGTGGTATCTGATGCCAGTGTAATAGTAGTAGTGGTAGGAGTTGTAGTAGTTTATTTTTATGAAGCACCCTTCTTGAGCTCAGGGTACCTTTACATATAAAAACAGCAAGTGTTTATGGCATCCATATGTTCCCTTTTTCAGAGAGGGGGAAGAAAGAAATGGGGAAAAGGAAATGACCACAGCCAGAAACAACCTACAATGTTTGTCGAAAAAGATATTTCTTTAGGTTCTGCATAAAAGAAGTTTTAGATCTAGACAAATGGACATCAGTTAATAGAGTTCCCTAAGGCAGGGGCTACCACACAAAAGTATGGTCTCCTGCTGACTTACAGAGGAAGAGTCACCACAAAGGGCCCCATACACAAATGTGGGGCTGGTCCCAATGTGCACTTTGTGTGCAAAAACATTTTGTTTCACTTGCTGTTTAATATAGTAGATTGTATCAAACCAATTTTGCTTACTTCTAGACTGACATTTTGTGTAACCGCAAATCCTAGAATCCTGTGCAGCTGACATAAGAGCAGGACTGCAGCAGTTAGAGATTCAATAGCCTAAGTACATGTTAGACTTTATAGAAGCTTTGATCTTTAGTTTGTTGGTACTACTGTCCTCTCAGGGCTAAGTATACTTACAGAGTACTGTACATAGCCCCAGGAGAAAAGCAGAACCAGAAAACATCTAACCAGAGCTTATAAAAGCTCTAACAGTTCTTTCTTCCAGGTATTGTTTTAAACACAACACTTAATGACACCAGTGGTAAAATGTAATGCTCTATCATGTTATGATCTTCTCCAGTGGCAGCATATCCACCATGAACTACACAGAGGTCAAGACAGAGCTCTGAGCAACTCTGTAGTCAAAAGCCAACGAGCATAATTGAATTTAACTAAGCACTACCGACTGCTTTTTCTAGAAGAACCTTTTCAAAAAGTTCTGTGCAGTCCCCAAACCTCCCCAAGTGTTGACATCAAAAATCTGATGATTGGATAAGATGGTGCAAGGCAGACACTTCCTCTTGTTCCTTTACTAGATGGAGATCATTGCACACACAATGATCAAGATCATTTCAGTGCCAAGTCATCTATAGAAACCAGACTGAGTTGGCCCAAAGATGTCATTATCCTCAAGGTGGTCTACTAACTGAGCCAACGCCAGTTTTTCAACAATCTTCACCAAAAATGGGAGGTTGAAGACAGGTTGATAATTTATAAGGACTTTGAGATCCAGTGATGGCTTCTTGAGCAAGGGTCTTCCAACCACCTTCTTCAGGTAAGCTGATAAGAGTCTAAGGCAAAGAGACATTGATGATACAGTACATGCAAAGACTAGGACCACAGTGCCAGCCTTGCTTTTAGGAGCTCATCTGGAGCAGGGTTAAATCCCAAAAGTGATTCCCTACAAGACAGCAACCAACTTGTAGATATCTCTTTTCATCCAGTTGGTGGATCCCATCCTAAGACCTGACCATGTCTCTAGCCTCAGCAACTCTATTCCTGCTACCAATATTCACTGGAGTACGGCATCTGAAATACAGTCCTGGAATACAAACCAGACGGGTGCTTTGGCGACAGCTAATTAGGCTTCAACAAATTGATTCTAGATAGTCTTGACAAACCTGTGCTGAAGCTATATTTCCCACTGTAGAAGCTGATTTTTTAAATACTGGTTCTAAATCTCTTATTGCTCCTTCATTATCCTTGTGGGTGTTTCTCATTTACATGCAGGTAGTAAGTACCATTTCAGAACTGTTTGGTGTGGTTTATGTCCCTTTCTCAGCTCTTTCATTGTTGCCACAATGCATCCATGTACTACTATAGAACTCTATGGTTGTGAGGGATATAAACTACATTACACAGTTTGGAATATGGTACTTAACATCAGAATATAACTCAGAAACATCCACTGAGGGTAAAAAAACACACATATAGATGGAACAATAATAGAATTTAAACCAATATTTTAAAAAGGTTCAGCACAATTCTCCTTTAAACAACTCATTAAACTGGTCACATCTCTCTAAGGGGACAATATTTTTGCACTGCAGACAAAAAATCAGGATGCAAAATATTGTCCACAGTGTGGCAATGCACAGGTGGATGGTTCCTGTCTGCTGCAATAACAGTAAAGAGGTATCTTTTCCTTTTTAGCCCAATGGCTTTCCAGTAGGTTTTATAGTGACCCTCCAGGTAAAGCTTGTCAGCATGCACCCAAAATTCCCATCATCTGCATTATAATATCCTGCATAAGACTTCTAATTGCAGAAGCTGTTCAGAAAACCAGACGGGTGCTTTGGTGACAGCTGATTAGGCTTGAACAAATTGATTCTAGGGAGTCCAGCTGATGGGTGATGACCTTGGTGTTGCAACCACCACAGCCTGATGGGTTGCAACATTGGCACTGGAATAGCCAAGGAGAATTATGATGATGTCCAAAATCATAGCTGATATTCTCTCAGCAAACTCCAACAGGAAGTCACCACAAACCAACTAAACACTTAAGAACCACAAACTCAAAAGACCCTGTTCTCTTGACAGGCGATACAATACAGCCCAGCTTATATCTAATACAGATGACTACACTGTCATCCTTGTACTCCAGTCTTGGGTGATGTATCATGAAATAACCTGGAGGAACCATCTCTGCTAGGATGGGTCCAACTGAGTTGCCCAGCAAGGTTTCTTTGATACATACTAGGTTAGTCTGTGAGTCAGGGATAACATCCCTGATAAAGCTGTTTCATTCCCTACTGACCTAGCACTGCAATACCTGGACTGAAAAAGCCTGATGGGCTTGTCAATCAAGAATTTCTTGTGAACTACATTGCCTAGTGACCAGGATCAGACAAAACTCCCTGGCCCTCCTGGCCAACATAGGCAAACACCTTCTGGCCCACCCACAACCACCAACCCATCCATCCCTCACCCAATAGTGAGATTAACTCCATTCCGGAGGAATCCAAAGGCATTGCTGGTAAAGTGCTGGAGGCTTAGTACACAACCCAGAAACATCTGTAATCTTCATAATTCCTGTTGGAAATAAGTGTAATAACATTTACACATAATTGTTTACATAAATAAATACAGTCCGCTCCACTTAATTGGGACGTGGATAATCAGGACGATTGGTTAGTAGGGACGTCTCTCTGGTTACCGATTTTTGTGTCATTCATTTCAATTAAGATGGAGCCTGGTTAATTGGGACAGCTGATCTGGTTATATGGGACATTTGGGGAGTGAAAATCCATAAAAAATGTCCACTGCGAGTGAAAAGCACTCCTCATCATTCGAGCAAAAGGAACAAACTGACACTCATACAGCGAGTAAAGATAATGGAAGCCTTACAGGCACCTAAAGTTTCTTTGTCTTCAGTTGCCAAAGACTTTGGAATTTCAAAAAGCCAAATGGGCCGAATAAGCCAAGAAAGAGAAGCCATTCTTAATGAGTGGCAAGCCAATTCCAACCTGGAAAGGAAACGCAAGAGAGAGGGCAAAGATGGGGAACTTGAAGATGCCCTCCTCATCTGATTTAACAGCGCTGTAAGTTGTGGAGCTTGACTGTCTGGGCCACTGTTAAAAAAACAGGCTACAGAACTTGCCACAGAATTAGGACATGAAACTTTTCAACCCACTAACAGATGGCTTTCGTGGTGAAAGCAAAGGCACAGCATAGTGTACAAGAAGGAGCATGGAGAGTGGTCAGATGTTGACACAGATGCAGCCACAGACTGGGTCTCCTCTGTTTTGCCTGCTTTACTGAATGATTTCAGTGACAGCACAGTATACAATGCCAATGAGACCAGTCTGTATTTCAGGGGGTACCCTGACAGAGGGCATGTGCACATAGAGACAGAGCTTATTGGTGGCAAAGAGGCTGAAGAACTAGTGTCTTTACTTGTGTGTTCAAATATGGATGAGACGATGGGACAAATAAGCAACCTTTGCTGTTGATTGGCAATAGTCAGCAACCCAGATGCTTCCCAAAGATCTGTCCACCCTGCCTGTCTCTTACTACGCTTCATCTAATGCCTGTATGACAGGGGATCTTTAAAGATTGGCAGGGTGTGTGGGAAAGAGATCTCAAGAGAAAATGCAGGTGAGTCTTGTTGTTTCTTGAGAACTGCTCTGTGCATCTGGCAGATGTTGTGGGAATGTTCCTACACATTAAAATTGTCTTCCTGCCACCCAACACCACGAGCTTGGTCCAGCCGATGGATATGGCTGTCATTCAGAACTTGAAGGGACACTATCGCTCGTTCATGGCATCCCAAATTGTTGATGTGAAAGAAGATGATTTCCTCCTCCCCCAGTGCAGTTCTCTTTTCAGTTCTCTTTTGTCACCACCCAACACCACAATTCTGACCCATCCTGTGTCACTTTCACAGCCCTAGAATTTATGGGCCTACTGAAAATAAGTGGTGACAGGGTAAACTGGTTATTACAAAAAGAAATGCTATGGATAGTATCCTTAAATACTGTGCAACCTCTAGGATTAGATGAGGATGTTTACTACTCACCATATATAAAGAATTAACAATCTCCTAAACAGCTGAACAGACTTGAGGAGCTTGGAGGTGTATCAGGAATTGTTCTTTAATGGTTCTAATCACTCTTCGGTGGAAGAGAGCAATCAGTAGTGCTGGGTTCCTGATGATCATGACCAGTTGCTCTGGACTGTTGCGCCCCTCGAGGTTTCATCTTGTTGCTTTTTACTATTTGCAGAGTATATGCTTCTGCTGGGTAACATCATTAAATGCTACAGTGTGGGTTTTCACTTCTATGTGGATAATACCCATCAGTAAATGTCATGTGCACCTGACAGGTTATTGTAAGTGCTAAGAATAGAACAATTTTTGGAGGAAATCAGGGTGTGTATATCCTCCAATTGGCTAGCTCTAAATCCAGATAAAACCAAGCTGCTTTTGGTGGAAATGAGAAGCAGATATTGGCCTTACAATGTAGCCCCAGTCTCTCTATCTTTGATGGGGCACATTTGATGGCAGAAGGATTGGTAGGAAGTCTGGGAGTAGTTCTTAGCAAATAGTTGACTTTTGTTACCCAGTCATCTTCTGTGGTCAGGAACTGCTTTTCTCATTTAAAAAACACTACCATGCTCCATAGCCTACTTGGTCCTGCTGATCTTCTCACCTTAGTGCAAGCCCTCTGGTTCTCCTATCTCAAATACAGCTGCATGCTTTATAAAGACTTATCTGGGGGTCAATCGTGCCATATGCAGATGGTTCAGAACCCCACAGTGAGGCTTTGGAGTTGCTGCTTGGAGGTCAGATCATATCATACACTCTCTATGAGCTCTGGGCTGGCTGCCTGTTAGATGGCTCCTTGTCTTCCAGGTTGCTTTAATAATAATAATAATAATAATAACTTTATTTTTAAAGAACTTTTCAAAATATCAAGGCACTTTACATATCAAAAGCCACAATATACAATGCTAATTAAAAACATATAAATAGGATAAATACATAACAACATCATATGTTAAAAATAAACAGTAAAATCATCCATACAATCAAAGCATAATGTCAGCACTCAGATTTCATTAATCTTCTGAATAGGCCATATTCCACAGGTAAGTCTTCAAGTTTTTCTTAAATACCTCCACGGAGGTGCACTCCCTTAACTGGCGAGGTAGAGAATTCCAAAGAGTGGGTGCAGCATAAGAAAATGCTCTACTGCCAGAAGATTTTAAACTCACTCTTGGAATCTCTAACAACCTCTCGTTAGCCGAGCGGAGTGATCGGCTGGGGCAGTAAGGCACCAGAAGTTCTTTCAGATAGGGCAGACCCTGATCATGAAGGGCTTTAAAATTCAATAAAATGACTTTAAAGGTGATCCACCACCGTATAGGAAGCCAGTGCAGTTCGTGCAGTACCGGGGTAATGTCACTGGATCTCCTTGTCCCAGTCAGCACCCTGGCTGCAGTGTTCTGCACCAGCTGCAGGCGATGGATTTCAACCCCAGAAAGCCCAAAGTAAAGGGCATTGCAGTAGTCCAGACGTGAGGAAACAAAAACGTGGACCAACGTTGGAAAAGATTCAGACAGAACAAGATGACACACCCTGGCAATATTCCTAAGATGGTAAAAGGAAGTCCTGACAATGGCCGACACCTAAGATTGAAGGGTCAGCCTGTCGTCAAGGACAATCCCAAGGTTGCACACCCGTTCAGAGGTCAGAAGTGACACGCCATCAAGGAAAATTCCAGAGGGCGTGTCATCATGCGACCTCGGTATCTGACCTCCAGAGTCCACCACTAACACATCTGTCTTCTCTGAGTTCAACTTTAACCAACTAGAATCCATCCACCCCTGGATTTCTTCCAGACAGTCATTAAACACCGAGAGAGCTCCATCCTGGTCAGGCACAAAAGACAGGTATAGCTGGGTATCATCTGCATAGCAGTGAAACCTCAGCTCATACTGTCTTATAATGTCTCCGAGGGGCAGCATATACACTGCAAATAACATGGGTGACAGCATTGAACCCTGAGGCACCCCGCACAACAAAGAAGTTGGGCTGGAGGAATAAACCCCCGACACAACTCTTTATGATCTCCCAGTAAGGAATGAAGTGAACCATTTTAAACAGTTCCCGACATTCCACAGAGTAACCTCAAGTAATAACAACAACAGGTGATCCACAGTGTCAAAAGCTGATGAGAGATCAAGAAGAACTAGAATGGAACGTCTCTTCTGATCCCTCGCCCTCAGAAGATCATTAAGCAACCGAACCAGCATGGTCTCGGTGCTGTGTCTTTTACGAAAACCAGATTGGAAGGATTCGTAGACATTATGGATGGTTAAATGGTCTTCCAATTGGGCTGCCACTACCTTCTCAATAACCTTCCCAATAAATGGAAGGTTAAAGATAGGTCTGTAGTTTGAGAAACAGTCTGGGTCCAAAGAAGCTTTTTTCAGCAGGGGTGTAACCACTGCCTCTTTCAGGGAGTTAGGAAACTCACCTGATTCTAAGAAGCACTAGACTATTTGCACCATAACTGGACCAATGATCTCAGAACAACCCAAAAGTAGGGGAGTTGGTCCAGGGTCCAAACTACAGCTCGTGGCCCGCATACTATGGATGATCCTCATAATATCCACCACCTCCAGTCGGCAAAAGGTACTCCAAGAGAATTGAGGTATTGTGAACTCGCACTGTTCCACAACATCACCCTTAGAGATTGCCAGAAGCAAGCCCGCCCTGATGTCAGACACCTCAGTTGCAAAGAACCGAGCCAACTCCTCGCACTCCAATTGCAAAAAAGTTTTTCGGACTTGCAGACAGGCTGAGTTGCAGAGTCTGTCTACAGTCCGAAACAACTTAGCCGGTCGATTCTGTGCAACTGCAATCTCCCTGGACAGGAATTCTGCCTTCTTATGGGTGATTGCAGATTGATAGATAGAATAATGTTCCATCAATCTAAGGTGGTCGGCATCAAGGGCGGACTAGTGCCAGCAATGCTCTAACCTTCGCCCCTGTCTCCGCAACTCCCTCAGTGTCCCATCAAACCAAGGGGACCTGGGATGAAGGGATAGGGGGCGCTCATGAACAGGAGCAATAAGATCCAGGGCCACTGTAACAGCCGTATTATAAGCCAACACCAGTGCTCCATGGTTACTGCTAGCCAACACGGGGGATCAGAGGTCAAGGACCGCTGCAAGGCCCTGGGAAGTAATATTCCATAATGGGCGGTATCTGACCATCTCCACAGGGGAAGGCCTTTTCAGGGGGGTGCAAAAATTGAACCTCACAGTGTGGTGGTCAGACCAAGCGACTGGTTCCACCCCCAAGTCAGATGAATCAATCCCCAAGAGGAAGACTAAATCCAGAGAGTGCCCAGATTTATGTGTAGCAGTGAAAACTACCTGTTTGAGGACCAAAGAAGACGTAAGCTGGAGGACGTGATTACCAAATTGTGAGAGTTCATCATCGACCCAGGAGTTAAAGTCACCCAGAACCATCAATCTGGGTGACTCAAACGACATATAGACGAGGAAGTCTGCTACTTCCTGTAAGAAACGTTTTCCATCTCCTGGTGGACGGTAGATGAGAGCGATTCGAATGCCTACACCTGCTACAACTGTACACTCAAAGGATTCAGTCTCACCTACTACCACATTCGTGAGGCCCAATTTAGTCTTGAAACAGACTGTAACCCCCCCTTCCCCTGTGGTCCAATCTCAGGCGGTGTATTACCGAGTACCCGGCCGGAATCATTGCCTCAAATATGGGGCCTGAATTTTCATCCAGCCAGGTCTCGGTGGTGCAAGCCAGGTCAGCTGAACTAATAAGATCAGCTATAATGGCGGTCTTATTCCTAACAGACCTGGCATTGCATAGCACCGCCCGAGTTGGACAAACCTCGGAGGCTGTCCAGCCTTTCTGCCCACCAAAATCAGCAGTGCCCTTGGGTATGGGCACCAGACATGGAAAACCCCGGTCTGGATTCCATTTCACCCCAGGGCACCTTCTGGACTTAACAACCCAAATACGGTGGCCCCGCTCATTCATCCTCTCCTGTTCACCCACCCCCGCCCTCCTCACTCTCCCACAAACAATCCCCAGTGCTCTACAGCGCTGGTAGGTCTTAAATTGCAAGGGAGGAGTATAAAAAGGGTGGAGGGCGCGAAGAGAGGAGGATGAATAGCGAGCCACCGTGGAACCTGCAGGCCAACACATATTCCTGCTGAAACTAAACAATATACATCAAAATAACCAAAAAACTTATCTAATCAAAAACTCTCACTACCCCTAAACAAAAAATAAAAAACTTCCCCACACCAAAACCCTCTCATGGCTCTGAGGAGGAGAAAGTTAAACTAAACAAACATAAACATAATATTTAAAATAAAACAAAATAATACATCTGGAGAAAATAATCCAAGTCCCGATGGTGCTCTCACTACCAGCAGGACTATAAAAGTACTCAAAAGCAGGAATTAAATAATCTTTCATCCAGTTTTTTGGTACTCTTACTGCCAACAATGATAAGAAGATAAACAGAATCCAAGCACACGGGAATGATAAGGCACTCTCACTGCCCACACTCTCCTTCACAGAGTCAATAATAAACAAGCATTTGTCAATGCCGAATGTTTGTTTGCTGGCATTGGCATTGGTAGTGCAGAAGTTACAGAGCTGCATAATAGGAATGGCAGTGAAGTATTAAACTAAAGCCAACCCCACCACCACCCTGCAGAGAGTGACAGGCATTGGGGTGTGCCTTTGGGTCGTCAGGCATAACAGCCACGCCATTTCACCACACACTACCCTGCAGACACTGACAAGTGTCACGGTGTGACTTGGGGTCTTTGGCTTTGCGCACTCCCCATTCCATCAGGAAATATGGTAAGATGGGTGCGTGTAGGAGAATGGGGTGAACTTTGGGGTTGAAGAGTCCAAGGCATACCTCGATGCCTCTCACTGGCTGCAGGGTGTGGAATGGTATGAGCATTACAGACAAGAATCCCAAGTCACACCCCTGATGCCTGTCATTCTCTACAGGGTGGGGCGTTATGGTTGGAAACCCTAACAGCTCAGGCATTCGTTGGTATTTTCACTCCAAATTTTCAACATGTGTTTTTTGAGACCCCCACCTCATGAACAGTGGCAATATCAGTTTGTTAGCTGAAAGCTGCTTATGCACAGTGACTACGGCATTTATTTTTTGAAATTCAGCTTCTTTATTGAATTTTAACAACAACACAACCAGAAGTACAAACAGTGACTCATACTATAGCAAGACAAAACAGAGTCAAATACCCAGAGTAACAACAGGGTGTTAGATGCCACGTATGTCCCTCCCCCACCCACCCCTGGAGGGTGCCACTCAAACCCTGAATAGCAAATTTGGAAGGATAAGAAGTACCCTGATACTAGAGAAGAAAAAACCAAAAACAAGATAAGGAGCCGAAATGTACTAAAACAGTCAGAGGTAACTCTTGTAAGGAGGTTAGTGTAAATATAAGGCGTACAGCTTACCCCACTTCTGGTTAAAAGAAGTCATATCGTTTCTGGAGCTAGCTATTAACCTTTCAGTCTTGAAACTAAGAGAGATTTCACTAAGCCATTCTTTATATGAGATAACAGATTGGTCCAGCCAATGTTTGAGAACCAGCCTTTTAACTGCTATGGAGATTAGGGCCATGTGATACCGTCTTTCCTTAACTCTAATATTTGAGTACAGCCCTAGTATACATATTTCAGCTGTAAATGACTCCCCTAGTCCCAGGAGCAGATCCAGATTGGTTTGGATTGTATTCCATAGGGGGCCTTATCACAATACCAAAATATATGCAATAAGTTCCCTTCATCTGAACCACACCTTTGTACAGTTATTTGAAGCCAGCCTACCAAATTTGAGCAACTTAATTCGTATAATACAGATTATTCAGGATGTAAAACTGATAAGCCTATTTCTATCTTGAGTAAGATATTTATATGTGTCACCAAATCTGGTTCCAAGATATGGGAGAGTCAGGTAAGAGGGAGACCCAAATCCTGGAGCCATTTATGCTAGTATTTAGTATCTAAAAGATACAAATAGATTCTGGCAATTCCATGGGGTTTGCTAACACGCTCTTGAATTTGATCCAGGAAAGGTTTGGTTTGGGAAGGTGTCATCTCAGTCCCAAACAACTTCCCTAAGAGGTGTCTCAGCTGGAAAACCTTAAATATGCCTTTCTACAAGATGTTCAATTTAGTTAACAATCCAGTGGAGGAAAGAAGAAAGCCCTGAGAGTAAAGAGCTTCCACTGGCCAATCATGTATTTGTGGAAGCCAATCTGAGGTTAACAGGGAGCCACCAATTTTGATGTTGGGGTTAAGAGTAATAGGTTGCGCCACATCTTTTGTGAATGGGATATTAAAAAAACTCCAGCATTGAGAGAGAATCTTAATGGAAAGTCCTATGACCGAATTTTGTATAGTCTCTGGTAAAGTGGAATAGGTATAATAGAAAATTCGGGGAGGGCAAAGATTGTATTTGTCCAGCAGATTGAGTTCTAAGACCTCCCTTATCTTTAGGTAGATTGAGTTTGAGGAAGGCCTGTCTGGGGTGCTTACCCCGCCAAATGAAATTGGATAAGGCAGTATGGATTTGTTGAAAGTAGGAACACGGGAGCCAAATGTTGAGAAGATTTAGGGGGTAGAAAATACGGGGTAATATGTTCATTTTAATGATACTGATACGTCCCCATACGGACAACGGTAAGCTGTCCCATCTGCTAAGATCTTTCTGTACTCTCACCAGCAGATCATCTAGATTAAGCTTTTTAGTGATCTCCGGATCACGAGCCAAATGTATACCTAAGTATTTGAAAGAGGTCGGAGACCATCTCATGCCGAGTTGAGAGAAGTTGACTTGAGATATAAGGGAGTTAAGAGGGAAAATAACCGATTTGGATAGGTTTAATCTATAATTGGAAACGTTCCCAAACTGATTAATAATATGTAAAGCTTGTGGTAGAGAAGATTCCGGGTTAGTGAGGTGCAAAAGAATGTCGTCTGCAAAAACCGAGAGTGTCAGGGCTTTCTGAGAGATAACACAGCCTGTGATCAGAGGTGAGGCCTTAATACTGAGTATAAGGGGTTCTAAGTATAAATTAAATAAATAAGGGGACAAAGGACAGCCCTGTCTGGTACCAGAGTATAGGGGGAAACGAGATGAGAAGACGCCATTACAATAAATTCTGGCAGAGGGTGAGTTGTAAACTGTTCTAACCCACTGGATAAAAATATTTGGGAAGCCCATTCTCCCAAGTGTGGACCACAAAAAATCCCAATTAACCCAATCAAAGGCTTTTTCAGCATCCAAGGCAATCAGTGCCATGGGAGACTGGGATTCCTGTGCAGCTTGGAAGATATGAGAAAGGTACGCAGGTGGTCTGCCGTGGATCTACCTTGGACAAACCCCACCTGTTCGGGACTCAACAGAATTTGGCAGACCTGTTTAATTCTGAGAGAAAGAATCTTGGTTAGGATTTTGATGTCATAGTTTAATAATGAGATCGGCAGGTAACTAGCCGGCTCCAGCTGGGGTTTGTCTGGTTTTGGAATCAGGATTATTGTGGCCTCCAACAGCGAAGGGTCAAAAGAGTCTGATGAAAACATGTAGTTGAACAACTTAAGGAGGAGAGGAGAAATCTCCTTACAAAAAGTTTTATAAAAATTAGGGGAAAAGCCGTCAGGGCCTGGAGATTTGTCAAGAGGTAGCCCCTTAATGGCATCCTCGATCTCATCCAAGGTAATGTGGGATGATAGCATTTCACGATGATGTGCCTGCAAGTGAGGGAGCGAGACATCATCTAGGAAATGTTCCATGGCGGGAAGAGATACCTGAGAGGTACCTCTGCCATACAGATCTTTGTAAAAAGATTCAAAGATATACGCAATATCCCTTGGAGAGGTTTTAATGGAGCCATCAGATGCCTTCAAAGCGGGGATCAGCCTTGAGTTTTCAATCTCCCTTAACCTGAGAGCTAACAGCCTGCCGGGCTTTTCTCCTTGATCATAGTAGTGCGCTTTAGTTTTAAGGATGGCATATTCTGTTTTTTCTTTGATCAGGTCCTCATACTCTTGAGTTTGCATAACCCTCAAGATCTATTTGAGAGTTAGAGAGAGAAAAGGTATTCTCTGCAGTCCTGATTTGGCTAGACAGAGATATAATCTTGGCTTCCCTAAGTTTTTTCCTCCTAGAAGCCAGTTTTATGAATTCACCTCTAATAAAACACTTTAGGGAACACCAAATTAAATCTTCTCTAGCTATAGATCCCTGATTAAATTCGAGAAAGGACGAGATCAAAGATTTGAAATGGGAAATTAAGTGATCATCCTTTAGGAGCTGCCCATTAAGCTTCCATGAAGTATCCCTTTGACCATATGGTCCGGGAGACACTTTAATCCATGCAAGGGAGTGGTCAGATATGACTATTGGCTCTATACCTGAGTGAGAAGTATTTTCTAGGAGAGTGGTACTAATTAAAATATAATCGATTCTAGACCATGTTTGATGTACTTGAGAATAAAAGGAATATATGCGACCAGAAGGATTAAGTAGGCACCAAGGGTCACAAAGCCCAAGTAACTTTATAAAGTCACCTAGAGCAATTTGAGATGGAGAAGGGGGTTTTATGGGTCTGTAAGTTCTATCAAACTCTTGACTTGGAGCGACGTTCCAGTCCCCTCCCAAAATAAATGAGGATGGCAGGAACCCACTCAATTTAATGGCTAATTGCATGAGGAAATTAGGGTCACCTCCCACTGGACTATATATTGCCTAATACCACACTAGCACTATTAAGATCTCATAACATGAATCTGCCCTCCTGATCTATAGAGCTTTCCTCAACCACAAATGGAATGCCTCGTCTGATCAAAATCGCCACACCTCTACTGGCTGAGGTTCCCTCGGAAACAAAAACCTGGGAGAACCCATGGCGTCGTAATCCCATAGCCTCTGTGGTTAATAAATGTGTTTCCTGCAAAAATAAGATATCAATATTTAGCAGGGAACAGTTTAAAAGGATTTGACTTCTTTTAGTGACATCTCTGATACCTCTGACGTTCCAGGTAGCTATTTTAATAGGCCTCGCAGCCATTTAACATGGGAAAAGGTTTAGAGAAAAAGAGATCCTGTGGCACTTCCACCCAAATAATCAATAAGTGGCACCCTCCAGATTCCCCCCCCCCAACAGCCCCAAAAAGTTGACAAGATACCACCGTTCCCTAGCTACCAGGGAATCTAGCTGTGAACATCTAATAACAATACTGAGTAACATAAGCAGATAAATGCATACTGTAAAAGGTGAAGTAACTCCTGATCTTCCCAACTTCTCCCCCGCCATACCAACCCATTCTTTCCCAATCCCCTTTAAACTATATACAACAGACCCCATTGAGGCATAAAAGTTAAGTACAAAATTCCAAGACAAAACTAGCAGGGACCATCCCCGAGAGATTACATGTCCAAGAGTAATCAGACTCAAACTGAAATAAAATATCTGCAAGTAAGCCGCCCCAAAGGTGTAGACCCATCTGTCCCAAACCAGACACAAAGCTTTAGAACTCTTGGACATAGCAACCCAACTCCCTCCATTTAGACCGTGAAGCAAGTCTCCCAGTGTTTATCCTCTCCCTAAGCCTCCCACCCACCACCCACACTTGATGACGGAAAGACTAATCCCTGTGCCCCAACTAATAACAGAATATTAGACATGGGAATATATGATCCCTACTAGGAGCTGCAGAAGCTCAGGATAGTAGCGGTCCCTCCAGTCCAACATCTTGAGCCTTTCCTGATATCTGAGTTGTGGGGGAGCAGCCAATCATTGGATATCGTTATCTGCTATCCGCAATACGCAAAATCAAGCAAGAAATAGGAACGGGAGGAGAACAAAAGCTGGTCAGCTGAGCTTAACCAGATAGATCTGCCCCTAATCATAGGAAGTGATGAGAGGAGAATCCAACTGAAGGACCAACCAGTCCGTCACCAATAAGGGCTGGCAGAAACCGCAGTCGAAACCCTAGTTCCACCCCCCCCACCCTTAGGGCTAAACCACCAGGCCTCTGGAGCTCACTCAGGCCTAACAGGCCCCTATCCAGACATCAACCCTGGTCCATACAGACGGAAATGGGGGGAACAAATGAAGAAACGTCCAGCAGGTAAGAACCTCAGCATCAAGTTCAAGATCAGTGAAATCAAACGAGACAGACAGTCTTAGTTTCAAAACTCAATCCGCTTTGAAAAGTCTGGGAAGTCTAAGAGTGAGATCCGAGATGGCTTGGTCGGGGTTTTCATAAGGATGCCAGACACCATCCAAGGCCACCAACAGCTTAGCCAGGTAGTTCATTCTGAATCTTATTCCCGCTGCGATGAGCTTGTTCACAATAGGATGAAACGCTGCTCTTTTTTGACGGGTTTCATAAGGCAAGTCCTGAGTTATTCGAAGCTTAGAATTGTCCCAGAGAATTGACTCAAGCTCCCTTGACTTCGCCAGAACGTGTTGCTTCTCTAAGAAGCTCAGGAATTTAACTATTATTGGTCGGGGGGGAGCACCCGGTGGAGGCTTAGGCTTTAAGGAGCGATGAGCTCTTTCAATATGGTACTGCTGATTGAGAGGTGAGGGACCAAACACCTTATTCAGCAATTTTTGAATAAAAGAGATAGAGTCGGTTCCTTCTTCGGATTCGGGCAAGCTGAGGATCAGAATATTATTTCTTCTGCTTCTGCCCTTCAAATCCTCCATCTTGAGCTGTAGTTTGTTAATTTGTTGACGAAGTCGTACAATCTCCGGCTCGGTTTTCCCCTTCCAGCTCTCCAGCGAAGATGTTTTAGCCTCCATATCCCCCACTCTACGTGTAAGTGCACCAAGGTCGCTTCTGATAGTTTTCACTTCGGAGGATATATCTTGTAGAGTTTCTCGAAAGGGGAGTAATTCTTGCAGGAAGCGATCCTCCGTGAGTAAATTGGCAGAAGTACTAGTGAGAAGCTGTTTGGATGGCTGCCCCGAACTCTGACTTTTGGCCTTTTTGGCATTTTTCTCGGGAGTAGTAGGCGGAGTATGCCTCACTCCGGCCTGCTTCATTTCGGCTTCCATCATTCTACGATTCCCGAAACGGCTGTCGCTGATCCAAGAAAAAAAACCCGGACCACTGCAGACTCCAGGCAGAAGGAACAAGTTAGAAAAGAAGTCCCCTTATCACCTCGGGTTTTAGTTAGGGCAAAAACTTGATATTTGTAGGTTGTTAGGTAGGAGCTCCAGAAAAGGCAGCCACTAGTTGCTCTGCATCACGTGACCTCGACTACGGCATTTAGCACCACAGGTGCAAAAACACATTCCGAACAGGATGTGAAAAATGACAGCTGTACTGTTCATGGGGAGGTGGAAAAAATGGCAATGTTGCAAATCTGCAGTAAAAATATTTAAAAAACTGGTGAAGTCACGAGCGTGCATAGAAACTGTGCAACGCACACCCGTAATGTAATTAGTGTGGGGATTTTTTACAGCAGATTGTCAACTCAGGCATTTTGGGACCTCCGATCATGAACAGTATCACTGTGATTTTCTTTATCTGTCCCGAACAATGATTTTCCACAGCAACCACGCATCTCTGCCCTGAAAGTGTGAAAACACATTTCGGCCATGTTGTGAAAAATGACAGCTGTACTGTTCATAAGGAAGTGTGGAAAAATGCAACTGGTGAAAATCTGGACTGAAAATATTACAAAGTCATGAACTTACAAGGGTGCGTGGAAACTGCTCAATGCTGACTCGTAACACAGTCATTTTATGGACTTTTGTCACTAAATTTTTGACATAGCCATTTTAAGACCTCTGCTCATGAACAGTGTAACTGTGATTTTCTTAATCTGTCCCAAACATTGCTTTCGCACACTGACTGCACCATTGTGCGCTACATGTGCGGAAACACATTTTGGGCGACATGTGAAAAATGGCAGCTCTACTGTTCATAAGGAAGTGTAATAAAATGGCAATGTGGAAAATCTGGGTGAAAATGTAGAACATTCGTAATCCTTACGAAATATATGAGAACCGCGCAACACACGCTGTAAACAGTCATTTTAAGGAATTTTTTCACCAAATTTTCAACATAGCCATTTTAAGACCTCTGCTCATTAAAAGTGTCACTGTGATTTTATTAATGTGTTCCATACATTGATTTCACACACTGACTGCGCCATTGTGCGCTACATGGGCGGAAACACGTTTCGGGCAAGATGTGAAAAATGACAGCTGTACTGCTCATAAGGAGGTGTGGTAAAATGGCAATATTGAAAATCTAGAGTGAAAATATTGAAAATTTGTGAACTTACGAGCATGTGTAGGAACTGCGCAACGCACGCTCTTAAAACAGTCATTTTTAGGAATTTTTCCACCAAAATTTCAACATAGGCTTTTTGAGAGCCCACCATATGACCACTGGCAGTGTCATTTCATTACTCGGTCCCAAAAGGTGATTTCATGCAGTGACTGCAAAATCACCCTTCGGGCCTGAATAACACCATGACAGTGCAATAATTCATGAGGAGGGGTCCCAAAAACCCCATGTTGAAAATTTGGGCCCAAAATTCCCCAAAATGCCTGAGATATGCAAAAAGTTGAAAAACCCTATCTATCCATTATACAGCTTACGGCATTTCCTCAGTTCAGGTCGGCTTTGAAGAGTGCAGACGGTTCCTCGGTCCACCCAAGATTGTCGTTACCGGAGTCCAGAGGTAAGTATGGGGTGAGGGGGTGTGGGAGGCAGGGTGCACAGTGGGTGGGCGCAGGTGGGGGCAGACTCAGCGAGGGACCATTTTTGATTTTCAGGTTTTTTTTTTTTTAATGAGGACGATGCGGGACGTTTGCCACGCTGGGGTGGGCTCCCAGTGTGGCAGAAGGACGGCTGGTTGGGGGGCGTGGAGCCGATGGGGGATTGGGCACCCCCGTCGGCCATAGCATCTGTTGCCACGCTGGGGTGGGCTCACAGCATGGCACCCTGTACTGGGGGGGAGAAACAGTGGAGCCGACGGGGGATTGGGCACCCCCGTCGGCTATACAAAGTGTATCCACGCTGGGGTGGGCACCCAGCATGGCATATGGAACTGTGTTTCAGGGGGCACAGCACAGCTGACGGGGGATTGGGCACCCTCGTCGGCTATACAGTGTGTGCGTGGGGGGGCAGCACGCAGCAGGTCTGTGTGTGTGTGTGTGTGTGTCTGTAGGGGGAGCATGCATGAGCAGGCGATTTCTTATCGCTGCTCACTGAAGCGTAGCTCCCCCTTTCAACTGTACACCACTGCATTTTGGAGCTGTCATAGACAGCTCCAGCAGGCACTGGAGAACTGCGGCTGCACCTGCAAACACACTGACTGAACTGGAAGAGGGCTGACACTCCTCCGAAAACTCGAATGATGGCACTATGTTTCTTGCACATGAGTGCAAGCAAACATAAAATTCCAGTGAGATCGAATGATGTACCATCAATCCAAAAAAGGTAAATAACTGCTCCAACTGACTTCAGAATCATGAATCCACAAATAATGCATACAGTCTCAGTACGAAATTAAAAAAGGAGCAAGGGGACCCTTAACAAAGGCCAAAAGTGTGCAAATACCAGCAAAAAGAGTGAAGACTTCCCCCCTAGTGGCACACCTTGAATGAAACATAGAAACACAGATGTTGATGGCAGATAAGGACCACTTGGCCCACCCAGTCTGCCCATTTTCCTTCCTATTGGATAAGCTGCAGATTCTAGTTAACCAACAGCCTACTTCCTGCACCCCCCCACTACAATTGCCTTATGTCTGTCTCATGCATGTTTGAATTCCCCCACTGTTTTAGACCCAACAATCTCCCCAGGAAGGTGGTTCCATACATCCACCACTCTCTCCATGAAAAAAAATTTCCTCACATTACCCCTGAGCCATCCCCCCTCTATCTTTAAATTGTGCCTCCTTGTTCTTACACATTTCTTTTTCTGAAAGATGCTACCCTCCTGGACTTTGTTGATTCCCTTGAGGTACTTAAAAGTTTATATCATGTCCCCGTCCTTCCTTTCATCAAGGGTATACATATTAAGCTCTCTCAGTCTCTCTTCATATGGTTTCTGATGCAGACCATGCACCATTTTAGTTGCCCTCCTCTGGACTGCTTCCATCCTGTCTATGTCCTTGCATAGATGGGGTCTCCAAAACTGCACACAGTATTCCAGATGGGGTCTCACCAACTGTCTGTACAGAGGGATAACCACTTCCCTTTTTCTACTTGTGATGCCCCATCCTATGCATCCCAGTATCTCCTGGCTCTCCTTACTGACTTCTCACATTGCTTACCCACATTTAGGTCATCTGATATGACTACCTCCAAGTCCCTTTCCATTTTTGTTGTTGTTAGTACCTCCCCTGCTATTGTTTACTCTTCTCCTGGGTTTTTGTTTCCCAGGTGCATTACTTTGCACTTCTTTGCATTGAATCTAAGTTGCCATATGTCTGACCATTCCTCCAACCTTGCCAAGTCCCTTCTCATCCTTTCTACCCCCTTGTATATCAACTCTGTTACAGATCTTTCTGTCATCTGCAAAGAGGCATACCTTTCCCTCCAGACCCTCTGCAATGTTACCTATAAAGATGCTAAAGAGGACTGGACCCAGTACTGAGCCCTGAGGTACTCCACTAGTAACCCCCCTTTCTTCGGAATGTGTTTCATTCACTATTACCTTCTGTGTCCTGTTGTGCAGCCAGTTTGCTACCCAGGCTACCACCCTGGAACGCACTCCCAGGCTGGCTAACTTGATTATAAGTCTTTTGTGCGGGACTGTGTCAAATGCCTTGCTAAAGTCTAGGTAGGCCATATCCACAGCCCCTCCCTGGTCTATTACTTTGGTCACCCAGTCAAAGAAATCAATTAGATTCATCTGACATGACCTTCCTGCTGTAAATCCATGGTGCTTTGGGTCCTGTCCCCGCTGGCCTCTAGGTACTCAACAATTCTTTCTTTCAGAAGTGATTCCATCATTTTCCCTACCACTGAGGTCAAACTTACAGGTCTGTAGTTTCCTGCTTCTGCCTTGCTCCCACTTTTGTGAAGGGGAATCACATCTGCCCTCCTCCAGTCTTCAGGTACCACCCCATCCTCCCATGATTTGTTAAAAAGTGTGGTCAGTGGTGTCACTAGGTCCTCCCTTAGTTCTTTAGGATTCTGGTTGAATCTCGTCAGGCCCCATTGCTTTGTCCACCTTGAGTTTTAGGAGTTCTTTCAGGACTCTTTCTTCTGTAAATGGACTGGTGTCAACCCCCCTACCCAGAGAGCTTCTATTGTCTGGTTTAGGTAACTCCTCCTCATCTTCTTTTGTGAATACTGAACAAAAGTATTCATTCAGCATCTCTGCCTTTTCACTGTCTCCCTCTGCCCACCTCCCCTCTCCTTTATTAATCTTCACTATTCCTCCCTTAACCTTTCTATGCTCCTTAATGTACCTATAGAAGGTTTTATCCCCCTTCTTAACTGAGTTGGCTATTTTTTCCTCGGTTTGGGCCTTTGCTATTCTGACTGCCTTCCCCACTTCTTTCTGCTTTAATTGATACAGTTCCCTGTCGTGGTCCTTCTGTGATTCCTTATACTTTCTGAATGCATCCTTTTTCTCCTTAACCTTCCCTGCCACCTCTTTTGAGAACCATAGTGGTTTTTTACTCCGCTTTGTTTTCCTTATTTGTTTCACACAAAGGCTTGTTGCCTCGATGATAACAGTTTTGATTTTTCTCCATTGTTCTTCCACCCCTCCTTTTTGGCTATTTGCTAGTGCATTCCTCAGGTATTCACCCATTTTGCCAAAGTCGGCCCTTCTAAAGTCCAGTATCCTTGTTTTTGTATGGCTTGTCTCCATGGTTGTGCTTATTGTGAAGCACACTGTGCAGTGGTCACTTGTTCCTAGATGTCTACTGACTTCTAAATTTGTGATCCTCTCTCCATTTGAGAGTACCAGGTCTAGTATTGCTCCCTCCCGAGTGGGTTCCCACACTAGTTGTCTAAGGCCTGCCCCCTGCAGGGCATCGAGAACGACCCTGCTCTTGGATGTGGCTGCAGTACATGTCATCCAGTTAACATCTGGCATATTCAGGTCCCCCCATCAACAGTATCTCCCCTTTTTCAGCCATTTTGAGAATGTCCTCTATCATTTTCTTGTCCGTTTCCTCCCCTTGAGACGGGGGTCTGTATACAACCCCTGTGCGGATTGTGATGCCATTCCCTGTCTCCAAGGTGACCCAGAGTGCCTCTTGTCCTCCCCCTTTACTTTTTAGTTCTGTAGCTTTGATCCCTTCCCTTACATATAGAGCTACTCCACCTCTTCTTTTACCCTCCCCGTCCCTTCTGTAGATTGTGTACCCCGGTATGTTGACATCCCAGTCATGGTTCTCCATGTACCATGTTTCCGTGACTGCCACAATATCCAATTTTTCACCTTCCATCAGGGCTATTAGCTCAGGAAGCTTGTTTCCCAGACTACGGGCATTGGTACTCATTGCCCTCCATTTAATGTTGGCTTTATCCTTTTTTCCCCCATCCCTGCTCTTATTGCCCTTGTCTATTTTTCCTTTTACCTCTGTCCTGAACTCTGTTGAGCTCTGTACCTCAGTGTTTACCTTACTACCTGCCATGTTTTGTGGGGGAAGGCTTGAAATTTCCTGCCTCTTATCAGCACCTCCCCCCTTGGCTAGTTTAAAAGCTTGCCAAAGAAGCATTTAAACCTGTCACTTAGGAGCTTGGTTCCCTTCATGGACAGATGTAGACCATCGTGCCAGTATAGATCTTCATCTCTCCAGGTGTACCCCCAGTCCCCAATGAAGTCAAAGCCCTGTGCTCTGCACCAGTTTTGCAACCATTCATTAAACTGCGTGGTGTGCAGTACCCTAGCCTCACCCCTGCCATGGACTGGCAGCACCTCTGAGAAGGTATCCGCGCTTGCTACCTGTCTGAGGCCACTCCCCAACTCCACAAATTCATCCTGCACTGAACTGATTCCATGTCTAGCTAGGTCATTTGTCCCAAGGTGGACAATGATATCTAGTTCCCTCTCCTGTGTTGCTGCTTCTGCAATTGTGAGGATTCGCTTCTTGTCTCTCCAAGCCATGGCACCAGGCAGGCACCTTATTTCCCTCTCATCTCCCTTCCCCAGTTCTAGCCCCCTAACAATTAAGTCCCCTATCAGAAGCTGTTTCCTTCCCCTGTGGTGGCCCTTGCCACCCTTTTGTGGGTCTCCCTTGTGGATGTCCTCAGCATTCTTCTTGGTCTCCACTGAGGGTGCCATCATAGAGGAATCTTGCTCTGCTAGACTGGCATATGATTTGTGTAAAGGTACAACTAGGGGGCTTTGCATCTGTTCTACCATCGGCACCTTCCCAGAACCCACTGTGGTCCAACTGCTCTTCATACTTGGCAACTTCTGAGGCAGTGGTTGTGGCAGTGGTGCTCTTTGGGTGGGGAAGGCCTCCTTACTCCTTGCCAGTTCAGCCTGGAGGTGGGCAATCTCCTCCCTCAGAGCTGACAGTTGCCTGCAAATAGGACAGCAGCGCAGTTTCCAGAATGTCTCCCGGAAAACTGCTGCCCCACAGCCAGTGCATTGCACCACTCCCTACATCTCCCTCTCCCTTATAATATACAATATGTAATATATATAATTGTTTTTTTTTTTGTGGTGTGTACTTACCCTTTATGCACTGTGATGGGTTATTAAGAATATGACAGTTCTGCCTGCAAGACCTGTTGAGGAAGTGATGTCAGAATCCTACTATAAAGGAAATGCCACGCCTGGGGGGTGGGTGGGGAAGGGGGTGTGTAGTCCACAACCACAGGTGACAGTTAGAAACAATCAAATACACCACTGCTCCACCACCCTGGTGAGTACTGCCCTTTATAGTAATTCAACTAACCTCCAGTAAATTATTTAAAAATAGTTTCTGTCACAAAATCCTAGTAGTCAATCCAGCTACCCCCAAGGGACAACCAAAATGCAGTATTCAAACCCTTGTGAAGTTACTTCCAAGATAAGCAGAATGTGTAAGCTCCTTTTTCAACTCCTCAGCCACCTGTAAATTTAAAAACAGTTTAACTGTCAGAAAATCCTAGTAGATAATCTAGCTACCTCCAAGGGTCTACCCAAATACAGTATTTAAATCCTTCTGAAGTTACTCACAAGATAAACAGAGTTTGCAAGCCCCTTCTTGATTAAACACTAAATAAATATGTAAATAAAAAGCAATTACCAAGGGTAGTTAGTTTCACCTCCCACAGAATTGAGCAAATGGATTAGGCTCAGTGAGCTTCTGACTCCCTACATGCCTTATGGGATTTAAGGTATGGAAGCAGGGGTTGTTATGGGTGTCTCCATCCCAGTTGCAGTCCACAGGTAATCTGACTTCTTTCAGTAGCTGCCGCCATCCTCTGGAATGCACTCCCTGAGGAGTTTTGTGTTGCTGGAAGCCTCTCCTTCTTCAGATTTAAATTGAAATAATATTTAAAGCAACAGGCATATGTGTAGATTCCTTAGTTTATTTTAAGAAAACTGCACATTTGCACCTATGTAAAAATATATATATATATATATATATATATGAAATACATAATCACACATACCACATAATGTAAAGCATCATGGCTATATGTACAAATCACACAACATATTATTAATATTAATATTTAATAATATGTTGTGGTGATTTGCATATACAGCCCATGATGCTTTGCATTGTGGGGGTATGTGTGATTTTGTATTTCTCTAAAACGTGTCTTCCCGGCCAATGCCCTTTGGGGTAACCCTTGCCTCAGTGCTTGCACACTAAGGTTCTTTGTCTTTTAGCTTGCTTTTGTTTTTATTGGGCTCACCACAACCCAACCCAGATAGACCAACTTAGGGTAGCTGGTTCATTCCACTGAGGTATCATACAGACGAGACACACTGATGAGTCCTGGTAGGATGAAACACGTGTATGTGTCTTTTGTTGGCACCCTTTGCAAACTGTGTGAAAGGCCTTTTCACACCATGCAATTCTGCTTAGAGTTGTACCAGCATAATAGTTTGTGGTGATTTGCATATACAGTCCCTGATGCTTTGCATTATGGGGGTATGTATGATTTTGTATTTCTTTGAAACTTGGCTTCCTGGCCAATGCCCTTTGGGGTAACCCTTGCCTCAGTGCTTAGCACTAATGTTCATTGTCTTTTAGCTATATAGCTATATATATATATATATATATATATATATATATATATATATACAGTACATTAATAGGTTACTGTTAGTTTTGCTATTCATTCTTGCATTTATGGCTGTCTGTTTTGTGGCTGTGTACTGTACATTTGAACTGTGTATTGTATAGTCACTCAGAGCATTGGATGGGTGCCTTGATATAAAAATAAATTACTACTATTTCCTTTTGGTGTTGGGGAGGCATGTCTGTCTGTTGGCCACCATTAGATCATTTAGTGTTATAGGGTCCTTTTTACTCCTCTGGAATGTTCCTCATGGGAGATCTTCAGTTGCATCCGATTGAGGGATGTTAAGCCTGGAAGGACCAGGCTGTGAACCTTGGATGGCTGTGAGGGAGTCAGGGTACCAAGTCATCATTCTAGCACATAAGGAAGTCTAGTCTATGCAAGACATCCCTACAAGAGATGCCCATCTCTGTGTGCAGCCCACCAAGCTCTGTGTACATGATACATACCTCAGTTTACAGGTGGTGCACCTTATGGTGAGTGTCCTGTGTTATGAATAGTCTTTGCAGTTCCATTATACTAACCATATCTCCTGCTATCTGACTGTCAACCTGCACCTCCTGCTGTTCCATAGTTCTGGTATGAACCTTGATGGCCACCAAAAGGGGTGACGGTCATTGAGATGTATGCTATGTGTTGAGAACTGCATGATGTCATACACTGTATCAATTGGGTGTACTATAAAAGTAGTGTTCTGTGTACCATGTGTGTCTGAATAGGGTGGTTGTGTTTAAGTGCATTGTGTGTCAGTGGTGTTTGCTTCCTCGGCTGTGTCCATGTCCCTCTCTGTGGTATATGTTTGGTGCCAGGCTGACATTGTGGATTGGTGGATGGTGCGGGTCCATCTGTGTATAGTTCATCCTCCTTTAGCAAGCCCTGCCTGCATCTGTGACAGTAAGGATAGGCATTATTACATAAGTATTTTGTATGGCACCACTGGGATTGTGTCACCTGCATACACCCAACTAGGACTGGGTGCTGGTCTTGTTGTGGGGGCCAGGTGCCCATAAAGATCAGGCTACATAGCTGGCTGGCTGCCATACTCCTCCCTCTCTTCTATGTCCTTTTGTGGCTGTATGACATCTGGTAAGGTACTATGCATAATATTAGTGGCAGATATACTATTTAGCATAGAGGAATGGCATACCTTTTCTGTACTTACCATCCAGGATTTTATCTCAGCCTTCCTCACCAGCTATGGACTGTTAGCTGAAGGTGTCCATAACCATATCTTCAATTACATTGAGGTCTGGCACCTTGTCAGGGCCTCTGCCACCCATAGCTTTCTGTGCCTGCCTTCAAAAATAGCTTGATTTTGATCATGGCATGGAGGTTCCACCACTTACAGTATGCTTAATGGTCATTATAGTATAGAGCATACAGTCAGTTGCATTCACACCCTTCTGTATACCTTCCTACACTTCCTTCCAGCCTCAGAGGCAAGTATGCAACCTACTGAGCAACAGACATTGATAATGTTAAGTTCATGTCCATTAAATAGATCTAGTTAACCTGCCAGCACTCCCACATCCAACATGTCTTTAAACAATCCTTGCTCCCTAACCCCCCCCAGTACATTGTTTGGACAAAAGTCTAAATCTCCAACCTTCCCTTTTTGGGTAAGGTTGTTGAGAAAATTGTGGTGCAGCAGCTCGAGGAGTACCTTGTGTCCTTTGACATCTATGAGCCACTCCAGTCAGGTTTCAGAGCCAGGCATAGCACTGAAATGGCATTACTCAGGGTGCATAATGACCTCCTAAGGGCTAGAGATAGAGGAGACAGGTCAGTTCTTGTCCTCCTGGATCTTTCTTCAGCTTTTGACACTGTAGATCATGTTGTGGTTCTTGATCACATTAGAGAGTACTGTGGACTCACCAGCACTGTCATCAGCTGGTTTGAGTCCTACCTCTCTGGCAGAAAGCAGTGGGTGGTGATGGGGAATTTCTCCTCCTCTCCAAGGCTCCTGCCATGTGGAGTGCCTCAAGGGTTGATCTTATCACTGATGTTATTTGCAGTGTACATGCAGCCCCTGGGAGATCTCATTAGGCAGTACAGTGTTGGTTTTCACTGTTATGCAAATGATACCCAACTGTACCTGTACTTTGCCTCAGAACACTGAATGCTGTGGAAGTGCTTAACAGCTGCCTGGCTGAGATCAATGATAGGATGTCCTCCAGCGGGTTGTGACTGAACCCGGACAAGACAGAGGTCCTAGTGATTGAGCCGGGATGAGGGCATGATGGGAGTGCCTCCAATGTGGTCACTGGTTTATTCCTGGGATCTACACCATTGATGGCCTCCTCTAGGGTGTGAGGTCTTGGCGTGATCCTGAATGACAGACTGACACTTGAAGCTCAGGTGTTGGCTGTTGTCCAAAGTGGTTTTTACCACTTGAGGAACATCACCAGGATCAAATCCCTAGTTCCACCTGAGGACCTGCCCACACTGGTGCTTGCCTTTGTGACATCCAGACTCGATCATTGTAAAGCTTTTTATTTCGGGGTCTCTAGATGTACCCTTCATCAGCTGCAGTTGGTGCAGAATGCAGTTGTCAGGTTGCTGACTGGCCTGTCTAGGTCTAGCCATGTGACTCCGGTGCTGTGAACTCTGCACTGACTGCCAGTTAGGTGGAGGGTTATCTTCAAGGTGAATTTACTCACTTATAAGGCCCTACACGGACTAGGCCCTGACTACCTGGCTGATCTTCTGCCACCTGCCACCTCAGTTCACTCCCTCTGCTCCTTGACCAGGGGCATCCTTGAAGTTCCCAGGACCGGACTAAGAACTTCTGATGACCAGGCTTTTAGTGTTGCCAGACCGGTCTGGTGGAACTCCCTTCCAGCTGTTGTCCCGGAGGCCCTGTCGGTTGAGAGATTCAAGAGCGGTCTGAAAGAATATTTATTTTCCCTGGCCTTCCCTGCTGTAGTGATGTGACCAGCAAAAAAACTGCTTGTTTTAATGTTGCACCTGATATTTTATTATCTGTTTCATTTATGATATGAAATGTTTATCTAGTACCCTACCTATTTTTATGTAATGGAGCCCAGAGCCTCCAAGATTGGGTGCCATATAAATAAACTTTACCTTGCCTTGCCTAGTACTCTTTCCCCCTTAGACCCCTGATCTATTATGGACCATTTCCAAGTGCTGCGATTTATTTAGTCTGGAGTCAAGAAGGAAAAGGGGTGATGTATTACTGCTGTTCAAAATGCTCAACAACTTAGATCTCACCAAGCATCGTAATATAAGCCCCAAAGATAGGATGGTAACCCTTAGGTTTCATAATCAGCAACTACTGTAAATATACCAAAGGCTATCAATAAACAGGATAATGTTCTCACAATAAGGACACCAAATGTGTGTAATACCTGACCACAGTATTTAGTTGAAATGAAAGAATTTGACAAATTCAAGCCTGAATTAGACAGATACCTTCAAAGTTCACACAACTAGGGAATAATGCGCCCAATTGGAGTGGGAGACAGTACCAATGGGCTCAAGCACCTACTTCTGTTTTACAAACTGAGTACCAATTATTCTCAAGAGATAAGCGATTATCTCTTGATAAAGGACCCCTTGAGATGTATATGTATTATGTGTTGCTGAAAAGAAAGTGTAGTACTGTTAAGCTGTGTTGACTTTATGTCCACCAGCAAAATATTCTGTGTATTCAATATCCTTTCATCTGCTGCCACCCTCAACTGATGTCAGAAGATTCCCCTAATTATTATAAGGGTATTTCAAATGCAGAAATGTGATTGGCTAATGACATTCTAATCAGCCCTATGTTAATCTTTAATTAATATGCTTGTAGAGCCTGATTACCAGCATAGTGTTTTAGCTGTTACGATATTTGCTTAGTGTTCTATTCATAGAACTCATAGATGCCATTAAAACTACCAATAGTCCCACCACCAACGCAAAGCAGCCTACACAACACCAAAGAAATCTTAATTTTCAGAAGTGCTCAATCACCTTTACTCCAGTAAAACCTCAAATCCTATCCTGCCCCATGTACTCATGAACTGCAATAGAAAAACTAAGTGCACACTTAGTCTGTACTGGCAAAGCAAGTGAGAACCACAGAGTTCACTACATGCCATCCGTACTTCACTACATGCTGCCCAGACTGCATATGCATAATTTGGTGGCACAATCCAATACAAATAGTCATGAGGCACCAGTTTAACTCCCTCCACCAAGCCACTTCTTCAACTGCTTTTAGATTGCGGTCCTCCATGAAATGGCACCTCCCTGTTTTTTTTTTTCAATCTGAGCCACGCGCCTGCAGAACTGCCATTAGGTAAAAGACTCCTGACTCACGCTAGAGTATTGGTTTGGCTGCTGAAATACAACTGAGCCTGGGGTAAGGTCTTAATAGGGCCTGAGGCTGTATTGGTCCACATAATTTAAGCCATAGTAGGCTCAATGGCTCTGTATGTATTTTTGAGTTCCACATGTTCTTTAGTGTAAAACTGCACAAGTTTAAATATAAGGGCAGCTTGTAGAGTTATCATGGTTAATCCTTTTTTTTTTTTATTTTATAGGGGATCGGTACCAGATGTCAATGGCAAAACCCTCATGACTACCCCTACTGAAAAGTAAGCACCGTTTGGTGAAATATTACTGTGTTCATATAAATGATATGAGTCAGTTTCAATATAATTTTTTTTTCACTCGAAATAAACCCGATGCACTCCGTGTGGCTGATAAGTCATGCAGTGTTGGATGATGTTTGTAAACTAGTTTGAGAACCATTTTCTTGATGTCAAGGTTTAGCCTGTTGTTGTTGATCAGGAAGTGCTAGCTTTGATAAAATAGAGTAAGACATTCCCGGTTGAGTTGCTTAGCGTCGCCGCCTCCCACCCCCATGTGGTGGAATCTGGAAACCCGAAGCAGATCTGTGTGGTCCTATGTATAAGCTCAGTTTACTCCTATCATGGAAAGAAGATCGTACCTGACTATCGAAACTGAATCCATGGACAAGGTACAATGAAACATTAAGCATGGTTTTACCAATGGGGAGGCAGAGATCTGCTTAGGGCACCCTCAGTCTGGACAAACTTTCAGAATGTCACAGAGTTCCTAACAGGTGAATTGGAACCACACTCACTCTCTCCTTCTCCTGTACATTTGCACCTCCCCAACCCCCCCTCCGCTGTAGCTCTCAGGAGACCACCGTGGAATAGGGTGAGATGAGCTAACTTTAAAGACTGGACAGATAGCAATATCTAGCACCATATTTTCTTTTGCTTTGCAGACAGCGCTACCATGGAGGTGATGGCAAGTAGCTGGGGGTGGGGTGTGCTTTTCGCAGAGGACAGAAGTAGGAATTTCAAAAATGGCTAATAGGATAGTCAGGTAAATGTAGGTTTATTTAAGATGGGAACAGCTTGATTCTGTGTTTCAGTACCTAATCTCAGCTAGTTTTGTTAGACAACAGATATTATGGTCACAGAATGCAACAGGTGCATGGCTCAGATTGAAAAAAAAAAAAAAGATCCTGTTTTATGGAGGACCGCAATGTCTAAAGCTGTCTGTCAGATAAGGGAATATCCTTAGACACTATCAAATACTAGAAAAACAACACAGACAGGACCTTGTTTTTTTAACATATTTATAACAACAAAATAATTGCAGCAAATACTGTTTCCTATCTCAATTAACAGTCACTGTGTGCCTGCAAGGCTCCTGATGGAGGAACTATTTTATGTTAATTTGAGATATTAATGTAAAAAAATAAATAAAAACAAAAAACAAACTTTAATTCCTCAAGACCCAGTTATAATAATAGCAATAAGATACTCCCAGGGGTTATGTTAATGTTCAAGTTAATCACACCCTGGGGGCAATATGGCACTCGGCTGCACCTTGTGCCACATTACACCCCCCCGGGGGTAATTAACTAGAACATTAACATAACCCCATGTCATACCTTATTGCTTAATTAATGTAGATAAAGCAATATTGTGAGCACAGCAGGAAGCACTACCACGCCAAGTAGTCTGAGCCAGGAATCTGCACTTTACCTCAGGCATTGTAAATGAAAAAAAACAAACAAACACATACTGTCATGGATACTGCCTGGACACACTTTGGATCCAAATTTCATAGGTAATTGCCTTCAGTTATCCCATAATTTAAGTGATAAAACTAAATATATAACAAAAATCAGAAAGTAATTTTAAAGTTAATCATATACAAGGATTTTCCCATTCTGCCAACATTGTGGGTCCTAATGCTGCAGCAGTATTTGCATTCCCTGGGGATGAATCACCTCTGTGCAGACCCCAAATAAACTCAAACTGAAAGGTCCACATACACAATTCAACATTAGGAAACATAAGGGGAAATCACATGGCCAGTACCAGTCCATCAAACCTGAAATTAAAGTAAAAATACCTTGGCACGGTTGTCTGAAAAATAAAGAATGCATGTTCATCAGGGCATACTCATCTGCCTATATCTACATGCTGATGTGTAATCTTACCAACAGAGACTGTTGAGCCATCTCCATTGGATTATGTAATAACTGTCGATTTTTAAGAAGCACTGAAGCACCCTTAGTCTTTCATGCTATATATATATATTAAGGTAGCACGGTAGTGCTACCATAGTTAGGGTTGAGGAGCCATATCTATGTTAAACCCCAAAATTTTGCACCTTAATAACTTTGCAACCGTTTGATGGATTTGCCTGAAATTTGGAATACATGATCAAGAACCATAGGCCTTGGCATCTGCTAAGTTTTGTACCAGTCGGATACACGGCTGGCGTGATCTGTGCGCGCATTTACGCTTTTTCTGGAATTCTACGGTCGCGTGTACAGGTCGCACAGTTAGTGCGACTGGCCCAAAATCTTCAGGGAACATGCAGCCAGCGTCCCCAATGTGCCTTTCGAAGATTTGGTGAAAAAATATTAAACGGTTCAAAAGTTATTCAAAAAACAATTTCCCATTATAAGTCAATGGGAAAAGTTAACAAAAAGTTCAACACTTTCGCAAATGCATTTTTACTTTCATAAATGGGCCTGTTACTTTCACAAATCCACCATTTTGTTTTCAGTTGATGATCAGAAAAATGCTTGGCATTTAAATTTGGGACCTTCTAGCAACCTAATTCTTTTTGTATTCACCTAGTCGGACCCTGAGGATGCTAGCCATGTCTTTATTTTGGGTTAAAACACCCCAGAAATATGTTTTTCAAATTTCTGGACAAAGTACTTTCGTGCTCACGAAAGTGTTGCAAATATTTGCGAAAGCTTTCGCAAATTGCGACAGTAGTTTTCTAGTCTGTGGGAAAATGACAGCAATTCTTTGGTACTGCACTGCAAAAGAACGGTTGGGAGTTTTGGGCTGAAATTTGGAGGGAACACAGCCGACATCTCACAGATGTGCTTTCAGTGTTGTATTGAAAAAATATTACACTGCAGAAAAGTTACGGCACTCCAAATTTGACATTTTTTCCCATAGGATAACATTACGGCGCCCGACGCATTACAGGAATCCTTTGGCACCCTGCTGCAAAATAACGGTTTGGTCTTTTTTCCTGAAATTTGGAGAGAAGACAGCCAACAGCCCACAGATGTGCCTTTCAGTGGTTTGGTGAAAAAATATTACAGGGAGGCAAAGTTATGGCACTCCAAACTTCTCTTTTTTCCCATAGAATAACATTACGGCGTTCGCCGCGCCTTTCAGGGCCCATATCTCGGAAACGGTGAGAGATATGGACTTTTTGTCAGAAAAATACTTAGCCCCCTAATGGAGGCTAAGTACAAAATTAGCCAGGACAGTCATAAATCATATGACTTTTAAATTTTTTTTCTACGTCATGCGGTTCCTGAGATATAACCTATTTAGTATTCCAAGTCCTCATTTTCTGCTCCGATACCTATTATTATGCATACATTCTTTGTACTCACTGTCTTTCTCTATGCAGCTTTTGGGGAAAACCAGCCTGTGCGCTTACATTACTGTTACCGTTGCCCTTTCCACTTGCAGTTCTGTGCCCGTTTCACTTACCGTTGACGTCTACACCACCATGTGCGTTATCCTTTGCGTTTTCATTTGTGCTTGCATTTCTGTTATTTTTTGCCATTTGTGTCTACAGTACTGTTTCTCTTTCTGTTTCACTTTGTGTCACCATGCCCATTGACATTTCCGTTTGCAGGCACCATGTTACTATGTGACAACACATCACGTGGCAGACCTTTCCCGTCTACATCACCGTGTGCGTTACCCTTTCTGTTCTCATTCACGCTTGTGTTACCATGTGCGCCACTGTTAGCACTTCTGTTTGCGTTGCTGTTCCTGTTACTATTCCACAAGATATCAGTATGGGAGGGCCCTAAATTTACGCTACCGCCGCTGCATTACATTCACTATTTCTTATTGTCATTCTCAAAAAGTAGGGAAGTTAGAGGCAAAAAACTCTGTTTAATGCATTAGTTAGGATTGTTCCACAGCGACAAAAGTGAGGAAATTTGCTGTTAGGATTGAAAACCCTAACTCTGAATTCACCCCCCCAGCACCACACACACACAGACACACACACACACATGCAAGTATGGGGGAGGACCAAGTCAACACAACCAAAGACAGACATCCAGCAGCAGGTTACAGAAATAACAAACAATTGTCTAAATGTACTATGAGACATCCCCACCCACCTGACCAGGTACTGCATGCTCAGTGGAGATCAACAGCAAAACTGAGGCCATGTACACCAAACGTACACATCCCTGATTGCAGCTGCACACAACGTACCACACTTAGTAGTTGCATGGCCTTACCTACCGATGCCCCACACCACACCCCAACTGGTACTGTGCTGTTAGTCAATATAAATGCTGAAGGTACATGATGACAGTTGTAGAAAGGTTTTAACACTAGTGAGTATACATTAATTAAGAGAAGTACATAAATTAACTACAAGACACTAGCATGCTCAAGATAAAAGTAGTGTTACATTTAGTATGTGATTTACATAATAGTACATTTACTGCAACTGTTTACACAAGATAGAGAGGCTGATGTAAACGTATGGAAAAGCATTGCCTGTTCAACATTGTGAAATTCGTACTGCCAGTATTAGATGCATTCTTACTGATGAAGGTGTACTGCTGATGTACATACATAGACCTTCAGTGTGTTTCAATACTAAAGATGCAGTAAGTATTCTTTGTAAGAAACAGTGTAATTGCATGGATCAGTCCAAGCAACTTCTAAATATCATAGCACTACTGAGCCAACAATGATGTACCTGTATCGGAGATGTCTATAGGATAGATTTTCCTGTAGGGCACTTACTGAGTATGTTGTACATGAGAAAGACAATCTCATTGCATCTGTGATGACTAACTTATTCAAATAGTGATACATTTACTATTGTTGCAATGAATGATCTATGCCAGTTATGGACACTGTATTTTTTTTTTTAATAGTTGTTTCATACTCAGGCTGTATGCCTAGTGTTTGGGTTTGCCACACTTCTGTCACTGATACTATCAAAGTGATAACTATGTTAATTGTGGTACAACAGGAATCAAGTAGGTATAGTGTAGATATAAACAGAATGTCTTTTAGTATTGATTTAACTCACAATGGGATAAGTGTACTAGGACAGCAGGGGTTATTCTCTATCACTGACTCTGTCAGTTATAATCACACTAAGGTTTCGATGACTGTAATGATCAAGTTACACTGTTCATCTTCATGAGTTCATATTCACAGCCATTCTCCAGTAACTAGACAGTGTATGGTGTAACTGTGGGGACACTGTGTTGCAAAGCTGCTGCAGTGCCTAGCAGAGGAGAGTATCTACTATAAAGACAATAAGCAATAAGGCATGACCAACAGTTATGTTAAATGGTCTGTTACTCACCCTGTAGGGTTTAATGTTGAATGAGGCATAGCGAAAGTGCCATGTCGCTAGACAGTGATAAACTGACCATTAACATAATACCTGGGAGTGGCTTATTGCTATCATAATAAAACTGTTTTTTTAAACAAAATTAAACCATGTTCATCATATGGTTAGGCTCTACATGTATCTTAATAAAAACTAAACATAAGGCTATTACAATGTTTACAGTCAATTAGAAAGCTGCATTTCTCAAACCCTTGTTATAATCAGAGATATTATACCTGTACAACTCCTTGATTTTGCTCAACTCTATTGCTCAGGTGGCCCACCACATGTGGTGTGGTCTGGTGTGGGGCATCTGTAGGTAAGACCATGCAACTACTAAGTGTGGGACGTTGTGTGCAGCTGCAATCAGGGATGTGTACGTTTGGTGTACATGGCCTCAGTTTTGCTGTTGATCTCCACTGAGCATGCAGTACCTGGTCAGGTGGGTGGGGATGTCTTGTAGTACATTTAGACAATTGTTTGTTATTTCTGTCACCTGCTGCTGGATGTCTGTCATTGGTTGTGTTGACTTGGTCCTCCCCATACTTGCATGTGTGTGTGTGTGTGTGTGTGTCTGTGTGTGTGTGGTGTTGGGGTGACTGGGTTAGGTTTTCAACCCTAACAGCTAATTTCTCACTTTTGTCGCTGTGGAACAACCCTAACTAATGCATTAAACTGAGTTTTTGCCTCTAATATATATATATATATATATACACATATATATATATATATATATATATATATATATATAATATGTGTATATATATATATATATATATATATATATATATATATATTATGGTAGAGGAGCCTTTTCTATGTTAAACCCCAAATTTTGCACCTTAATAACTTTGCAACCATTTGACAGATTTACCTGAAATTTAGAATACACGATCAAGACCCATACGCCTTGGGATCTGCCAAGTTTTGTACTGGTTGGATACACGGCTGTGGAGTTATTAAGCATGATCTGCACGTGCATTTACGCTTTTTCTGGAATTCTACGGTCACGCCTACAGGTTGCACGGTTTGCACTACCAGCCCAAAATCTTCAGGGAACATGCGGCCGGGGTCCCCGATGTGCCTTTCAAAGATTTGGTGAAAAAATATTAAATGGTTCAAAAGTTATTCAAAAAACATTTTCCCATTATTAGTCAATGGGAAAAGTTAACAAAAAGTTCGACAGTGTCGCAAATGCACTTTTTAGTGTCACAAATGGCCCTGTTAGTGTCGCAAATCTGCCATTTTGTTTTCAGTTAGTGATCAGAAAAATGCTTGGCATTTAAAATTGAGACCCTCTAGCAACCTAATTCTTTTTGTATTCACCTAGTCGGGCCCTGAGGATGCTAGCCATGTCTTTATTTTGCGGTAAAACACCCCAGAAATATGTTTTTCAGATTTCTGGAAAAAGTACTTTCACAAAGTAGTGTCAAACTCACGAAAGTGTCGCATATTTTTGCGAAAGCTTTTGCAAATCACGACACTACTTTGTGACATTATGCCCAAAATAACAATAATTGTTTGGCACCCCGCTGCAAAAGAACTGTTTGGAGTTTTGGGCTGAAATTTGGAGGGGACGCAGCCGACATCTCACAGATGTGCCTTTCAGTATTTCATTGAAAAAATATTACATGGTGGCAAAGTTACGGCACTCCAATGTTGACCATTTTTCCCATAGGATAACATTACGGCACCCGACGCATGACAGTAATCCTTTGACACCCTGCTGCAAAACAACGGTTTGGTCTTTTGGACTGAAATTTGCAGGGAACACAGCCAACATCCCATAGATGTGCCTTTCAGTGGTTTGGTGAAAAAATATTACAGGGAGGCAAAGTTATGGCAGTCTGAACTTCTGTTTTTTTCCCATAGGATAACATTACGTCATTCACCGCGCCTTTCAGGGCCTGTATCTCGAAAACGGTGTGAGATATGGACTTTTTGTCGAAAGACTTCTTAGCCCCCCACTGGGGGCTAAGTACAAAACTAACCAGGAAAGTGATAATACATATGACTTTTAAATTTTTTTCTGTGTCATACGGTTAGTGAGATATAAGCAATTTACTATTCCAGCTTTCGCAGATTGCGACAGTACTTTTGTAGTCTGTGGGAAAATGACAGCAATTGTTTGGCACTCCGCTGCAAAAGAATGGTTTGGACTTTTGGGCTGAAATTTGGAGGCAACGCAGCCAACATCTCACAGATGTGCCTTGCAGTGTTTTGTTGTAAATATATTACACAGCAGCAAAGTAACGGTACTCCAAAGTTGACACTTTTTCCCATAGGATAACATTATGGCATACAATGCATAGCAGCAATCGTTTGGCGCCCTGCTGCAAAATAACGGTTTGGTCTTTTGGGCTGAAATTTGCAGGGAACACAGCCAACATCACACAGATGTGCCTTTCAGTGGTTTGCTGAAAAAATATTACAGGGAGGCAAAGTTATGGCATTCCGAACATCTGTTTTTTTCCCATAGGATAACATTATGATGTTTGCTGTGCCTTTCAGGGCCTGTATCTCAAAAATGGTGCAAGATACAGACTTTTTGTCGAACAATTTCTTAGCCCCCTCTTAGGGGCTAAGTACAAAACTAGCCAGGAAAGTGATAATACATATGATTTTTAAATTTTTTTTCTGTTTCATATGGTTAGTGAGATATAAGCAATTTACTATTCCAAGTCCTCATTTTTGTGTTCCGAGACTCATTATTTAGCATACATTTTTTTTACTCACTGTCTTTCTCTATATAGCTTTTGTGTAAAAACAGCCTGTGTGCTTACATTACTGATACCATTACCATTTCTGCTTGTGGTTCCATACCCGTTTCATTTACTGCTCACGTTTTTATGACACCATGTGCATTACTGTTTGCTTTTTCATTTGCGGTTGTGTTTGTGTTGTTTTTAACATTTCTTTCTACAGTAGTGTTTCTCTTTCTGTTTCGCTTTGTGCCACCATGCGCATTACGATTTGAATTTGTGGGCACAATGTTACTATGTGACAAGACATCATGGGCCCTGCGATCCTGCCACCACATTACATTCACTATTTCTCATTAGAAAATGGCAATGGAAAAACTAGCATCTTGATTGGCTAGCTGCTTTCCATTGCTGGGTGGGTATTTTTTGATAGAGCCCTGTCAGAAAGAAGTACCAGGAGCTCCGTCTCAAACTGGTATCTGTGAGCCAGTTTGAATTCCATTTGCCGCCATTTTCCCCGGCTCCGTAACCCACTGAAAAGTGCTGCCAACAGGCTCCCGGTGACACAGTATACAAAAATGATCTAATGTAAATAGACCCCCCCCGAAACCCCAGCAAAACATAGCGATTTTTATTTTTAACATAACAGCAGCCGAGTGTCTGATGACACCACTCCCACTCTCTGCAAGCCTGCCCGCTCTAGTAACCAGCTACCCAACATCACAGATCATCATCGGGGACCCTGTACACACGTCTGGCTCCTCTCTGCGCTTACCATCCTGCTCCCCCGAACTCTCAGCACAAAACGGAAGAAAAAAAAAGAAACACAGTACCTCAACAAAACCACTTGCAGAGAAAACGACTGCACTTCCATCCACTGCTCACTCCCCGATTGTTCCGTTGTTGCCTTCAAAAAAAACAGGACGAACTAGGGCCATATAATACAACAAAGTCAGCTGCCTTCCCCATGGTTGTCCCTTTGGACTGCAAGTCCCAGGAAGCCACAGGGCAGCAATGCAGACTGTAGTAAACATTAGCACCATCTACTGGCAAAAATGCCACACTGCAGGGACTACTTAACAAGAAAAAAATATTTATTTATTTATTTTTTCATTTGTCAGGCATGTTTTTCAACTTTTTTTTTTATTATTTAAAATGTCACAAACAAGCCATTTTCTAAGTGCAATAATACCCTCCAGGGTGGGTGGTATTGGGAAATACTGGACCTTCCAGGGCTATGAGGCCCTCTGCCTGTGGCCGGGCCTCATCACGCTCTGGCGTCCGTATTTCCCAATACCGCCCACCCTGTTGGGTATTATTGCTTACATATCATTCTCAAAAAGAAGGGAAATTAGAGGCAAAAAACTTCGTTTAATGCATTAGTAAGGGTTGTTCCACAGTGACAAAAGTGAGGAAATTCGATGTTAGGGTTGAAACCCCCTTTGCACCCCTCCAGCCCGCTCCCCAAAGTGGAATCGGGGTGTGCATTGGGGTAATGGTCCTAACTGTCTGCCCATTCTCCTATTGCTCAGCTTGTTTCCACATGTGATGGGGTGACACTTAGGGCTGATGACCCCAATATGCAACACAACACTGAAAGGCACATCTGTGACAGGTTGGCAGTGTTCCGTCCAAATGATAGGACAAAGCACCAAAGCGTTCTTTTGCATCAGGGTGTCAAAGAATTGCTGACTTTTTCCCACAGGCTATAAAAGTACTGTCGCAATTTGCAAAAGGTTTTGCAAACATTTTTGACACTTTTGTGAGTTTGACAGTACTTTGGTTAAGTACTTTTAACAGTGATTTGAAATACGGCGTTACATAGTTAGGGTTGAGGAAGCATTTACACGTTTTATGAATATTTTGAGAGTTTATAAGTTTGCAAACATTCAACGGATTTGCCTGAGGCTTTGAATACAGAATCAAGACCCATACAGCTGTTTAGTACATTAGTTAGGGTTGTACCACAGTGGGAAAAGTTAGGAAATTGAATATGAGGGTTGAAGTACCCAGTTTGAATCCCTCCAGAGCACTGTGCTGTATTATGTCCAGGAGGGTCTTATGTTTAGAGTCTCCTGGATCTCTTTAATGGCTGTTTGTGCCATGGTATACATTAGCTCCACAAAGGAATGTGGAAATTCTTGGTTAGGGGCCTTCTTGGTTGACAGTACTATCTCACTTTTGTCAAGGAGGTCCTTAATAATGACATATCTCACCTTCAGACTTCATTAGTTCTGTGAGTAGTTGGAAAGGAGTTGTTCCAGCTATTAAGATCACAACTTCAGCTCTTTTAGAGTCCGTTCCCACTTCAAATACATGCCCTACCCAGTGGTGCCAGAGTTGTAGGAGATGTTTAGCCCTCAAGTGGGTTTTCTGGCAAAATGTTACTCCCAGCACCCTTTGTTTTAAGTGAGTTAAGATGCTTGATGGATTAACAGGCAAGGAAATAATTCTCATTGGTGGACTATCCATTTATAATTACTGTCATGCATAAGCAGCAGTCATTACAACACAGCACCTCATATTGTTTCTGTGTGAGGAGAGGGGGATCTAGTAGTAGTCTATAACTTTATATGTTGCAGCCATCCACTGGTCTTGTATACATGGGCTCTCTGCAACTTGCTTTACCCACCACTTCTCTCTCCCCACTGTACATCCCCACAAAAAAACACACCTACACTACATAGACACCCCCTCACACTTCCTTTGTTGAACATTCCTACAAATAATAACAAACAGTAATATAGTAATCAAGATGATAAAGCACGTATAGGTCTCTAGGGGCTGTGGGCTCCCCCTCACACCCCTTATTATTGCCTAAAGTGGGTCCATCTCTTGATGTCTGTCTCCTCCCTGTCTTCACAGATACGCTAATAACAGTTGGTTTCAAGTGTGATATTTTGCCAAGTAAGGTGATAAAAAGTCCTTTTTAATTAGTTGTTACAGCTAAATGTAGCAACTATTACTTTGAAACTGTAATAGCTACAGTGTAAGAGATAGACCAGTAATCTACCATCCAGTTGCTCTTGGTCAAAAATTAAGCCTTAAAACTGCAAATCAGCTAGTATTGTGTTTTACAGTATTCAGAAGCATGAACACATTTCCTTTTACGTGTGTGGAGAATATCACAGTTTTAATCCCAGGAACATTTAGAATCCTTTAGGAAAATAAAAATCCAGAGTGACAGAACCATACTCTAGTAGGTGTATCTGATAAGTGTTTTGATTTTACAAACTTTATTTTTGTTATATATTAATAGATAGATAGACAGATAGATAGACAGACAGACAGATGGAGAGAAGGCTATGGACCTGAACATCTTCTTCTGCTCAGCTTTCACCAATGAGAATACTGAACTGATGGCTGAAAGTGGCCTCAAGGCAGCTGAGAAGGTTATCCCCAAATGGGATTATTGAATATTACCACCAGCAGGGTCAGGTAGGCAGTGGAGCACCCAATGGCAGACAAAACAACTGGGCCTCATAGGCTGTATGCTACCATGCTGATGGAGCTGGCTGAGGAACTGGCTGGCCTCTTGGGATATTTGTTTAACTGATTGCTACAGACAGGAAAAATGACGGGTGACTACAGGGAGCAGGTGTGGTACCACTCCACAAGGGTGGGGAGCATGGATGAGGCTGGCAACTACAGACCAGTTAGCCTCAATGTAGTCATGGATAGTGTGACATGCAATGTACCACATTGTTGCCTATGTTGTGATACTGACTGGACAACATAGGTACCAAAGAAATTGATGTAGATATAGTTGTTGCACTATTAGTTAACATTAGTTTGCATGCTTAAGTAAGGCACACTTATTTTTTTATGTCATTATGCTATTTTAAGTAAAGAGTCAACACAGGCGGTTATGCTTTAAAAAAATTTATTGCCAATTTGTTAAACTGAGAAAAGGCCCAATCAAGACTGTAATTTTCTTAACAGAAGCAGTCTCACAATACAATCTTTGTATGTGAGTAATCATTGCTTGCCATATATGTAAATGTGTAAGAATAATAACAACTGTATTATATGAATTGCAGTAAGTATGTGATATTAAAGGAAACTATGGAAAAAGGTAGCATGGTATACATATTGAGGTTAGGTATTTGCTATCATTGCAGTGTTGTGTCATCTTTCCCTGTCGGGCTTGTTATCTGCCTTGTATGCATATATCTGATTCCTTACTGGGTGATTACTGTCTTTAATTAGGTGTTGTGTGTTTACAGTGATGTTTCAGTGTTCACTACTCTTTATGTGAGGAAGTACTTTCTGACATTCGTCCTGAATTTCTGATACTCAAGCTGAAGCTGTGGCGCTTCATTATATGTTTACTATTGAACATGAAGAGACTTTGTTAAAAAATTTAAAGTTTTTTTTAAATGGTTGTATGTCGTAATTATGTGTAGTGCATTACTTGTGTGGTATGTTAATAAGGGTATGCCAGTAGCTTGTAAACAGTGATTACACACATGATACAGAAGTGTTTTGTTGTTATTGTGTGACTGCTAATGTGGATGTTCCTGGGGTGGGCGAAAAACCATATGCTAACTGTTAAAGTAATACAATATTAACAAATGTTACTTCAGTGACATTTGATTACTGGCATTTAATGATATGTCACTGACTAGGTGCAAATGGAAAATTCCCACCCGACCCCTCAATTGAGGTGATCATAAATATTGTCAGGAACAAGTATGCAGTGTGTTGTGATCAGTAACAGTGTCTGATTTACAATTCTCAACATTTTTTACATAGGTTAGAATTACTTATATGACAAGTACAAAAAAATAGAATATTCTTACAGGAACAAATGACATTTTTTCAATTCTTACATTAGCTTCTATGTAAATTCTTAACTGGTAAATTAAAAACTGTGCATGGTATGCATTTTTTAACAAAGTTATGGTTAATTAGATGTAATTAGTATAGTGCTGTATAATATGTTAAACATTCATTTGTACTTTAGTGTTAGACTAATACTTTTAGTACAACTATGAAAGTAGTTATTAACAATGTCAAGGTGAATAAAAATGTTTATATTATGTACAAGTAATTACTAAGACATGTCAAAGTCAGTTAATTATATGATGCAATTGCTTGGTATTTACAGTTGCATAATTCAGCTTCTTGCATTATCAATAAAGGTAGTTATTTTTACATATGTACAGTATTAGTATTACAAATGAAGGCGGGATAGTTCTACACTGTTGCATGGTGAGCGAATGATGTTGTCTACATGTCAAGAGTCAATAGACAAATACAAGTGTTGATAGACAACTTGTGACAGAGTGCAATTTTGGTGAATGGTAGAAGTGTTGCTCAGTTATTTACGATGATAACTGAGAACTTATCTTTATTTGCAAAGAGTAACAGTTTAAAACTGATAGCAATTTGTTGTTATGTATGAGTATGATACATTAACAATAAAAGATATGTACAGAAGAGGACAGCAGTAAGGCCTCAGTTTAGAGATGTACAATCTTTGATAGACATGTAAGCATGGTTTCTCTAGTGACAGTGAATACTGTTGGCGCCGATTGAAGCCACTACAACAATTTCCATGTAGTCACTGATCCACACAAGATTTTAGATGTCATAGTGCATGGAATGTCTCTGTCAGAATAGCGTTTTGTTGAAATGCTATGGTTTATTCAGAGTCGTACATTAGAGACAATTGTACTGACCTACGAATGTTTCTGTCACAAAGTAGTCATTTTAAAACCTCAACATGTTGCATCCTATTCTTCTGAAATATGAAGGTCATCATAATTCTTCAATATTAGAAGATATGCATTTTTTTTTAGTGTCATGGCAGTCTCTGTTCAAAACTGCTTGTAGAGTCGTCACACTCTACCCATCCACTTCTGTACCTTAGTAAACAGGTGTAATGGCCAGAATGCATGGATTGGCCATGGTGATAGATTATACTGTGAGTGTGAAACACTGATTGGTTGAAGACTATTCTACCAGCTGTGTAATCTGTGATAGGAGTATCAACTCTGAGCCTATTGGGAGTCAAACCTGTGCAAGATAAGCAACAGATATTAAGATGAACTCCTGAGACGTATGGACTGAGTGCATCTGCCTCCACACCTTCCACAGGCATGCCCACATTGAGCATTGGTGAATAGCTGTTGAAATTTGACACTTTTGGTTTGAGGGACAAAGAGAGTAATCCACAGCATGTCTTCTGTGGTTTCACGCTGTGAATGGCCACATCAAACACATACATATTTCGTTACATATGTTACTGTGAAGTAGTGCCACATTGGGGTGCCGTCTTCATCCAGGTTGTTTATGACAGCCATCATAAACTCAGTAGTGTCTTGCTGTATGTCAGCAGCAAAATGTACTACAGCCATCATATGTACCTAACACCTGTCATAGTGGTGTTAGTGAGTGTACATTGTTAGGCTGGTCAGAAGTCATGTTGACAATCTGCTTCAAAGCGTTTGATAGGGTACTGTCTTTTGAAGCAGATATTGCCTGCACAAGTGTGGCATGTGTAGAAAAACTTGCATAGCTGAGTTAGCATAGCAGTTCACTCTAGTGCTGTTGTCAAAGACTGGTACAGCAGCTACACCAACTGATTTCTGATGAATTGCTGGCTGTGAATGTTTACTTGAAGTTGTGACCTTTGTTGAACTCTTTTGAGTTGAATCACTTCTGGAAGCTTGTCGCTGTTTGTTGTTACCTGTAGATGTGACTGAATTGTGTGAGATGTCCAGATATGTAGGCAGTGGTATTAAAGACATTTGTGGCTGATGTAGAGTACGTAACCTGTTGTACTCAAGAATATATTGCTTGTCAGCTTGTATTTTCTGAGGTGCTAGAGTAATAATGTGCAACCCAGAAAGGCAGCGGACATGTGAAAGTGCCACGTAGCTCATGCCATCCTTGAAAATGTCTGTACCTATGTCCACCATTGCTGAATCCAAACTCAAGCCCTGAGATTTGTGAATGGATACAGCATATGCAACACATAATGGAAACTGTTTCCTGTTTACATAGATATCCTTAAAAACCTGGAATTTTACACAGGTGCGTTCTATGAGTACAGACTGTTCCATGTTGTCAAAGTGAACTACAAGCATCTCGATATATGTGTTCTGGACATTGTAGACAAAGCCAGTGATGTTTCCCATGGCACCATTTACCATGCCTCGTTCTACATCTAGATTACGTCGCAGCATGATACGTGCATTCTTACAAACTGTGAGAACAGCTTCTAGGCCAGCTGTGAGTGAAACATCTGACTTGAGTTCACTTAGTTGTTCAGTCATCTTTGCTACTAGGTTTCAACTAAGAATAACGCCATCAACTGTATCAACAGCATGCAGAGTTACAATCTCTTGGTTTTCTCTCTGCAGCATTAGATTGTTGAATTCAGTGCATTTCTTTAGTCATGGCATAAGACACACTATGTGTTTCCCTGTAGAGTTTACATCGCTGAAGACATTACATGCTGTTTCTATGCATGAAGTACCTACTGTGATTCTCTGATCGTTTAACATACAAACATGTTCTGGTGATAGAGAACCTGTACGAGTTTCATCTAAAAGTGATTTGTAAGCTAGATCACCACTTTGACGCATGTTCTGAGGCAACACAACATAGGTAAATAATTCCCATGTGTTATAGCCTGCAATACAACTGAGGATATTCTTAGCTTGTTTGGCAGTTAGAGTTGCAAATACATGCTCTGCATTGACTGGTGCAAGCTGTGAAAGGTCTCCCAACACAACTATACTTTTGCCACCAAATGGCACTCCATCATCAGTACCTAAGATCTGCTGTAGACGTAGATGAATACAGGCAAGCATGACATTGGAGACCATGCTGATTTCATCAATGATGAGTAACTTCATCTTTGTGAACATGGAATGGAGCTGAGATGCAACCTCGAATGACAGTTTATGATACTCTCCAGTTCTCCCATGTTCCACTGGCAACATAAACAGACGGTGTAATGTAACTACACCAATGTTGTATGCTGCTAGTCCTGTGGGAGCAGTTACAGCAACAGACATTGAAGACCCTGTCAGGCTCCGTACTTCAGCAGTGATAGCTTCAATAAGGAAACTCTTTCCTGTGCCAGCTGAACCGCTAACAAAGTTCAGTAGTGGCTTATAGTCACGACAGTCACATTGTTTTGTTTCATGTTGTAGGCCATGTTGGACAGCTTCAACTACTTGAGAGTGAACTGTATGCTGCAGCTGATTTAGTCTTTCTCTCAAGTCAGCTGGGTTGACAATGGAGTGTGCGCCATGTTCCATGGCTGTCTCAATTTCTGACATTAACAGTTCTGGGGCATTTAAGGGCAGAGGTTCACCTAGAACAGCTTGTCCTTCTGGATCAAGGTTGTCTTGTGAACTAACAGGAGTGTCTTCCTGAAGCTGCTTCTCTGCCTTCTCAAGCTGTTCTTTCTCAGCTTCTAGTCTCTGTATGTATGTCTCTGAGTATTCAGTTTTAAAAGTCTCATAACTAAGATTGAACTGTTCTTCGAATGTGTCACAGTCACCTTTTAATTCAGACTCACTCCTCCAGGGTCTAAATAGGAATAGGAGAGTGAAGTAGTAATGTTCTCTGCTCTCTGATGTGCCTAGGTGCAATTTACAGTGGTCTATGAGCCATGGCTTGTGTCTCTTTACAAGACAGCCATCTACTCCATTCACCTTGTAAATCTGGTGTGTTGAGTCAGGTGATACATCTGCCTTGTAGTCATACCACTTAGCCACCTGAAAGAGACACATATCATTCATGTCGTTGTGTCTACGGGGGTAGTATGTGTCTATCAGGTTATTCTTCAAGATAATGTATGTTTTGAAGAAGGTGTATTGGCAGCGAGCTCCTCAATTTCAGCATGAGGAATCAGTACACATTTGCATTTCTCTTCGTAGTTTACACTGAGAAACCGTATGGCATCAGACTTCCCGTACAGATGTGTACCCATTAAACGGTCACTGGCTTCATAAGCTCCACATTCTCTGTGTGAAAAAGTCTTCAAGCCCAATGACCACAGCTGAGATGTCAGGCTTCTGCTTGAACTGGCAATATCTTCCCAAAGATCTTGCAAGCTAGTCTGCTCATGTTTGGTTATGTATGAAGTGACGTACCGACCAGGGCCAGTGAGTTATCAGCCACAAACTGAACATCTATGTTTGCTTGCCACATTAGGAGAAGAGTTGGGTTGTAGTCATTGATGTACACCTCTTTCTCATCTCTGGGTAACTCGTATACCCTCTTGGTTGATTTTGCCTTCAAGTGGTGTCGCATTGCTGAGAATAGGTCATTCATGGCACCATCCTGACAAACTCGTCTAGGAAATCCAAAGCGACATCGTGTGTACCAATTAGATTTGTTCTTTACTACTCGCCGGCAGTATTTTGCACAAATATGTCACTGGAACTTTTGTACTAACTTCCATAGTGTAAGGACTGTCATATTTGTCTGGAATGTGACAAGTGATATATTTCATGACGAATGCTAGCACTTCTGCTGCTTCATGTTCACCAATGCGTGGAGCATCCTTGATCCACAATAACATATGGATACGAGGGGCACCCCTGTGCTTGATATTCTGTCCTCCAAAAGTAATGTTCCACAATACCTAGAGGTGGATTGTCCTTTGACAAGATGAAAGTCAGAATGTTATGGAACCACTTGTGAAAATGTCTTGTGACAGACACAGGATCAAGTGAACACATTTCTCCGACAGTCATTGATGAAATGCTGTCAACATCAGAATTTGCCCACTTCAAGAGTTCAATGAGCTCGTCCCAGGCATATTCAGCACAACTAAGTGTGACAAACCATGTGGCTGCACCATACTCTCGCAGCATTGTCATCACCTCAGAGTGTCTGCGATACCAGTATTCTTTGGTGCCACAAAGACTTGAAAGTATGGAAGACAGATTCACTTGCACATTTTCATCTTTCTGCTTTAATTTCTCTAGAAATTGAGCAGCTGTTATTCCATCTAGTGGACTTGTTAGACGAATAGTATGTGCTATAGACGCAGACAGAATGCTAAGTTCACTCTCCCAGAGGAGATGGAACAGGTACTGTATGTTACGTCTGAATTTGCCATCTTTGCTGAGCACACGGCTAGTGCGGTACTCAGCACCCTGTACGTGCACTTCTCTTTCATCTAGGCGTCCACCTGACCCTTTTGGAAATAGGTCTGGGAAACAGCGTGCTTCTAGTGTTGCCTCCCAAATGCTGACAGGCTCACCTTTTTATTTATTTATCAAGTCTAGGATTACAAATACCTTTGAGCCATGGCTCTTTTACAAAGGTTCCACATCAGAGAAATGCAAATTATGGGGAACATCAAGACAGGCATTACAACAATGTGGACATTGCAAACAGAGTACAGATTAATACAGTTCAAGGGTAGCATTGTAACAAGGCAGCCAGCGCCATTTGTCAGAGAAAATAGACAACAGATAAGAAGTGCCAGAGTCATAGGGAGAGGGAAGAGGGTAGGGGGAGAAGGAATGTAGAAAGGGTGGCAAGAGGGTGAAAAGTGCAGCATTGGGTATACCAAGATGTGAGGGTAGAATCCAGTGAGGAGGGGAGGAGGGGGGGACAACTAGAGCAGAAAGGGAAGTGGAGAAACAAGGTTAAGTTAGAAACATAGACTTTGACAGCAGATAAGGACGGCTTGGCCCATCTAGTCTGCCCATTTCCCTACCTACAGGTTAGGCCGCAGATCCTAGTTAACCAACAGCCTATTTCTTCCTATCCCCCACAAGAATTGCCTTATGTCTGTCCCATGCATTCTTGAATTCTCCCACAGTTTTAGACCCCACAACCTCCTCAGGAAGGCTGTTCCATGCATCCACTACCCTCTCTGTGAAATAATACTTCCTCACACTGCTTCTGAACTGCCCTCCTTCTATCTTTAAATTGTGTCCCCTTGTTCTTGCAAGTCTCTTTTTCTGAAAGATGCTACCCTCTTGGACTTTGTTGATTCCACTGAGGTACTTAAAAGTTTCTATCATGTCCCCTCTCTCCCTTCTTTCCTCAAGGGTATACATATTAAGCTCCTTTAGTCTCTCCTCATACGGCTTCTCTTGCAGACCCTGCACCATTTTAGTTGCCCTCCTCTGGACTACCTCTATCCTGTCTATGTCCTTGCGGAGATGGGGTCTCCAGAACTGGACACAGTACTCCAGATGGGGTCTCACCAACTGTCTGTACAGAGTGATAACAACTTCCTGTTTTCTGCTGCTGAAGTTGGGCAGTCACAGGAGCTGTTGGTAGTGAGATAGTCCCGGAGCCTAGTTTTAAACATACCAATAGTTGGGGCAGAGGAGATGGTTGGGCTGAGGTCATTGAACCAGAGTGGTGCTCGATAAGCAAAAGAGCGTTGTCCCTGTGAAGTGTGACAGTGGGGGACTTTCAGTAGCTGTAGCGTGGATCTCCTAAGGCACCATTTGTTAATTCAGTGTTGTAACAGAGTTGAGACCCCAGAAGGTGCAAGGCCAAGGTAGATTTTTTTGACCATGGAGCAGGTGAGAAACTTTATATGGTTTGATAGTTGGAGCCAGCCAGTCTGAGTGTACAGGTCACATGTGTGGGTGAAACGGTGAGCACCAGTGATGAGCCGACATGCTTTATTTAAGGCAGTTGAGAGGCGTCTAAGGGTTGTGGTTGTGGCTGAGCCATAAATGATGAGACCATAGTCTATTACAGAGATCACGGAGCTCAGGACTTCAACCTTCAAAGCTTCTGGCGTGAGGTGTGGTCTGTGTTTTTAGAGGAGACCAAGCCGTGTATTAGCAGCTCTAGTTACATTATCTACATGAAGTCCATAGGAGAGATTAGGGTCAAGCTGAATCCCTAAGTATTTGAAGGACACCACCTGATCTAGAGTATTGCCCTGGGTGGTGGAGATAGCCAAGTGGTGTAGCTTGTGTGGGTTATGAGAGCTGCAGAAGAGCACAGATTTGGTTTTCTTGTCATTGAGGACCAGTTTATGACTAAGAAACCATGTATCTACAGAACTGAAACCAAGTTGAAGGTTGTGTTGAAGAGTTGCAGGATCTTTGTGAGTGGAGAATACAACAGCATCATCAGCATATAGTATGGTCTGCTCAGAGCAGTGGTATGGGAGGGGAGTTTAAGAAAAGGCTAAAAAGGAGGTGTCCCAGTATGGATCCCTGTGGGACACCCGAGCGAACAGGCAGGGTGTTAGAAAGAGTGTCCACAATTTTTGCTTTCTGTGACCGGTTTTCTAAGTAGCTTTTAAACCAGAGAGAAGAGTCAGGTGATAGCCCGGCATTCAGTAGTTGGTGTATTAGTAGTCCATGGTGTACTGTATCGAAGGCCTTAGAGAGGTCGACGAAAACAGCCCCTGTGAGAAGGTCATTGTCATGGGATTTGTGCAAAGCTCCAGTGAACTCAAGAAGGGCTGTGGTGGTGCTGTGACCTTTCTGGAATCTGTGTTGTTGTGGACAAGGTATATTGTATTTATCCAAGTGGTCGGTAAGTTGATCAGCCATGATGCGCTCAAGTGCCTTAGAGAGTGGGGGCAGTATGGAGATAGGGCGAAAATTTGAGTGAATCGTCTTGTCCCAACTTTTATGGATGGGTGTCACAGTGGCTGTTTTCCATAGGTCCGGGAATTTTCCACAGCTGAGAGAGAGAGGTTTAGGATTTTTGTTAATGGATGAATTACCTCATCGAGGGTGAGCAACAGAAGCTTAAGGTCCAGGGTGTCGCTACTAGATCTAAATTTAGAGATAGCTGCAGTAATATAGTGGTGAGCTTCATTCAGCCTTACCTTCCTGAAGTAGAAGAGGGGATGGTTAGACTGAGGGACTGAGGTATTTGGGGAGTAGGCCCTGTTTTCGAAATAGTCATGGGGTAGAACAGCACTAAGGTCTGAAAAAGCCATGTTAAAGATGTTTGCGATCACCTTGGGGTCAAGGGTTGAGGATCCATCGATCATTAACATGGCCGGAGAGGTTATTGGCTGCTTCCCTGTGACATCCTTGATATTGTCCCAGGAAGCACAACCATTTCCCCATGTATTGGTGAGTGCGTCTTTGTAATAGGTGGATTTCATTAGCCATATGGCTTTTGTGCAGGCATTTCGTGCTTGTTTGTAATTTTGGATATCCAGTTGTTTGCCAGTGGCCCTGGCAACTGCCCAGAGGTGATCCCTTAGTTTCAGCTGTGAGAGAAGAGCCACAGTGACCCATGGGTTAGAGAGATTTTGTTTTGCCTTTTAGCAGGGGCAAAGAGATCGCAGGCTTTGTTGAAAATTGAGATGAAGTGATCAAGAGCCAAGTTAACATCTGTTGCTTCATAGATGGGTAGCCAATCTTGTAGAAGCAGGTGTTGTTTGAGATGTAGAAGTTTTCCATGAGGAAGGACTCTGCTAGCGATAATTTTGGGAGGGGACTTAAGGAATTTGTTAGACCATGCACACATGACTGGGGAGTGGTCACTGAGTGAGTCTGGGAGAATGGTCGTATGAGAAATCCTTGCCGGGTGAGTGGTGAGGACCCAAACCAAGAGGGTACTGGTGCCAGTCTTGTAGTTAATCCTAGTAGGGGAGTTTACCATTTGTGTGAGGTTAGCAGCTGAGATGGAGTCTTTATAGGCACTGGCACGTGATGCTAACCAGTTTATGTTGAAATCCCCTAGTAGAATAAGTTCAGCTTCGGAAGGATGAGAGTTGATAAAGTTTAGGACGTCATTGAATCCAAGTTTAGGGTCCCTGGGTGGGATGTATATGGAGACAATAGTCAGGGCTTTATTGTTGGGACCTAGGATGATTTTTATTGTCAGAATCTGGGTTGAGGCAGAAAGTGATGGAGTTGCTACAGGGTGCCAAGACAGGGAGTCTTTGATATAGATTGCGCAACCACCGCCTTTTTTGGATATCCAGTCCAGCCTGTGGACATTGTAGCCCTGTATTGTTACTGCTGAGTCAGGAACTTTAGGTGTCAGCCAAGTTTCCACCACTGCAAGGATGTCAGGGTTGTGTTGGCATATGAAGGCTTCCACCTGCTTCATTTGATAGAGATCAATGTTGTCTCCTACTGGATCTCTGCCATGTAGTGGGTGAATTGTGTACTGTTCATACACATTGTCACTTGTCTGTCCACTGACCTTCTCAATGATTGGTTTACTTTTTTCTAATAGATCATGTTGGACAGAGAGACTGGCCATCTGATCTATGTCTAGGTCTGTATAAAAGGGATTGTTACTCTTTAAATAAGTAAGAGCAAGCTTAACCTTTTGCACACTGACAACATCTTGCCAGATGACCTTGGTCTTTGTTGGAACACCATTAATAAGAATCACCAAACTATTTTCTGTTGAGATTGCTTGAACATTTTCCCGTAGAGGAAGTGGTAGATACATCACGGAACCCTTTAGAGATCTAATGAGCTCTTTCTGTGGAATGTTCCGTGTCTTTGTGTTCAGACGTAGAATGGTTTGGAATGGTTTCATTGTCTGAATTAGCATGCGTTCAAACATATTTAATGTTGAAATCTCACTTGGTGTAACATCTGCCTCCATATTATTCAGCAGTGACCTTGCTGGCAAAATGTTAGACTTCAGTTTGGAGAAACAATGTTTGCATAGCACAATGGTGTCTTGTAAGTGAAAGTCAGATTTCAGCAGCAAGAATGCTGAGAGACAGAACCACATGTCATTGTATGGTGACAAGGTTTCTAGGTTGACTGTGACTGTTTGTTTTGTGTAGCACAAACAGTTGCATGAGACACATACAGAGTCAAACTTCTGAGACTTTGCCAGCTCAAACTTAGCAATTTCTTTGCCGTACTGTCTCAGTATGTCACTTTCTAACACTGAAACAGATGTTTCTGCAAAAGTGTTAAACTGAGAAATTGTTGTGTCTGGTACAGAAGTAATGTGTTGAGTTTTTTGAGAAATGTGATAGCACCCTGCATGTCACCTGACTACAATAAGTCATTTAAACAAGTGTACTGATGTACAGCTCGCCGTATTTCATATACTCTGTATACAAAGTTTCGCATGCCTGTTTGATGCACTCCAAGCATCCGCATGTTGTGAAAAATACTATCACAAGCACCACTATCGAGGCATGCTAGTGAGTGACCTATGAGTCCAGTATGTGGATGAATCTCACAATGGTCAATTGTGTTAAACAGTTTATATCTGTCTTTGTGATCTGTTATCACAAATAAGTTGACAAACTGTTCAACTTTTTCAAATGACGATTGCCTACGGTTGCAGGTATCATCACATGCCCATGCCAGACAGTGCCGTTTATTGAAGACTGTGGTTGAATCACAGTCATCATCTGTATCCATTGCATTGTCATCACAGATACTGAGGACATTTACTAGTTTGCCATAGTCATCAATGGTGAACTTGTGTTCTTTTTTCAGGGAATAATAAGAGTCTTCCCAAAAATATGCCTCTGAGTGCTGTGTGTGCATCCACTGACCTGTGAAAACATCAAAGAAGTTGTTGACAGTCAAAGAAGGATACTGTTGTAGCCTTTTTTTAATGGCATACACAACTTTCCTGAATTGTTCAAGCACATGAGACATCTTATGCCACAAGCTCTGCAGTACAAACACTGCTCTGTTGATGAAAGTGCGCACTTTGAGACGCAACTTCATCAGAGACAGATAACTCTTAGTCTTTTTGCGGGTGTGTCTCATCACGGCAGCTATAAGTCTTTCGATCTTAGCTTTACTTGCTAGTGATCAGAAATACTTTTTCTTTCTCAGTTGCAAATCAGCAGGTGTGAGTCTACGGCGTTGTTTTGGAGGTTTGTTGATGGTTGCACTCACAATAGTTGTGTTTCGTCTGAGAGATCTACACAACTTTTGAGAGGTAGCCCTTTTTTCTTTGCTGTTAAAGCACTTGCTTTCACTGCGCAGTGAGTTCCTGTAGGGCTCACCGTTGCAGTAAAGGTCTGTGTATGTTCATTCTCTGATGTTACTTTACTGTTTTTTTTGTCGGCCTTATACAACAGTGCAGTACTTTTGTACCTCTATCATTTTCCTATACATCTACGTCTGTATTTAGTTGACATGTTTTGCTATTATGGTTCACGGTGGCAATAAGCAATCTTACAGAAGTATCAGGCACCTGTATGAAAGACAGAGAAAAAAAAAACAGTGTTAGAATATGCCTCTGTACATTTCTTATTACAGTGTGCATTGACAAAATTGTGAGTTAAGTATGTAAAATTTGGTGAAAAAATTACTGAAGAGTACTGTTTTATGAATGTGTGTTACGCAGTTGCTATGCACACTCATAAGTTTGTGCATTTTCAATATTTTCAGTCCAGATTTTCAACATTTTCTTTTTACCACACCTGCTTATGAGTAGTACAGCTGTCATTTTTTCACATCTTGACCAAAACGTGTTTCCGCCCATGTAGCGCATTATGGTGCAGTCGGTGCATGAAATCACTATATGGTACACAAAGAAAACGAGAGTGACAGTGTTTATGAGCAGAGCTCTTAAAATGACTATGTTGAAAATTTGATGGAAAACATGGTAAGAATGACTGTTTTACGAGTGTGCGTAGCGCAGTTGCTACACATGCTTGTAAGTTTGCAAATTTTAAATATTTTTACACCAGAGTCTCAACATTGACTTTTTAGCACACCTCTTTATGAGCATTGCAGCTGTCATTTTTGACATCTTGCCCAAAACATGTTTCCGCACATGTAGCGTGCAATGCTGCAGTCGGTGTGTGAAATCACTGTATGGGACACATTAAGAAAATGACAGTGACACTGTTCATGAGCAGAGGTCTTAAAATGACTATGTTGAGAATTAGGTGGAAGAATTCCCAAAAATGACTGTTTTACGAGCTTGCGTAGCTCAGTTCATATGCATGCTCATAAGTTTGTGTATTTTCATTATTTTCACTTCAGATTTTCAACATTTTCTTTTTACCACACAATCTTATGAGTAGTACAGCTGTCATTTTTCACATCTTGGCCAAAACATGTTTTCGCCCATGTAGCGCATTATGGCTCAGTCAGTGTGAGAAATCTCTATATGGTACACATAAAGAAAATCACAGTGACACTGTTCATGAGCAGAGGTCTTAAAATGGCTATGTTGAAAATTTGGTGGAAAAATTCCTATAAATGACTGTTTAACAACTGTGCGTTGAGCAGTTCCTACGGACGCTCGTAAGTTTGCAAATGTTCAATATTTGCAGTCCACTGAGTTTGAAATACCTACACAGCACATATATGTGTTTATTATTGAAAATTTGGTATTTTGCCATAAAGGCTGAAATTGTAGCAATAAATAGACACTTTTGGAAAGTTACTGTCGAATGCACGAAAGTGTCGCAAATAGTACTGTCGTGCATTCGACTGTGTCTCAAATTGTACTTTCGTGCGTTCGACAGTATGGTGAAAAGTAATGTCGAAGTTCGAAACTGTTGCAAAATTTACTTTCGTGCATTCGAAAGTGTCGCAAATTTAACACTTGGGAGTGGCAAATGCATTCATTATCAAATGAGATTTGAGTGTGTTTGACTGAAAGCTGGTTCTACTAATGTAATGCAAGATTTGTCAGGCCATGTCAAACAACCAATCAGAGACGGACAACACTGAAGAAGAAGTCAACAGCAGCCATCTTAGTTATTACTGAGAGACAGCACTTTCATAACTGTAAGTACAGTATATTTTATAAATCATTTTTCTAGAATGATAAAAAATGCTACCAACATGTAAATACTATTAATCAAAACATTTTTCAATGCTGAATTTCATTATGTTAGTTGTTATAATGTAAGATGCTGTATTATTTAGAGAAAACAGTTTAAAGTCAGATAGCATTTTAGTACTAACTTGTACAGATACAGCTGCAAATAGAGGGAGATAGGAAGGTGCACGTGGACCCCTAACGGAACATGGAACCAATCAGACATGTTTTTGCTGTTGTAATTGTTTAAAACTTCCTATGAAAAGGATGCATTTTTCCCACTTCTCAATGTTTGCAAATTTTAGCTGGAGCAGAAGTCTAGTAATAGTCACTGCATGACTTACATTGGTTAATGAAGCCAGAGCAGTAGCCAATGTTTATTTTTCATTTGTGTGTTATGTCTCAGCCCAGTGTAGCTGGCTTGAAATAAGGAGGGAAAATATCAGTTTTAGTTTCACTACTGCCTAGGCACTGCAGGGTGAACACTGACTTTTTTGGTAGCTCTCTGTACACTTCTGAGTGTAAAAACTTAGAATGGCAGAAAATTGCAAAAGGACTTTGTGGATAGTTGGAAGCAGTATCGTGAGACGAGCATCTGAGTATGCTGTTCATAGTGATTTGGGGAGGGACCTGCAGCTCCCAGATTGCTATGTAAGATGGTTTGGTAGGGGTGGAATGAGATGGGAACATCTCATGACAACCATGCACAGACTTTTGAGAACTCAGCCTCATCCTGACATACTGCTAATATATCTTGGAGGCAATGATTTGGGCATGAAACGCTTGGTAGATTTAGTTACAGAGGCAAAATTGGACCTTGCTTCTATTATGAGTATGTTGCCTGCCTGTATAATCATTTTTTCGGATATTACAGAGCGTAGGGTCTGGCAAGCAGAACATCATATGTATCTGATTGACAGAGCTCATAGAAAAGTCAACATACAAATATCTGCTTTTCTACGCATGCATGGAATGTATACTATATGTCACCCAGAAATTAAGCATTGTAATGATTGGCTATTCCTACCAGACGGTGTACATTTCTCACATGCTGGCAATTGCCATTTCCTGGGAGACCTTCGAGATGCAATCCTCAAAGTACTCTAAGAATGTCAGACTGTTTAATCAAATATCAAAGTGCTAACAAAGGTTCTTTTCAGAACCAAAATATCTTGGTCAAAAAATAGAACTGCTGCATACATTACTCACACACATGTAACACATGACCGTGCATGCTGTGGAACAACTCTGGGCAAAGTGCTATTCTAATGCGACCGTTTGTTGTTAGTACAATATTTAACAGTGCTGTGGAATGCACATGGAGTGATAATGCATGCAAGGTGTCAACACACCTATTTTCATATTATCATGGCGTCATTAGTATGCACTTGTCTTGTTTAATCAGTAACTTGTTGCTGTATTGTGTGACTCAGCACCTGTTGTCTAGTGATACCCCCCAAGATATCTTTGTGGTAATGAATTTGAAAACTAGCTGTTGTTTTAGATAACAAAAATACTGCTGGTAGTAGACTGCAGTGTTCTCTTTCACTTTATAATGGTTTTATTTTTTAAAATGTATCCCTTGTGACCATGTTCACTAGTACTTGGTTGCCTGATTGGGTGCGGTGACAGCTGCAGTACATCACAAGGGTATTTTTATACAGCAAGCTGAGAATGATGTGAAGGAGGTGTGGTGTAGTGGTGCCCATGGATATATTTTTTAAAAGGTAAATCATAGTTGGTGAGGGAGGGTGATGACGACATACAGTAGTGCTGTGGTTTGGGTGCACAGCCACACTTGCTTGATACCATGTTGATCTGTATAATAATGCTGCTCCACTATGTTTGTTTTTGGTTTTTTTTTCTTTTGGGGGTGGGCCTCAACAGTGTGCAGTGCAATTATGGGTTGTGTTTGCAGATATTAGCGGTATGATGGCATGAATATTAGGATGTGTCAAGTGTGCATAGAAGTGTTACTATGCCACAATACAATCTCTGTTTAAAAAAAATGTTATACAATGTAATGTGGTACAACAGTAGTTACTGATCATTGCATATGTTATATACTGACAGTGTTTTTGCGTATGCCTGTAAATATTTGTAATAATAACTGCAGAATTAATAAGATACAGTGGTCTGTATTTTGTCTGTGAAACTTAATAGAACACAAAAGTAAACATGTCATAGAATGTGCCAGTAATGTAGTATTATTTTTGTGTTTTTTTTGCAGAGCAATGAGACTGTGGAGTTTAAGAGAGGTGGTGGTGCTGCTCGAGGCAGTTCAGGCGCGTGGAAGTGCACGCATACTGATGCATAGCATTAACAGGAAGTTGGACAGTATGTGTAGGCGCATACATACCTATCTCTATGTCATCCTGAAGTTAGAATAAGACGCGACTGCAGTGCAAACGAAAGTGGAAGCTGTTGCAGCAGCATTTCTATCAGCTGAAGACACGTGCTGGTACTACCTCGGCTATGAGCTTTGGGAGGTGGCTGGAAAGCCAAACGCTGGGGAGCGTCTTCCACACCGTAAGTAAAGTGATGATATTTTCATAAGAATAATACTTTGATATTTAGTACTGTGCATGCAAATTGAGACATCATGCATGCATGGTACAAATGGGTGATTACCATACGTTTATGGTACCATGTCAATTTTGTTGTGACAATTCCAAGTGAAGTGCAGCTGGTGGTGTGTCACACTACGCATGCTACAGATTCATGTTCACTGTTGTTTTGTATGAAGGCATCTGGACATCACATTGTGCACAGTCTAACATAGAATGTTGCCATGGAACACTACCTTATGTCTCCTGCACTCCTGTTCAATGGCAGCTTTCTTCACCATACTCACATACCTAAATAATTTTCTTGGTGTTTTGGAGATCTGCAAACCCCCCAAGCATGATCTCAAACTGTCGGTAGTTGTGTAATGACAGTAATAAGTGGTGTTGTAGTGGTGTCACCCTGCCAGAAATATGGAGACCATGTTCCTGTTCACACACTAGGGTACATTGCTGGCAACAAGGTCAGCCCTCTTCTCTGAAACACAGGTGGCTGATGACTGTGTGTGTCTGAGCACTAATGCAGTCTCTGACGAGCTGTGGTGGGGAGAGTATGGCTGACCTGCTTGCCAGTGGCGCACCTAATATGTGTATTGATGAATGGACAGCGCACTTTAAGGTGTGGTGAGGACCAGAAAAACACTAGGTATTGGCATAATTTTTGGGCTGCTGTGAGTCATGGATTATGCTTGGGCGGCTGAGGGGACTACCACAACAGCACGGAAAGAATTGCATTTCCCTGGCTATGGGGGTTGATATTGCATTTAGGGAGTGGGGGGGGTGCCAGTAGAATACTCTGATATTCTGACATTAACGGCCAACAAAGGATAAGAATTGCACTTGGGGGTGGGGGGACCAGTAGAAGAGCAGGGATATTCAGTAATTAAAGTGGCTACGTGGGTTGACTATCATGATTAGGGGTTGGGTGAGTACTAGAACAGTAGGGTAATTATTACAGTGATGTGGATATAAGGATTGAGGATTGCACTTTGGGGTGGGGAGGGGACTACACTACCATGGGAAACAAAGAATGGTATATGGTAGAGTGGCAGGCGGGAGTCATGCTCAAAGTGGCAGCTATAGTACACTGCCAGGGTAACTTGTCTGTATCTAGCACACATGTGGGTTGGGTGGGTTGTATGCAATCATACCTCCTGAGTGTTACTAGTATTCAGTGTCCTGATTTAGTCTTGAAATGTTCTTGTGGCCATCATAGAATATTCTGCTACAGTTACAGAACAGTGGGATTTATCTCACATTTATGTTAGAATTGACTGCTACAGCTGCTGCTGTTACTTAAACTGCTTCTTAACAAAAATCTACTTATTGTATTAGCATTCTGAGTGTGTAATTCTTAAGCTGTGTCTGTTATTAGCACTGTTTATTAAATGGGCATGTCGAAGGAAGCAACATGATTGGCCAGAAAGGAAGTGTCAAGTAGGTATTACACATAGGAAAAAAGAAGAGCATGCAAATAAATCAATGCATCCAAATGGAATGTTCAGATGTGTAAGTGGAATGCCAATTTTTTAACGTCCGTCATTGTTTTTAGTCTCTCTAAGTGAGGGAGCTAATGTCATGCTGACAGTCCTGCTCCAAACCTCGTCTATGCTAGAAGTAAAAATCGGAAGGCAGCAGCGTGCCATCTTTTAACATGCATAAAGCATTCTTCTAGTTCGGCAAGACTGAAGCTTGCTGCTGCACAAAATAGGAAATAGACCAGAATGGGGTGCCGTCTCATAGTAAACTGCGCTTCCCTCCCAGTACATTTAAGTAAAACAACAAAAACAAATCTGCATCCCTGATTCGTTTATTTCTTTTTTATTTTTATTGTGCAAGTAGTGCAAGCTGTTGGGAAGAACCTGTTCCTCTCAACCACACTTGTTCTCTTGATCGGGACCTGAGGTTTTGGGGCGGGGAGCAACAATAGTAGAAATGTCATGTCAGAAGACAATGATGCTGGCTACCTAGTAGGTGGAAGGACTATTTAATCTGAAAGTAACACAATGATTTTAGTTTTTCTTCACTTCACTAATATTTTTTAAGGTTACAAATATTAAACAAAAAAAAGAACCATTTTATAAGTGCAATGAAACACTCCAGGGTGTGTGTGTTGAACAGATATTACTGCACTTCCAGGGGCTGAAGGCACTCGGTAGGGCCTCGTGCCTTACTACGCCCCTGGGCGTGTGGCAATATCTGTTCAACACACACCCTGTCGTGTCTTATTGCTTACTTGTCCTCATACTTTGAAGCCTTGTTCCTTATGTTGTTGTTCACGTTACATTACAGTTCTGTCAGTTTACTGTTCTGGAGTCTAGCAATCTCTGTGTCTGATTGAGATTTTTATTCTGGTGCTATTTTGGAACAATGTCATTTAGTCGGTGTATCGTAACTGCACAATACTTGATCAAGGGACATGTTCGGTAACAGATATATGTCAATAATTAATAAAAAGCTTGATTAAACAACTGATTATTTGAATGACACAGTAACTAATTCTCCTTTTTTATGTTAATTACACAGGTCATCAGAGGCGCCCCCCAGTAGTTGCCAAGGTAGTTCCAGCACAGACAGAAGCTGTGGAGGCTGTAGACTCTGACTCAGAGAGCGTTATCTTTGTGGAGTCAGACGGTAAGAAGACACTTCTATTGATAATGTTGACTACCTCCTATGAGTACTTGTTGTGTACGATATTAGTAAAACTCTTTTAACTGTGAGGAACAGAGAGGGAAAAGTTTTCTCTTGGTCTATAATGAGCACTGTCGACCTGACGAGTGCAACTGTTGTACTGTTGTGTATGGTACACTACTGAACAGGCAGTAGGTAACAACGTGGTAGTGGTGTGTCAGAACAGCAGTGAGTATGGTGAGTAGGAGACTTGTGATGACAGCAGAAAACACAGTGACAGCTTCATTATGCAGGTGTTCACCGACAGTGCACATCACTGTTATGTTCTTGTGTGCCACACATCTGGTGTAGCTGTGTAATGGCATGGTCACAGTGATATATGTACAACTTTTCTGTGCAATATGCGCAACCCACTGATGTATCCCAGTGCGATATTCAAAAGGTATTATGCAGTACACAAAATCTGATGCACCATGCACATTATTAATGTATGACATAAGTTAACGTGATTGTGCACGTATACTACCTGCATACATGTCTGTATGGAGACCGGCATGTGGTAAACATATGCAGGGCAATCCCTATTTGTGTCACACAGAGTAGGTAAGCAAAAAAAGGAACAATGGCTGCTCAAACATAGGTCTGGTGCTGTTTTGCACCATGCAACACAGTAGCTGCTGGCTGTGACAGTGGTCTAATCTCTGGTGCTATTGTGTGCCGTCATTATACCCTGCGTCCCTCTACATGGCAAATACCAGGCTATGGATCAGTTTAAATCTCTGGTGGCCCAATCAATCTACCTGAAGTTGATTTTTGCTCTGCTGATCTTAATATATCCTTGGTAGACTACTGAACAGTGTATGTTGCTCTATTCTGATTGTTTAATGATATATTTATAACATAGGTTGTACACTGCATCCTTGCGAAAAGCAAATAATGTGTTTCATGGATTAATCAGCTCCCCTAGTGGCGTACTGGTTGCATCCAGCCCAATTGTGGTTAATATGCTGATACATTACTGTGGTGTACACCAGTACTAGTCTAATGACTGAGACAGTAACAGCTAACACCCCACTACACATCCCTGAGTGTTGGTCAGGAGTTCACTACCTCCAATCCACCTGGTTGACCTTACACTGACACCATACAGTATGACTGTAAATAGATTGGTACACAGTGTGGTGCAATAAGAGTGTTGAATACTGTAATGGACAGTCCCAATGTGTTAATAAAACTATTAATTAACATATTAGAACTGTGTAGTGTACTATAGTGTGTACGGTCAGTGGGCCATATTGTTCAGCTATTGGACTACAGACACAGTCTATGCTATCAGTTGTTGGGTGTGTAGCTGCTTTGCAGATGGAGAGCTGGTCTCTGCTGACTGCGGAAGGAGGAGGTTTTCATGTCACAGTGGAAGGGTGGGTATAGGGGGTACTAGCATTGACCAGTGTAGTGGCTCATTGCGTTGACTGGAATCGGTGTGCATGCAGGTACTGGGACAACAGACATCATGATTTATCCATTAAAGTAACAATTACGCAATGATAAGGGTCCAGTGTACCTCCAGGGTTAAGTATATCATGTTTGGTCTGCTGTTGGACATGGGGTGCCAAAAGTGTCAAATTCTATTGTACTGACCATAACACAGCACCGTTGCATATTGCTGTTTTTACTTTTTGGGCTCACCACAGTACTACTGCAGCACAGCTTGTATTACTGTGTGACAAACTGTTAATATTCCGGTCCTTTGGTGCAATGTAGTTTTAATATTACTACTTTTAAGATGTAATACACTGTGACATTTAGAATTGTTACATATAGTTGCATGGCAGTATAACAGAATATTACCTGTATGTAATAAAGTAAAAGTTTTGTTAGATATTGAAATATTTTAATTATGATAATTAACGTTTTTATAATTTTTATAGTGACCATGACAGCTGTAGTGAGACCAGTGGTGCAGGTGAAGCAGGAGGAGACTGGTACTGAAGAACGTAAGTATTACATCTCAAGTACACAGTTACAATGTTATGATAAGTACATTTTTAGAACAAGTTATATTCTATAATAGAATGGGAATAGAAATGTAGTATACATACTGTTATCTCATTTGCTATGTGGCACACCTGTCCCACTGTAAAGCTGCAATCACAGTACAGGAAGAGCTGACAGGCACCTGTATCTGTAAAATTCATCCTTGCAGTGACTTTGCAAAACAAAAATGACATATTGAACCCTGCTAAGGTGCTGTGTACTGCAGCTAAATACAAAATACAAACAAACTTGAGTTACAAAGGTTTAACACTTCACAAACTAAGATGCCAGACAGCATCTTGAGCCAGCTGTATCTGTAAATCAGTATGAAACCCATCTTGGTCAATATGTCTTTATATCTTTGTCACTTGCATACACACCCCGCATCACAAAATAAATAATATCAGTCTTAAAAAAAATATGAATACCTCATTTGCATTGACAGAGAAAAAACATAACAAGAGCAGACTCCAACAAATGCAGCACAACAAAATAATGCCTGCAATGTAGTCTCCATCACCTTTTCGGCATGTCAAGCGGCTCTTCACTCACAACCAGGAACGCAAAAAAATGCACTGCTATTGAGAATCATGCAGGAAAAGTGCTGATCCTCGGTACCAGGGTGGTCTAGCAATTGGGGGAGTATTTTTTTGCAGTGCAACAGTAACCACACTAACATTTGATAAGATAAGCAGAAGAAATTACTTGTTTATAATTTTGCATGTGCGCAAAAAAGAGTTCATTGTATAATTGCAATATGCCACTTGAGGATGTTGGTGATGCCAGCATTCAGCCACATCTGGTGTATTTTGGACACTCGGCTCTGCCTCATGGCCAAACAACACCCCAGGCTGTGAGTAAATGCTGGCATCAGCAATACCCTCTCGCGGTATATTGCATGAGTATATAGTAAGTGAATGCAGAATGATCATAAGTTTCAGTATGTTGTTCATTATCAGTATTATGTCACGGTTAGACATCAGTATCTAGTCTGTGATGTGTACCACAACTGGTAACTGCATCTTAAAAGTTGCACTATTTGATAGTGGCTGATTGATTTTTTATAGTAAAACAAGGGTAAGATTCTGAGAGACACAGACTCTGGCCCAGATATTCAAACTACACCATTCTGTGGCACAAGCTCCTGTGCCCCACACAATAGTTGCGCAGGGGTGTGGCCAGGGTGATATTCAACGGAGTTCCGCTATGCCACAACTTCTTTCAATATTGCACCCTAGCCAAACGCACTGTGCATGGTGCAGTGGAACTGCTCCAGCGCAAGTGGTAAGAGTGGAGCATTGAGATGCGGTGGCTCAAGTTCCATTCCACCATGCGGAGCACCTGCAATATTCAAAGGTTGACAGACAAATTAGGCCATCATTTATGCAAGGCTCATGGCGGGCCATTTGCATCTAATTATGGTGCCACGTGGATGCCATAAGCATGGAGGTGCGCTGATCCCCACAACTTGCACCTGGTGCCATGCGAGGCAGCAGCCATCGGGGACCGACGCCCCCTGCAGCCCGATCACGGGCATTATAGTATTCCTCCCCCACATAGCCCAATCGTGGGCAGCACAGAATTCTCTCACCCAGCAGCCCGATTGTGGGCATAATGTAAAGGTTACCCCAACCCCCCCAAGTAGGCCGATCGCAGGCATAATGTAAAGGTACCCCCCACCCCCCAAGTAGCCCGATCACGGGCATATTGTAAAGGTCTCCCCAAAAGTAGTCTGATCATGGGGATAATATAAAGGTTCCCCACACCCCTAAGTAGCCTGATTGCGGGCAGCATCCTCACCCCACCCATGTCCAGAAACCCTGGTGATCTAGTGGCTCTCACCCTCCCACCCATGGAGCCCTACTACCCCGCCTCCTCCGTCAGCCAGTGGGCAGCAGCACCCACCTGCATGCCACCCCTGCCACCCGCCACTGACAGCTCAGTGAGAGGCTGCATGTCCATTGGTTCAGAGCATGAGCCAATGGGCATGCAGTCCATATCAGAGAAAGGCAGTCCAGATATGTGAATGAATGAATTCACATATTCATTCACATATCTGGACTGCTTGTAGCAGTATGGGTTGCATGCCCATTGGTTCATGCTGTGAACCAATAGTCATGCAGCCCTACCAAGGTGTCAGTCACTGAGCGGCGTGGCAGTATGCAGGTGGGTGCTGCCACCGCTGCCTCACGGAGGGGCAGGGTGATGGTGCTGCATGGGTGGGAAGGGTGGGGCCACTAGGTCACCAGGTATTCTGCACATGGGGAGGATGTCACCGCAATTGGGCTACTCTGTAGGATCTTACAATATGCCTGGAATTGGGCTACTCAGGTGGTGGGGGAAACCTTTATATTATGCCCATGATAGGGCTTCTTGGGTGGGTGGGGGAACCTTTATATTATGTATGTGATTGGGTACTGGAGGGGACACTTCAGCCCGCGATCAGGGCATGGGGGTGCCACCAGGTGTGGCAGGAACAAGTGGAGGGCCACCCACAGGTGGCAGCTGCTGTGTTGCACCCTGCAATGCGGCACCTTACCTGTGGGTGGCCCTTGACTTGTTCCTTTTTTTTTACCGTAACTTTCTGCAGGTGCAGGTAGGGGTTGCGCCTGCATGACTTTGCATGACCCGGCTGAATATCGGGCTGTACAGTTTATGCATGCGCACGCCACCCCTCATGTGCCTGCATAACTTACTGATGCATCCCGGTGCATCGGGATTTGTGCAGGTGCACTTTCCCCTTTTAAATATTGAACCTGGGTGCATCAGTGAGTTGTGCATGGCACAACACTGTTGCGCCATATGCAACTCTTTTCAATATCTGGGCCTCTGTATATAATTCTAAGTAGTAGTAAGAACATTTACTGTTGCTTTATATTCTAAAATGTTATGTTATGAAGAAAAACAAACATGTTTTATTGTACTGATTGTTTGCATATTGTGTTACTTAATATATGTACAGGTCATGTCTTATTGAAAGACTTGGTGATACAACTGAGAAGTCTGATTTTTAAATCCTAAACATTAGTTGTAAGATACCATGTTTACAATCAGTAGAAGATTGTTTTTTTAAATGTTTGTTGTAGATACAGCACAAAAGGTATTATAACTTGTTGCTATGTGACAGAAATTATTGTACAGAACATTAACTAATAGGTGCTGACTGACATTACAGTTCCAGCGTATACAACACACATGTAATATTAAGAACTTCTGTGCTAGAAACAGTACTTGTACATTGTGGTAGTTGCACAGACTTAACAGTATAAAGCAGTTACATGTGTTCTATTCCTTATTGTGTTATACACGGTTATTAATCATTATGTTAATCAATAATATGACAGGGAAGGTAATATATTATATTTATGTAGCAGATGCACTACTTCTGAAAGGGCAGAGAAGTAATTTGCTTATAATACATCACATGTGAGTGATATGATATATAGACTAGCAAGAGTCAATTGTACGAATTTCCAGTTTTATATATATTCCTAACAATAAAGATCTATGTCTACTTAAAAAATATGCAGGCAAAGAACATAACATTATTAGATGAAACCCAAGAGAGAAAGCTGAATATTTTAATTGCATATTAATGGATTTTCTTTTGTGTCTTTACAGAACAAGAACATGAAGAGACATGCACTGTCCACTGCTGCTGTGTCCGCAGGCTCGAGGAAAAAAATTGATAGCATTAAGGCAGAAACTGCTGCGCTGCAGGAGGGACAAGAAAAATTGTTGTCTCTCTTAGCAGCGCAGCAGGCAACTATTAAGTTACTGCTTGAGCCTGTGGACACAGCAGCAGGTGGCAGTGTGACAAGTACCACACCTTCACCTGCACCACCAACAGCAACTGTTGCTGAGACAGAGTGACAGCCTCCACAGCTTCATTGGTATCTCCCCCTCGCCCATGCCGCAACAGCTTCCACTTTCATTGTGCCTCCACATACTGTCCAATTTTCAGCCTGGACTGCCTCGAGCAGCACTACACCTCTCTTCGCATTGGACAGTCTCTCTTGTAAATAGTTTAATAGGCTGTAAATAATAATTAAGTTTTATTTTATTTCTTCCAAATAATGAATATTTTTTTTTCCTTTGTTCTTACAAGACTTTCCAGAATCTAACATTTTTTGTATTTTTATTTTTGTGGTACAAGTATTTATTTTTGTATGAAAGACAGATTTGATATTTTTTTACAAATGTTTTATATTTGACATGATTTCTTTTATAAAAAAAAAATACACTATTTTCTTAACAAAAAACCTTGGTTCAGTTTCATTTTTGCTTTATGGGGAGTATCTATGGAAAAGGTATCATTACAAACTATTGTTTTAATAGATATTAAAACAAGGGTGTTGCAGCTGATATTCTATAGTTCAGTGAAAACTTAGTTACAGCCTTATGCTAATCTTTAACTTCAGATAGCTGTAGAGTTAAGCAATATGCTGCTCAATATTTATCATGTTTTCAAACATGTTAAGATTATTATAAAAATACATGACTACAACACATTATGTTGATGGTGAGTTACTAACTATGTAAGTAGATTTACACTTGGGCACACGTTGTGGTATAATACAATGCTACAAGGTCATAAGGACAGCGTCAACGGAATTGTTGACCAATCATTGTCAAATCAACAAATAGTTACATTTCTTGTGCAGTACAAGCTGAGACACGCATCACAGTTCATCAAGTGTTTATTGTGAAATACATAGAGAATAATGTATAGGCAGGTGGTTATTATGAGAATTTTACACACACCCGAGGTGTGGGATGCCCCATAAACCCCGAGGCAAGCCCGAGGGGTTTATATAGGCATCCCACACCGAGGGTTTGTGTAAAATTCTCAGAAATAACCACCTGTGTATTACTTTATTTTTTATAATTGCTGGTCAGCAATTTTTTCCCACATTGATGCTTCTCGTCTGTGATTCACTCACATACATACATACATACATACACACACACACACACACACACACACACACACACACAATCTTTATTAGAAAAATAGATTTTTGTTAGGCATCTTTTTGTTTCTTGCAAGTGTTTCTTCGTGCTGTGGTTGAATTTTGTTTAAGTTATGCTAACAGCGCTACCTCTGTTAAGCGCTTCGGAGCCGTTCCAGTGCGATGTTGTGTTTCGGAGGCATTTCTCGGGCTGTACGGGTTATGGACAGCAGGATCAACCAGATAAGAGATTTAAAAAAAAAACGAACTCCGGTGTGAGGGCTGGTCTGTAGCAGCTGCTCGGTAAGCGGGACGAGGAGTCGCCATGTTTGTTGAGTGTTTAGCCCACCCATGAGAAGAGGAGAGCCAATCAGGATGTGGCTGTAGTCCGATTGAAGTGGCGCGTGTTTGAAATTATAACTGGTTCAGCCTATGGAAAGAATTGCTGACCAGTCTAGACAGAGGTGGCGCGTGTTTGCCGTTATAACTAGCTGAGGTAGTTATAACGGCAAATTACAACTCGATTTGACAATGTAAAAAAATTGTGACCAGTAATTATATACTATTTATTATCACTTGATTTCAGAAAGGTATCTTAACATGTATATAGTTGTTTGAACACTATCTTAAAAGTTAAGCCAGTGAAGTTCAACACGAAAAAATATGGAGATCTTGAACTGTGTTTCAGAAAAACATGCCAACAGATTCTATGTTTTATTACAGTAGTACCAGTTACTGCAAAATGACAGAATGTTAAATAGCAGGCAAATATAGTTTTTCATGTGGTATTGCAATCCTAAGTACATGTAATAACAAGCAGTAATAGTAATGCATAAGTAGTTAGATACCCAACAAAAAAAATATTATGTGCTCATTCGGTAGGTAAGGCCATGCAACTACTAAATGTGGTACGTTGTGTGCAGCTGCAATCAGGGATGTGTACGTTTGGTGTACATGGCCTCAGTTTTGCTGTTGATCTCCACTGAGCATGCAGTACCTGGTCAGGCGGGTGGGGATGTCTTGTAGTACATTTAGACAATTGTTTGTTATTTTTGTCACCTGCTGCTGGTTGTCTGTCATTGGTCGTGTTGCCTTGGTCCTCCTCCGTACTTGCTTGTGTGTGTGTGTGTGTGTATCTGTGTGTGTGTGGTGCTGGGGGTGTGTAAATTCTGAGTTAGGGTTTTCAACCCTAACACCAAATTTCCTCACTTTTGTCGCTGTGGAACAACCCTAACTGATGCATTAAACTGAGTTTTTGCTATAATATATATATATATATATATATATATATATATATATACACACACACACACACACATGCACATGCACATATATATTAGATAACTATTTAATTACTGGTCATCATTTTTTACACACAGATAACAAGAGTTTTATCCTACATTATAACTGCCCAGTTGATATTTTTGGTTATAAATGGGCAGTTGTAATAAGTAGCTGTCAAGCTAGCTCAATTAAGTTACCTCTAAAACAAGTTATTGTTTAAAAAAATGACAAATGAATGTTCTTCACTTAAAACAAAGAAGAAGTTTTACTTTCATGTTAAGCTTTACTGAAATAAAAACACTTTACAGCAATTTGACACTCTCTTACTGTTTGATTTTTTTAAGGACGATGTCATAAAAAATGATGACCAGTAATTAAATAAAATAATGGATGGATGGGTGTGTTGCAACCATAATTTTACACACACCCTCACTGTGGGATGCTTGTATAAACCCCTCGAGCTTTGCTCGTTCAGTTTATGTAGCATTCCACACTTTGGGTGTGTGTAAAATTCTGGTTACATACACCCATCCATACATTGTTCTACATATACTACTATATATAGTAGTACACATCCAATCATACATTATTCTATATATACTACACACCTACAAGATTGTTAGAGCATCCTCCAAATAATCCAATTTCTTCTGCTAACATGCCATGGAAATATCCCAAAAAATAAGGAAATGTCTTTAATTCCACTACAACAGAAAATACAAACAGAAATACTTGATGTAAACCTCTAAAAACCTTTCTCTTACGAGTTTCAAAACCTCTAGCTTAGATGGAAATGACGTTCTGATACCTGTAAACTCTTTTGCTGTGCAGACCTGCGCTGACTCTAGTCTTGCTCAGCCAGCTCTCTTCCTCTGATACACCCTGTGGGTCATCACAAGGGTAGCCTGCACACTCCAGTCCACTTTATGGTCTGATTCTTCATGTACTGGAACTGTTCAGATGACATTTTGCCTCCTAATTCCACTCTCTGGTACATAAGAAGACATAGCATGAAATGTAAAAGCGAGAGACTGTGTGCTAAGTCAGTGTAGAAAGTGGGAGCTGGAGACCTAGCAGAAAGTGAATATGACTCCCATCATGTCTGCACCCACTGAATACCCAAAGTACAGTCAGACCTGGCTAATCCATACCTTGATATTTACCTTAGAAATATATGTGTTGTCATGTTAATTTCCTCCTAAATATGAAAACCTCTGTTTCTGAATCCAAATCCTGTATTCAGAGCACTGAGACCATTATCTCCATTCATTTTGACGTGAATAGTTTAGTTTAGTTTATTGTTCTAGGAATTATTACCTTTAAGCCAATGGCTCTTTTACAAAGATTCCACGTCATCAATGTGCAAACAAACAAGACACGTTACATAGAATGGTCAACAAATTATTAATGTTGCAATAAGCCAATATAATACAGTACATCCAAAGAAAAATTAAAAAAAACATTTGAGGAATGGTCAAGGTGGGGAGGGTAGGAGGAGTTATGGGGAGGGGAGCAGACATAGAGTAATTAGAGGTACTCAGATGCCTTTGTCAAGAAAGGAACAGAGGAGGAGTATGAAAAACAGTAAAAACAGCCATGAGGGAGAATCATTAGTCAAGGCAGTCACAGGAGCTAGAGGCTGAGAAGTGAGAGTAAAGCATAGATTTGAAAGCTCCTAGTGAAGTGGAGGATGTAATGAGCGAGCTGAGGGCATTGTACCAACTGGGGGCACGATAGGCAAAAGATCTTTGGCCCTGTGTGGTCCGGCATCTGGGGACCTGGAGAGGCTGGTGTTCCGATCTTCTGGTGGGACGGATGCTGGTATTCAGGCAAAGTAGGTCTTGGATACATGACGGAGTGAGGCCCAAGATGGATTTTTTTGCCATCAAGCATGTGAGGTACCTTATGCAATTTGAGAGTTGCAGCCATCCTGTTTCAGTGTAGAGCTCACATGTATGAGTACGTCTTTGCGCTCCAGTGAGCAGCTGACAGGCCTTGTTTAGGGTGGTTGTGATGCGTCTTAGTGTGGTGGTTGTGGCAGAGCCATAGATAATTAAGCCATAGTCTATGATTGAGATGACAGAGCTTTGGATAGCAATCCTCAGTGCAGCTTGGGTAAAGAACTGCCGGTTTTGGAACAGGATACCAATGTGCTGGTTCACCGTTTTTGCTGTGTTATCAATGTGGGTTGCAAAGGTAAGACCTTGATCAAAGGTGATTCCAAGGTATTTAAATGTTGACACTTGTTCAAGGGTATTTCCTGGGTATGTTTTGATAGTGAGTGGAATTCATCTTTTTCTGTTTTGTGGACTGGAGAAAAGCATGGACTTTGGATTTTTGTGATTTAGGACCAGCTTGCGATCTAGGAACCACTTTTCAACACTGGAGAAAGCAAGCTGCAAGCTCTGGAGTAAGGGTTTCGGGTCCTTATGAGAGGAGAGAATCACGGCATCATCAGCATAAAGGATTATTTTATCCGGGCAGGATTTGGGGAGAGAGTTTATGAAAAGGCTGAAAAGGAGGGGGCCTAGGATTGACCCCTGTGGGACACCTGAGAGGACCGGCTTTGAGTCTGAGAGAACTTCTGAGATTTTTACTGATTGAGAGCATTGGGCAGGGTAACTTTTAACCCAGGCACCTGGTCCTTGCAAGAACCCAAGACTGTGTAGTTGTGTGATAAGTAAGCCATGGTGAACAGTATCAAATGCCTTTGTTAGGTCAATGAAAACAGCTCCAGTTTGATATCCTTTGTCCAAGGCAGTGTGAATTTCTCCTGAGAATTCCAGTAGGGCGGTCGATGTACTGTGCCCTTTCCTAAATCCATGTTGCTGCATGCAGAGTATGTTATATTTATGCAGGTAGTCTGAGAGTTAGTCAGCCACAATGCTTTCGAGGGCCTTTGAGAGGGGTGGAGGTATTGATATAGGCCGATAGTTCCCTGGTAGGGACTTGTCGCCACTTTTGAACACTGGTGTGACTATAGCAGACTTCCATTTGCTGGGAAATTGACTAAGGCAGAGGGAGAGATTGAAAATTTTGGTGAGTGGGTGCACCACCTCTTCCAGGGTAAGGGACAGAATTTTAAGATCAATAGTATCACTGCTTGCTCTGGATTTAGAGATAGCCTTTTTTATATATTTGTAGACTTCATGTGCCTTAACTATTTTGAAGTGGAAAAGCAGTTGGTCAGGTGAAGCAGTAGGAGATGTTGGTTTTGGCGAGTCCGTGTCAGTGAAGAAGTCTGGCGGGAGGACCCCGCTGAGGTCAGTGAAAGTTTTATTTAAGGCCTTTGCCATGACTACTGGGTCTAGGGTAGTGGTTCCATCGACAGTCATTATAGTAGGAGAGGATTTGGACTGATTACCCGTGATATTTCTGATGTTGTCACAGAATGATCTCCAGTCACCCCAGGAGTTTTCGAGGGCATTTTTGAAATGAGAGCTCTTCATTTGTCAGATTTGCTTGGTACATTGGTTTTGTGCCTGTTTATACTTCTGGACATCCGTCAAGGAGCCTGTGGCTCTGGCTATAGCCCAGAGGTGGTCCCGAGTTTTGAGTTGGGCCAGTAGTTTGGCCGTGAGCCAGGGATTTGAGAGCGCTTTGATTTTATGCTTTTTTACTGGTGCGTAGGTGTCGCAGGCAGTGTTGAAAGTTGTGATAAAATAATCTAGGGCTGCGTCAACATCTAGAGTATTGTATATTGGGGATCAGTCTTGCTGTAAAAGACAGGTCTTGAGCTTAGTAAGGTTTCCATGGAGTAGCACTCTGCTTGAGATGGTTTTTGGAGGTGTTTTTTGGAACTTATTTGTCCAGGTACAGATCACAGGGGAGTGGTCACTGAGAGAGTCCGTGAGAACAACTGTGTTATTTATGCGGGTTGGGTGGCTAGCAAGGATCCAGTCAATGAGAGTGTAAGTTCCAGTTTTGTAGTACCATCTGCATTAGGTTAGCTGCTAGGATAGCATCCTTGAGGGACCCAACGTCTGATGCGAGCCAATTTATATTAAAGTCACCAAGGAGAAGGAGCTCGGTGTCAGGTGGTTGTGATCTTACAAATTCAAGAACAGTCTGGAGGCTGGACCCTGGATCTTTAGGAGGGATATAGACAGCGGCCACAGTGAGCACTTTATTTTGGGCACCAAGTAGTAGCTTGACAGGGAGAAATTGCACTGAAGAGTTTGTGGTGGAAAAGCAGACAGGGTGGCTAGAGAGGTTGTCCTTAATGTAAATAGCACAACCCCCTCCCTTTATTAGTCCTGTCCAGTCTGAAAATACTGTAGCCTTGTAGTGAGATGGCATGGTCTGGAGTGCTTGGTGTCAGCCAGGTTTCAACAATGGCTAGGATGTCGGGATTGTGTTGACTGGCAAAGACTTGAAGGGATGCCAGTTTTGGAAGGAGGCTACAGATATTTAAGGTGGCAATGGTGAGACCCCCCTCTGTTTTTGCAAGATTTGTTACCCTGGTAGAAACAGGGCCAGAGTTTGGATGGACACTTCCTGACATCAGAAGGAGGAGGAGCAGGAGTTTAAGGGACATCTGCCGCAGCTCATAGTATGACATGTAACACCTCTGTTGCTTATGAGTTTGAGTACAGTGTAGTCGTTTAGGGTCCCAGCGTAGGGTGATGGCTAGGAGCAGGTGTTGATTTGTTAACTTTCCAGCGGTGTGAGCTGTCATTTGCACCCAGTCCTTTGTAGGAGGGTGCCACACATGAGGGTAAGGAGGATTTGCCATGATGCCAGGCTGCTGGTAATGAGCTTGAATGGTTAGTGTGAGAGGTGGAGAGGGGTAGGAGGAATTAGGAAGATGGCATAGTGGAGGAAAGAGGGAGAGGGCTAGAAGAGTCATGAGGAGGTTGCTAAGGAGAGGCATATCAGGGGGAAACAGAGCTGTGATTAACTAGAGGAAGTGTGAGGCAAGAGCAGAAAAGGAAAATAGGAGAAACTTGAGAATCAGGGGCTAGTGAGGCATGCTTAGTGCAATAGGGAAAGCTAGCAGGGCGATGTAGGAGGAGAGGGAGTGTTTTAACAGAAGGACAGGATGGGAGGCAGGATAAGGGGTGGGTCCTTAGCACAGGGGCGGAGCAAAGAGACTATTTAATAAAGGTCGGAGGGGGGAGGGTGGTGGGCGTAAAAATTCGGCACTGAGCAGTGCAAGTGAATGGGCGCCGAGCCCAGCAAAGCACAAATTCAGCAGCACCAATAGGAAGGCAGTGGCTGGAACTGGTGGCCAATAAGCGTGCGGCTCGGACCACGGTCAGCCAATAGCAGCCAGTCACAGCTTCCCCAGCCCAGTGGATGTCCTTACCCGGCTTGTGCAGGGGTTTTAGCGGTGGCTGGTGGAGGCGTCGGGGGTGGTGTGGATACCCGGGCCCCGAACCGTGCCTACGAGGCACACGGCTGGCCTGTCCTGGCTTCACATCTGGAGTAAAAGGAGAGAGACATGGTGAGTAGGCAGTTTAAGCAGGAGTGAAAAAGAACAAAACAAAAGGCAGTGACGTGGAAATCGCTATTTCGTCAGGGCGGGGGGAACAGCGCAGGAGAGGGCAGCGAGATGTGGAGGCGACAGGAGTTTGGAAAAAAAACAAATAAAAAAAGGAGTAGCCTAGGAAATAGCGGGGGTTGGGGGTAACAGCCAGAAAATGATCAGGTTTGAAACAATGGCTCTGGCGCCAGCTGGGAGGGTCGGTTAGGGCAGATAAAATCTAACAGGAAGGGGGCGAGGGAAAAACGGAAGGAGAGCAGTGTGAAAAGTGAGATAGAGGTAATTGAGGATGGGTTGACAGACAGGGGAAACAGACAGAGTAGGTAGGCAGGGCAAAAGTGGAAGAGAGAGCCAGAGTCTGCAACAGTCCAGAAGAGTGAAGAAGCAGGACTCTGAAAATTAAGGCAAGAGAGCGTGGCCGTGATCGCTGCACAGAGTTTGAAATACAGGGGAGGGCAGTCCTCAGTAGGAGTGTCTGAAATAGCAGGCTTGTGCAGGAAAAACCAGGGGCAAATTCAGGTTTAAAGTTTGAAAGCAGGCTTAGGCAGGCTATCGGTGACACAAATAAGGAGGAAAGCAATCAAGTGGTCTAAACGGAGCTAGAGCACTGCATAACAGAATACGGTAGCTAACTGAAAAATATATACTGTACCATTTTACTTTGCTACTGTAGGTACTATGGCAGTCTTATCAATACGGCACTCTAACACACAAATAAAAGCAGATGATAATTCAAACAAAACACTGTGGGAACATATAAATGCTAGTGCAGTATCACGGATTCGGCAACTTGCTGGAACATTTAAATATAACTGCTGCTACTAGGTATACAAACAGAAATCAGAGAAGGAGTTTAAGGCAGGAAAATGTCCAGGCATAAAATTCGGCACTGAGCAATGCAAGTGAATGGGCGCCGAGCCCAGCAAAGCACAAATTCAGCGGCACCAATAGGAAGGCAGTGGCTGGAACCAGTGGCCAATGAGCGTGCGGCTCGGAGTGCGGTCGGCCAATAGCAGCCGATCACAGCTTCCCCAGCCCAGTGGATGTCCTTACCCGGCTTGTTCAGGGGTTTTAGCAGCGGCTGGTGGAGGCGCCGGGGGTGGCGTGGATACCCAGGCCCCGAACCGTGCCTACGAGGCACACAGCTGGCCCGTCCTGGCTTCAAATCCGGCTTGTTCAGGGGTTTTACCGGCGGCTGGTGGAGGCGTTGGGGGTGGCGTGGATACCCGGGCCCCGAACCGTGCCTACGAGGCACACGGCTGGCCCATCCTGGCTTCAAATCTGGATAAACCAGTGTAGGTTTTAATGAGTGTATTACTGACAGTCTTCTTAATCACTCTTAGTCCCTCTTGAACATTAAATGTAACTGGAAATTATTTTTAGATAGTTGGCTGCTCTCCCTGCTTCTTTTCCATGCCAGGTATGTATTCTGGTATCGCTATAAACTGAAAAACTGATTGTCTGCTCCTACCTGGAGCAAAACCTCACAGAGGAGATACCAACACCTGTGGATTGTGTTCTTGACATACAAAAATTGTACAGTGTAAGCAAAAGGGGCAGAAACCTCTAAGCAAAAAAAAGTATGGATTATGTTAAACTAAGAATTGCCAAGCATTAATTAATACATTATTAAAAAGAGAAAATAACATGTATTAACTGTTCAGTACTTTATTTCCATTCTTTTAATAAATTAAACAAAAAACAGGCCTCTGGTCATTATTTGGTTACTACGTATATTTCCATTACATAGCAAAATAGGCAAAAGCAAATGTTTATATGTTAACCTGGTCTGGCTGTATATTTTTTAACAATTAGTATTACAGCTCCTGTAAATGTTTTACATTCAGACAGAAATAAGATTATGCTAACATGAGTTTTGGAGAAAGGCATTCTCCTTTTCCCATTTCTGCATTTTTTTAAAGCTTTTGTTTTATAAAGGTTTTTATCTGTCAAGGTCTAACCGGACAGCTACTCAGCCATGTCCCTGGACACTGATGACTGTCGCTTGCCTCCCTCCTGGTAGGGGGCTAGGTGTCCAACAGATTCTCCTTCTGGCAGGGCTGGGATGGAGCCATCCTCCCCCAAGGTACTCTCAACCAGAATAGCTTCAGTCCAGCAGTATGGAGCAGCAGGGCACATCAGAGTGCCCCAGGCAAGGATTCACAAAGCCCTGGTCCCCTATTTTCCATCGAATTTTCCTCTGAGGTCCTGGAGCCATGGTGGCATAGAGGATGCATGTGTGTGGAGGTGTGCATGTGTTCTGGAACTGTGGCTCCTTCCACTCTCCCTCACTGAAGTCTGTCTCCCAAGTATGGGCACTACCACCAGGGCTCCACCCCATAGCAGACAAGAGCCAGGTTGACATACCACCCAAGTTTTGGAGAGGAGAGCTGCTAGGCAGCTGCTCAATCCTCTCTCAGTGCTCCCCCGATTAACCAATGTGACCCAAGCATGTTCCCAAACTCGGGTCATCAGAGTAGTGAAAAGTAAGGCACTACAACATCTCAGCCCTGAGTGCCAGCAAATACTGCAAGTACAATGTTTGCCCCTTATACCTTTTCTGTATGCCATTCTCACTATTGTTAAAACCATTGTGCTAGAGGTTGTCTAATGTGATTGGTCTAATAGGAGCAAGGGGATGGCAGAAAAGTGGGGAATTGGAAGTGAGGGCTGTATGTATTGTATCTGTAAGTGCTTGCACTTAAGAATTTTAACATTTTAAATGTTATTATGCTTTGAATGGTTTTAAAATAAAAAAAATACAGGAATAGTAGGGGACAGGCACTTCCATCCAAAAGCCATGCTATCTAAGATTTATGGCTAGCATAAACTGATGCTTTTAAAAGTTCAGTAATGAAACCAAGTCAAACCCCTCCAAAAATTAAAGATAAAACAGTTTTTAATTGAAATGTTAGCATGCATTTACGCATATTTTGTTTGAAACATAATCATTTTAAAGTTTGTATTGGTGTACAAAATGAATCTGCTCCGTAATAGCAGCTCCACAACCTAAGGACACTGGAAAAACATGGAGGGACTCAGTATCAAGTGTTTCTCACTACATGGTCAGGATGATCATTGAACAACACTGTAGGCTTTTATATTGTGGAGTACAATTAAGTATGGAGCTTAAGAATTGCTGCTGCCCCTTTAACTAGGACATAATGTGCAATTTGAGCCTTGGTAATGAAACTGTTATGCTAATTATTTCTGCAGGAGCTTGGAAACCTTATTTCCTATTCCTCAGTTAGTTCTGAGTTGTACCTCATGCTGAACAGATGCTCCTGCTTATGTGTCTGAATAAAACTAATTTTGTTTATTATTTTATGCATCCAACTCAGTTCGATCAGTACCAGAAGGTGACCATTGCAGAAGAACCAGATGGGCAAGGCAGACTACAATGAAGGTAAGGGTCCTCTGTGGCAGACCAACACCAAAATACCACACATGGTGGATAATGTGGCTCTTCTTTTGCCCAGATCCCCATCTTGCTTGTCTGTGCCATTGGGTACCCCAGAGCTATCACCCAAGTGTGAATGAACTGTTTGCATGCTGAGTACAGTACAGCCCTGGCAGCAGAGAGGAAGAATAGATCTGAACTGTAAAAAGTAAAAATGATCTGCATCCGGCTCAATATGCCCTCCTGCAATCTACCTCAGGAATCTCAATGTATATGAATGTGGGACATTGCTGCTGTAGCCTTCCCCTCTGCAATATAGAAGTTAATTTTTTTTTTTAAATATCTTCACAACTCCACGAAGCTACAAAACTGCACCCCCCCCCCCAAGCTTCTACCTCATGGCAGGGCCTGTTCAACACCGGCTCCTATTCAGCCTCTCTGTGGGAACTCAGTATATTGAAACAGGCATCAAACAAAAATTTTAAATCATCTCCCCTGTTGCTGTCTCTGGACTGCAGCTCCAGCAAAGAACAACAACCATGCCCATTAAATCCTTCTTAATGCCGCTCGTCTGCAGCCCTGCACCAACCTGCTACTGTGCTCCCACTGCGAACTTCAGTACCAGAGCCCTCCCACTCCATTCCATGGCCTGGAAAAGCCACTGCAAAAAAGGGACTGCTCCAACTTTTAAGACAAATCCAGCCACATGGTTTAGACTTGCTGCCCACAGCAACTACGCCTCTCCCCCCAAAGCAAATCTTACAAACCTCCAGTCTTCCACACAAATGAGGTCCTGCTACTTCAGTTCTTCCCCCTCAGCCACATAGCATACCACTGAAGCATCACTCAGAGACCAGACCGCAGCTCTTACCTTGCCTAAAAAGCTGCACAGGAGCCTTGCAGAGCCGTCCAGCTGCTCCACATGCTCAGAGCTGCTTCACATGCCTTCACCACTGCTGCTCACCTTCCCAAAGAAATGCAGCCCTCCCGGAATTCTGCGGCTCCCTTGTGCATGTTGCAGCCACAGCCGCATCACAATCTAGCCGCACAGCCGATCCTACAACACTGGTGCTGCTCCTTGACCAGACTACTCACAAGTGGCACCAGACCAGCAGCTCCGCTGCTTCTGATCTACCCCTATAGCCACACGGAACCTCTGCATTCCCTCTTACCACTCGGCCATGCTCCAACAAACAGGGCCATACTCATAAACAAAGATACCACTAATACAGGACCGCAGAACAGAGCAAAGCGGTAAATAGGGCACTATCAGTAAATGTGGAAGCACAGCAATTACAGGGGCCATTCAAATGAATCACACGGGGCCAGAACAGAAAATTCAAGTAGCCACAGCCTATCAACCTTGGGGGCGCCGTACACAAAACCTGGGGGCAACTGCAAAGAAATCAAAAAGCTTAAGCTACAGAATGAGGGGCAGGCAAAATAAAATAAACAAAGGAAAGCACCATAAACAAAAACAAAATGCTGCAACTGAGTACAGACATTTCCCCCCAGAATTTTGCCACTTACCAAGGGGAAGCCTGCCAAAATTTCAGTGGGGAAGGAGACCTGTCGCCATACTGCCTTGCATAGCTACCTCATGGCTAGAAACTTCCATCCTGTTGCAGCAAACAATAACAAAAGCAGTGACTTTAACCCCTTCCCCCCTCCCCGGTGGTGCTATCTTGCAAGAGTCAAACACTGAATGAACTCTCTCCATAGGAATCGATGGCAAACCTATTCAATTAAAGGGACAGTACAACAAATAACTGATTGTGCAACAAAACTTTATTTAAATAACAGACAATGCTGAATTGAGTGGGGATTGTTTATTAAGACATTATTTGATGGAATTTGCTTACAAATAATTGTACTTTTGGCTACAAAAATATTTTTTTCTCGGCACTTCATTAACTCCACGACGTCTCGCATCCTGCATCACAGCAGCTCCTTCTCATCCTTACAACCTTCGTTCACTGCAGGGAAGTTTGTCTCTGACCATGATGTCCAAGGAAGATGCCACTTTGAGTGCTGGAGCATCCAGGCAGCTGTCTCCACCCACCTCAAGCACTTGGGGCCTCAAAACAGAAACCATCCTGGCCATACATCCAGTCTTCCATCTCAGTTGCATGAGCACCAGCTATGCAAACCATCCAGGATGACCTCACCTACATTAAAACTATCTCATCCCAGTCCAAAGGTTCCTGTCATCAGGTCATCTCTCCTAGCAAACTATGTCCCTGTAACCATTGGAGATTGGTTCACCCATGCCTTGGTTGACTGTGGAACAGAAATCTTAGTTATCCACAGCAGTATTCTAGACAATCCAGCTATACATCACATACCTAATATCTCTCCAGCTAACCTCAAGTACATTATCACAGCAAGTACCGATACAGTACCTATCACAGGTATGGTCCATCTCAAACTCCACTTTGACTCACAGGAAACTACCGTTAAGTTCTACCTAGTGTCTGACCTACAACCAGCAGTGATTCTTGGCCTGTACTTTCTAAAAGCTCACAAAGCCTTCCTAGACTTTGCCTCAAGCAAACTTTCACTAGACCCTTGGAGGCAACTCGCAGTTATTGACTCAGTCACTGTGCCTCCTAAGTCAGAGATGGTTTTAATTGCCAAGATTCAAGGTGAACCACTTCCACAAGGGGTTTTTGGCATTGTCACAGGATCCCCCACTCTGCACTCCTCAGGTCTCCTTCCAGGGAACACCTTGTCTGCTGTGCACAGTGGTTCAGTATTCCAAAAATAGTGCAACTTCACAGATGAGCCAGTGGTCATCTCAAAAGGTGCCAACATTGGAACATTTGTATGCTTGTCTTCAGGGGCCCATAGGAACATACGAAATTTGCCAGCAGACAAAGGCCTAAAGATCTATCAAGTCTGCTCAAATATGCAGCTAGCACCCCTTATTCTGCAGCTGCCCCTCCCTTCCACCCTTCCCCTCCATTGACCCCCTTTGCCCTGTCCCAGCCCCTTTTGACCAGCTTCACCTCCTGAAGAGCCTCATCCTGGCTCCACTAACTCTCACCCTGTAAGTACTATCATGACCACTTCAGCCTCCAAAGAGCTATCCCTCAGTCAGTGACTACCCTCTTCAAAATGTCCAGCCTGTCCAACAAAGGAACAGTAACTTCTGGCATTCCTGAAGAACTGCTCAGATGTCTTTGTTTGGTCTAGATAACAAACTCAGATGCTGTGATATCCTGCAACACACCATCGAGGTGCAGTCCAACCAGAAGCCAATCCATCAGTGAGCCTACAAAATGGGACACAAACAAAACCAAGTCCTGAAGGACATCATCAAGGACATACTTGAACAGGACAAGAATCTACAAGTCCCTGTGGTGCACCTTGCTTGCTGGTGGTAAAGAAAGACAAAGAGTATTGTTTCATGGTGGATTACAGAAAGCTCAATGCCTACACGGTGCAGGATGCTCATCCCTTACCTACAACCGAAGATGCCTTAGAGAGCCTTGGTGCAGCTAGCCCAGCTTACTTCACCATTCTAGAACTTCAGAGTGGTTTCTACCAAGTTACTATGATCCAGCTTCATGCCCATACATAGCCTGGTGCTGCCATTTGGGACTTTTCCAATTAAAATGCCTGCCTATGGGACTTCAGAACAGTACAGCCACATTTCAATGTATCATGGAAGCCGTATTATGTGGACTGTCTTGGAAATCTTGCGTAGTCTACCTGGACGATGTTATCGTCTTCAACAGAACTTTCCCAGAGCACCTCCACCATCTCAGAGAGGTGTTCAAATGTCTCAGAAAAGCCAATCTCAAGCTTTGCCCAGAAAATGTTGATTTGCACAGCATCAAATTCATTACCTGGGACATGTGGTTAGTTCTCAAGGCATCTCTCCAGACCCAGAGAAACTCTCAACAGTAAAAGACTATCCAGGACCTAACAATATCAAAGACCATAGATCTTTCCTGGGCTTGTCTGGCTACTACAGAAAATTTATTTGCAACTATGCCAAGATTGCAGTTCCACTGTACGCCCTCAACAAAAAGGGATGTGACTATGTTTGAACTTCTGAATGTAAAGAGGCCTTTGAAACTTTGAAAGTAAAACTAATATCTTCTCCAGTATTTGCCAACCCAAGGTTCGACCATCCATTTAAACTCTGCTCAGATGCTAGTTCCTTTGCAGTGGTGCTGTACTGTGTTAAATCCAAGATGGAACAGAACGAGTTGTTTTCTATGCCAGGCACTGTCTTTCCTCAGCTGAATAAAACAATGGCATCACAGAAAAAGAGTGTCTAGTCATGGTATTTGCTGTAAAGAATTTTGGCTGTTACCTGCACTACTCTTCCTTCACAGCTATCATAGATCACTCTGCCCTCAGATGGTTGTTCGAAATGAAGGAGTCAGTAGGCAAGTTCACCCAGTGGATTGCCATATTGCAATGCTACAACTCTGAAATTCAGTACCAACCAGGTTGAGTTCATTCTAATGCCGATGCTGTAAGCCAGAGACGGTATCCCTCCACATCATCCTCAACAGATGAAGAATCCTGTCTACAAGCTCTTCCTTTCCACTCCACAGATGAGCTCCCTGTGGATACTCCTACAGCACCTCAAGTTGCTTTGCTGCTACCAACTGCTTCCTCAGAGAAAAGCACCAATCCTCACTTATTGCTAACAGCCAAAGAGCTTCTTACAACCTCTAATACTGATATCTCCCTGGCGATGATTAAACTGCAACAAAGAACTGATCCTCAATTCACAGACATAATCACATATCTAGAGTCTGGAACTTTGCCACAACAAAAGCAACACTGCCAGGATGTCCTATTCTTTGCGTCACAGTACTTTCTCAATGATGGTGTGCTTTTTCACATTTAGTCCAAGGAGGGCAAGGGCCATTGCACAGATAGAACTCATTTACAGTTAGTTGTGCCAGCCGCTCTAGTCACTGAAATTCTTCAATCCATTCATGCCTCTCCACTTTCTGGAGGTCATATGGGAATCCACAGAACTCTCAAAAAGGCAAGGCTTCACTTCTTCTGGCCTCACATGACCAAGGACATTGTCCAATTTGTCAAATCCTGCCAACCCTGCTCCCAAAGAAAGCCTCCTGCCAAACTGACAAAGGCACACGTCATTCCAATGCCTGTTGCCACTGAACCATTCCAAAGAGTCAGTATGGACATTTTTGGCCCCTTGCCTATATGTTGTGACTCTGGCAACAAGTACATTGTTGTTTTTGTGGACTACTTAAGTATTTGGAACTAATTCCCCTAAAAGACATTAAAGCTGCCACAGTGGCAAGTGCCTTCCTCAACACAATCATTTGTTATCACAGTACCACAGCACACCCGCATTCAGACAGAGGCACTAACTACCTTTCAACTATTTTGCAAGAAACATGCAAACTTCTTGACATTAAAAAGACTCACACAACAAGGTATCATCCACAATGCAATGGACAGAGTGAGAGAATGATGTCTACTATTGTTAATACACTTTCCAAGTACCTGGATGAGACTCATGACACTTGTGATTGTTTTGTTCCATTTATTCAATTTGCTTACAACACCAGCCCTTGTGTCGATAGTACAGAGTACACACCATTTTTTCTAGTCCATGGACTTCACAAAGAACACCTCTGGACAGGGATCTCCTGATGCTAGAGGTTCCAAAGTCAGCTTCATCCTTCATCATTCCAATGTTGGAACAACTTGAACTAGCTGGACATGTTGCAATTGACACACTGGGCCAGAGACAATCTGCAATGCAGAAAATGTCAGCAGCCAATTTGCATGAACCTTCATTTTCTGTTGGGGACAATATATACTTGTACCAACCTGTCCTATTTCCGAGCACCACCAAAAAACTGCTTTGCCTTTGGACTGATCCCTTCCACATTGTGGAAAAGCTTCCTCCTGTTCATGTTCGCTTGCGCCTCAAGTCCAATGGAAAGCTGGTACACAATAAAATCCACATCAACAGACTGAAACATGGATACCTAAATGATACCCTCCCAGATGATCCCAGTCCCCCTAACAATGAAGCTGCACTTGAACCTGCTATACTTTTGGAAACTGACATTCCTGCAGACAATTTGTGACCAGTTCCTTTACAACCCCATGGTCCTGATAGTCTTCAGCCAGATCCTGTTTTGCCTGATCAGCTAGGTGGACTTCCTGGAACATCTCAATCTTTTGCTGCATCTTCTTCTTAGGGCTCTCTCGTGTACCAGAACAAGAATGTATTGCACAAAAAGTATGTCAATGGAGCCTGGATTTATCATGTAAAAATGGTGTGGTTATGACAGCACGCAGAACTCTTGGGTCCCCTTTTGTGACCTGACCCCATCCTGCCAGGAACTGGTCTAATCAACACTCAAGTCCATTCACACTGACCTTAAAAGTCACAAAAAAGTGTGAACTTTAATTGTGAACTCAGTGGTCATGTCTTGAACTCAGTGTGGTTAATTTTTGTCTATCTTATACAACAGTGTGATCATTATTTCTTGCATTATTATAGTCCTTTAACTGTTGCTTGCAATGTGTTAAAAATTACTATTTGAAACAACGTTTTTCTCCTCTAGGTCTTATACATGTTTGTGGTTTGCAACTTTGACATATATTTAAAGTGCATTGGGTACCTCCTGCTGCTGCCTCCCCTCTCTTCCCTTTCCCTTCCCCTATACTTTAGTGCTTGTGGCATGACCAAGTTCTAAGTGGTAGGGTGTCCCCCCCCTTTCCTGGCACTACACTGACTGGTCACCAGTGTAGTCCGGATTCTTTCCTCACCTCCTCTGCAGTGGAGTATTGTGTTTTGAATCCAAAAAAGGTTTCTCAGAAATGATCCACGATGCTTATCGATGTTTATTTTACTGTTTAAAAAGTTTTGCTAAATCTTCCTGTTGTTTAATGCCATGCTCTTGCTTTTCTTTGAGTGGTACTCACATTTTCTGTCCCGGGGTGATGTGGAGTACAGTTAAGTATGGGGCTAAAGAATAGCTGCTGCCCCTTTAACTAGGACATAATGTGCAATTTGTGCCTTGGTAATGAACCTGTTATGCTAATTATTTCCTGCAGGGGCTTGGAAACCCCTATTTCCTGTCCCTGCATTAGTTCTGAGTTTTACCTCGTGCTGAACAGATGCTCCTGCTCATGTGTCTGACTAAAACTATATTTTGTTTATTATTTTATGCATCCGACTCAGGTCATTTGATACCAGAAGGTGACCATTGCAGAAGAATCAGATGGGCATGGCAGCTTACAATGAAAGTAAGGGTCCTTTGTGGCAGACCAACACCAAAACGCCACAATACTAAGGTTCACAGTAAGGATGGAGTGGAACTAAGAGTCTTGCACCCATAATGTTCCAGATTAATTGTACTAATTAATGGTACCACAATTCATTAGGTAATTATCTCATTTTCTTTTAAATTCATGTTTTGTACTGCTGATAACTATATCCAAGGGTAGGGAATGCCAAAGATTTATAACACATTATGTAAAGAAGAATTTCCTCTTGGTTGTTTTAAAATTGTGTGCTGAAAGTTGCAAGGGGCAACCATGTGTATTCTGGTTTATTTGTTGAAATTCTATATTTAATTCTGAAATTAAATAAGGATCCTTGAGAATCTGCTACAATGTAATGTAGTTAAGTCCCCTCTTATCTTTCTTTCTTTCTTCTAATGTCATGAGATTTAAGGGCGCTAACCTGTCTTTATATGAAAGGTCTTTAATGGAACTTTTTGTTTTAGTTGTCCTAAGTTGGATTCTTTCCATATTCAGAATGGCCTTTCTCCTATAGGGACATCATACAGGAGTAGCATAATCCAAATGGGGATGGTATGCTAAATACAGTGGAAAAAATACATGTTCTTCCCTTGACTTTGTGTTTCTTTTAATTCTCCACAGTACCCTATTTGCACGTGCAATGGCTTCTGAAGTCTAACTAACTTAGTCCATTTTATCTTTGACTATAATTCTCAGATCCTGTTCTCCTGTAGTTTTCATTACTATTGCTCCACACAAGGCATAAGAAAATATTTTGTTCCCCTTCCCTAGGTGCATGACTCCACACTTGCCAGTATTAAAATGCACCTCTCAGTTAGCGACCCATTTTGAGATTTTATCCAATCATTTTGTATTAGAAAACACTGTGGCACTCAGGACCCACAATAAAAATATTGTGGCACTTCAGACCTCTGCAGAAGACTCATGAAGAGTCAAAGCACTGGATAGTTCATAGGAGCAGTGTATTGCTGTTAGACCATTACACATTTTGCCATTGTGCAATAAAAACATTTCACCTACAGCTGTTTCTAGCTGTGTTCATTTTGGGTCCTGAGTGCCACAGCGCTTGCTTGGAGGTTTGTTGTTATGTTTTGGACTGGCCACCCCTAGGAGTGAGCACTGTTCTGTTTGGGTTGCTCACAGCTACACCATTGGGAGTTTGTCATTTTGTATCAGGTTGTGGTCGATAAGGGCGTTACATACACCACCCAGTTTTGTGTCATCAGCATATTTAATGGACTACATTGCAAGGTCATTTGTTATGTTTGCACTAAATATGCTGAAAATTATGGGCCCCAGCACAGATCCCTCTGGCACCCAGCTGGTGACACTCACTTTGTTAGATCTATGATCTCTTATGGTTACAGACTGTACCCTGTTTTTCAGCCAATTAGAGGTCCAATTAACTAGCTTGTTATTAATTGCTGCTTGATTCATTTTGTAAATTATTGCCCAGTGTGGCACTTGGTCAAAGGCATTGGAAACATTTAAATAAATAATATCACCTGGTAAACCCTTATCCAGGGAACTACTTACTTTTTCATAAAAACGCAGGAGGTTTGTCACATAGGATCATCCTGGCTTGAACCCATGTTGGTCATAATCCTCATCAATGTTTTTACTAATCATGTTTTTACTGATACTCTTCAGCATTTTGCCAGGGATTGAGGTTAAACTAATGGGTCTGTAATTATTTGGGTGCTCTTCAATTTCTTTCTTAAAAATAGGGGTAACATTTGCCCTCTTCCAGTCATCTGGAATCTGACCTGAGTTAATAGATGCCTCATAAATGAGTTTCAATGGAGTTATTATACCATTTGCCATATCTTGAGAATTTTTCCAGTAATACCATCCATGCCTGGAGCAGAGTCAGGTCTCAATTTGTTTATACAATCCTCAATTTCTTTTTCAGTGATAAATATATAAGGGGTGAGGAAGATATCCACCGGGAGTGTAGTTTTAGTTGGAGAAGCTTACACTTTACTGAAGAAGTTGTCAAATGCATTTGCCATTTGCAGTCAACAGACAGATCCCATCACTTATAGGCCCAGCTATTTGTCTATAGTTTCTAAGAGAGTTTATGCAGCTAAAAACACTTTACTATTGGTTTTATTTGCATTCTTTTCCAAATTATGTTCCATTTCTTTGTTTTTTGCTTTCCTTATAGCATGTTTGGACTTCTTCAGTAATGATTTGTACTTAATCTAAAGTTTGGGTTGCTTATGTATTTGATATATTATGTACACTCTGTTCTTTCCATTTAGTATCCTCTTAATTTTAATTGTTAGCCATTTGGGCCTAATTGTTCCCTTGCAGTACTTTGTAATTTTAGGAATGTACTTATTACAGAGTTCTAATAATTTACTTTTAAACACTTCCCACATATTGTTAACATTTTGTTTTTCCAATAATTCCTTCCATTTTATCTCATTTAAATAATTTTTGTAGACTGATTATATCTGCCTTTTCATATAGAAAGAATTCTGTAGTGCCTTCGATGTTGAGTGGATATGTTGACCGGAAAGACGATGGTGTGAATATCATTGTTTCCCAGTTTGACAAGAATTTATGACAATATTTTCTGATGCCAATACCAGATCTAAAATGTTTTGTCCTCTTGTAGGTTCAACTACATACCGTTTTAGCCCTAAATGATGGGTTGCTGCAATTACATTTTTTCTAGTCATTGAAGATGCAATGAATTCTTCCCAGTTAATGTCTCCCAAATTAAAATCCCACACAAGCATAATATCACCTAACTCATTAACTTTCTCAAGTTCCTCTAATATTTCTGATGTTAATTCAATATAAGAGCCAGGTGGTCTGTAGCAGAGGCCTACATTTATTAGGGAGGCAGATGGGAAAATAAGCTTGATCCATATATTCTCATTACTGGCTGTGAAGTTTTTTTATTTAATGGCAGATATTGAATGACTTTTTGTTTTGTATTTTTTAATAAACAAAGCTATTCCTGTCCCCGTGTGTTTCAGTTCTATCTTGGTGGTATAATGAATATCCAAGTAGATGCCTTCCCCACACACTTTTGCTGCACCACCAAATTTCAATAATGGCAATTAAATCAATGTTTTTTTTCCTCATTAGTTATTTATTGTTCATCCATTTTGTTCGTTACACCTTATGTATTCTCTAGAATACATTTAATGTTATCCTTATTATTATTTTCACCTCATATGATGCCTCTCTTGGTATAATAATTATGTGTTCTATACTGATGGGACACTATAGTTCCCCATGTTAGGAAAAATGTGTTTGCTTGAAAAGTCTTAGGAATTGGCGCCCCAGCAATTCTGCTCCTTTTTTTTATTTATTTTTGTATTTACAATTTTTGCATTTTCTCCACAGTCCCAGGACCTCGGCAGGCATGGTCGTCATGTGTGTGGAGGCATACATGTATGCTGAGTACCAGCTTGGCCCCTTCTGCCCCACCCCTGGCTGTTGCCAGGCTTCCTGTTGCCAGAACTGGCACCTGTCCTCCATCAGGTGGCAGCCAAGGGCTGGAGAAACACCTCATCCCTCCCCAGAAGAGGAAAGCTGCTTCATGGCAGCTCAATCCCGCTCCTCACTCTTCTCCCCTGACAACCCAGGCTCATTCCCAAAACTGGGTCACTGGCTAGTGCAAGGTGTGGTGTCCAGCACCTCAACCCTCGGCACCACCAGGCCAGCTACTCTGCTCCTGTTTTATTCAAATGTAAACCATCTTTTGCATAAAGATGTTTGTTATAGATGAACACAGTACCACGCTCCATAAAGGTTATATCATTCCTCTTACATGAGTTGAAAAGTCAAAAATGTATATGCTCAATTATGTGATTTTTTTTCCACACATGCCCTGGGTTCTGAGAGAATTCCCAAAATGGCAACCATGCACCCCCTTGTCCCTTATTTTTTTTCCTAAATCCAACAGCTTGTAACAGATATCCATTTTGTGGGATTTACCCATGTCATTAATACCAACATGTAGCACTACTCTAGTATGATCTGTCTGCTGATACTTTCTTTACTTGTCTATGTTGTTAGAAACTTCCTTAATCCTTGCTCTAGGGAGGTATGTGACAGTAGTGGCTAATTTGTTAGTAGCACATATAATGGAATCTGTATATCTAATAATTGAGTCACCAGTTACCAGGTTATTTTGTGGTTGTTATTCATGATTTAGGACATCACTGTCTCCAGTTCTAGCCAATCTATCATTTAAGACATCAAATCTGTTTGTTAATGGCAATTTTGTGGTCAGATTTATTGCTCTTCTTCCTTTCTTTCTCCTTTTAACTCTATCCACAAGGCACCAATCTGTTTCATTAACCTCATAATCTTATCCTCCCTTAGCATTCCTTGTTACATCCACAGAAGTATCTATTCCATTTTCTTCCTCCCTGTTTCTTTTTCTACCTTCCTTATCAATTGTTCCAAGGGAAGGATTCTCAGAGGTCAATGCATACCTCTCAACCTCTTGCCTCATAAGTCAGAGACAAGACTTTAAAAATCAGAGACAAATACCCCAAATCAGGGACACATCTTAAAATGTGTTCATATTTTCTCAGAAAGCTTATAGAATAAGGGAATTAGTGTGAGATGCACTTTCTAAAGAAGCACACATGAGTAACTGTAATATTTTACATTATTTTTTGCTTACAATCTCTGGTGTTCAGTCTAGAAAACACAAATTTTACAAGGGACACAGGAAAATTTTGAGGCAAAATCAGTGACAGTTTAGAGGTATGGGTCAATGTCTGCACAAAGTTTGCTATCTTTTCTATCTCACAATTCTCACAATTCTCCTTTAGTTTTTGTATTTCTCCCTTTAGTGCTTTAATCTCACACAGCATTATGTGATATGCTATGCATTTCCCACATGTGAATGGTGCACTTTCTATGTAATCCAGTTTTAATGTATACCTGCCACATTTATCACATGACACAAGCATGCTGTATTTACTGTGAAGCACACATTAAGCATGGGGCTTACTGTTAGCTGCTACCCCTTTAAGAATACTTAGAACCTGCATGTAGCAAATTGTTGCACTGCCTAGCAATGCCATGTAATGCCTGCCAGTCAGAGAAATTATGCAGTCTGGGGCTTGTCCTCATGAAGGGAACATGTCTGCTGTACAGAATAAACCTTTATTCATTATTTTCTGCATCCATCAGTTATTTGAATGGTCCAGCAAGGGGTCCTCACAAGCAGCAACAGATGGGTGTGACAGACCAGAGAGAAGGTAAGGGGTCTTTTAGTAGCAGACCAAATCAAAACGCCAAATTACACAAAAACTTTAGGATACACAGGCTGGTTTCCTTTGTTTTAACTAGACTAGTCTGTATAACATACAGTCAAGTTTTATTGTTAAATCACTTGTCACTTACCATCACCTTTTGGAGACAGAATTTTGGGCCCTTGTCCTGGTGCTACTGGTGGACATGGCAGATGCATCTTGTCTCTGTGCGTGTTATCTCTGTGCATGCCAGCTCCATTTACTAGAGGCCAAGCTTTTAAGCCTGGGACTTGGATGTAAGTACTAGCAGTGCTGTCGTTCTGGCACTCAGCAGAAAAAGTAAAATTCTTTATAAAATCAGGACCATCAGCCTCAGATATAACTGTACTGACATCCTATGTTTAAAACTTACACCACTGATGCCTTAAACTGCCTACATTACAATTTGTAGCTAAGACTCTTACCTGGAGGAACTATGTCTCCCAGCAGCCCTAGATCCTGTTTTCCTGGCAACAGACTACTGTAGTCCAGGCACTTTCTGTACCTCCTTTTATATATTGTTTTGTACTTTTCTATAATTAGTTGTCAGCATAAGTCACATACAGAGTGGGAATTTTGAGGTAAGGGAAACACACAACACTCCTCTCTGCAGTTACACAGCAGTTCCCTCCACTAGCTTGGCTTCATTGCTAGCAGCAAGGATTTTAAGCCTGGGACTCAAAAGTAAGTGCTAGTTGTGCTCTGGCCCTCAGCAGCAAAAGTAAAATTCTTTGACCGTCAGCCTCAAATACAAAAGTACTGATGTTCTATGTTTAAAACCCACACCATTGGTGCTTTAAACTGCTGAGGTTCCACTTTGTAGTTGGGGCTCTTATCTGGAGAACTACGTCTCCCAGCAGCCCTAGATCCCATTTCCCTGGCAACAAACTACTGCAGCCCAGTCATGCTCTCCACCCTCCTTTTATATATTTTTTTGTCTTTCTCTGTAATTACTTGTCAGCAGTCACACACAGAGTGGGAATTTTGAGGTTAGGGAAGCACACAACTCTTCTCTCTGCAGTTACACAGCAGTTCCCTCCACTAGCTCCTTTAGACCCATTGTACCATTTACTATGGGGGTCACAGCCCTTCCCTGTGAAATCAAAAAAACACATTGTGACCAATGTTGGAAGTGGGCAGAGGGTCATCATGCAAATGGCCAGTGAGGCCATGCACAAAGCATGACAACCATCACAAACCCACTTTCAGAGTTTTGCAATACCCCCTGCCTGTACAACTGCTACAGACAGGCGGTAGTGGTGTTGGAAGGCCTGCACCAGAAACCTACTGACCAGTGTTGGATGTAATGGGTGTGGGAAACTACAGAGCACATAAATTGGTGAATGGGGTCGGAGAGGGTTGCCCTCTGGATACCAGGAAGTTCCTACACTGTGGAGTGGGATGAACTGTACTACCAGAGAAGACACATATGGGCTGAAACAATATGCAGATAGGTTACCCAGAGGTAGAGATACAGGTAAGATGGATGGGGTGAACATGTTCAGATGACATAATTCACAGCTACAGCCTCTCATCATAATATAGCTTCATGGGAGTTGCATATCAGAATGTCAGCAGGTGAAAACTACTTCTGTGCTCACTAATATGTAGCTAATACATCTGAATGGCAATGTAGTTATGTGCAGACTCCCCCTGCAACTAAAAACATTTTTGTGTATAACCTGAAAGGTGGCAGTGCAACTAAGACCATCTGTGTATAGTCCAGAAATGCAGTAGTGCATGTGGCAACTGTTTGCCCCCTGTTTTGTACCGCCCCATTTTTCAGTTGAGAATGGGGCTCAAGATGCCATATGCATTCAACTTTAGAACTTTATGGTGAAAAACAGTATATAAAATGATGTCCCAGGCTATGGAAACTTGAAGACTCCCAAGAGTCAGTCTCCTGTAATCAAACTTTAATAATGTTCTTCTTTCAGTATCAACAGTGCTTGTCAAATTAAATTAGACACTCTTAAAGAAATGGGTATCTGCTATTAAGACAGTTTTTTTTCTGGGAAAACACAAATTTGACTTATATATGATGGAAGTCATGTGTCAGGCAATGAATCCAAACTGTCAGAATATGGTGCCAATGCCTGGAGGCCATATATGGTGTAGTGGTAGAAGACATGTCAAAGAATCTTAAACTTGCTGTCTTAGTAAGAAAAACCAGTGACATTGATCCCTGAAAACATGGAATATAAGAGTACTGGAGACATGTCTTGATAGGAAGTGAGACGTCATCTTTTTATGCCAACTCTAGAAACTGATTGGCAGACAACAGCCTGTGAAGATACTAGTTATGGTAAAGGGCACTTAAGCAGTTAGAAAACTGTAGGAGCGTGTATTTTTCTGCACAGTGAATTAAATAATATGCAGTTACTAGGGTCAATTATTTAAAAACTGGATTTCTTCTTTGGAACCATAGCACTTGATTTCACATTACCTTCTTTTTTTCATCATATTAGTGAAACAGCTGTGTTATAAAAGTATATTTTCTTTAAATGAAAATGAGAAACTAATTTGAAAAATGTACAGCAGGCTGCACTCCAAGAGGACCCATGACCACATAATGCCCTAGAAAAATAATTCACAGAAACAGCATTAGGAAAATAAAGCTCCAGTGTCACCCTTCAAATGCCTAAAATAACCCTTTTCTTTTGTTTGTAAAAGTTAGGTGCTGCACTGTATCAACTCACTTGTACCAGTGGGTTGACCCTCTGCATCGAGAATGTGTTTATAGTGTATGGGTATGGTCAGTTGTGTATGAAAATCCATGCACTTAGAAAAGCAGTTCTGCTGCAGCAGTGATGTAATTACTGCAGCACAATGACTATTCATTGTGCTGCAATAGTCAAGTCATTTAACAAAGGGCAGAATTAGCTTTGATTTGTGCTACAGCTGCTTAAGCAACTAATCAAACATTCATGGTATCACTGTAGCCACTCCAAATTGGGGGCAGGGAGAAACAGAAATGGTTAGGTGAGCAGAAGCAGTATTGGAACCAATTGGGTGGGTGGGGAGGGCAGTGAGCAGAACAGTTGAATGGGCTGTCTGGCGTGTGGTTGGGTGTACAGATCAGAAGAAGTGGTTTAAAAAAATGTGGGTTGCTGGCTACCCATACACTATACAGAATAAGTTATGGGAAGCCAAACACTCCAAGCCTGTGTTTCAGTTTGGAGTTGTCAAGATGACAGGAAGCTCTTGAGCTTTAATCTCAAGGTCATTCCATCATCATTACAACCCCTTGATGGAAACAGCCTTGTTGTGTATGATTGCCCATACACTATTCTATATGTTTATTTTAAAGCTTTTATTCAGTATTGGCCCATGGAGGTATAACACTTCATTTTGAGGGACCTGGTAATAGCAGAAGCAAGTCACAAGCTACAAAGAATGCATGTAATAATTAAAACATGGAAACAACACATACATTTACTTATGGTAATAAGCACATGGTTATTTACTGATCAGCTGCACCCAAAGAGTTATTTTTTATTTTTTCCATAAAGATTTTTCTTTCCAACCACAGGCATTGTTGTAGCCCCTTCTTGTTTTATTCCATGGGGGTTTCCTGGCCCCACACAGCATTTTCTTCCCACAGTGGTGCTATGTCCAGCCTTGATGGACTTGTGGACATACAATGCCCCTGCACTGGAGGGAGAAACCTCTATGGCCTTACTGCCAGGGTTACTGTGAGTGCAGCAGTGTGATGCCTCCACTGATGAAGAGATATTGTGCTTCAAAGCTCCAGAATAGTGGTCATGGTTGATAGCACTGTTTGCACTTAATAACTGCATCTCTGCACTTTATTCTGAGTGTGTACTGACTATTTGTGTTTTTCGGTTTGACTTTCGATTTAGTTAGTGGCCCACTTGCAAAGTGAACACTCAACTCGGAAGTTTTTTTAGAAGTGTAATGTCTCCCTCACTGACTGATGATGCTCTGCCACCATGACCGTGGATGCCTGATTGCAGATGAACCAGGATCACACCAAACCCCAGATTGACAGCATGGTCGCACAACATGCTACTGCTGGGTTATTGGGTGACCTAAAAAATTGTTCTTCTATTATTTTGTTTACTCCAGTCTCCTGCCCTGATGTCTGGATCACTATGGCTACACCACTTCATAATCCTGGAGGACAGGCTATTGGCTTACATCTCAGCTTATGCCAATGCCACTCTTGTCAGCCTGCAGAGAGTGGGCAAATTCAAGGAACCATACACACTCTCCAAACGAACCAAGTGTGCTCCTTGAATGACACACTCATCCCTCAAGCTAGCCCCAGAGAGGCATTCCAGGGCTCACATTCAAATACTGGTGTCCCACATAGCAGAACAATGTGTTGCCAATTCCTCACTGAGCCACCCCCAAAAATGTATATTTGTTTGCTTTTTAGGTATTATGGCACTCTGGTAGTACTCCCCTAGTTACAACTGGATCAGTACAGCACAATGAAAGTCAGGGATTGGTGTATATAACCTGGGGCTCTGGAATATTGCACCTACAACTGTATTGCGCAATCAGCAGTTTCCCCATTTTCCACAAAGTTTCTGCATTTTCTTGCATTTTAATGAGTTTTTGCCTTAAATTCAGTAAATAATACTTTAATTTTCAAGGAGACTCTCAAACAAACTAACAGGTTGGTGTACTGACATGGGCTTGGACCAAACAATATTGTGTGTGTGGCTGGAAAGGTTCTCAAGGGGTTTCTGTTATACTGATTCACCTGATTCACTGCCTGGTTTGGTATCAAAATCTATAACCAATCATATACAGTATATACACGGAACAGAGTCCTATCCACAAATATACATGAGAATTATTTTCTGTAAGACTGTATTCCTTAGGATGGGTTCATTTACTGTATGTAAAATCCTGCATTCAAAGGGTTAAACTACGTCAGTCCTGCTGGGGCTGTGGGAAGATTATCATAGCACTCAGCAATTGCCCTGATGTTGGTTAACAGTGAGGGTTCATTATGCAACCTCTCTGACAATGAATCTGGTGCAGAGGCATCCATGAGGGCAGGATAATGCAAAAAAGACTTGTTAGTCGCTGATCAAATATGAATTGAGCCAGCTAATTGACTAGTCTAATGATATACAGCTAGCTGACCTTGGGGGCAGTCTATCAAGGAGAAGGTCAGACTGCTTAGGCTGTTTCTGAGAAGTCCCAGAGAAGGTGAGAGGAGCAGCCTCTGTGCAGTTATACCACCTGACTACTTGTGTACCAAGGCAATGGCCAAGGCCTGTGGAATTCTAGGAGAAAGAAACCTTTATCTTAGACTGCACAAACTGCTTAAGGTACCATAGTCAGGCCTTGGATCTGGATAGTGCTGCGTTAACTCTGCCTAATTCTACAATGAAGAGGGGCCTGTCTCTGTCCTGTGTGGAAACTTCTTCCTTGAAGAAGTAAAGCTGGATGCATTCTAATACCTGTGCGGATAACAGAAACTTAGACTCGAGTTCAGTTTCATCTTTTTCTGCTTTTACATTTTCTATTATTACAAACCTGTTTTTTATTTTGATTTTCAAAACCTTCGATGCTGGTGGAGTTCCTGATTTTGGGCCAGGCCTGCATCAAAAGAAATGTGCCAAAATATTTTGTTGCTTTTTTTCAAATATTTAGATGCATTTGGAACAGTTTACTTCCTTTATGGTAAAACAAATAATGTATGCATCAATTAATTGTGCCATATCTCATTTTTATGTGCAACTTGCGTCACTTGCAATAAGACGTTAGGCCATGTTTTAGACAGTCTAACATTTTGTCAGGAGTAGCGCTATTGTGCTGTAACTGTGATGCAAATTGGCACACGTGTCAGGGGCACTTTGAAAATCCTTTATAAATGTTTTACATTTACTTCCTTTGTGACTGTGCAGTGTTTTAAAAAGGCACAGGCTATTTATTTTTCTAGCAAGCTCTGTGTTTCTGTCTCTGAGAACAATAACAAAGTTAAAGTGAGACTGTGTCTACTACAGGAGCATCTTCAGGAGGACCTGGAAATCAGCTGGGATTCCTATGTCTGAAGGTCTTGAACTAGGTGACCAGGAACCTAAAGTGGGATAAGATGGGAAAAGCCAAGTAGTAAATTCACAGCAAGCTGGTGGCAGCATTGATGAAGTGCGTTAAGCCAGCTCTCAGCCAGGGGTACTGTGACAAACAGGTGTCAGAGTGGTTAGGACTATGAAGCATATCACGTGCACAGAAAAGTAAGCAGTTACCTAGCACGCAAAGGAAGGGAGAGCCAGTAAAATTACCCGTGCTGTCAGACAGCCAGATCTACTGTAAAAAGGGGGCATTGCACATGTTGCTGTTTTTTTTCCCGTGTCATTTTCTCATTTTTTTCCAGTGAGAATAAAACAGTGATTAGGTATGATGTCAAGGGCATATGAAAGGTGTACCTTGGTAAAACTGCAGGAATTGTGCCAAAACAGTTGACTCACCTCTGAGGAGCAGATGAAGTCACAAATAATAGTCTGCCTGGAAAAAAGTGACCAGAAGAATGGGGAGACCGTGTTCACAAAAGAGGATGGCGAGAGTCATGAGTCTGAGCTGAGAGAAAGTGGAACAGAGACCAAAGCTGGGGAGGCTGAGCAACCAGGCTGGATCAAAGTAATGGAACTGCAGTTCACTCAGATAAAGGTAAAGGCAGATTAAGTGCTGCAAAAGACATAGGTGGAGACAGAGCTGCAAAAGGCATAGACAGTGGCAGAGAAGAACAAGCAGCTGTATTAGCACAAAATCCAGATGCAGCAGGTGTAAGAGAAGCACAAGATTGGATCCACTATGAGCAAGGCAAAGAACATTGGGAGCAAGAGAGAACAAAAACATGAGAGAGAAAAACCTGAACATGAAAGAGAGAGATGGAGATCCTGAGACAGAAGGCACTGCCAGTAAATGTAAGTATCACCAGGGGGTGTGCCTCCCCAAAAAGTCAAAAATTATTTCTAAAGTCTTTCTTCGTTACTGGGATGGGGATAATGTGGACCTATTTCTGAGATCTAAAAGATCATGTGGGAAATTAAAATTGTATCGGGCTTCTAGGGTGACTTACTTCATGCTGTCACTCACAGGCTGAGCATTAGAGGCATTTACTAGAATGGGTGATGCAGCTTGCAAGGACAATTTAAAAGTGAAAAATTTTCTATTGAAACATTTTGAATTGACTCGCAAAACACATAGACTCAAATTTAGGAGTTTAAAAAATCACCCTGGAAGAGTTCTATTTAAAAGTGTGTTCAAATGTGCACTCTATTAGCATGATGGCTAGAGGGTAATAAGATAGGTACTGCTAACAAGGTAATACACACATTTCCTGGGAGAGTCCCACAGGAGTTGCATGTGTGGCTGATGCATAGGACTTCCAGAATGTTAAGGAAGAAGCAGACAGGGCTAATCTGTTTGTGTCCAGTAGGACATACATCCAGTACAAACACAATGGAAGAGGGGCACCAGGAAGCTTTTAAGGTATGCTTAAGGGTGTATACCATCACCACAGCGACTCCCCGACCGTGAAGACCACCACAGCACCAGAAATTGGGCAAAATCCACCCGTCACTGTGGTGGTCTGTGTGGCGATCAGGACCGCCTTGCTGGGTGATTGCCTCCCCCGGGTCCAACTCTGACTCGGAGTTACAATCCTAGAGACCAGAGGGTGTGGGGGTGGAGCCCCCCACAAGGGGGTTGGGCGCAGCCAGTTATCAGCGCCGACATCCCGTGGCTACAATGGTGACAGTCGGCATTGTAGCTGTCGCGGTAGGGGATGTCGGTGCTAGAGCTGTTGAAGCGCTATAGGTAAACCCTTAAGGGACAGCCTAAGGTAAACCAGTCTCAGCCAGAACCCAAGGGATGAAACACCAATGCATCTAAAATTAAAGAGTCAGGGAAGTGGAGGTGTTATGTATTCCAGAAACCTGGGGGCATTTATCTTACAACTGTGCAGAGAATAAGAATGAGGGAGTATACGAACATACAAAATTGCCAGCAGATACAGGCCATTCGGTCTATCTAGTCTACTCGAGTGTGCAGCACTTCAGTCCATTAGACTGCAGCCACCCCCTCTCCCTTATATGCCCTCCCCCCCCTCTTGCACCCCCTCCCGGTTTGTATCCTCCCCTTGAATCTGTCCTACCCCCTCTTGAAGCACCCAACACTCTGCAGTGATATGACTTCCTCTGGCAGAGCGTTCCACTCTGCCACCATCCTTTCTGTGAAATAGTGCCCCCTCCTTTCCATCTTGATTCTGCCCCCTTCCAACTTCATAGAGTGTCCCCTGGTTTCCCTTCTGCCCTTCAGATTGAATGTCACTGTGAGTGAGTAACAGCTAGTGACCTATGCTGAAAATGCAATCCCCACTAACTCCACTGCTCGTAGCCACCCTGTAGGTATTAATGGCAAAATCACACATAGTTCATGGAACACAAGGGCCTTCACTTCTATAGTTCAGCAGAATTCAGTCAATGAGGAACAGATTCTTACAGGTCAATTCTCCAACATTTTGGGAGTGTCAGGCCCTGTGGTCTCTGTCAATGTCATGGATTTTGTTGGGCTAAGAAGGTGGTTGATGGGTACAGGAGTTTGGGGTAATAGCAGATCTCCTCTTCAACGTAATTATGGGGAATGACTTCAACAGCAAACAAACTATTGTCTGTGTCACTACCAACAGTCAGTAGAGGAGAAAAGCTACTGAAGAGAGTGAAAGGGCCAGAAGCACTGCCTACCTCAGCTTCAGAGGCAGTAGCCAGCATGGCTGTGGGACTTGCTGGGAGTAACAGTTCTTTGCCACAGCTACAGGTGATGGAAACCTCAGCTTTTAGCATATTTTTAACTGAGGGGGAAAGTTGAGGGAACTAGTAACTAGAGCTATCAGTGACACTCAGAGAGAATGTATAAAGGAGGTATACTGGGAGAATGGGTTATTTTATTTGAGTGGGTACCCAAGGAAGGGCCAGAGTAAGGTGTGTACTGCAATTAGTTTCTAGGGAGCAAAGAAAGTAGCTCCTATCCCTTGCCCATGACATTCTTTTCTCTGAACACCTGGAAGGTAGCTATAGTTTAAAGCAGCTTATAAAAAACTTTCTGGCACAGAATTTTGAAAGACGGGACAGACTATGTTCAGTCTTGTCCACAGTGCCAGAGTATTGGAAAGGTTGGGAATTCTGCTAAAGTGACTTTGGTTCCCTAGATATAATCAAGGAACCCATTTCAGTGGGTAGCCATGGACACTGTAGGGCCCCTGAGCACCCTGAGTCAAACAGGCAAGATGTACATACTGGTGGTTATGATCTACTCAGCAAAGTACCCAAAGGCTGTGGCCATGTGCTCCATAGAGACAGAGAAAAGTGGCAGATTGACTGCTTGGGATATTCAGCTAAGTAGTAGTTCCTCAGGTGATTCCATCTGACCAGGGCCCATATGTTATGCCAGCCTTTATAACACATTTGTGGGAGAAATGTGGGATGCGGCAACTTAGGGCCTCACCTTACCACCCTAAAACTAATAGTTTGCTTGAATGCTTAATGCTATGCATAACACACTGCTGACAGCATTTACAGACCAACACGAGAGGGACTGGGGTAAGTATTTACCCCATCTTATATTGGCCTACTGGGAAGTCACTCAGGAGTTGACATGGTTTTCTACCTTTAAGTCCTTGTTTGGCCCAAGGATGAGGGATCCTCAGCTCTAGTAAGAGATGAATGGGAGGGTTAACTCACTTCCCAAGGAAGTCTGTTATGCAGTATGACCTGAACTTTAGGTCACAGCTGAAAGAGTTCATAGTAACATGGAAACATAGAAATTGTCAGCAGATAAAGACTGCTAGGCACAGCCAGTCTTCTGATAGGCCCTATACATGTATGCATCCACTCACCCTAAGTGGTCAATGGCTTTTCATCACTCCCTTCCCATCCAAGGTACCCCTGTGCTTGTTCCAGGCATGTTTAAACCCCTCCACTGTGCTTGCCACTACCATCCTTTGTGGCAGACAGTTCCAAGTGTTCACCACCCTCTCTATGTAGCAAAACTTCTTCACGTTACCTCTTAATCCCCCCCCCCCCAATTTCATATCGTGCACCTTTGTTCTGGTATCTTTTGTACATTGGAAGAGATCCCCAACCTGCACCTTGTTTATGCCCTTGAGGTACTTAAAAGTTTCTTCATGTCACCTCTTTCTCTCCTCTCCTCCAGTGAGTACATATTGAGGTCTCTTAGTCTCTCCTCATATGTTTTGTGGTGCAAACCAAGCACCATCTTTGTCGCCCTTCTCTGGACAGCTTCCACCTTGTTTATGTCCTTATGCATGTGTGGTCTCCAGAACTGCATGCAGTACTCCAGGTGAGGCCTTATCAGTGTTTTATACAATGACATCACCACTTCCCGCCTCCTACTAGTAATGCCTCTGCCTATGCACCCCAGGATGCCACTGGCCCTCCCTGCAATCTTTACGCACTGCTTTGATACCTTAAGGTCATCAGATGTGATAACCCTTAGGTCCCAGTCCTCTCCTCTTTGGTGACAGTCAGCACCTCTCCCCTATCCTGTAGCTCTCCCCAGGGTTCCCCCTACCTAGATGCATTATCTTACACTTTTCGCATTGAACCTTAGTTGCCACACCTCCGACCATCTTTCAAGCTTCTCCAGGTCCCTCTTCATTTTCTGAAACCCCTTCTGGAGTATCGACCTTGTTGCAGATCTTGGTGTCATCTGCAAATAGGCAAACCTTTCCTTCCAGGCCCTCTGCAATGTCACTAATGAAAACATTGAACAGGACTGGTCCCAGTACTGATCCTTGTGGCAGTATGCTGGTCACCCATCTCTCCCCGGATTGGATCCCATTTACCACCATCTTCTGCCTTCTGTCCATCAGCCAGTTTTTAACCCACTGTATCACCTTATGCCCCATGCCCAGATTATTCATCTTGTTAACCAGCCTTCTGTGTGGGACAGTATCAAAGGCTTTGCAGAAATCCAGGTGGGTAACGTCTATGTCCCATCCCTGCTTCACTTCCCTAGTCACCCAAACAAAAAAATCTATCAGATTCATTTGACAAGACCTTCCTGATGTGAATCCATGCTGCCTCAGAACCTGGGCACCAATGGATTCCAGGTGTGCCACTATCCTTTCTTTCAGCAGTGTCTCCATGATCTTCCCCACCACTGAGGTGAGGCTGACTGGCCTGCAGTTCCCCACTTGCACCCTACTGTCACTTTTGTGCAGTGGGACTACATGCGCCCTCCTCCAGTCCTCTGGAAGCATGCCTGTGTTGAGTGACTCTGTGAACAGGGTGGCCAGAGGTGCTCCTAGTTCCCTCCACAGCTCCCTTAATATCCTCAGGTGTATGTCATCTGGCCCCATGGCTTTATCCACCTTCAGCTTTGTGAGTTTCTCCCTAACTCTCTCCACTGTGAATGGACTGGTGTCCACTTCTCCCCCGATTGCCTCTGCTCACCAACTGTGGTCCTTGACCCTCTCCCTCCTCAGTGAATGCTGAACAGAAGTATTTGTTCAGTATTTCTGCCTTGTCAAGACCCCCTCCTTGCACTAACCCTCCTCCCCTTTGAGCCTCACAATCCCCCACCCCCGTGTTTTCTTCTATCACTGATGTACCAATAGAATGTCTTGTCCCCTTTTTTCACAGTCCGGGCTAAAGCCTCCTCTGTCTGTGCCTTGGCTTTCCTAACAGCCTTCCCTGCCTTTCTTAGACATTCAAGGTACACCTCCCTGTCCTCCTTCCTTTGGGTCCCCTTATACTTACTGAAACTTGCTCTTTTAGCCCTTACTTTGTCTCCCACCTCTTTAGTGGGCGACAGTGGTTTATTTCTTCTTTTCTCTTTGGCCACTATCCTAATGCATTGGTTAGTTACATCCATAATGGCTCCTTTAAGTCTCCCCACTGTTCCTCTACCCTCCTTCATTACCTCTACCTTCTCCAGGGCTGCTCATAAACATCTACCTTTTTCACTGAAATCCACCCTCCTGAAATCTAATACTTTTGCCCTTGTGTGGCTTAATTGAATCCCTATCTCTATGTTAAACCACACCATGTGGTGGTCATTGGATCCCAGCTGCCCTTCCACCCGGAGTCTTTCGACTATGTTCCCATTGGTCAATACCAAGTCTAGAATTGATTTGTCCCTGGTGGGCTCATGTACCAGCTGTCTGAGTCCAACCCCCTGCAGGGATTCCAGGATGGCCGTGCTTCTGGCTGAAGCAGCTGCCTGGGTGGTGCAATCCACATCTGGCATATTGAAATCTCCCATCAACAGAATTTCACCTTTAGCTGCCATGTTGTGAATTTCCTCCACTAGTACCATGTCCACTTACTCCTTCTGTGCCGGAGGTCTGTAGATCACCCCTGTATGTGTTGCTATGTCATTTCCTGGTTCAAGGGTGACCCACATTGCCTCGGCCTCCCCCGTACTTCTGTAGCTTTTATGCCTTCTCTGACGTACAGGGCCACCCCCCCACCTTTTTACCTTCCCTGTCCCTTCTAAACAGTGTATAGCCTGGAACGTTGACGCCCCAGCTGTGATTAGCAGAATACCATGTCTCTGTCATTGCTGCTATGTCAAGGTCTGCATCAGTCATCAAGGCTTCCAGGTCTGGAACCTTATTTCCCAGACTGCAGGCATTTGTGAACATGATCTTCCATGTTTTACTTCCTGCCCTCCCTCTGTTCCTGTTTTCTCTACTTTGCTTCTTCCCTCTGCCCCAGTATTCATACTCATGTGCTCTTGCCCCCCTTTATTCCCCCTTATAAATGTTTCTCCTGTCTGACCCTCACTGCTCGCTTCAGTTGTTCCTGTTGTCAATTTGTACTTTTGCATGTTCTCACCGGGCCGGGGGTTCCTAAACCACCTGTATCTCCTGGCTCTCCCCCCATGGCCAGCTTAAATGCTCTCTGCTGAAGCATTCCAACTTCTCACTAAGGACTGAGGTCCCCTTTCCGGACAGATGCAGGCCATTATCCTGATACAAGCTCACATCTGCCCAGGTTGGGCCCCAGTCCTCTGTAAAGCCAAATCATTTCCTTCCACACCAATCCTTCAACCAGGAGTTGAAGGTTCAGATGTGGAGTGCCCTGGCCTCCCCCATGCCTTGGACAGGTAGCATCTCCGAGAATAAGACAGAATGTGCTACCTGTTTCAGGTCCCTTCCCAGCTTCCTGAAATCCTCCTGGACTCTGGCTTACTCTTCCTTTGTTCTCACCAGGTCATTGGTCCCCAGGTGGACAATGACATCCAGATCCTCCCTCCTGGCTATTGTCCTAGTGATCCTATGGATTCACTTCCCATCCCTCCATGCAGCACTTCCTGGGAGGCACTTGAACTCCATCTCCCCCCTGCCAGATATCCCTAATTTCACACCCTGTACAATAGAGTCCCCCACTAGGAGAAGCTTCCCCCTCCTCCAGGGTTCCTTGCTCCCCTTCCCTGGGATTCCAGCTTGTAGGTCCCGACCATCATCCCTGGTCGCAGTTGTGGGTGCCTGTGTGGGGCATTCCTGTTCCTCCAAAAAAGCGTAGGAGTTATTAAGCTGTACTGGTTGGGGGATATGCCTCTGACCCCCTCCCCATTCTCCCTGAGCCTACTGTGGTCCAGTTACCTTTCTTCCTGGGCAACTTTTGAGGTTGATGTTGTGGACCCAGTGGTCTCTGGGTGGGGGTGGATGCCGCTTGTAACCTGGTCACCTCTGCATGGAGACAGGCAACCTCCTCCCTCAGCCCAGAGAGGTGCCTGCAGATAGGGCAGCATTGCAGCCTCTAGAAAGTTTCCCCAAAGACTGCTGCTCCACAGCCACTGCACTGCACCACTCCTGTCATGTCTGATGTGACCTGGCCTGCAATATAATCTAGGTACGACCACTAGATGAACCCCTATGCTCCTCCCTGTCCTCAGTGTGGAACTTCCTGTGTGGTGTAGGAAGGTGTAACACTATGGGCCCACACCCTATAAAAGGAGGACTGGCCCAGGGGTAGAAGGCTTGAGGGAGGGTGGGTGGGATTACCCCTAGCTGAATCCAGAAACAATCAGCTGAGGACCCTTTACCCTATGATCACAGAGGACAAGCCCCAATGATAAAAAAAAATCCCACCAAATCCATTGAAATATGAGACCTGCACTTAAGATAACAGACTCAAACAAGTACCAACAGTTACAAGCTTACCAGCAACTAAATGTTTTACTCCTGCTCCTCCAGAAACTTAGCAGCAACAGAAAGGTAAATCTGCCTGAGCCAGACTAAGTCTGCTTCAGCCCTGCTGCTATGTGACAGAACTCACTGGTGTTTAAAACACAAATATCTGTAAATTGATCCTAGCTGAGGGGAAAGCACAGAAACTTCCAGAAGGTTGCTGCCAATGCCTGTTGAAATATGAATCTCAAACTCACAATATAAATCACATACACACAAAAATAAACTATATTAAACAAACTCAGAAGCTACTGCACTTACGGTAACAGACTCAAACAAGTACAAACAGTTACAAGCTTACCAGCAAGTAAATCCTTCACTCCTGCCCTTCCAGAAACTTAGCAGCAACAGAAAGGTAAATCTACCTGAGTCAAACTAAGCCTGCTTCAGCCCTGCTGCTGTGAGACAGAACCCACTGGTATTTAAATATCAATTGATCCTAGCTAAATACCTATCCTGGAGTACCTATCTGCTGCACAACAGTAAAGAAAACATTGTATGACCATGGGGACAGAGTCCTGGGTGTACAAGGTCAGAGAATGTATGATGGTCCTCATCCCTGTCTAACAAAATAATTTGCAGGCAGTCTGGGAGGGTCCACATTCAGTGGTATGAAAGTTTAATAACATGAATTATGTTGTTGTTGAATTTGTCCAAAAAACAGCCACAAGCAGAGGATATATCACATGAACATGATAAAAATTTTCCACAACAGGGAAGAAATGGTCCATTCTGTGTGTAGCTAACTTGGTTTGATGTCATAACGGCGAAAGCCTAAAGGCGATTGCTGTTATGCAGAAGTCAAGAGTGCCAAAAATTTATTTCGGCACTCTGACACCCTGGCGCACAGCAAAAGGGCACTGGGGACTTAGTTTTTTAATGTTTTCTGCAGGAGGCTGTGCCTCCTGCACCCCTCTACTAAAGGATTCTCAACTCCAGGGGGGTGCATGTCGGGGGGGTGAAAACATTAAAAAAAAGGTTGGGGTCGGGGGCAACAAAAACGCACCAGCGCCCTGACCTGAACCAAGTACCCTGCCGACCAATGCCAGCAACCCACCCATCACACCACAGGGTCAGCTCAGCACCCCACCACAGCACCACCACCCATATCCCTCACTGTGCGTGCTCACTCCCACCACCCCCGCGCACATACGTATAGAGACATCCTTTTGCTATAGTCACCCACCCCCCCATCTGGCCGCCCTACCCTTCCATAGCCGTCCCTGAAATGCGCTGGGGAGTGGGTCGCCGTTATTGTAGGCGCCCATTACCCAGCGCTCTTATCAAGGGATACTGCTAACTTAAGGAGGAGAATGAGAGGGAGCCATCATTAGATCTTTTTTGAGAAAGTTTGAGAAGATCCTCAGTAGCTGTCATTACTCTGTCTGAGCAGCTGGTGCCTGCACAAGCAGCTGAAATAAATGAGGTGCTGCAATTTTTCTTGGGCATATTTACAGGGAGACCAGGGTATACCACACTGGCTAAACACCCTGTGGACAAGGGGACACAGACCTCACTGAGGCAGTCTGGATACAGGGTCCTTAAGGGGATGAAACAGGTTCTAGAAGGGGAGTTTATAGAGATGCAGGCTTTTCAAGTCATACAGGAATCCTGTAGCACCCCCTGCCTTTCCTATAGTACTGATTCCCAAAGATGACCACAGGGTTCTTCATGGACTATAAAAAGCTCAACAGTTACATATAGTCTGATGTATACCTGATGCGCAGGTTGGATAAGACCATAAATATCTGGGGCCAAGTACTAGACCACTATAGACCATACAAAAGGGTACTATCAGACACCCCTGAAGCCAGGCAAAGTTCTTCATTCGTCATCCCATTTTGGCCTCTTTGAGTTTCAAATTATGCCATTTAGGATGAAGGATGCAACAGTGACTTTCCAGCAGCTTTTGGACCATATTCTGTGCAGAACAGGGGACTTTGTACTGACGTACAGGGACAATATCAACTTATACAGTCAGACTTGGAGGGGTCACATAAGGCAGTGACTAATGTGCTCCAGACACTGAAAGCCTCAGTACTGACAGTTAATACAGAGAACTGTCAAACTCCCATGGCAAAGGTCTTGTACCTAGGCCACAGGGTAGGCAGTGGCACATCTGACCAAGCCAACAGAGAACAAGGCTCTTCAAGGATGGCCAAAGCAATCACAAATAAACAGTCAAGAGTATATCTGGGAAATGTGGGGTATTATACTAGGTTTATGGCCAATTTTAGCACTACAGAAAAATCCTTGAAAGACCTCATGAAACAGGGAAAAACCTAAAACTGTGCAGTGGGCCAAACACTGTGCGATAGCATTCAGCCAGCTAAAAGTTACATTATGTTGGGTGCCTGTGCTAGTTAGTCCTAACTATTATTGAAGATTATTGTGCATGTACATGCTTCTAATCATGGATTGGGTGCCATTCTGAGCAGGTTTCACCAATGCAGAAGAAGTGATTGCATACTAGAGCCAGAAACTGCTGCCCGGGGAGAAGCCTATACCATAATAGAAAAGTAGTGTAACCCCCCTGTCACCTGGGGTTACCAGAATCCACTTAGATCTAGTGGCAGGCAGGGAAAGGTAGCTTGTGAGACACCAGTTAAATGGGTTTCACACTGTCTCACTCTGTCCTCAGTCTCAGCTGAACTGGAGGGATGACATTACTTAGAATTTTCACAGCAGCATAAGCCACAGTGGAATGTTGCAGCAGGGAGTTAGGTTAGAATGTTGGGGATTTCAAAGTTAGTCTTGGGCAGTCTGTAGAAGTCTAGTGGGAGACTCAGTGGAAGGAGGAGGTGCGCTGCAGTTGGCAGCCCCTCAGAGCCTAGTTCTGTAATAGAGCTACCACAGGAAGAGGGTGTGTGTTCTCGCCCTAGAGAAGCACACAGAAGAAACCAATAGAAGTGGTTGAGACCATTCCCTGGTTTGTTCCAGTACCCTATCCCTGGAGGGATGGGGGAAAAAGACCAGCATTTCAGGGGCAGCTCCCTGGACCTGCTGGAAGAGGAAAGCTGCCTGACGAGAGAATTTGTACTGAGGTACCAGATGTGTGTTTTCTGTGTGAGAAGCCCTGGAGTACCTGCGAGCCATGGTGAGTCTGCTCTGAAATACAGCCCATGTTTTCACTAAGACAGTTGTGTAAAGTATCTGCTACTGTGGGGTCAGGAAAGCACAGCCAAGTATAGTACCTGAAGTTATGTGTATGGCTTGAAATGCATCTAACCAGTGGGGGTCTACAGGGATGCACATAGCCACTTAGAGAGCGTTGCAAGTCAGGACACCAGTTACATGGAAAGTAGACTGTTAGATGTGATATACATTTTGAGATAGCATTCTACAGAGAGTTCAGGGAAAGATGTTGTCTCCAAATGAATGGCCGGGTATGGATTTGAGGACAAGAGGTGGGAGACCCCCCCATCTGGAGTAACCAGATTTATCTCTATGGATTCACTTTGGGCACCTATAGCTTTCTCCCAGGCACTTGGCCGGTGTCTGCAGAAAGTACCCAGATGTGGGATTAAGATGTGTTTTTTCCTTTAGAGCTAGAAGCACTCATGGGTAGTTGAAAGAGCCACCACCAAGCATCCATGACATATCAAAAAGTGTACTAGTGCTGGCCAAGTGCCATGCCAGGGAATCCAAGAGTGAGAGTACCAGTTCGGGCATGGGAACCCAGATGTGTTCAGAACCTGAGGGTTGTAGTGTGATAAAGATGTGTCCTGACCTCTATAGATCTGCATAACCAGTGAGTGTAGCCCCGTGGGGGTCCATCTTGCTTTGTATTCTTGTGTTGAAGTGAATAAAAGCCCCACTTTAGAATCCCACTACTGGTTTGGACATTTTCAGTTATTGCTTCCTGTGTCTGGAATTACTTGGGTGCCCCTGACCAGGAGTGAAAACCTAGCCCTGATGCAGAGTGAATGTTCTCTCCCCGAACCCTGGTTAGAGTATTATTTAGGTATAGTCTAGGAACTCTTAAAGCTACAGCCATAATTAAATGGCTGAGCGTTCATTTTGATCATGGACCATAATCCCCTAACCTGGCTCCACAGGAAGAGTGGGTAAAGTGCCAAGCTACTGCAGTTGAGCTTGGGGCTACAGGAATGTAATATGACTATTCGTCACCATAGTGGCTCACATCACACCAGCACCGATGGTCTGTCCATGCAGGTGGTCTGAAAGCTGGAGTTTGGAGCCTTTTAAAAAATAGATGGAAAAACAGAGTAAACCTAAATGGCTTAAGACCTAGTAGGCTGTAACTTGACTGTGTATGTACATGAAAAATGTCTTTTAGGTAGTGCTGTGCAAACCTCCAATAGTTCAACCTTGCAAACTTCAAACTGGTTTCTGCAAACCGAAAAGTCACTCTGTTTGAGTGGCTTGTGCTCAGTAAAACCAGCAACAGCACTGGTAAAGAAAACTGACACCAGACCTCCTTATGCTACAAAAATACTTTATTTAAAGTGAAATAGTGCAGATGAAAATCACATCAAGCATGGCAGGATAGCAAAAACATGAATGTCACTAGTGCCTGACCAGTTTTGCACCTCATGCTTCGTCAGGATGTCCATGCTGTATGTTACTCTGGATCTCATTTATTTATTTATTTATTTCAGTTTCAGATTAATACCGTTTAGCCATATGACTATTTTGCAAAGGTTCCAAGTCAGTTGTTACTCAATACGAGACATATGGCACAGGGAGGTACACAAGACATAACAGTATTTTCACAGCAGTACACTGTGCTGAAACAAAATCTGTGGCACGAGGAATAATAAGGAGAAAACAACAGATACTTTACACAAATTACATTACAACAGGAACAGCTGGCTACTAAGTGCAGTGCAATAAGAGAATTATCAGCTTAAAATTAGACTTTGTCAGAAAGGAAGGAGGGGGAGGTGGGGAGAAGGGTGGGTGGGAGGCTTGTAGAGTGGGTGATTTGGTATCAGTGAGTAGGCAAGGGGCACCATGTCCAGTCTAGGTTAAGCAATCACAGTGGTTTGCCTGAGACATGGCCTATCCTATCACACTTAATGAGGGAGTCAGGGAGTTCATTCAACCACTGAGGCCCCCCTGTAGGATAGGGTGTGCTGGGCAAAAGAGGTACGTTTGAAGGGGACATGGAGAACACCCTTAGCAGTGCTTCTTGTTGTTTTGGTGGAATGAGCACATTGGAAAATGCCTGCCATGGAGTCAAGGGTGTTACCTAGTAAAGCTTTTTCCCCACCCAGGCAAGCCTGATATTGTACCCTTAGGTGCAGAGGGAGCCATCCTGTTTCAGAGTATAGCCTACAGGTGCATGTCAAGTGATGTGCTCCCAGGACCAGTCTGCAAGCTTTTTTAATGAGCACTTTGACTCTTTTTAAGGCAGTGTCACTCCCAGCTCTGTAGATGATCAGGTCATAAAACATGGAGTGTAGCACCGAGTTCCTAGTCACCAAGCTCAGGGCCTCAGGAGTCATTGCCTGCCTGTTGTGGTATAGGAATCCGAGTTTGATGTTTGCCGTTTTAATTATGTGATCAATTTGGGGTGCGAATGATAGTGTCTCATCAAGATGAATGCCTAGGTATTTGAATGAGTTGACTTGTTTGAGAGTGTCTCCTTTTTTGGTGTGGATAATCAAGGGGCCAGACTTTTTCTTGTTAACTGACAATGAGAAATTCATAGTTTTGGTTTTTTTATAGTTGAGGAGAAGTTTGTTTTGGGAGAACCAGTTTTCCAGTTTTTTGAAGCTATCTTGTAGGCTCTTAGTTACATTGGACTGTTGACTACTGATACAGTCAAAATCTGCAACAGAAGGAACATGGCTCAGGGTAGAATGGGGGAGCCAAGATACAAGTTGCACATCAGAAAACAAAAAGAACTCTGGCTCAGATCCCTAATAGCACAAAGATGGACACAAACTGGTCATATGTATACAAAACATTTTATTTGTTAAAAACAGTAGCACCCCTCAAGTACTCACAACGTCTACATTTCACATCGCCCTTAACACAGTGATGACTGCATCATCAGCATACAGCAGCATTTTAGTTGGGTATGCAGAGGGTAGTGAGTTTATTGCTAAACTGAACAGCAGGGAGCTGAGTATTGACCCTTAGGAGACACCCAGAGTTACGTCCCTAGGGTCGGATGTGACTCTGCTTATTCTCACACACTGTTATCTTGAACATAAGTAGCTACGGAACCAATGTGCTGCATTGTGGGGTAATCCAGTTGCCAGTAGGTTATCAAGCAGGATCTGATGGTTCACAGTATCAAACGCCTTGGTGGGTCTATGAAGATAGACCCCACCACTTTGCTGCTGTCGAGTGCTTCGTACAGGTTGGTGGTGTAATCTATGAGCATGGTAATGGTACTGTTTTTTTGTTTCGAAAGACATGTCTTTGTGAGCACAGTAGGTTATACTTATCTAGGTATTGTATTAATTGATCAGATACTATCCGTCTGAAGGCTTTTGATAGGGGTGGAAGTATTAAAATAGTTCTGTAGTTACTCAGAGAGGTTCTATCCCCACTTTTGAACACGGGGTGACAGGCACTGTCTTCCACCCATCAGGAAACACCCCAGTTCTTAGGGATATATTGGATAGTTTTGTGAGCGGTAGTGCTAATTCATCTAGTGAGGAGGGCAGTGAGTTTCATGTCAATCATATCACTACTGGTCCTTGTTTTTCCCAAGACCTTCTTGGTGTATTTTATTGTTTGGGACTTTGTGATATGTCTGAAATAGAATGGGGGGATTCTGACCCTTACTTGGTGGGGGGGGGGGTTCACCTTGGAGGGCATAGTAGAAGGTTAGGTTGTTAGGTACTCTGGAGGAAATACTGTGCTTAGGTCTGTAAAAGCATTGTTAAAGGCACTAACCAGGTCATTTGGCTCTTGCAGAGTACCTGATTCCACAACAATTAAGTCTAGGGCGCTTTGGATTCCCTACCAGATAAAGTTTTTATGGTATTCCAGAAATCCTTCCCTTTTCCTCAGGTGTTTTGCAATTGTTCTTTGTAGTAATTTAAATAGGGAAAGTGATTTATAGTGATAGTATACCAACATCAGCTTAACATACAATACATTAAAGTTGAAACAGTTAGAAAAGATGTAAAGAGAAACATCGTTAAGGCTGAAAAAATGCCTATATCATATTACACTACAGCAGGAACTGCAATTAATATTCACCGTAAATAATCTCTAAATTTATTATGTGTTCTGCTTCCTGAGAAAATGTCCGCTATGTGGATCATCATTATGCTTCTTCCGTTCTCTGTAACACATAAGACGCAGATATCAATCAGATGTGTGAAACAAAATATTTTGCACTAGCTCAATATCCTAGTTTAATTTTTTTTTCAGGAAGGGAGAAAATCTATTTTGTTATTCAGGCTGGGAGGATTTATTGCTCAGAATCTGAAAATCCAAAGACTCTGTTTTAAGCAATAGGGATTTGAGGTACCACTCCTTCTGCCTAATTGAATTTTCTCCAGCCCACAAAATTTAAAACCATGATTGGTGCCTCCTCCACTGGTATTACCATGCTCTACCAGGGCATTAGGAGAGTTCCCTTTTCCAATGGCCCAAAGGTACTCTCCAGCCCTTATTTTCAGGCAGCGGCACATCTTCTACAGGTAAAACAGCCTGCATTCACACGTTGCCCAATATAACGCATGTTATATGTTACAATTTATAAAACTTTGAATTTCAAAAATTTTAGTGACATTTGTGGTTGTGATTTTTTTTTCAACATGGATGAGCAAAATTTGCAATCCACCAACTTGACCTACCCAACAAACCAAGAATAGATATTTATGTAGATGCCAGTGAGGTCTTCACAGGGACTTTTCAAAATGTATTACAAGTAGAACAGACTCAACAATGTGGGCAGTCTCAGTTCAGTTTCTTTTAATTTTATCTCACCAAAGTAAAAGGTTATCCAGGCCACCAAGCTTTTGCTTAACCACCATGATGCAGTGAGGGCTTTTGATTTAAATAACCCTTTACTTGATATAGACAAATGATTTTGGTGAACATTTTGAGTCTGTGTGGACATTCAAAGTTCCTTTATAGTAGAAAGTAATGCTTAAATATCAAATGCAAAGCTTTATGGTGCTGTTCTGAATGTATCTTTTAATAAAGTATTGTCCATTGAACCCTGTGTGTGCTTCTTTTTATTTAAAAATCCTCCAAAAAGTACATTTTCATACCTTGTTCATTCCTCTGTCTGAAGTCCAATTCACTCAATTCTGTTTTGACGCTATGCACGCCCTGCTTCTGAAAGTGTCCTGCGGGATTACATCATTGGGAGTGCTGACACTTTGACAGCTGTATCCTAATCGGCTCTAGCTTTCCCATGCAGTGTGCCGAAGTGTGTTCATGTCGTTTTGCCATCTTTACTCGAAATTACTTTAATTTGACAGTAAAAGTCCTAATTTCATGGTGTTTGAGTTTGATGCACAATGTGAGAATACTAAGTAATACTTCTGTACTTGTTTCACAGTGCACTCCTCTATGTGCATCATTATGGGTATGTGTGCAGCAGTTTGATGCATCGTGATTTCAAGCAGTTCTGTGTAATCGATGCTGCTTTATATTTCTGCTATTTATTGGCTATTCAGTTTTCCGTCTTAGTGCATAGCTTTTTTGTGGCATCATTATTTAGATGTAAGTCACGAAGTGTATGGTGCGATTACTGCAGCTGAGCCTGACTTTTTGTTGTGTGGTTGTGACAAACAGTTTTCAGGTGAATTGTGGCATCTTTCTATTTTGTTATTGATTGCCTATCCTTTCAGTTTGCCCTCATACCACATAGCGTTTTTAAATTTTTTTTCTGCCATCATTGTTTTGATTGAAGTCTGAAAGTGTATGGTGCAATTACTGTAGCTGTGCCTGACTTTTTGTTGTGGTGGGACATACCATTTTACGGGGCAATAGAGGCACCTTTCTAGTTTTCTTATTTATTGCCTATCCTTTAATTTTTTCCTCATACCGCATTGCTTTATCGCCCCCTGTCCATTTATTAGTCTGCCATCAGATACTAAATATCAGATGTTCAATATCATGTGTGCCACATGTCGCCCACGTCTTTTTTGATATTTCTCCCAATGTTACCTTTTTTTTTTAGGCATCATTGATTTTTATTAAACTCTGACAGTCTATGATGTCATTACTGTAGCTGCACCTGACTGTTTATTTGGGGGGGGGGTACATAGGGCACCATAAGGTCACCATAAGGCTTAGCTTTATAAGACATATTATACAATGGCAAGAAAGAATCCTGTCGTCTGATTGGTCAGTTGGCTGTCACAGCAGGGATGTTATCCTGGCATAACATCGCTGCTGACTGTTTGTATTTGGATTCCCATTGTTTCATTCTCTCATAAGAAATAAAAATATACTTTCACACCAACATAAACATTCTTAAAAATATTTTTTTTTATTATAAAACAACAAGCCATTGTATAATAGTAATAAGGCCCTGCAGGGTGGGTGTTATGCTGAGATAACTTCCCTTCTCGGGTGTTGGATGCCCTCAGCCGGTGGCCTCGGGCCCAACTACCTGATGTGGGATGCTATTCCAGCATAACACCCACCCTGTTATGCATTATTCCTTTAATATCAGCCCATTCATTTTCTGAAGTCGTTTGCTGTTGATTTCCATTTAGTGTATGTACTGTCAAACTGCTGCATACTTCCTTACTTGTATACCTGTGTGTCATGTTATCCTTTCTTTCTTATGTCCTACTACAACTACTAATTCATCTGTAGAGTGTTAGTTGTAAATGGAATACTGTTTCCCACTGTATGGCATCTGTCGCAGTGTACTAATTAGTGGGCACCCCTGTCCCAAGCCCAACAGGATCTATCAACATCGCAGGTCCAAGTATACACCTTCACAGTACGATCCAATGTTGATGCATGAAAGCAGTGCATCGCTGTGGCACATTGATTACCTTAGCTGTGTTCCAAATAAACACATACGGTTTAGTGATGCCATATTTTATTTTTGGTTTTTTGGTTGTATGCAGTCAGTCGTACTGTTCACTCATATTGTTTTTCTGTCCATACTATTTGTATTATTGATATCTGTACAAGAAGCCAGCTGGATTATTTTTTTTTTTTACTAGCAGTAAACATATCATAATTTTTCTCCCCAGCACAAGCACAATTTTGTAACTGGTGATGGCACTGTCCAAGTGCATAATGCCATGCTGTGTGATCTGCACTGTTATCTACATATCATGTGTAGGTCTGTGTCATCATTGGTATGCCCGCTAAAAACCACAAAGAAGTGTTTCCAACTTTTCCAATTCAAACTATGAATTACAAGCACATACAGATGCAATGACACAGAATGCCAACTTGAAGAAATGGCACATCTAAGAAAAGTTTTGTTGCATTAGTAGTCCACATTGTGTGGGGGCTGGATGCTGTACGGTATGCTGTCACACCTTTTCATAATCTATTTAAATGTTTATTACACTTTCAGATTTTCTACATAATCATTTCAAGTTACATACGAAAACATGAGCAGATGAAAATGCCATCATAAACATGCATTGTATTGTTTAGTGTGTAGTGTCTGCTACACTTTGCAGATAACATCTCAGGTTACAGCTGGCCCTCACTCAACCCTATACCAGTACCCCCACCCCTCATTCTGTCCATACCCCTTTTGAAAATGTCCACTGTGTTACAGTACAGTCTGCTCTGTTATGGTGTTCTATTTATCAACGAGTTTTGCGTCACTAAAATGTCTCCTCACTTCAACTATATACCATTCAACCTGCTGAGAACACATACCAACGAGCATACTGAGACACATTCAGGAATTAATTAATTAATTGTGACTGATGCCATTTGAATGGTATGATTCTGCTTTTCTAACTTTTACCATTAACATCCATTTCTGACAGTGGTTCACGACCACATAAATGTTTGTTCAAAGTTCTCATTCAATTATATACAGTATGTCTATGTACAAACATTTCAGTAAGTGACATAATAATTCTGATTGTTAGGTTATTGTAATGTTTCATCATTGTACTGTGCTATGTTTCTTTTCTTCACCTCAGTGCCATCTTGAAACACTGCTGTGCAGTTGGTTGCACAAACGGTAAAGGCTACACTAGCAGCTTTTACCGTTTTCTGAAAAACATCAAAAGATGCCGACAGTGGCCATTGGCAGTAAAAAGGGCTGGATGGGAGCCAAATGACAACACAGTCATCTGTGCTGATCATGTTGCAGCAAATTAATTTGCTTTTTCTCAGACTTTATTAGACATCACTGGATTCACTCCTGGACAAAAGAGATTGAAACCAGATGCATGCCCTACTATTTTTGCTTACAATTCTGGAAAACAAAAGCATCACAGCATGGCATCTGAGAAGAGACTAGAAGTTAGTATATGTATTTCTATATTTTAATTTGTTCAAACATTTCATATTATGTTCAACCAGAGAACCAGGTCATACTTGTCTTCCTATTGTAAACCCATAGGTTCTAAGTGAGGTCAGACTTCTTCCAGACAGTTATACACAACGCAAGAGTTGTGGTAGGACCACGGTTACACAAACTAACAGTGCCATCGATGAACCGTTAATTGAGATTCCACACACAAGTAATGAAATCCTCCCAATGGTGCAGTTCTCAACATGCCCTGAACTGATTTCTTCGTGCTGTGATACTGCTTGGCAGACTGATGTGGTGGTGAGTACAGTCAGATGTTCATTCACGCATTTTTTTCATAACATGATGTGTGATCATGCTTTAGTAGTACTTTATTTACACAGTCAGTTTAACCTTTAGCGTGGTATTTTGACAGAGCAAAAAAAACATGGTCTGGTTCTGCCTAAACCTAGGAGAGGTAGAAGGCTGCACAAAAATGGAGGTAACTGACTTCAGGGGGGTGGATTTCAAGGAAATGGGAAGGATACTTAAGGAGCACTTGGATGAGACTGGGCCAGACACGGACGATGACAGTAGGTGGGAAATCATCAGGAGGGGGGTGCAGGATGCTACCAGCACCTGCGCAAGAGTAAGACGAAAATGCAGTAGGTCCCGAAAACCCTGCTGGTGGACCAGGGAGGTTCAGGAGATGGTGAGGGGAAAGAAAGTGGCCTATAGGCAATTCAAGCGCTCAAGGAGCCAAAGGGACCAAGGGGAGTACAAGCTGATGGCCAGAAGGGCCACTAGGGTGGTGAGGGTGGCTAAGGCAAGGAAGGAGTAGAACCTGGCCAGGGAAATTAGGAGAGGGAACAAGGGGTTCTTTAGATGCATTGGGGAAAAATGAAGGGTGAAGGGGCAGATTAGCAAGATTAAAACAGGGGAGGGATTGGCACAAGACCCAGGGGAGCAGGCTGAGGTACTAAATGAGTACTTCACCTCAGTTTTCACCAAGGAAAATGGGGGGAACTGCATCATACATGGGAGAAGATGGCGAAACTGAGGAGGGGGGACCCTCACCGATTGACAGGTCAGGGAAGGGGGGCATCACTGGCAGGTGGGGGGGGAGGCAAAGCAGGTGGACGAGGTAGCAGAGGTGGAAATCACAGCAGAGAGAGTGAGGGAAGCCCTCAGGTCCCTTAAGACAGAGAAAGCACCAGGGCCAGATAAATTACATCCCAGAGTGCTGAAGGAACTGGCGGATGTCCTGACAAAACCCCTGGCAGAGCTCTTCAGCATCTCTCTGAGGACAGGGTAGGTGCCCCAGGACTGGAAGGTGGAGCATATAGTGCCTATCCACAAGAGGGAATCAAGGGAGGTGGCAGGGAACTACAGGCCCGTCAGCCTGACATCGGTGGTGGGCAAGGTGATGGAGGGCATTGTCAAGGAGAGACTAGGGGGGACCTGGAAAGGTTGGGGTGCCTGGACAATAGACAGCATGGATTCATCCCAGGGAAATTGTGTCAGACAAACCTTGTGGAGTTCTATGACTGGGTGATGAGCTCCTTGGACCTGGGTAGACCAGTGGACGTCCTCTTTCTTGACTTCAGCAAGGTGTTTGACTCTGTTCCTCATGGGGTCCTGTTGGATAATCTGGGAGAAATGGGGGTGGGGAACCAGATGATCAGATGGATAGGAAATTGGCTCCAAAACCAGACCCAGAGGGTAGTGGTTGGCAGGATAGTCTCATCCCCAAGGAGGGTCATTAGTGGAGTCCCTCAGGGATCGGTTCTTGGGCCCCTCCTTTTCAATGCCTACATCTCTGACATAAGAAAGGGTATCAGGAGTGAGATGAGTCTTTTTGCGGATGACTCAAAACTGGGGATGGTGGTGGATGGGGAGGAGGGTGGCCTTGCAGGGGGACCTGGAGGCTCCGGAAAGGTGGTCTAGAAAGTGGAAGCTGAGGTTCAATGCAGGAAAATGCAAGATACTGCACCTGGAAGCCAGAAACCTGGGCCAAGTGTACACCCTGGGGGGAGGAATGCTACAAGTCTCAATGACTGAGAGGGACCTGGGGTTGTGGTGGATGTCAAGATGAACAACTCGGAGACTTGTAGGAGGGCAGCGGCAAAGGCCAACAGGATGCTTGGATGCATTGCTAGGGGGCTCACCTCCAGAAGGAGGGAAGTGATACTCCCACTGTATAACTGCTTGGTGAGGCCTCACCTCGAGTACTGCGTGCAGTTTTGGAGGCCACATTTAAAGAGGGACATTGAACTCCTGGAGAGGGTCCAGAGGAGGGCAACCAAAATGATTTGGGGCTTGGGGGATAGGACCTATGGGGAGAGGTTCGAAGAGCTAAATATGTACACATTGGAAGACAGAAGGGACTGGGGGGACATGATAGAGGTCCTCAGGTACATGAAGGGGGTAAATAGGGGAGGAGCAGTCAGGGTTCTCCGAAGGAAGGAGGTGGGGGTAACTAGAAGGCATGGGTGGAAGCTGGAGGGAGGAGATTCAGGGGAGAAAGGAGGAGGTGCTACTTCACTGACAGGGCGGTGGAGCCATGGAATGCGCTGCCCATGGGGGCTGGTGGAGGTAGAAATGGTGGAGGGGTTCAAGGAGGGGGTGGACAGGTGCAGGGGAAGGGTTCTGAAAGAAAAAAACAGTGCAGCAAGAATATCCAGGACTGGGAAGGGAGAAGCCAGAGAGGGAGAGGGGGTCAGCAAGGTCAGCTCCCAGGGTGGGGGCTGACCAAACAAGCAGACACGAAAGACCGTTAGGCCTATTCTGCTGGCATTTTAGTATGTTAGTATGTTAGCATGTTATTGTGAATTGTAGTAGACCTTATAAGAAACTGAGTTGTTTGGGTATTTTCTGAAGCTGACACAGGGCTCACAGGCACAGGCACAGTCGGTGTTGTAAGGGATGGTGTGCAAGACAGAAAGGGTGGATGCACAGCATTATGGGGGTTGGGACTGCAAGAGGGCAACAAAATACATGGCACTTGTCGGGGTGGGCAGGAGGACCGGTGGAGGATAGTGGATTATCACGCTGCAGGTGAAAAACAGTGGGGGCACTTATTGTGCTTAAAGTAATAACAGATTTGCACCTCTGCTATTCATGAGTGAGTGGGAGCAGCACCATATAGGTGGGGAGGTGGACAAGGAGGAGATTGTTGGACTGGCAAAGGGAAAGGGGCAGAAAAGCAAGAGCAGCAGTGTTGATTGGTTGCAGCTAAGGAAGGAGTGACAGGTAGATGCAACCTGGGTACAGAACAGTCAAAGCAGTGAGACAGAGGAGAGGGGCTCCAATCGGGGGTTGGGGGGGACATACATGATCAGAGTTTGCATCAGAGGGTGTAAGGAAGGGGTCACTCATCAAAGGGAGGGGCGGGTGGAAGGATATTGGATGCACAAAACTCAGGAGTCAGACTGGTATGGGTAGTAGGTGGTGTGGGACGAGCAGGGCAGAGGCTATGGGACTGGAGGAAACATGGTAGGAAGTTGTAGGAGTTACAGATGTTGCAAAGGGTGATTTTAAGATGCATGCCATTGTTGACCCTGTTGATGAGGCAGGTTTAAAATTGAGTTGAGTGGGTATGCAATATGAACAGGGATGGTTAATTGTGCTGGGTGATTGTATGATGAAGGGTGTCACATGTGATGGAAGTTGGGAAAGATAAAGTCGGATCTGTGTTGAATTTATCCGGTGGTTGACCACAGGAAAGGTGGGGCAGGCACTTCTCAAGAGTGCAGTGAAGGGGAATAAGAAACCTCACATAGTGATGCTTGTGGGTACAAAGGACTTGACAGTGGAGTATGTAGAGGTGGTAAAGGGGAGGTTCGAGGAGTTAGGTAGGCAGGGCGAGAAGGTTGTGTGGTCTGTGTCATTCTCTGATGTACTCATGGTACCGTGTGTGAGCACAGTGAGGAAAAGAAGGAGATAGCAGTTCAAGTGTCTTATGGATTGGTGCCGTAACAGGAAGTATGACACAGTGATGTGCTGGGGTAGGATTGGGTAAAACAGTGACTTATATGCAGGTGACCGGTTACACTTCATCAAGGAAGGGATGGGAGTACTGAAAAGTGCATCACAGGAGTGTATAGCAACTAAGTTTGATTTAAAGTAGGCGGTGGGGTGTCAAGAGTAGTTGTGATAGTAAAAAGGTCCAGGAAGGAGAACCGAGGGAGGGCACACACCTTGTTATGGGTAAAGACTGAGGTTGAGCGACACAGTGATGGCGCATGCATGGTTGCCTGGTTGCAGTACAGAGTGCAAAACCCTGCTGTAATAAGGGTGGAGATAGAGTAAGCGGACCACCAAGAAAAGTTTGCTAAACCAAGGATGAAAAGGGAGATAACAAGGAGGTGAATGAATGGAAGGTGGTGTCCATGAATTAGAAAGGACTGTGAAATAAAGTTGCATAATTTCAGGTGCTGTCAGAGGTGAAATGTGGACATTGGTGCATTGACTGACACTTGGTCCACGCAGTACCATGACAGGTATCTGTCAATCCTATGGCACAGTATGTACAGTAATTAGTGGTGTTGGTTTGGAGGGTGGGTGGGGGAGCACTGTATGTGACCGAAGTGGTCAACTACATGAGAGATGAGGGGGAAGAAGGAAGGACAGAGGCACAATTGTTGCAGCTTCTGGATTGTAATGGCAGAAAGCTGAGGCTTGGGTTGGAGTACAGACCTCCAGCTCAATCAATGTAAGAGGACACAGAGCTAGCGTATCAAATAGGGAGGGTGTGTAGAAAGTGGAGCATGGTGATGGTTAGTGATTTAAAACTACCAGTGGTTGATTGCAGCAGACCTGCCACCACCAGCACAGGACATGAGGTGCAACTGGATGCAATCCAGTAGGGTATCCTGGTGCAAATGGTAAGTGGGCATTCCAAACTAGGTACTACGGTGGACCTGGGGCAGTCCAATGAGGAGGTGGTGATATAAGTAAGGGTTTAAGACACAGTACCTGGTAGTGACCACCAAACAGTGTTGTTCATACTCACATTGGCCAGTGAGACTGGAGGAAGAGGTACTAGTGTGGACTGCTTTAGTCAGGTACACTTTTAGAGGATGAGGGAGAAATACTGCAATGGAGTCTCCAGGGTATTAGGCTGGACATGAATGTATAGCAAGGGTGCGTAACTATCTAAACTGGGCTAGCAGAGAACACAGAAGTGGGTGCCATGACTAGAAGCAAGAAGGGCAGATCCATGAAACAATGATAGTTGAAAAGTGAATTGATGGGGTGGTGGTTGTGTGACAAGGGCTGTGTACAAGAAATGTAGGAGAACTTGGAATGAGGAGGATAGGGAGACTAACGGTAATTGGTCCATGGTTGATAACAAGCAGGTTGCAATGGACACGGCTATCACAGGGCATAAAGTTAATGGAGGGGGTAATTAGTTTTATAGGTCATGTAAAGGATGAAGTGAAAGGACCATATAGGGATGGAAATGGTTCAAGAAATAAGATGGAGAAGCAGAATTACAGAATGAGTACTTTTTCTACGTTTTCACTAACGAAAATGATGGGCCACTACCACCATGGATGTTGACTGTGGGGAAGGGGTAGTGGATATGACAGACACAATGATCAGATGTTATAGGGTGCTTCAGGTGTTCAGGCCCGTAAGGGTGGACAAGGCAGTGTATCCTGATGGCATGCACCCAAGGGTGCTTAAGTAGATGGCTGAGTTGTTGGCCGAGCCACTGGAACACATGGTTAGCACCTCCCTTGTAATGGGTTGTGTGCCTCAGGACTGCATGGTGGCCTTACACCACAGTGGTCCTAGGGATTATCCCGGACATTAATGGCCTGTAAGTCTCACTTCAGTACTCTGAAAGGTTATGGAGACTATGACGAAGGATGTGCCGGTGAGCTGCTGTAAGCTGTGTCTGTTGAAGTCTTCAAGAGAGGCAACATCCAGGTTATCCCCATCAATGCTATTGATTTGGTTCACATCCCTCCATGCAGTGCTGCCTTTGTTGCACTTGACCTCCATCTCCACCCGGCTAGGAGTCCCCAGTTGAACACAGCATAGAATACATTCCCACAGTAGTACAATCTTCCCAGTCCTCCATGCTAACTTTCCTATTTTCCCTAGTATTGCATCTTGGAGTTCCATACCAACCACCATGCTCCTGGTTGTATGTGACTGTGTTGGTCATTAACATTACCACAAAACACCATAGGGGTTATTAACAGGGACCAGTGGGGGGATGTGCCTCAGACCTCTCCCCACTTTTCCAAAGCACACTGTGTTCTGCACTGAACTGCACTGAAGTGCCAGCAGTTAGGGCAGCATTGCATCCTCCACAATGTCCCAAATCAGACTTCCACTTCACAGCAACTGCTCTGCACTACTACTAGACTGACTGCAGACAGTGGTTGGTTGATGTGTCCTGTCATCACTAAGTGTTGTGATGACCGGTGTTCCAATATGTTCTTTAATGGGACAAGTATTGATTTTGATCTTCGTTTGACATTTTGATGACACACAATAGTGATATGACTGATTGCTGATGAAAGCATCATGAGTACAAAAGGTGGATGGCATAATGGTTTTGTTCACAGTGAAGGAGGGTAGTACAAAGCTGGACAGATGTCTCCACTTCCTGAAGAGTGACATGAACTTACTGGGTTTACTGCAGTGTACAAACAGAATGGTGACCCATGATCTACTTGATTTACCATACAAAAGTAAACACCAGTACAGCAACAGATATGTTACAGAAGGCCTTTTGGTGATTTTGGACCTATCGGGTATTTCGAGTGAGTGCGCGGATCCAGGGGATCTCATTCTTGCCTATAATAAGGTTATGGGTGATGCCCTGGATCAGATTGCACCTGTTCGTATTCGCCCACTCACTCAGCGCCCAAGATCTTCATGGTTTGATGGTACTTTGAAGGAGCTGAGGAGAGTAGGATGAAGGCTAGGGAGAGCTTGGCGAATGTCCGGCCTGGATGCTGGCAGACTTAGATTGATAGACCATTTTAGAGTCTATCAATCAGCAATCACCCATAAGAAGGCAGAATTCCTGTCCAGGGAGATTGCTGCTGCGCAGAATCAACCAGCCAAACTCTTTCAGACTGTCGACAGATTGTGCAATCCACTCTGTCTGCAGTCTAGAAGAGATTTTTCACAGATGAAGTGTGATGAGCTTGCTCGATTCTTCACAGATAAGATCGCCAGCATCAGATCGGGCATCCGTCCTGCTCTCTCTTTAGGGAGTTGTGGTGGTCGCCGAGAGGAAGCAATCCCTTTTGTCTCCTGGTCTGACTTTAGTAGGCCGGCATTCACGGATGTTGTGAGGGTTATCCAGACTGTACGACCAACCAGCTGTAGTTTGGATCCAGGCCCTACACCACTGTTACTAAGTTGTGTATATATTATGTGCCCGATTCTTGCTGAAATTGTCTGGAAATCTTTCAAGCAAGGGGGTTTCCCCACCCCCTTAAAGGAGGCAGTCGTTCAACCACTCCTTAAAAACCTTCACTGAATCCAAACATCCCAGCTAACTACAGACCAATCTCTAACCTGCCCTTTGTAGGTAAGGTTTTTGAAAAGGTGGATTGCGATGGATTGGACAACCATCTTATGAATCACAACATCTATGAACTCTCAGTCAGGGTTTAGGAAAAGACATAGCACTGAAACTGCCCTTGTCTGGGTATTAAGTGATCTCTAATTGTGAGATCCAGAAACTCATACTATTCCAGTCCTTCTTGATCTCTCTGCAGCATTTGATACTGTGGATCATGGTGTGCTGTTGGAGCGCCTGCGCTTCCTTGTGGACTGTCTGGTACAGTTCTACATTGGTTTCAATCTTTCCTCACGGGTGGACTCAGAGAATTACTATGGGGATTTACTCCTCTGATACATCTCTGTATCCTGTGGGGTACCACAGGGCTCCATCTTGTTGCCCATGTTGCTCGCAGTCTATATGCTGCCATTAGGAGATATCATTAGGTGTTACAGTCTGGATTTTCACTGCTATGTAGATGATACCCAGCTGTATTTGTCCTTCTCCAAGTCAGGATGATGTAATCCCTCTGCTTAACAGCTGTCTAGCGAAATCAATGACTGGATGAGCACCAGCTGGCTGAGGTTAAACCGGATAAGACTGAAGTGTTGGTTGTGGACCCAGGTCGCCAGAGGCGGGTCATAGGGCTGAAGTACCATCAGGTCTTTGGCTTGGTGGTGTCCAGCTCTTGACCTCAGGCCAGGAGCATAACCTGGGCGTTATTGTTGACAGCGGTTTGACTCTGAAATCACAGGTGTCAGCCATTGTTAAGTCCTCTTTTTTCCATCTGAGGAATATCGCCTGGGTGAAACACCTGGTTCCTCTGGCTGACCTTCCTACTCTGGTCCATGCCTTTGTGACTACTTGCCTTGATTTTTGCAACTCCCTTTACTTGGGGCTACTGGGGTTGAAATTTTCTGTCTGCAGCTAGTGCAGAACACAGCAACCAGGCTTTTGACTGGAACATCTAGGTATAGTCATATTACACCTGTTCTGTGTGGGTTGCACTGGCTGCGCGTATGATGGAGAATCACCTTCAAGGTCAGGTTACTGACCTATAAAGCCCACATGAACAGGAACCGCAGTATCTGAAGATATCCTTTCTCCCTACTGCCCCTCTAGCTCCTCCGATCCGCTGACGAGGTTGCTAGAATTCCCAGTGTTCATTTGAAACATCTGGAGCTCTAGCATTTTCTTATACAGCTCCTGCCCTGTGGAATTCTCTACCTCGTCGGACACGTAGCTGCCTGACTGTGAAGAGTTTAAAACAGAGTTGAAAACATTTTTGTTGCAAAAGCTTATGGCCTATGATTTTATATTGTTAATATTATATTTGTTTGTTTATTATTATTTACAAAGTGCTTGGATCTTTGGAAAAGCATTTTTAAATACATTTTTACTTACTTTACTTACATTTTTTACAGATCACTGCAGGAAGGGCAGTCAAACATTGAAGTATGTTCCATCTGGTGGTGTCAAAGCTCGATTTTCCAGAGGGACACTGACATACAACCAGTGTACACAGAGGTGTACAGGTTTCTATATCTTCCTCTCCCATGGTATCAGTTGGTACTCAGTATGATCGCCTACAAGTAAGTAGACCCAACTGATGCAACTGAGAGAATGTCAAGTTCTGCATGTGCCACAGAAGATGATCACTCTGAGTTTCATGATGATTCAGAAGAGGACCCAGATTGGGAGGTACCTCATTTTGTGGACTCTGATACTGGTGAGGAATCTGACTATTGCAATGAGGAGGTTTATACTGAAAGGTATATTTTCCTTACATTGTAATGATCATCTAACTATGCCATCAACAACCTTTATTGGGGTCATTAATACATTGCCCAGTTAGTGTTAACAAGAGATCAGTGCCTCCTATAAGTGACCTACTGTAAATTCACACATGATCCATGATTAACCATCAGGATGCAGTAGAGGATATCACCTTACCTCATGTGAGACCTCATGAGTACTGTGCAAGCGCAGGTGCATCACTGTGCCACCACGGTCATAGGCAAGAGTAACATCTCCAGGTGTGGATTTGTTGCTTTCTCCAACTTTCTTCTCTGAAGCCCATCACAGGTCGCTGCTCATGTCAGTCCAATTTATATTGAGGTGCATAGATAGTCAAGCTTGCTCAGCTGACTGATCAACTCCTGACCCTCTCCTGAGTTGAGCATCCTGTGCTGCACTGGCACCATCCATCTAGGGATACTGTTTACCAAGACATTCATTTAAAATATGGTGTGTAAAACAAGATCTGCCATGTGTGATTGTATGTACTAACATACTAACATACTAAAATGCCAGCAGAATAGACCTAATGGTCTTTTGTGTCTGCTCGTTTGGTCAGCCCCCACCCTGGGTGCTGACCTTGCTGTCCCCCTCACCTTCTCTGGCTTCTCCCTTCCTAGTTCCGGATATTCTTGCTGCATTGGATTTTGCTTCCTGAATCCTTCCCTGTACCTGTCCACCCCTCTTGAACCCCTCCACTGTCTCTGCTCCCACCAGCCCCTAGATAGTGCATTCCATGGCTCCACCACCCTCTCAGTGAAGTAGCACCTCCTCCTTTCTCCCTGAGATCTTCCTCCCTCCAGCTTCCACCCATGCCCTCTAGTGGCCCCTTCCTCCTTCCTTGAAGCACCCTGACTGTTCCTCCCTATTTACCCTCTTCATGTACCTGAAGACCTCTATCATGTCCCCGGTCCTTCTCTCTTCCAATATGTGCATATTTAGCTCTTGAGCCTCTCCTCATAGGTCCTGCTCCCAAGCCCCAAATCATTTTGGTTGCCCTCCTCTGGACCCTCTCCAGGAGGTTAATGTCCCTCTTTAAGTGTGGCCTCCAAAACTGCACGCAGTACTCCAGGTGCGGCCTCACCAAGCAGTTATACAGAGGGAGTATCACTTCTCTCCTTCTGGAGATGATCCCCCTAGCGATGCATCCCAGCATCCTGTTGGCCTTGGCTGCTGCCCTCCTACAAGTCTCAGAGTTGTTCATCTTGACATCCACCACCACCCCCAGGTCCCTCTCAGCCCTTGAGACTTGTAGTATCCCCAGGGTGTACACTTAGCCTGGGTTTCTAGCCCCCAGGAGATACCTTGCATTTCCCTGCATTGAACCTCAGCTTCACTTTCTAGACCATCTTTCCAGAGCCTCCAGGTCCCCTGCAGGAGCCACCCTCCCCTCCTCCCCATCCACCACCGCCCCCAGTTTTGAGTCATCTGCAAAGAGACTCATCTCACTCCTGATTCCTGTCCTTATGTCAGATCGTGGGCGTTGAACAGAAGGGGCCCAAGGACTGATCCTGTGGGACCCCACTAATGACCCTCCTTGGGGATGAGACTATCCCACCAACTACGACCCTCTGGGTCCGGTCCTGGAGCCAATTGCCTATCCATCTGATCATCTGGTTTCCCACCCCCATTTCTCCTAGCTTATCCAACAGGCCCACGCGAGGAACAGAGTCAAATGCCTTGCTGAAGTCTAGAAAGAGGACATCCACTGGTCTACCCAGGTCCAAGGCACTTGTCACCCAGTCATAGAACTCCACCAGGTTTGTCTGACATGATTTCCCCAGGATGAATCCATGCTGTCTATCGTCCAGGCACCCTGACTTATCCAGGTCCCCCCTAGCCTCTCCTTGACAATGCCCTCCATCACCTTGCCCACCACCGATGTCAGGCTGACAGGCCTGTAGTTCCCTGCCAGCTCCCTTGATCCCCCCTTGTGGATAGGCACTACATGCGCCACCTTCCAGTCTTGGGGCATCCACCCTGTCCTCAGAGAGATGGTGAAAAGCTCTGCCAGGGGTTTCGCTAGGACATCTGCAAGTTCCTTCAGCACTCTAGGATGTAATTTATCCGGCCCCGGTGCTTTCTCCGTCTTAAGGGAGCCGAGGGCTTCCCTCACTCTCTCTGCTGTGATTTCCACTTCTGGTACCTCTTCTCCCTGCTTAGCCCTCCCCCCACCTGCCAGTGATGCCCCCCCTCCCCCAGACCTGCCGATCGGTAAGGGTCCCCCCCTCCTCATTATCTCTGTCTCCTCCATGTATGATGCAGCATCCCCATTTTCCTGGTGGAAACTGAGGTGATACTCATTTAGTACCTCAGCCTGCTCCCGGGTCTTGTGCCCATCTCTCCCCTGATTTAATCCTGCTAATCTGCCCCTTCACCTTAAGTCTTTCCCAATGTATCTAAAGAACCCTTTTTCCTCTCCTAATTTCCCTGGCAGGTTCTGCTCCTTCTTTGCCTTAGCACGCCCTCACCACTCTAGTGGCCCTTCTAGCCATCAGCTCGTACTCCCCTCAATCCCTTTCACTCCTTGAGCACTTGAATTTCTTAAAGGCTGCTTTCTTCCCGCACCACCTCCTGGACCTCCCTGGTCTACCAACAGGGTTTATGGCCCTACCGCATTTTCGTCTTACTCTTGCACAGGTGCTGGTAGCATCCTGCCCCTCTCCTGATGATTTCCCACCTACTATCAGCGTCCATGTCTGACCCAATCCCATCCAAATGCTCCTTAAGGATCCTTCCCATTTCCTTAAAATCGGCCCCCTGAAGTCGGTTACTTACGTCCTTGTGCAGCCTTCTACTCCCATCACAGTACTGCTCCTACGTATGAGCAGTACTGTGATGCTTATCTGGTAAACAAAATTGTCACTGATCTTGTATCATTATTCAGGTGTTGCTGGGCACTCATTTCATTTTTGTTGTACTACTTCTGTTTTTGTTTCCTTATTTTTCTGTTCAACAGCTGCGCTGAGCTCAAAGTGGACAGTCCACCGCACAAGCAGCGTACTTTCATGGTTTTTGAGAGAGCCCTGGTTCAGCTGCTGCAAGTATGCTTGATATGCTTCTCCACGGGGAAGGTTTGCCTTCGACGGATGATTGAGTGGACTTGCAATATTTGAAATGGTTTGCAGCAATGGACATAGGTGTTGTTGGAGACACAGCCATGGTTGGGACTTTTCCGGTTGGTAACCTTCTTACTGCGACTGCCATATAGTTCAGTGGTGGTAGCCCAGTGCGTATTTTAAACTTCCTGTCACATCTACATATGCCAAGAATAGCAATCAGGACATACCTTCTAATGCTGTCCAGTTATCTGGTTCCATCTGTCCGATGTGTCTGGGGAAGACATCAGGGGGCCTTACTGACTACGATGAGAGGAGGTACAGCTAAACTCGGTGGCAATGCACGTTGTTGTTCACCCGGACACACTGCGAAATTTGGTTCATATTCCCTGATGGACTTAGTGCACTCCAAGATTGTTGATATGCAGCTGATTCAGGTGATTGAACAAGTCCTTATTGTCGTCATCACTACAGTGCTGTCCTCTGTGTCCTATGATGCATTATTTCGCAATAATATTGACATCATCATATCTTTATTTAGAGTAATAAGTAGCAAGCTCCATTGTTATGGAGCTTGAGGGACTGAAGTGTGCTGTACAAAAAGTGAAATCAGCAGGAGTGAAGATTGAGTGTCTTACAACAGACTGCCATGTTGGAGTTAAAAAGCACATGCGTGAACAGGAAAAAGAGATACAGCACTGGTTTGACGTCTGCACGTTGCAAAGGTTTAGTCCAATGATTGTTACTTGTTGTATCTTAATTTTCGTTCCATATTTCATTAAAAGTCCACATTTGTAACATACTTTTCCACTCCATTTTCAGTTTGCATCGTGCTTTTTAAGATTACCTTTTTATGTAAGTATTTTGTTACAAGTACCATCTGTTACTATCATGTATGCTGCACAGAAGTATGAGAAACGTGTATTGTACCACGTCATTACATATTAATAAGGTCTCCTTTCATTGTAGGCATCTGCAATAAACTTGAAACAAAGTCAAAAAGGAGAGACTGTGCATTGCTAGCTACATGGGCCAAAGGGATCAGCCACCACCTGTACTGGTGTGCTTGAACCAGTGGTGGAGTAGGGGACATAGTAGTGGCAAAGTGGAAGTCGATTGTAAATCATGTTTCTGACATTCACCATAACCACAGTGAGCTGTTCCCAAATTATGAACAAGGACCACTAGCAGATCGCAAATGGATTGAGAGAGGTGATAATCACATTAAACGCTGTGATGTCATTGTCTAAAGTGCATGATGCAGTTACATTCATTGTACCAGCATTTGGATATTTCATCTGAATGTCTATCACCGAGTTAAAGGCTTTCTGGTGGTAGGACACTTGTTCACAGACTTTGCGACCTGTTGCGTCATTGTAATGTAGTCTGTAATCAAACTTTATAGAAGCAGTAATAACATGCACTGTTGTCCATGGCTGGCTTATATTACATTCGTGGTGGACAGCACTTTGTGATTATGCAAACAACGACCTATGTCTGTGAAACAGATTTAAATCAGGTCCCAATCTGGTGGCAATTAATAGTGCCGTAGGTGATCATCTTGACTTGGTTTGCTTTTGCCATTAAAATAGCTGTGCATGTCCAATAATCAATGTGGGACCATGTGATATACATTGTCACTTGCAAATGTTTCAAAAGGTGGTAATAAGTTTGCTTTTGTTGATTCCTGTGCCATGACAAACATGGTGTCCATGCTGTCTATACTGCACATTGATTACTGAACCTTTTCCATTGCATGTCCCTTACTGGTAACTTCCTACTTACATGTTTCTTTTCAATATTATCTTGCTGTAGGAAGTCGTGCTCACAAGGAATTGGAAATTATATGTAACAACAACCTGCTTATGAAGGATGTTGAAATTGTCACCATCCGAACAAACATCTGCACTAGAGTCGTTCCACAAAGTAGTAATTTTCTTTGCACCAAAAATGACACATTACTTCTACAACAGCATGGAGGCCAGGTATGTGATGTTCATACTGTTATTCACTATATAGATAATAAAGAATGGGTCAGTGTGTGTTAACTACAAATTTATATACACCCATGGGGTTAAATGCTACATAAAAGAATATGGTGTGTGTAAACTTTGGGTGGGATATTCAAAGGAGTTGCGCATGGCGCAACAGAGTTGCACCATGCGCATCCCACTGCTGCACCACGGCGTGATATTCAAAAGGGGATGGTGCGCTGCACAGATCCTGAGGTGCCAGGGCGCACCAGTAATATATGCAGCGCAAGTGCAGGGGGCGTGCCCATGCATATTCCGCACATCCCGATATCAGGCCTGGGATGTGCGGTGCATATGCTGGTGCAACCCCTACTTGCACCGCACGATGGTGCTCAAAGTTGAGTCAAAAGGATATAGAAGCAAGGGTTGGCCACCCACAGGTGAGCTGCTGTATTGCAGAGGTGCAACACTGCAGCCACCAGCCGTGGGTGGCCACCGAAAACCAAGAAGCGTCGTCGTCGCACCCTCCACCCCATGCCCGATCACGTGCATAGGTACATTCAAATACACTTCCAATATCCCTGGTGGTCCAGTGGACTGCTTTCACCCGATCGCGGGCATAGGTACAGTGTAAAGCATGTCCAATATCCGTGGTGTCTAGTGGACCACTTCCAGCCAATCGAGGGGCATTAGTATAAGTAAATGCATCTTCAATTATCCCTGGTGGTCCAGCGGTACCCCCTCCCACCCGCCCACTGGGCCCATACGCGCTCCCCAGGTCAGCGGAGGTGGCAGCTCCACCATACGCAGCCTAACAGCCGCCGACTGACTGCTACATTAGAATGTCTGTACTCCCATTGGTCCACAGCGTGGGCCAATGAGCATGCTGAACTGTACCGTACTACCAGTCCTGATATGTGAATGGAGCCATTCATATTTGGACTGTGTAGTATTGCGATCTGCATGCCCATTGGTCCACACTGTGGACCTATGGGCGTACAGCCATACTGTACACAGTCAGTTGGTGGTTGGCCAGGCGGCTTGCGGGTGGGGAGCTGCCGCCCTCCGCTGACTGGGGGTAGCAGGGTGGCGGGGCTCAGCGGGCAGGTGGGAAGGGGGGTACCGCTGGACCACCAGGGATAATTGAAGATGCATTTACTTATACTAATGCCCATGACTGGCCTGGAAGCGGTCCACTGGACCACCAGGGATACAGGACATGATTTAAAATATACTTATGCCCACGATCGGGCATTGGGGCACTGTGATGCAATGTGCAGGGGGTGTCGCTCCCTGACAACTGCTGCCTGGCAGGGCGCAAGTCGCAGGAGATCGGTGCACGTGCATGCAATTGGGGCCATAATGACATGCTAATGGCCCCAGTTGCACCTTGCATGCATTATGGCCCCATTTGCATATCCACCGCTGAATACCGTGGTTCCTGCACCTAGCACAACCGCACTTGTGCTGGCGCATCCCCCTGCTCCACTCCTTCCACTTACGCTGTTGCAGTGCCACTGCACCATGTGCAATGCAGGAGGCAAGTTGCAATATTTAATGGTGCTGAGCCATGGCACAGCTCCATTGAATATCGCCCAGTCCACGCCCTGGCGCATCCAAGTTGCACTGGGCCCAGCTTGCTCCCCTGCCTGGCACATTTTTGAATATCCCACCCTTTGATTCTACATAAACCGAGTCATATTTAGTGTCATATAATTGCTGTGTAGATTTGGTTTGCCACAGCAATTATATAACATTGGTGTTTATCATCTCAGCAGTGGACGAGTCGACCCCCCTCTCTCAGGGCAATGGTTATGGTTTACGCTGCTTCTGTGATGGTCCAGTGATTGTCTTGTTGTTTCTGCTCTACCATGTGACCCTTCCTCTACCTACATTGCCCTTTATGTTTTTCACTATTTATAATATCTTCAACAGTGTGGTGATGCATACAATCAAATCAGACAAATGTCAGTGCCACAGCAATTGTCACTTCAAATATATGGATTGACAAACTATGTCCATGAAGTACACATACAAAGTCGATGGGTGAGGTACATTGTATGATTATTCATAGTAAGTACATTTTTTTCTGTCATTGACAGATTGCTGATTGCAGCCCTTCATTTTAATGAAAACTCAGAGGGTGCAGGGAGTACGTAGAGATGGTCAGGCCATGTGGGGAATATCATTTCCAAAAGCAAGAGGTGGCGCCCCCATCATAAAGGAGATCAAAGTTCCCATTACATTTGGTAAGTATATATATATATATATATTATGGTAGCACAGTAGTGCTACCACAGTTAGGATTGAGGAGTCATTTACATGTTAAACCTAAAATGTTGCACCTTAATAACTTTGCAACCATGCAATAGATTTGCCTGAAATTTGGAATACATGATCAAGACCCATACGCCTTGGGATCCACCAAGTTTCGTATTCGGTCAGGTATATAGTTACTGAGTTATTAAAGCGTGATCTGCATTTATGCTTTTTGGAATTCTATGGTCACGCCTACAGGTCACACGGTTTATGCGACTGGTCCGAAATCTTCAGGGAACATGCGCCGGGGTCCCTGATGTGCCTTTCAAAGATTTTGTGAAAAATATTAAACAGTTCAAAAGTTATTCAAAAACAAGTTCCCATTATAAGTCAATGAGAAAAGTTAACAAAAAGTTCGACAGCTACAAAGTGCAGTTTTACTTTCGCAAATGGCCCTTTTACTGTCGCAAATCCACCATTTTGTTTTCAGCTGGTGATCAGAAAAATGCTTGCCATTTATTTGGGACCCTCTAGCAACCTAATTCTTTTTGTATTCACCTAGTCGGACCTTGAGGATGCTAGCCATGTCTTTATTTTGGGTTAAAACACCCCAGAAATATGTTTTTCACATTTCTGGAAAAAGTACTTTTGCAAAGTACTTTCGCACTTGCGACACTGTTGAATGAATTTGAGAAAGTTTTCACAAATTGCGACAGTACTTTTCTAGGCTGTGGGAAAATGACAGCAATTTTTTGGCACCCTGTTGCAAAGAACGGTTTGGTGTTTTGGACTGAAATTTAGAGAGAACGCAGCCGACATCTCACAGATGTGTCTTTCAGTATTTTGATGAAAAAATATTACACGGCGGCAAAGTTACAGCACTCCAAAGTTGATGCTTTTTCCCATCGGATAACATTAGGGCGTCCAACGCATTGCAGCAATCCATTGGCGCCCTGCTGCAAAATAACGGTTTGGTCTTTTGAGCTGAAATTTGGAGGGAAGACAGCCAACATCCCACAGATGTGGCTTTTAGTAGTTGATGAAAAAATATTACAGGGAGCCAAAGTTATGGTACTCCGAACTTCTCTTTTTGTCCCATAGGATAACATTATGGAGTTTGCTGTGCCTTTCAGGGCCCGTATCTCGGAAACGGTGTGAGATATGGACTTTTTGTTGGAAAAAAGCTTAGCCCCAGTACAAAATTAGCCAGGAAAGTCATAAATCATATGACTTTTAAATTTTTTCCTACGTCATACGTTTCCTGAGATATAAGCAATTTAGTATTCCAACTCCTCATTTTCTGCTCCGAGACCCATTATTATGCATACTTTCTTTGTACTCACTGTCTTTCTCTATGAAGCTTTTGGGAAAAACCAGCCCGTGCGCTTACATTACTGTTACCGTTGCCCTTTCCACTTGCGGTTCCGGACCCCTTTCACTTACCGTTCACGTCTATGCCACCATGTGCGTTATCCTTTGCGTTTTCATTTGCACTTGCGTTTCCATTATTTTTTACCATTTGTGTCTACAGTACTGTTTCTCTTTCTGTTTCGCTTTGCGTCACCATGCCCATTACCATTTGCATTTGCGGGCACCATGTTACTATGTGACAAGACATCACGTGGCCGGACGTTCCGTCTACACCACCGTGTCGTTACCCTTTCTATTCTCATTCGCGCTTGCGTTACCATGTGTGCCACTGTTAGCACTTCTGTTTGCATTGCTGTTCCTGTTACTATGCCACAAGACATCATGTGGAGGAGCACGGGGCCCGCCGCCGCATTACATTCACTATTTCTCGTTATCATTCTCAAAAAGAAGGGAAATTAGAGGCAAAAAACTCTGTTTAATGCATTAGTTAGGGTTGTTCCACAGCGACAAAAGTGAGGAAATTCGCTGTTAGGGTTGAAAACCCCTTGGACCCGGCCACCCCCAACCCGGCATTGGGGGTGCGATTAGGTATTCGATCCCAACTCTCACCCCATTCTCCTATACCTGCTTCTTTACACATGTGATGGTGTGAGAGTTAGGGCTGATTTACCTCAATGCGCACCCCAATGCCGGCTGGGGGTGGGATGGGGTCCAAGGGGGTTTCAACCCTAACACCAAAGTTCTCACTTTTGTCGCTGTGGAACAACCAACTGATGCATTAAACAGAGTTTTTGCCTTATATATATATATCTACATATATATATATATATATATATATATATATATATATACATATATATATGTATATATGTATGAGACATATGTAGCGGTAACCAACTACAGGGTGTGCGGTTCTGGGGATTAATCAACAACCCAGGTGCATTGTGAGGCACAAGGCCACAGGCGAAAGTGCTGTCACAGTGCCCGGGTGTTGATTAATCCTCAATAACCGCACACCCCTGGTGTGGGTTGTTGCGCTTTATAACATGGGGTATCACCACAGGTGAAACAAGCATGAGGGAAGCATGATTAAGTCCTCAAACATAAAAAGTATTTTATGTGTTCTTCCACCTGCACAAGTACTGTGTTGCTGACACTGATATATATATACTGCTGACACTGCTCAGTAATTCACCATACAGTTTATATCATCATGCTTGTGCTGTCAGGCACATTATTATAATAGAAAGACCACTTGGGGTCCTGGCAGCTTTGATGCACACAGTGACAAACTGTTGCTCCCTGACAGTGTATAGGAGTACTATCGTCCCACACCCCTCAGTAGCCCCCATTACACCAAGGTTTAACAGCAATAGTTGCACGTGGCAGGAATGGTTACTATATGCCTCATACCACTCACCTACTGACAAGTAACTCACAAGTCATAGGTTTCTATGGTGAATCTTTCTGATTTGTTGAGAGGAACTCTACAAGCTGTTTATCACTGTCATAATGTCACCAGTGTCAAACTTGTACAGTGTACACCGATCAATGCCACCAACACACGTTTATATGTAAAAAGCAGACAGATGAAATTGACAGTTGGCAGCTGTGATACCAGTTATCAAGCACTTTAATTATTGGGCTTCCTTTGTACCATAGGAAAATCCTGGATGATGTGCCATTACAAAGGACAGTTCATTATGGCAAACAAGAGCACATTTTCCCTCACACTGCTCATGCGATACTGGACTTTGGCCCTTCCTAACTTGATGATTGCTCACTCTTGCCTTCCACCACTACAATCAACCTCCAGAGGAAGTAGCGTTAACTTGTTTAAAACAAAAGCTAATGTAAATGGCATGGGTGCAAAAACAATGTTTTACAAATGCCAAAATAAACATTTCAACTGAGGATGAAAAGAAACCAGAGCAATGCTGCAATGGAGCCTATAATATTTTATGTAATTGCTGTGTCTAAAAAGGTTAACCCAACAATTATATAAAATTACATTATGGGTCGTGTGTCAACTTGAACTTTACACAAATGTTATTCATTAACCCTCGAGATTAGCTTTTGAGTTTAATGTAGCATCTAACCCCTCTGGTGTGTGTAAACTTCTAGTTACACGCGCTGACACATATTTTTTTGTATTTATTATGTCACTTAGTACACCATGTAGTGAAAACCAATAATTGCTTTTTTTTTTTCACACAGGTTACATACAAAAATTGACCGACAAGGTTTTTTATTTACGTGCGGAGTACCCCAGTTACAGGCTTGCAGGACTGAATAATCCTGACCGTCATGTGCCCCCTCCCGTTGCATCTAAGTTTGAGAAGCAAGAGAAATCAAAATTGGTATCTGAGCACAGAAGTCGTTTCAGTAAGACTTGAAATTAGTGTCAGAGGCTGATTTCCATAAAGTGCAGTCAGAGAAAAATATATATTGGGTTGCACAGTGACTGCATCAATATTTTTTCTTAATTTGTGCCAAACAAAGGTTTCTGCTCACTAACATTGTGTGTAAAACATGCAGTGACTATCATTTTTTCAATCTTGATTATCATCATATAAAATGCAATGTGCAGGTCAACAGACAACATGATGTCACTGCTTAGTGAACTATTTATGTAACATTCTGTGTTGATTACGGATTGCTTGTAATTTGGTGCAAGATGACTGCGGCAGTGGAATAACACTTGTATGGTTACTTACGTCACTTTAGTCACAGTAATACATTGTGATACTAGGTTTGTTGTTACATTTCATTTGCATGCATATCCTCAGTATGGGTATAATAAGTATCCTGCATATAGTTGAACCAAATCATTACATGGTTGTTTTTAGTGAATTATTGCATCTTTCATATTAATCATTTATTAACCTGTGCTATGGTGAAGTAATGGAATACTTTTTTGGCAACTTGGGAGGCATTTTCAACAAAGATGATGTCAGCTCATCTGACATGAGCTGGCACACCTCTCTTATGTGACCACCTGCTACTTTGAAAGTCTGTAGCTGTGCAATGACAGCTATGCTTGGCCAAGCACATACCATGAATTCTGGGACCCATGTGTCCACCAGCTGTCAAGACAATGTTGCACAGTGCACCATTCACAGCTTGCTGTCTCTGTCCTGGTAACCACAAAAAATACAGTAAAATTCAACACATCAGCCATCATGTCACAAGTGTGGGGTCACACTAACCCACCTGGTATGCACATTTGTATAGGTATAGTAACCTACTACCATCGTAAAATGACAGCAGAATATGCCTACCATTCTTTTGAATCTGCTGTATTTTGATGACTGACGGACAAGTTTTGCTGTCCACTACTCCCCTCCCCCTTTTGCTTATACTGATCCCAGTCCAAGATGTGCCTCCTGCATTGGACCTGGTCTGATTTCCACGCCCACTGTACCTGTCCCAGCTCCTGTTATGCCGTCCTCAGTCTCTGCCTCCATGAGCTGGCTAGGCATCGCTTTCCATGGTTACAACACCCTTTCACTGAAATAACACGTCCTCCTCTCTCCTCTGAGCACACACGCATCCAGCTTAAACCCATTCCCTCTAGCTTCCTCCTTTGGAACATCATGACTGTGCCCCCCTTATTGATCCCCTTTATATACTTTAAGATCTGTATAATGTCCTCCTGTCCCTTCTGTACTCCATGGTGTATGTATTGAGCTCCTTGAGCCTCTCCTCATAGGTCCTCTCACACACCCAACTGTTCATTTTGTTTGCCATGCTTTGGACCCTGTCTAGGACTATAATATCCATCTTTAAATGTGTTCCCCAACACTGTACACAATACTTGAGGTGTGGCCTAACAAAGCAATTGTACATGGGAATGATCAATTGTGCATTTGTGAAGGTAATCCCCCTTGCCGATGCATACCAGCATCCTATTTGCCCTTGATGATGCGCTCCCACAGGTGTCTCAGTTGACCCTCATCAGCCCTTCCCTGTGGTGTCTCCCCACATCCAGCTCCTATCAACTCCCACAATCTTGATGTCGAATGTATACAGTTATCTGTTGTCCATGGCCACCTCCTATACCCTTGTCCTGTCCCTCTTAATCCTCCACACCCCAGTATCCATACCCACAGCCTAGTCCTTGTTCACCTTATCCTCCTTTTTCCTCTCCTCCCTACTCCTGTACAACATCCTGTTCTGGTCCTCCCCTATTGTTAAACATTTTCAATCCCTGCATCTTGCCACTTCTGTCTTCCTATCTGTGTCTTCCTCAACTTCACCATCAACAGCATCATCATCATCATCATCATCGTCATTCACCTCCCTCCACCCCCCTTCTCTAGCAGCTTGTATATAGGGTTAAAATAATTTGTGAGCTATACCCCATCCAGCAATACCCACCCTTCCCTACGTCCCCTCTTGGTTCCCTGTGGACAACCAAAGTCTGTTTCCTAGTGCTGTGTGAATGCCCACCTTTTGGTTCCCTATGGACAGCTGCAGCACAGTATCATGGCTGCACCACCCTGCAGTCCCACCCACATCCCAAACATATGACCGCTTTAGTGACTCACACGACACCAACAACTCAATCATCCATTTCACTGATGTTACCACCATGTCAGCACAGACTATAACCCAGATGTCAACAATGAATTTTACTGCATACAGTTTATATTCACGCCTCCTCATGTTATTTTTTGTCATGGTAAAACATGCTGTTGATGTTAAACTTATTTATGCCATTTGAGCATTTGAATGTGTAACCCATATCCCTCAGTGTTCACAATCCCAGATATATTAGCTGTCATCATATGGTTCCCCTGCAGGCACAACAACTTTTGGTTCCCATTCTATGGACTCCTTACACCGTTCCCTTGTCCTGTTGCATGTAGTGCTATAGTTTTGTACACCTCAAGAGAGCACATCACTCCAAGTTGTGAAATTGTGAGTTATGAAATGAATGCATAACTTGAATGTGTTTCAAAAGTTTAGTGGTTCATATACATACTTCTCAGATAGTCATTGAGAAGTAACATGACTTTACAGTTTCTTGCAGCAGTGTCAGTGAACTGGGTGGATAACTGATTTTGTAACAGTAACTGTCCTTATTGAAAAACCATTGTGCAACACTTTCAAGTATAACATTAACCGTTTCAATATAAATTTTATTTCATGTATTACTACATGTCCTTTCACTTTATTGTGCAACAAACCACAACTTTTAAATGTATCAGCGGTGCCTGACATGAACATTAACTGTTCACCAAATAGTTCAGCACATGGGCACTATGAAGGTTAGCAGGTAATGCTGTTCTCTACCTAGGAAAAAGAGAAAGATATGGTACCAGTGTTATCAACATATAATGTTAACAGTTTAGAATTAACACATTAATAGTAAAGCAAACAGACATTCATTTATTGTGGAAGATTACTGTGGGAAGCAACAACTCAGACACAGAGAGTTTCAGCTTTAGAACACATTAGCAGGGTAACGTCGCAACCTGTACAGACTGACAGGCATCATGGGTGTGCCTTTGGATTGCCGACTGTAATGGCTCATGCCATTCCACCACCACCCAACCCTGCAGCCAGTCACAGGCATTGGGGTGTGCAAAGGACTGTTGACACCACAGTTCACCCCATTGTCCTGTATTGAACCCATTTCAGCACTCGCCCTTATGGAATGGGGTGACTGTAAAGCCAAACACCCCAAGGCACACCTCAACACTTGTCAGCATCTGCAGGATAGAGTGAGGTGAAATGGCATGAACGTTATGGGCGACAACCAAAATGCATACCACAATGCCTGTGCCTGTCTGTCTCTGCATGGTGGAGGTGGTGTTGGCGTGAAGTTCAATACTTCACTGCCATTCCTACTCTGCATCTGTCCAAGTCCTGCATTGTCTATACCACTGGGTGCACTTGGACCCTACCAAGGGTGTCACTGCTTGTCATCTTTTTATATCATTGAAACAGTATCCCAAAACTAGTATTTTAATTAAGTGACATACAGATGTCTGTAACATCATAGCATAGTAACACAAAATGGAACAGCTATGTAAATAACTTAATATGTATGTTTTGTAAACAACTGAAGCTGTCCATGTCTACCAACCTACCTATAAAATTCCTAAAAACCTTTGTAGGTCTCAGAGAGGAATTTAGCCCTAATGGCACATACAGCACAGGAGTGGCAAGACTTTGTGCTTACCTCTTCCTAATTTCTGCCAAATCCAGTACACAAATTTTGGCATGCCATGACACGTGAGAAGCCTGGAAAATAAGTAAAATTTCAAGTAGTGAAAACTGGATAACAAAGTGTAGAGTGACACTACATTATACAGCACATACAGCAGCAATGCCTATGCAGTGACTGGTCAGTTGAGAATCCACCATTTGAAACAATGATGATTTCTGTAAAAAATGAAGTATGTGACTAAATGAAAAATGATTCTGTATTATTTTAGTATTGGTCATTATTAGACTGGAGGGACAGGGTAGTGTGGAAGGGGAGGGGCATCAGTCTATATCAGGGATTAAATAAGTTGCACAATGGAGGAGTCAGAGGAAGGGCATGAGGAGGAAGCATTATGAATTCAGTCAAGGTCCACTACAGACACAGATGTTGTGTTGGTGGTGGTTTAAGGACAAGGACCTCTTCTCACAAGTATTGAAAGATGTGGGAAAAGAAAGGTGGTGATTGTGGTTGACTTCAGCTTGCCCAAGATGGAGTGGAGCACACCATCCACAACATGTGGTGAAACTAAAGAGATCAAATAAGGCATGCAGACTGTGGGTTCCTGACTCAGGATGTCACTGAACAAACAATAGCTGAGGACATTTTTGATATGCTGCTCACAAATGAGGAGAATGTACATGAAATAATGATTATACAGAACCTGCCTGTCAGTCACCATTGTACAGTTTGGTTGCCCTTTGATATGCACTGGCAAAGAATGAAGAGTAATACCAAAAATTAGATTTCAATTGGTACGAGGCAGTGTATCCTGATGGCATGCACCCAAGGGTGCTTAAGTAGATGGCTGGAGTTGTTGGCGGGCCACTGGAACACATGGTTAGCACCTCCCTTGTAATGGGTTGTGTGCCTCAGGACTGCATGGTGGCCTTACACCACAGTGGTCCTAGGGATTATCCCGGACATTAATGGTCTGTAAGTCTCACTTCAGTACTCTGAAAGGTTATGGAGACTATGCGAAGAGATGTGCCGGTGAGCTGCTGTAAGCTGTGTCTGTTAGAAGTCTTCAAGAGGCAACATCCAGGTTATCCCCATCAATGCTATTGATTTGGTTCACATCCCTCCATGCAGTGCTGCCTTTGTTGCACTTGACCTCCATCTCCACCCGGCTAGGAGTCCCCAGTTGAACACAGCATAGAATACATTCCCACAGTAGTACAATCTTCCCAGTCCTCCATGCTAACTTTCCTATTTTCCCTAGTATTGCATCTTGGAGTTCCATACCAACCACCATGCTCCTGGTTGTATGTGACTGTGTTGGTCATTAACATTACCACAAAACACCATAGGGGTTATTAACAGGGACCAGTGGGGGGATGCCTCAGACCTCTCCCACTTTTCCCAAAGCACACTGTGTTCTGCACTGAACTGCACTGAAGTGCCAGCAGTTAGGGCAGCATTGCATCCTCCACAATGTCCCAAATCAGACTTCCACTTCACAGCAACTGCTCTGCACTACTACTAGACTGACTGCAGACAGTGGTTGGTTGATGTGTCCTGTCATCACTAAGTGTTGTGATGACCGGTGTTCCAATATGTTCTTTAATGGGACAAGTATTGATTTTGATCTTCGTTTGACATTTTGATGACACACAATAGTGATATGACTGATTGCTGATGAAAGCATCATGAGTACAAAGGTGGATGGCATAATGGTTTTGTTCACAGTGAAGGAGGGTAGTACAAAGCTGGACAGATGTCTCCACTTCCTGAAGAGTGACATGAACTTACTGGGTTTACTGCAGTGTACAAACAGAATGGTGACCCATGATCTACTTGATTTACCATACAAAAGTAAACACCAGTACAGCAACAGATATGTTACAGAAGGCCTTTTGGTGATTTTGGACCTATCGGGTATTTCGAGTGAGTGCGGCGGATCAGGGGATCTCATTCTTGCCTATAAAGGTTATGGGTGATGCCCTGGATCAGATTCACACCTGTTAGTGTTCAGCCACTCACTCAGCGCCCAAGATCTTCATGGTTTGATGGTACTTTGAAGGAGCTGAGGAGAGTAGGATGAAGAGCTAGGGAGAGCTTGGCGAATGTCGGCCTGGATGCTGGCAGACTTAGATTGATAGAACCATTTAGAGTCTATCAGTCAGCAATCACCATAAGAGGCAGAATTCCTGTCAGGGAGATTGCTGCTTGCGTGAGAATCAGCCAGCCAAACTCTTTCAGACTGTCGGCAGATTGTGCAATCCACTCTGTCTGCAGTCTGGAAGAGAGATTTTCACAGATGAAGTGTGATGAGCTTGCTCGATTCTTCACAGATAAGATCGCCAGCATCAGATCGGGCATCCGTCCTGCTCTCTCTTTAGGGAGTTGTGGTGGTCGCCGAGAGGAAGCAATCCCTTTTGTCTCCTGGTCTGACTTTAGTAGGCCGGCATTCACGGATGTTGTGAGGTTATCAGACTGTACGACCAACCAGCTGTAGTTTGGATCCAGGCCCTACACCACTGTTACTAAGTTGTGTATATATTATGTGCCCGATTCTTGCTGAAATTGTCTGGAAATCTTTCAAGCAAGGGGGTTTCCCCACCCCCTTAAAGGAGGCAGTCGTTCAACCACTCCTTAAAAAACCTTCACTGAATCCAAACATCCCAGCTAACTACAGACCAATCTCTAACCTGCCCTTTGTAGGTAAGGTTTTTGAAAAGGTGGTTGCGATACAGTTGGACAACCATCTTATGAATCACAACATCTATGAAGCTCTCCAGTCAGGGTTTAGGAAAAGACATAGCACTGAAACTGCCCTTGTCTGGGTATTAAATGATCTCCTAATTGCGAGAGATCGAAAGGCTCATACTATTCCAGTCCTTCTTGATCTCTCTGCAGCATTTGATACTGTGGATCATGGTGTGCTGTTGGAGCGCCTGCGCTTCCTTGTGGACTGTCTGGTACAGTTCTACATTGGTTTCAATCTTTCCTCACGGGTGGACTCAGAGAATTACTATGGGGATTTACTCCTCTGATACATCTCTGTATCCTGTGGGGTACCACAGGGCTCCATCTTGTTGCCCATGTTGCTCGCAGTCTATATGCTGCCATTAGGAGATATCATTAGGTGTTACAGTCTGGATTTTCACTGCTATGTAGATGATACCCAGCTGTATTTGTCCTTTACTCCAAGTCAGGATGATGTAATCCCTCTGCTTAACAGCTGTCTAGCCGAAATCAATGACTGGATGAGCACCAGCTGGCTGAGGTTAAACCCGGATAAGACTGAAGTGTTGGTTGTGGACCCAGGTCGCCTTGAGGCGGGTCATAGGGCTGAAGTACCATCAGGTCTTTGGCTTGGTGGTGTCCAGCTCTTGACCTCAGGCCAGGAGCATAACCTGGGCGTTATTGTTGACAGCGGTTTGACTCTGAAATCACAGGTGTCAGCCATTGTTAAGTCCTCTTTTTTCCATCTGAGGAATATCGCCTGGGTGAAACACCTGGTTCCTCTGGCTGACCTTCCTACTCTGGTCCATGCCTTTGTGACTACTTGCCTTGATTTTTGCAACTCCCTTTACTTGGGGCTACTGGGGGTTGAAATTTTCTGTCTGCAGCTAGTGCAGAACGCAGCAGCCAGGCTTTTGACTGGAACATCTAGGTATAGTCATATTACACCTGTTCTGTGTGGGTTGCACTGGCTGCCGGTATGATGGAGAATCACCTTCAAGGTCAGGTTACTGACCTATAAAGCCCTACATGAACAGGAACCGCAGTATCTGAAAGATATCCTTTCTCCCTACTGCCCCTCTCGCTCACTCCGATCCGCTGACGAGGGATTGCTAGAGATTCCCAGTGTTCATTTGAAAACATCTGGAGCTCTAGCATTTTCTTATGCAGCTCCTGCCCTGTGGAATTCTCTACCTCGTCGGACACGTAGCTGCCTGACTGTGAAGAGTTTTAAAACAGAGTTGAAAACATTTTTATTTGTAAAAGCTTATGGCCTATGATTTTATATTGTTAATATTATATTTGTTTGTTTATTATTATTTACAAAGTGCTTGGATCTTTGGAAAAGCATTTTTAAATACATTTTTACTTACTTTACTTACATTTTTTTTACAGATCACTGCAACGAAGGGCAGTCAAACATTGAAGTATGTTCCATCTGGTGGTGTCAAAGCTCGATTTTCCAGAGGGACACTGACATACCCAACCAGTGTACACAGGGGTGTACAGGTTTCTATATCTTCCTCTCCCATGGTATCAGTTGGTACTCAGTATGATGCGCCACAAGTAGAAGTAGACCCAACTGATGCAACTGAGAGAATGTCAAGTTCTGCATGTGCCACAGAAGATGATCACTCTGAGTTTCATGATGATTCAGAAGAGGACCCAGATTGGGAGGTACCTCATTTTGTGGACTCTGATACTGGTGAGGAATCTGACTATTGCAATGAGGAGGTTTATACTGAAAGGTATATTTTCCTTACATTGTAATGATCATCTAACTATGCACATCAACAACCTTTATTGGGGTCATTAATACATTGCCCAGTTAGTGTTAACAAGAGATCAGTGCCTCCTATAAGTGACCTACTGTAAATTCACACATGATCCATGATTAACCATCAGGATGCAGTAGAGGATATCACCCCTTACCTCATGTGAGACCTCATGAGTACTGTGCAAGCGCAGGTGCATCACTGTGCCACCACGGTCATAGGCAAGAGTAACATCTCCAGGTGTGGATTTGTTGCTTTCTCCAACTTTCTTCTCTGAAGCCCATCACAGGTCGCTGCTCATGTCAGTCCAATTTATATTGAGGTGCATAGATAGTCAAGCTTGCTCAGCTGACTGATCAACTCCTGACCCTCTCCTGAGTTGAGCATCCTGTGCTGCACTGGCACCATCCATCTAGGGATACTGTTTACCAAGACATTCATTTAAAATATGGTGTGTAAAACAAGATCTGCCATGTGTGATTGTATGTACTAACATACTAACATACTAAAATGCCAGCAGAATAGACCTAATGGTCTTTTGTGTCTGCTCGTTTGGTCAGCCCCCACCCTGGGTGCTGACCTTGCTGTCCCCTCGCCTTCTCTGGCTTCTCCTTCCCAGTTCGGATATTCTTGCTGCATTGGATTTTGCTTCCAGAACCCTTCCCTGTACCTGTCCCACCCCTCTTGAACCCCTCCACTGTCTCTGCCTCCACCAGCCCCTAGGTAGTGCATTCCATGGCTCCACCACCCTCTCAGTGAAGTAGCACCTCCTCCTTTCTCCCTGAATCTTCCTCCTCCAGCTTCCACCCATGCCTCTAGTGGCCCCTTCCTCCTTCCTTCGAAGCACCCTGACTGTTCCTCCCTATTTACCCTCTTCATGTACCTGAAGACCTCTATCATGTCCCCGGTCCTTCTCTCTTCCAATGTGTACATATTTAGCTCTGAGCCTCTCCTCATAGGTCCTGTCCCCAAGCCCCAAATCATTTTGGTTGCCCTCCTCTGGACCCTCTCCAGGAGGTTAATGTCCCTCTTTAAGTGTGGCCTCCAAAACTGCACGCAGTACTCCAGGTGCGGCCTCACCAAGCAGTTATACAGAGGGAGTATCACTTCCTCCTTCTGGAGGTGATCCCCAGCGATGCATCCCAGCATCCTGTTGGCCTTGGCTGCTGCCCTCCCACAAGTCTCAGAGTTGTTCATCTTGACATCCACCACCACCCCAGGTCCCTCTCAGCCATTGAGACTTGTAGTATTCCCCAGGGTGTACACTTGGCCTGGGTTTCTGGCCCCCAGGTGGAGTACCTTGCATTTCCCTGCATTGAACCTCAGCTTCCACTTTCTAGACCATCTTTCCAGAGCCTCCAGGTCCCCCTGCAGGGCCACCCTCCCCTCCTCCCCATCCACCACCGCCCCCAGTTTCGAGTCATCTGCAAAGAGACTCATCTCACTCCTGATTCCTGTCCTTATGTCAGATACGTAGGCGTTGAACAGAAGGGGCCCAAGGACTGATCCCTGTGGGACCCCACTAATGACCCTCCTTGGGGATGAGACTATCCCACCAACTACGACCCTCTGGGTCCGGTCCTGGAGCCAATTGCCTATCCATCTGATCATCTGGTTTCCCACCCCCATTTCTCCCAGCTTATCCAACAGGCCCACGTGAGGAACAGAGTCAAATGCCTTGCTGAAGTCTAGAAAGAGGACATCCACTGGTCTACCCAGGTCCAAGGCACTTGTCACCCAGTCATAGAACTCCACCAGGTTTGTCTGACACGATTTCCCCGGGATGAATCCATGCTGTCTATCGTCCAGGCACCCTGACTTATCCAGGTCCCCCCTAGCCTCTCCTTGACAATGCCCTCCATCACCTTGCCCACCACCGATGTCAGGCTGACAGGCCTGTAGTTCCCTGCCACCTCCCTTGATCCCCCCTTGTGGATAGGCACTACATGCGCCACCTTCCAGTCTTGGGGCACCCACCCTGTCCTCAGAGAGATGGTGAAAAGCTCTGCCAGGGGTTTCGCCAGGACATCTGCAAGTTCCTTCAGCACTCTGGGATGTAATTTATCCGGCCCGTGCTTTCTCCGTCTTAAGGGAGCTGAGGGCTTCCCTCACTCTCTCTGCTGTGATTTCCACTTCTGGTACCTCTTCTCCCTGCTTAGCCCTCCCCCCACCTGCCAGTGATGCCCCCTCCCCAGACCTGCCGATCGGTAAGGGTCCCCCCCTCCTCAGTATCTCTGTCTCCTCCCATGTATGATGCAGCACCCCCATTTTCCCTGGTGAAAACTGAGGTGAAGTACTCATTTAGTACCTCAGCCTGCTCCCCCGGGTCTTGTGCCCATCTCTCCCCTGATTTAATCCTGCTAATCTGCCCCTTCACCCTTCGTTTTTCCCCAATGTATCTAAAGAACCCCTTGTTCCCTCTCCTAATTTCCCTGGCCAGGTTCTGCTCCTTCCTTGCCTTAGCCGCCCTCACCACTCTAGTGGCCCTTCTAGCCATCAGCTCGTACTCCCCTCAATCCCTTTCACTCCTTGAGCACTTGAATTGCTTATAGGCTGCTTTCTTTCCCGCACCACCTCCTGGACCTCCCTGGTCCACCAACAGGGTTTTTGGGCCCCTACCCATTTTCGTTCCTTACTTGCACAGGTGCTGGTAGCATCCTGCACCCTCTCCTGATGATTTCCCACCTACTATCAGCGTCCATGTCTGACCCAATCCCATCCAAATGCTCCTTAAGGATCCTTCCCATTTCCTTAAAATCCGCCCCCCAGTCGGTTACTTACGTCCCTTGTGCAGTCTATCTTATCACAGTACTGCCCTACGATGAGCAGTACTGTGATGCTTATCTGGTAAACAAATTGTCACTGATCTTGTATCATTATTCAGGTGTTGCTGGGCACTCATTTCATTTTTGTTGTACTACTTCTGTTTTGTTTCCTTATTTTTCTGTTCAACAGCTGCGCTGAGCTCAAAGTGGACAGTCCACCGCACAAGCAGCGTACTTTCATGGTTTTTGAGAGAGCCCTGGTTCAGCTGCTGCAAGTATGCTTGATATGCTTCTCCACGGGGAAGGTTTGCCTTCGACGGATGATTGGTGGACTTGCAATATTTGAAATGGTTTGCAGCAATGGACATAGGTGTTGTTGGGAGACACAGCCATGGTTAGGGACTTTTCCGGTTGGTAACCTTCTTACTGCGACTGCCATATAGTTCAGTGGTGGTAGCCCAGTGCGTATTTTAAACTTCCTGTCACATCTACATATGCCAAGAATAGCAATCAGGACATACCTTCTAATGCTGTCCAGTTATCTGGTTCCATCTGTCCGACTGTGTCTGGGGAAGACATCAGGGGCCTTACTGACTACGATGAGGAGAGAGGTACAGCTAAACTCGGTGGCAATGCACGTTGTTGTTCACCCGGACACACTGCGAAATTTGGTTCATATTCCCTGATGGACTTAGTGCACTCCAAGATTGTTGATATGCAGCTGATTCAGGTGATTGAACAAGTCCTTATTGTCGTCATCACTACAGTGCTGTCCTCTGTGTCCTATGATGCATTATTGCGCAATAATATTGACATCATCATATCTTTATTTAGAGTAATGAAGTAGCAAGCTCCATTGTTATGGAGCTTGAGGGACTGAAGTGTGCTGTACAAAAAGTGAAATCAGCAGGAGTGAAGATTGAGTGTCTTACAACAGACTGCCATGTTGGAGTTAAAAAGCACATGCGTGAACAGGAAAAAGAGATACAGCACTGGTTTGACGTCTGGCACGTTGCAAAAGGTTTAGTCCAATGATTGTTACTTGTTGTATCTTAATTTTCGTTCACATATTTCATTAAAAAGTCCCACATTTGTAACATACTTTTCCACTCCATTTTCAGTTTGCATCGTGCTTTTAAGATTACCTTTTTTTATGTAAGTATTTTGTTACAAGTACCATCTGTTACTATCATGTATGCTGTGCACAGAAGTATGAGAAACGTGTATTGTACCACGTCATTACATATTAATAAGGTCTCCTTTCATTGTAGGCATCTGCAATAAACTTGAAACAAAGTCAAAAAGGAGAGACTGTGCATTGCTAGCTACATGGGCCAAAGGGATCAGCCACCACCTGTACTGGTGTGCTTGAACCAGTGGTGGAGTAGGGAATAGTAGTGGCAAAGTGGAAGTCGATTGTAAATCATGTTTCTGACATTCACCATAACCACAGTGAGCTGTTCCCAAATTGTGAACATGGACCACTAGCAGATCGTCAAATGGATTGAGAGAGGTGATAATCACATTAAGCGCTGTGATGTCATTGTCTAAAGTGCATGATGCAGTTACATTCATTGTACCAACATTTGGATATTTCATCTGAATGTCTATCACAGAGTTAAAGGCTTTCTGGTGGTAGGACACTTGTTCACAGACTTTCAGACCTGTTGCGTCATTGTAATGTAGTCTGTAATCAAACTTTATAGAAGCAGTAATAACATGCACTGTTGTCCATGGCTGGCTTATGTTACATTAAGTAGGTGGACAGCACTTTGTGATTATGCAAACAACGACCTATGTCTGTGAAACAGATTTAAATCAGGTCCCAATCTGGTGGCAATTAATAGTGCACGTAGGTGATCATCTTGACTTGGTTTGCTTTTTACCATTAAAATAGCTGTGCATGTCCAATAATCAATGTGGGACCATGTGATATACATTGTCACTTGCAAATGTTTCAAAAGGTGGTAATAAGTTTGCTTTTGTTGATTCCTGTGCCATGACAAACATGGTGTCCATGCTGTCTATACTGCACATTGATTACTGAACCTTTTCCATTGCATGTCCCTTACTGGTAACTTCCTACTTACATGTTTCTTTTCAATATTATCTTGCTGTAGGAAGTCGTGCTCACAAGGAATTGGAAATTATATGTAACAACAACCTGCTTATGAAGGATATTGGGAAATTGTCACCATCCGAACAAACATCTGCACTAGAGTCGTTCCACAAAGTAGTAATTTTCTTTGCACCAAAAATGACACATTACTTCTACAACAGCATGGAGGCCAGGTATGTGATGTTCATACTGTTATTCACTATATAGATAATAAAGAATGGGTCAGTGTGTGTTAACTACAAATTTATATACACCCATGGGGTTAAATGCTACATAAAAGAATATGGTGTGTGTAAACTTTGGGTGGGATATTCAAAGGAGTTGCGCGCGCACAGTGTTACCATGCGCATCCACTGCTGCACCATAGTGATATTCAAAGGGGATGGTGCCATGCAGATCCCGAGGCGCCAGGGTGCACCAGTAATGTATACAGCGCCAGTGCAAGGGTCGTGCCCATGCATATTCCGCACATCCCGATATTGGCCTGGGATGTGCGGTGCATATGCTGGAGCAACCCCTACTTGCACCGCACGATGGTGCTCAAAGTTGAGTCAAAAGGATATAGAAGCAAGGGTTGGCCACCCACAGGTGAGCTGCTGTATTGCAGGGTGCAACACTGCAGCCACCAGCCGTGGGTGGCAACCCGAGGGCCAGAGACCGTCGGCGTCGCACCCTCCCACCCCATGCCCGATCACGTGCATAGGTACATTTAAATACACTTCCAATATCCCTGGTGGTCCAGTGGACTGCTTTCAGCCCGATCGCGGGCATAGGTACAGTGTAAAGCATGTCCAATATCCGTGGTGGTCTAGTGGACCACTTCCAGCCCGATCGATGGGCATTAATATAAGTAAATGCATCTTCAATTATCCCTGGTGGTCCAGCAGTACCCCCTCCCACCCGCCCACTGGGCCCATACGGCTCCCCAGGTCAGCGGCGGTGGCAGCTCCACCATAAGCAGCCAACCGCCGACTGAGGCTGCTATTTGGTATGCTGTACTCCCATTGGTCCATGGCGTGGGCCAATGGGCATCTGAACTGTACCGTGCTACTGATCCTGATATGTAGAATGGAGCCATTCACATATTTGGACTGTCTAGTATGGTATCGGTCTGTATGCCCATTGGTCCACACTGTGGACCTATGGGCGTACAGCCATACTGTACACAGTCAGTTGGTGGTTGGCCAGGCGGCTTACGGGTGGGGAGCCGCCTCCCGCTGACTGGGGTAGCAGGGTGGCGGGGCTCAGCGGCAGGTGGGAGGGGGTACCGCTGGACCACCAGGGATAATTGAAGATGCATTTATTTATACTAATGCCCATGACTGGGCTGGAAGCGGTCCACTGGACCACCAGGGATACAGGACATGATTTAAAATATACTTATGCCCACGATCGGGCATTGGGGCACTGTGATGCAATGTGCAGGGGGTGTCGCTCCCTGACAACTGCTGCCTGGCAGGGCGCAAGTCGCAGGAGATCGCTGCACGTGCATGCAATTGGGGCCATAATGACATGCTAATGGCCCCAGTTGCACCTTGCATGCATTATGGCCCCATTTGCATATCCACCGCTGAATACCGTGGTTCCTGCACCTAGCACAACCGCACTTGTGCTGGCGCATCCCCCTGCTCCACTCCTTCCACTTACGCTGTTGCAGTGCCACTGCACCATGTGCAATGCAGGAGGCAAGTTGCAATATTTAATGGTGCTGAGCCATGGCACAGCTCCATTGAATATCGCCCAGTCCACGCCCTGGCGCATCCAAGTTGCACTGGGCCCAGCTTGCTCCCCTGCCTGGCACATTTTTGAATATCCCACCCTTTGATTCTACATAAACCGAGTCATATTTAGTGTCATATAATTGCTGTGTAGATTTGGTTTGCCACAGCAATTATATAACATTGGTGTTTATCATCTCAGCAGTGGACGAGTCGACCCTCTCTCAGGGCAATGGTTATGGTTTACGCTGTTCTGTGATGGTCCAGTGATTGTCTTGTTGTTTCTGCTCTACCATGTGACCCTTCCTCTACCTACATTGCCCTTTTGTTTTTCACTATTTATAATATCTTCAACAGTGTGGTGATGCATACAATCAAATCAGACAAATGTCAGTGCCACAGCAATTGTCACTTCAAATATATGGATTGACAAACTATGTCCATGAAGTACACATACAAAGTCGATGGGTGAGGTACATTGTATGATTATTCATAGTAAGTACATTTTTTTTCTGTCATTGACAGATTGCTGATTGCAGCCCTTCATTTTAATGAAAACTCAGAGAGGGTGCAGGGAGTACGTAGAGATGGTCAGGCCATGTGGGGAATATCATTTCCAAAAGCAAGAGGTGGCGCCCCCATCATAAAGGAGATCAAAGTTCCCATTACATTTGGTAAGTATATATATATATATATATTATGGTAGCACAGTAGTGCTACCACAGTTAGGATTGAGGAGTCATTTACATGTTAAACCTAAAATGTTGCACCTTAATAACTTTGCAACCATGCAATAGATTTGCCTGAAATTTGGAATACATGATCAAGACCCATACGCCTTGGGATCCACCAAGTTTCGTATCGGTCAGGTATATGGTTGCGGAGTTATTAAGCGTGATCTGCGTGTGCATTTATGCTTTTTTTGGAATTCTATGGTCACGCCTACAGGTCACACGGTTTGCGCGACTGGTCCGAAATCTTCAGGGAACATGCGGCCGGGGTCCCTGATGTGCCTTTCAAAGATTTTTGTGAAAAAATATTAAACAGTTCAAAAGTTATTCCAAAAACAAGTTCCCATTATAAGTCAATGAGAAAAGTTAACAAAAAGTTCGACAGCGTCGCAAATGCAGTTTTAACTTTCGCAAATGGCCCTTTTACTGTCGCAAATCCACCATTTTGTTTTCAGCTGGTGATCAGAAAAATGCTTGCCATTTATTTGGGACCCTCTAGCAACCTAATTCTTTTTGTATTCACCTAGTCGGACCTTGAGGATGCTAGCCATGTCTTTATTTTGGGTTAAAACACCCCAGAAATATGTTTTTCACATTTCTGGAAAAAGTACTTTTGCAAAGTACTTTCGCACTTGCGACACTGTTGAATGAATTTGAGAAAGTTTTCACAAATTGCGACAGTACTTTTCTAGGCTGTGGGAAAATGACAGCAATTTTTTGGCACCCTGTTGCAAAGAACGGTTTGGTGTTTTGGACTGAAATTTAGAGAGAACGCAGCCGACATCTCACAGATGTGTCTTTCAGTATTTTGATGAAAAAATATTACACGGCGGCAAAGTTACAGCACTCCAAAGTTGATGCTTTTTCCCATCGGATAACATTAGGGCGTCCAACGCATTGCAGCAATCCATTGGCCCTGCTGCAAAATAACGGTTTGGTCTTTTGAGCTGAAATTTGAAGGGAAGACAGCCAACATCCCACAGATGTGGCTTTTAGTAGTTGATGAAAAAATATTACAGGGAGCCAAAGTTATGGTACTCCGAACTTCTCTTTTTGTCCCATAGGATAACATTATGGAGTTTGCTGTGCCTTTCAGGGCCCGTATCTCGGAAACGGTGTGAGATATGGACTTTTTGTTGGAAAAAAGCTTAGCCCCAGTACAAAATTAGCCAGGAAAGTCATAAATCATATGACTTTTAAATTTTTTTCTACGTCATACGTTTCCTGAGATATAAGCAATTTAGTATTCCAACTCCTCATTTTCTGCTCCGAGACCCATTATTATGCATACTTTCTTTGTACTCACTGTCTTTCTCTATGAAGCTTTTGGGAAAACCAGCCCGTGCGCTTACATTACTGTTACCGTTGCCTCTTTCCACTTGCGGTTCCGCACTTTCACTCTACCGCTCACGCCTATGCCACCATGTGCGTTATCCTTTATGTTTCATTTGCACTTATGCTTCCATTATTTTTACCATTTGTGTCTACAGTACTGTTTCTCTTCTGTTTCGCTTTTATGCCACCATGCCCATTACCATTTGCATTTGCGGGCACCATGTTACTATGTGACAAGACATCACGTGGCGGACCGTTCCCGTCTACACCACCGTGTGCGTTACCCTTTCTATTCTCATTCGCGCTTGCGTTACCATGTGTGCCACTGTTAGTGCTTCTGTTTGCGTTGCTGTTCCTGTTACTATGTCACAAGACATCACGTGGAGGGAGCTCGGGGCCCCGCCGCCGCATTACATTCACTATTTCTCGTTATCATTCTCAAAAAGAAGGGAAATTAGAGGTAAAAACTCTTTTAATGCATCAGTTAGGGTTGTTCCACAGCGACAAAAGTGAGGAACTGGTGTTAGGGTTGAAAACCCCTTGGACCCGCCCACCTCCAACCGGCATTGGGGTGCGCATTAGGGTATTCGATCCTAACTCTCACCCCATTCTCCTATACCTCTGCTTTACACATGTGATGGTGTGAGAGTTAGGCTGATGACCTCTAATGCGCACCCCAATGCCGGTTGGGGGTGGGATGGGGGTCCAAGGGGGTTTTCAACCCTAACACCAAAGTTCTCACTTTTGTCGCTGTGGAACAACCCTAACTGATGCATTAAACAGAGTTTTTGCCTTATATATATATATCTACATATATATATATATATATATATATATATATATATATACATAATATATATATATGTATGAACATATGTAGCGGTAACCAACTACAGGGTGTGCGGTTACTGGGGATTAATCAACAACCCAGGTGCATTGTGAGGCACAAGGCCACAGGGCGAGTGCTGTCACAGTGCCCGGGGTGTTGATTAATCCCCAATAACCGCACACCCTGGTGTGGGTTGTTGCGCTTATAACATGGGGTATCACCACAGGTGAAACAAGCATGAGGGAAGCATGATTAAGTCCTCAAACATAAAAAGTATTTTATGTGTTCTTCCACCTGCACAAGTACTGTGTTGCTGACACTGATATATATATACTGCTGACACTGCTCAGTAATTCACCATACAGTTTATATCATCATGCTTGTGCTGTCAGGCACATTATTATAATAGAAAGACCACTTGGGGTCCTGGCAGCTTTGATGCACACAGTGACAAACTGTTGCTCCCTGACAGTGTATAGGAGTACTATCGTGTCCCACACCCCCTCACAGTAGCCCCCCCATTACACCAAGGTTTAACAGCAATAGTTGCACGTGGCAGGAATGGTTACTATATGCCTCATACCACTCACCTACTGACAAGTAACTCACAAGTCATAGGTTTTCTATGGTGAATCTTTCTGATTTGTTGAGAGGAACTCTACAAGCTGTTTATCACTGTCATAATGTCACCAGTGTCAAAACTTGTACAGTGTACACCGATCAATGCCACCAACACACGTTTATATGTAAAAAAGCAGACAGATGAAATTGACAGTTGGCAGCTGTGATACCAGTTATCAAGCACTTTAATTATTGGGCTTCCCTTTGTACCATAGGAAAATCCTGGCGTGATGTGCCATTACAAAGGACAGTTCATTATGGCAAACAAGAGCACATTTTCCCTCACACTGCTCATGCGATTACTGGACTTTGGCCCTTCCTAACCTTGATGATTGCTCACTCTTGCCTTCCACCACTACAATCAACCTCCAGAGGAAGTAGGCGTTAACTTGTTTAAAACAAAAGCTAATGTAAATGGCATGGGTGCAAAAACAATGTTTTACAAATGCCAAAATAAACATTTCAACTGAGGGATGAAAAAGAAACCAGAGCAATGCTGCAATGGAGCCTATAATATTTTATGTAATTGCTGTGTCTAAAAAGGTTAACCCAGCAATTATATAAAATTACATTATGGGTCGGTGTGTCAACTTGAACTTTACACACAAATGTTATTCATTAACCCCTCGAGATTCGCTTTTGAGTTTAATGTAGCATCTAACCCCTCTGGTGTGTGTAAACTTCTAGTTACACGCGCTGACACATATTTTTTTGTATTTATTATGTCACTTAGTACACCATGTAGTGAAAACCAATAATTGCTTTTTTTTTTTCACACAGGTTACATACAAAAATTGACCGACAAGGTTTTTTATTTACGTGCGGAGTACCCCAGTTACAGGCTTGCAGGACTGAATAATCTTGACCGTCATGTGCCCCCCTGCTGTATCTAAGTTTGAGAAGCAAAGAGAAATCAAAATTGGTATCTGAGCACAGAAGTCGTTTCAGTAAGACTTGAAATTAGTGTCAGAGGCTGATTTATAAAGTGCAGACAGAGAAAAATATATATTAGGTTGCACAGTGACTGCATCAATATTTTCTTAATTTGTGCCAAACAAAGGTTTCTGCTCACTAACATTGTGTGTAAAACATGCAGTGACTATCATTTTTCAATCTTGATTATCATCATATAAAATGCAATGTGCAGGTCAACAGACAACATGATGTCACTGCTTAGTGAACTATTTATGTAACATTCTGTGTTGATTACGGATTGCTTGTAATTTGGTGCAAGATGACCAATGCAGTGAACAACACTTGTATGGTTACTTACGTCACTTTAGTCACAGTAATACATCAGATACTAGGTTTGTTGTTACATTTCATTTGCATGCATATCCTCAGTATCGGTATAATAAGTATCCTGCATATAGTTGAACCAAATCATTACATGGTTGTTTTAGTGAATTATTGCATCTTTCATATTAATCATTTATTAACCTGTGCTATGGTGAAGTAATGGAATACTTTTTGGCAACTTGGAGGCATTTTCAACAAAGATGATGTCAGCTCATCTGACATGAGCTAGCACACCTCTCTTATGTGACCACCTGCTACTTTGAAAGTCTGTGTAGCTGTGCACGACAGCTATGTTGGCCAAACACATACCATGAATTCTGGGACCCATGTGTCCACCAGCTGTCAAGACAATGTTGCACAGTGCACCATTCACAGCTTGCTGTCTCTGTCCTGGTAACCACAAAAATTACAGTAAAATTCAACACATCAGCCATCATGTCACAAGTGTGGGGTCACACTCACCCACCTGGTATGCACATTTGTATAGGTATAGTAACCTACTACCATCGTAAAATGACAGCAGAATATGCCTACCATTCTTTTGAATCTGCTGTATTTTGATGACTGACGGACAAGTTTTGCTGTCCACTACTCCCCTCCCCCTTTTGCTTATACTGATCCCAGTCCAAGATGTGCCTCCTGCATTGGACCTGGTCTGATTTCCACGCCCACTGTACCTGTCCCAGCTCCTGTTATGCCGTCCTCAGTCTCTGCCTCCATGAGCTGGCTAGGCATCGCTTTCCATGGTTACAACAATTCCTTTCACTGAAACACGTCCTCCTCTCTCCCTCTGAGCACACACGCATCCAGCTTAAACCCATTCCCTCTAGCTTCCTCCTTTGGAACATCATGACTGTGCCCCCTTTATTGATCCCCTTTATATACTTTAAGATCTGTATAATGTCCTCCTGTCCCTTCTGTACCCATGGTGTATGTATTGAGCTCCTTGAGCTCTCCTCATAGGTCTCTCACACACCCAACTGTTCATTTTGTTTGCCATGCTTTGGACCCTGTCTAGGACTATAATATCCATCTTTAAATGTGTTCCCCAACACTGTACACAATACGAGGTGTGGCCTAACAAAGCAATTGTACATGGAATGATCAATTGTGCATTTGTGAAGGTAATCCCCTTGCCGATGCATACCAGCATCCTATTTGCCCTTGATGATGCGCCTCCCACAGGTGTCTCAGTTGACCCTCATCAGCCCTTCCCTGTGGTGTCTCCCCACATCCAGCTCCTATCAACTCCCACAATCTTGATGTCGAATGTATACAGTTATCTGTTGTCCATGGCCACCTCCTATACCCTTGTCCTGTCCCTCTTAATCCTCCACACCCCAGTATCCATACCCACAGCCTAGTCCTTGTTCACCTTATCCTCCTTTTCCTCTCCCTCCCTACTCCTGTACAACATCCTGTTCTGGTCCTCCCTATTGTTAAACATTTTCAATCCCTGCATCTTGCCACTTCTGTCTTCCTATCTGTGTCTTCCTCAACTTCACCATCAACAGCATCATCATCATCATCATCACTGCCATTCACCTCCCTCCACCCCCTCTTCTAGCAGCTTGTATATAGGGTTAAAATAATTTGTGAGCTATACCCCATCCAGCAATACCCACCCTTCCCTACGTCCCCTCTTGGTTCCCTGTGGACAACCAAAGTCTGTTTCCTAGTGCTGTGTGAATGCCCACCTTTTGGTTCCCTATGGACAGCTGCAGCACAGTATCATGGCTGCACCACACCCTGCAGTCCCACCCACCATCCCAAACATGACCGCTTTAGTGACATGCGACACCAACAACTCCGTCATCCATTTCCACTGATGTTACCACCATGTCAGCACAGACTATAACCCAGATGTCAACAATGAATTTTACTGTACACAGTTTATATTCACGCCTCCTCATGTTATTTTTTTGTCATGGTAAAACATGCTGTTGATGTTAAACTTATTTATGCCATTTGAGCATTTGAATGTGTAACCCATATCCCTCAGTGTTCACAATCCCAGATATATTAGCCTGTCATCATATGGCTTCCCCTGCAGGCACAACAACTTTTAGGTTCCCATTCTATGGACTCCTTACACCGTTCCCTTGTCCTGTTGCATGTAGTGCTATAGTTTTGTACACCTCAAGGAGCACATCACTCCAAGTTGTGAAATTGTGAGTTATGAAAATGAATGCATAACTTGGAATGTGTTTCAAAAGTTTAGTGGTTCATATACATTTCTCAGATAGTCATTGAGAAGTAACATGACTTTACAGTTTCTTGCAGCAGTGTCAGTGAACTGGGTGGATAACTGATTTTGTACACAGTAACTGTCCTTATTGAAAAACCATTGTGCAACACTTTCAAGTATAACATTAACCGTTTCAATATAAATTTTTATTTTCATGTATTACTACATGTGTCCTTTCACTTTATTGTGCAACAAATCACAACTTTTTAAATGTATCAGCGGTGCCTGACATGAACATTAACTGTTCACCAAATAGTTCAGCACATGGGCAGCATGAAGGTTAGCAGGTAATGCTGTTCTCTACCTAGGAAAAAGAGAAAGATATGGTACCAGTGTTATCAACATATAATGTTAACAGTTTAGAATTAACACATTAATAGTAAAGCAAACAGACATTCATTTATTGTGGAAGATTACTGTGGGAAGCAACAACTCAGACACAGAGAGTTTCAGCTTTAGAACACATTAGCAGGGTAACATCGCAACCTGTACAGACTGACAGGCATCATGGGTGTGCCTTTGGATTGCCGACTGTAATGCTCATGCCATTCCACCACCACCCAACCCTGCAGCCAGTCACAGGCATTGAGGTGTGCAAAGGACTGTTCGGCACCACAGTTCACCCCATTGTCCTGTATTGAACCCATTTCAGCATACGCCCTTATGGAATGGGGTGACTGTAAAGCCAAACACCCCAAGGCACACCTCAACACTTGTCAGCATCTGCAGGATAGAGTGAGGTGAAATGGCATGAACGTTATGGGCGACAACCAAAATGCATACCACAATGCCTGTGCCTGTCTGTCTCTGCATGGTGGAGGTGGTGTTGGCGTGAAGTTCAATACTTCACTGCCATTCCTACTCTGCATCTGTCCAAGTCCTGCATTGTCTATACCACTGGGTGCACTTGGACCCTACCAAGGGTGTCACTGCTTGTCATCTTTTTATATCATTGAAACAGTATCCCAAAACTAGTATTTTAATTAAGTGACTTATACAGATGTCTGTAACATCATAGCATAGTAACACAAAATGGAACAGCTATGTAAATACTTCATGTGTATGTTTTGTAACAACTGAAGCTGTCCATGTCTACCAACCTACCTATAAAATTCCTAAAAACCTTTGTAGGTCTCAGAGGGGAATTTAGCCCTAATGGCACATACAGCACAGGATGGCAAGACTTTGTGCTTACCTCTTCCTAATTTCTGCCAAATCCAGTACACAAATTTTTGGTATGCCATGACACGTAGAAGCCTGGAAAATAAGTAAAATTTCAAGTAGTGAAAACTGGATAACAAAGTGTAGGTGACACTACATTATGCAGCACATACAGCAGCAATGCCTATGCAGTGACTGGTCAGTTGAGAATCCACCATTTGAAACAATGATGATTTCTGTAAAAAAATGAAGTATGTGACTAAATGAAAAAATGATTCTGTATTATTTTTATTATTGTCATTATTCGACTGGAGGGACAGGGTAGTGTGGAAGGGGGGAGGGGCATCAGTCTATATCAGGGATTAAATAAGTTGCACAATGGAGGAGTCAGAGGAAGGGCATGAGGAGGAAGCATTATGAATTCAGTCAAGGTCCACTACAGACACAGATGTTGTGTTGGTGGTGGTTTAGGGACAGGGACCTCTTCTCACAAGTATTGAAAGATGCTGGGAAAAGAAAGGTGGTAATTGTGGTTGACTTCAGCTTGCCCAAGATGGAGTGGAGCACACCATCCGCAACATGTGGTGAAACTAAAGAGATCAAATAAGGCATGCAGACTGTGGGTTCCTGACTCAGGATGTCACTGAACCAACAATAGCTGAGGACATTTTTGATATGCTGCTCACAAATGAGGAGAATGTACATGAAATAATGATTATGCAGAACCTGCCTGTCAGTCACCATTGTACAGTTTGGTTGCCCTTTGATATGCACTGGCAAAGAATGAAGAGTAATACCAAAAACTTAGATTTCAGGAGGGAGGAACTCAGGAAAATTGGCATCACTGCAGGCATGGGGTGTAACAAAGATGGCCCATCATTTGGAAGGAATACAGTTTCCCACTGATGGGTGCATTACAGCACAGTGAAAGCACAGAAGGGCAAAGGCACACAGCTGATTCACTTCTGTGGTTGCCAAGGCAATAAGGGAAAAGAAGTCTGAGTATGGAAAATTAATGGGAGGCAGTATAGCGCAGTGGTCTAAGGCTCTGAGCTGCAAATCTGGTGACATCCAGCAGACCAGACCTGGGTTTGAATCCCACAGCTTCCACTTGCATACTGTGTGACCCTGAGCAAGTCACTTAATCTCCTTGTGCTCCCAGGTCGCTTCTGTAAAAAAGCTTTCAGCTTAGTGTGCTATACCTGGTTAAATAAATAAATAAAATAAAAAATTAAAAAATAATGAAGACAAAGAGAGACATGTAGAGGGTAAATTATCTGAGGTTTGCAAGTGACAAAAGTAAAAATGGTCTCACTAAATGCTAGAAGCATGGGGAATAAGTTCACAGAGTTGAAGGAATTGATGGCAGAGGGGTAGGTGGGCATAGCTGCCATTACTGAGATACAGTCAACCAGACACCATCACTGGAACCTAACCATGCAAGGGTACACAGTATTCTGGAGGGTAGCCTGTGATGTGGGCACCTGTACAAGGGTGCCATCCGAAATGGCAATGACTTCATGGTGAAATCCCGAATGGCAATGGGGAGGGGGAGGGTGACCGGATGTGGGGTGGGCGAACTGAGTGACACGATGTTGCTAAATGTACATGTGAGCATGGGGGAGAGCAAGCATGGTGATCGTTGGCTGGGAGTGGGTGGAGGGGATGTAGGGGTGGTGCTGCGGTGGGCTGCAAAGCAGCGCCATGGTGTCGTGGATTTGCCTGTGGCTGGGGTGGATGGGTGAGGTACCGGGTTCGGGACCGGGCGCTGGTGCTATTTTATTTCACCCGGCCTGAACCTTTATTTTTCATGGTTTCGCCCCCCCCCCCACCGACATGCGCCCCACTGGAGTTGAGAATCTTTTAGTAGGGGATGTGGGGGGTGAAGCACCCCCATGGCACCATTCTTCTCTGTGCACCGAGGGTGTCAGAGTGATGAAAGGGTTTTTGCCACTCTGACGTTGTGATAATGGCAAGTGCCTTTAGGCAGTCACTGGTATCACATACAACCATTCTGGAGGGATACAGATAAAGGGAAGGTGGGGGAGGGAGTTGCCATTTACGTAATGGAAGGGTTCAGATGTAACAGGAAAGAAGGGGACGAGGGCAGATCTGAAGTAATCTACCTGCAACTACACAGCCAGAAATGGACCAAGATCTGTCTGTGGGTCATTTATTTATTTATTTATTTTTCTGAATTCTATTTTTCACCCACCATTGCTGAACTCTCTCCGGCAACTTCCCTTGTGCACTCTCTACCTCCTTGAGTTGCCTCCCGTGCCTGTCACCGCTCCTCTCCAGCGCTGGACATCCCCCAGGTCTGCCCTCCGGGGAAGGGTTGCCCCCACCCAGGGTGCTCTATCTTATAGTATTGAGCCACTGGGCTGGAGAGGGGGGGAGAAGAGGAGGGTACTTGGGTCTGACTTCAGGAGTGTGGAATGTGAGGGGAAGCACCATCGCCTATCAGCGGTGGAGGGGGGTTTCTATGTAGTTATGTTCTCTGTGGAGCCCAGCAACCATGGCAACACCTGCTGTGGCTCCACACCCCTGGCATATGCCTGTGACACTCGTTTGGCTATCCCCCCGGCCTCCGCCAGAGGTTGCTCATTGTGCGATCACTACCCCAACCCTCCTTGAGAAAGAGAGAGCAGTCCTCTGGATGCTCAATCTATTCCACACCTGCCAACCCCCAGCCACCCGGGCTCATTCCCGAATCTGGGTCACTGGCATGACGCAAGGTGTGGCATCCAGCGCTTCAACCCTCAGCACCACCAGACCGGCTCTGTGGGTCATTTATAGGATATAATATCATGTAGTGATCTGAAACATTGATTAAAGCATTTTTCTCAAATATATTCATATTATTGTAGACCCCATGTTAGAAATGCAATAACCCATGAGAGGGTGAGCAGTTATGTAAGCAATAACCCACTCCAGGGTGTGCAGTGATTGAGGATTAATCAACACCCCAGGTGCATTGTGAGGTATGAGGCCGCAGGCCGATTGTCCTCACAGCACCCGGGGTGTTGATTAATCCCCACTAACCACACACCCTGGAGTGGGTTATTGCACTTATAATATGGGTTATGTTTACCCAACAAAAGATCATCTAAAAAGATGTTTTTTTGCTGTTTAAACAGCAAGAAAGGTGATGTATTTTGCCGCCTTGCGAAAGAGTCCCCACAAAACACTGTATTTTCCTGATGTAATGAACATAGAAATGTCACAGATACACCACCTAGATGATTTGTGGCATTTCTTCTGCATCACACTGTCCCCTGCCATGCCTATAAGGATTACTGTAACCACCCTCTGACAGGTACACATGCAGGAAAAATACAGATGGTAAGCATTTGCCAGTTGGAGCAGACACCAAATGTAGGAGACCAGAGAGAGGAAGTGCAGACTGCAGTAATTCAACACTCACCCAATTCCTGGCAGCTGCCTCTTGCACTGTCTCACATGCTTCACTGTTCCTCTCTCTCTCTCTCTACACACCGTTGCAGACTCGATGTCTCTGCTGTCTTAGCTACATGTGCGGTGAAGGGATAGGGCCAAGCTGCAAAGCTGCATCACGCTTGCATTGTGCTACTACACACCATACCTTACAGAATAGATCAGAGCACCACCGTTAACTCCCACACTGAACACACTGTGTGTCTTTCCGCCTGTCTGTCAGCTGTTGCTCAGTCACCATTTTTCATCCAATTGGAACTTTGAATCTAAAACAACTGACAGCAGGTTAGACACTCTGGAGAACAGGGGTGTAGGAGATTAGCGGGGAGGGCAGGTTGATGGGTAAGCTTCTCAGTCTGTGTCTCTACATTTACAAATGTGCAAACCGGAAGCTGATGGTCGCAAGTTTACTCAACTCCATCAATGTGACCGCTTGGAGACTTGTCCCGGCTACGATGCCCAGAGGTCCAGGGGATGAGTGGGTGGGAATTTCTGTGCATGTCTCCTGGGGTATGAATGGAGGAGATGCAGGAGCTCAGAGACACTCTACAGGCTCGCTGTAAGGGATAATGCAGCCACTGTGCACAAAGTTTTAACACTGCAGGCATTGTTGGTGCACTGTCTGTGCTGCAGTACATAACAGGCTTGTGTTACAGGGGGATCGCTCACTTAGCAACTAAAACAATGGCTGCCTGTGACACTGAATTTCCGGCACAGTAATGAGACCCTCACTGAAACTTATGAGTATTGATCTCAGTAAGACACTGATCACCATCAGCATGCATGTAACATAGATTAATCAACTATCAGGTGACAGTTCCTATGAAATTACTTGCTTAAATCTCCCATGTTATAATGCTTGCTTTCTCAATGCTGGTTAACATATAGTAACACTGCATGGTGCATGAAGTATTTTGATGGAATGTCATGACTGTCAAATCTGACATACACAAGTGCATATACATAAGCAATTCAACCTATATTTCGGTTGAAGAATCATGGTAAGAAAAAGTCAATGACAGAAACTTAACAGTTGCACTCACTCACTGGCACTTTCATTATCACCAACGGTGCCGTCAACCTTTATGTATTTGTACAAACTGGACTGCAGAACATCTTCATACAAGGAACAGCTCTTGAAACCCTGCACATCGGTGATGCAGTGGATCTCATCTGACTTCTCAAATTTTTCCGACACTGTACAATAGAACCAGCAGCACTAGTTCTCAGTTGGTGATGGCATTAATTAGCAAATACCACAGCTGCACCTGAAATGTAAATAAAGCAATTTAAAAATAATGAAGTAGCATTTCTGTACAGAAATTAAACAGTTTGATCACAAGTGAATGTCATCCATTTATGCCAGTGTGCACATACACCACCCTGTATCAGGACACATGACACAGTGTAGCATGAGTACAGAATGAGAAACTTTCAGGTGCGACACACATCAGATGAAAAACATAATATCGGGATATGCTATCAGAAGTAACAGAGCATAACAATTAACATAACATAGTCAATGGAAATAGCATCAGCACATATTGTTCGAACAACCACAGTAATGCAATCCATACAAAGATTTTTGTATGATGAGAACAATATCATCATCAGGAAGGGATGTTGAGTACTGTTTCTTGCTGATAGTGTCACTACACAATAGTAGGGAGGGCTGGGGGGATACTGGGATGTATAAGGAGAGGCATCAACTGCAGAAAACAACAAGTTGTTATCACTATGTACAGATAGTTGGTGAGACACCATCTGGAGTACTGCGTCAAGTTCTGAAGACCACATCTCCGCAAGGACATAGACAGGATGCAGGAAGTCCAGAGCAGGGCAGCTAAAATGGTTCAGGGTCTGCAAGACAAGCCATCAAGGAGAGACTAAAGGAGCTTAATACGTATATCCTTGAGGAAAGGAGGGAGAGGGGGGACGTGATTGAAAGTTTTAAGTACCTCAGTGTAATTAACAAAGTCCACAGAGGGTAGCATATTTCATAAAAAGAGATGGGGAACAAGGACAAGGGGACACAATTTGAAGATAGAGGTGGGATGGAACTGATGAAGTATTTCTTCACAGAGAGGGTGGTGGGCACATGGAACCACCTTCCTGAGGAGGTTATGTGGTCGAAAACTGGTGGCAGAATTCAAGAATGCATGGGACAGTCATAAGGCAATTCAGGTGGGGAGTAGGAAGAAATAGGCTGTTGGTCAACTAAGATCTGCAGCTTATCCAGTAGATCGAGACATGGGCAGACTAAGTGGGCAAAGGGGTCCTTATCTGCCATCAAAGTCTATGTTTCTATGTTGTGGTGAGGGGTAAAACATTCACTAAAATTACCACTAACACCTGCATCAGTTCAATTTCAGTTGCTCACCATCTGTTTCCCCCCGCACACCACTCGTCACAGAAAAAGGGAGTTGTAGTGTCACTGTGCCTACAGTGTCAAATAAATTCAATACTTAAAATAAATATATAAAACTTCAATGGGCATATCACAGTGCATGGCTTTGGAAAAGGGGATGCAAAACACAGCTGCAGTATTCAGAATAATTTATGTGTGAGCCTGTCACTGCATGGTTCACAGAAACATCTACTGAAACACCTGCAGCGAGTAATGGTGATGCAGTAATGGAAAAGGTATCATGTTGTCCCTACACACAATAGCAGCAGTGCACAGTATCAAGGAAACAACAAATATCAGACTCTGAAAGATTCAGTGATATTAATGGAACAGATGTATGAAGTGTCAAAAATCCTGTATTTAACCATAGTGAAGTGCCCTCAGGTGTAAAGTCTTCAGGATTCCGGATTACACATGTCTATCTGTGATGAGGATAGGAACAGATATGTGTGTAATGCCTCTGCAGTGTGGGTCATTACTGTACACTGTAAATAACCTGGAAGTTGTGATGATAGGCTGTGCTAATACTGTTGAGTGCTTGTTGTGGACAGAGGACAATGCCTAGTATCTTGCTTTGTGTTGTGCAAATAGTAGAGAACTGCTACAATACGCAAGATGGTACACATGGTACCACTGCAGGGATTACCTGCAGCAGAGGCAATGATTACTTGGATGTCTGTTTTACTGATATGCATTGCATTTAATATTGAGAAATGTACTTCATGTGCATATAATTGTTATTGGTAGTGGCCACTGGGGGGAGAAATGACAAGGTTGTGAAACGTGAGATAAATACCGCTGTTGTCAAACTTCAGTGTCACAAAAGAAAATATAATAGAGATGGTGTACCATTCAGACAGCTCCATGCCACATCCCTCGTCGCCACCATCAGGATTGTTATCAGACCCATTCACTGTGACTGAAGGCGAGTCGGGAGCATCTGCTAATGGCTCAAAGCAATACAGGACCATGTGGGTCCCAGAGGAACCAGCAACACAGGACAGCACTGCGATTTCGTCTTTTTTGGAGGAGGACATAGCTGACTGGAATGATAGTCGCACACCCTATGACATCATTGCACACATGCCCGGCGATGTTCACATCTGATGTAAGCACAGGGAGGTTAGAGCGTGCAGCACGAGATGGGCTGACTTTGAAACCTTAAATTTTAACAACAATGCCAACACAGAACAGGCATAAAACCTCAGCAATTATCAGAAAACAAGGTAGGACAACAGATTTGGGGATACAAATAATGAAAATGACAAAGCGTTGAATTTGATCTTTAAAAGCTTTATCAGATGTCATTGCTAAGCACAGTTAGTACTCATGTGTGTTGACATCAACACGCACTGACATCATCGCATCATGTTGCATAATGACAGCAGACACACTTCAATTTGGATACTTAAAGGAAGGTGAAATGCCAGCTTGTGTTTTTATTTATTTAGTTATTCATTTATTGTGCAAGGTCACAACTTTCAGGGTGTGCAGAAGATGGTGGCCAGCCATGGTGGAGGGAGGTCTGAGCTGGTCACCCACTGCGGAATCCAGTTGCATGCAATGGGTTGGCCATATGGATAGGTGAGGGTGGTATGGATGCTAAAGGGTGAGTGATTTATTTTGTCAGGTTTCCAACTGAAGGGGGACACATAAGATGACAGCTGGCATATGTGGAAGAAGGACTGTGCCAGTTTCCCACTGCAGGATTCTAATATTTTGTATGTACTAGGATGGTGGGTGGAGAGGGTGTCATGGGTGCTAGAAGGTGGGTAGGGGAGGAGGTTTGTTTATGTATTTATTTGTAGGTTTATAATCAGCAGAGATGCAGAAGATGGTGATATGTCAAAGTGGAGGGAGGGCTGTTCCAGGTGCCCACCAGAAGACAGTGACACCTGGAGGATCCTAATCATAGTACATACTATACTTGGTGCCAGTGGGGGGGAGGATGGGTGAGGGTGTTTTTTTTTTGTACTTGTGGGTGGGTTGTAAGTAGCACCTGATACTGGCATTGGGAACCTGGAATTAAGAAAGGGTTTTAGAGGGGGTGTTCAACACTGGGACTGATGTCACAAGGGTATTTACGGTGGGGGGTTCTAACATGGATTGGGAAGTTAGTGTCAAAAAAAGGAAGGAATTGCAATTTCTTATAAAGTCAATCATGAATGAAAAGAAGCATCATATATGGAGCAGGTTTCTGGCAGTGAGTGAGGGATAAACATATCAGTTTTTTTCCATGGGTAACTGACTTTAAAAAGTCAATCATGAATAAAAGAGTTATGTTTTTAAATGTGAAATTTTTTCATTGCTAAACAACAAAGTACCTGTATGTCTGTCTGTCTGTCTATCTATCTATCTGTCTCTCTGTCTGTCTCTCTGTCTGTCTGTCTTATACTAGTGCAGTAGCGCCAGTATAGAAACAGTATGGTTGAATAGGGTGCTTAATGTTATGCCTCAGTTTGTGCACCTTACTTTAAAATAGTTCACATTGAGCACACGTCCAAAATTTAGAAGCGATCACCAAGTAATTGGACATATTAATTTTGACCCATAGCCAAGCAGTTCTCCAAGGGTTTTTTGCCAAACAACTGGAAACCAAACAATTTATTAATCAAACATATGGCACAGCTCAGAGGTTTATACAGGATTGCTAGAAGCTCTGACCAAGAGGTCAGAGTCACACAAAGGCTGATTGTAAACTACAGGGTATAAAATAAGTTTTACTATTGCTTGAAATATATATTTAGAGTGCAAATTCATTTGGCCATACTAGATTTTAAAGTCAGTGGAAAAGTAAATTAAAAAAGAGAGTTTGTGAAATCCTTGTAAAAGTCCACAAAATTAAAAAGCCATGTAATTCAGTACATCTAATTGTACAGTAAGTAACTGTATCCACTAAAACCAGGGATGGGCCCAGGCTCCTTTTTCCCCCCAGGGGTCTGGATATTTAAGCAATATACCATGAGAGGGTGTGGGTGATGGCAGGATTTACCCATGCCTGGTGTGGTGGTTTACTCACGAGGCTGAGTGAGGAAACCATACCAGGCGTGGGTAAATGCTGCCATCACCCACATCCTCAAGGGGTATATTGCAATTATACAATGCACCCTTTTACCCTTTTAGTTTCTGTGAAATAAAATAAAGAGAAATATTTATTTTGCATTTTAAATAATTTTTACTGATTTTGCTGCTGTGCCTGCTAAAATAGTTCCCTGTTTCTAGGCTGAATCTGAGGTACAGACAATCTTTGGAAGCTTTTGGTTACTGTTTTTTTTTTTTTTAATTGCATGAGTTTTTTTCTTTTAAATGTGTAGTATACATTAGTGTCTGGACCTTTCAATGCAGAGGGTTAGCTTGCAGAGACAGCATGGTGTGAGGTCTCGTATTTGAGCTGTTTCGGCACTTAAGAATTGGGAGCAAGAGAGATAGTGAAGCTGGAGTGAGAGAGTAAATAAATGCAGAAGTTTATGAAGAGTTGATAGTGGGAACTTTTGCTTTTCTTAAGCAATGTTGTAAAAGTCACTTTTAGAAGCTAATAATGTAGTGGATAAAGAGGAGCGTCTATTATGTTTGAGATTGGAAGTGTTTACCGCATGCATCTGCACTATCATCGATGGTAATGCGCATGCTCAGAGTTGCGGCTTCAGTTTTTAAACTTCAGGTTAAATACAAGTCAGTGCTTGTTTTAATGCTGCACTAAGTTTCTGCTGCTTGGGAAAGAAGAAGATTGTATTGGTTTTTAGTATGTATTTGAAGATGGACGAGTTTGGAAGTGGTTGGTGCCCTGTTTTGCAGTTTCCACTGTTAGCGTGGTTTTGCTGTCGGGAGGTAGTAACTCTCCAACTCACTGTTTTTTGTTTCTTTTTTAGGTAGGGGGATTATAGAGAGTTGGGCAATCTCGGGGGATAGAGTTGACCCTGTGGAGCTCCATTTTGAACAGTTGTGGAGCTCGTGGGAATGACGCTGACAATGCGGTGAGGTGGTACAGTTCAGTAGGGGAGCAGTATAGTGACAAGTAATTTTAATTTTAGAGGGGTCGTTGTGATATTTAGTGGGCAATAGATAAGGCTGGCTGGCACTTTTACTGTGGGGTGATTGCACGATTTACTATGTGTAAATCGCACCAGTCAGTCAATCAGGAGTTGGTATTTTTGATGCCATTGTATACTATGAAGTGGAACACACAGAGTAGGGAATAGTTTTTGTGGTAGAGGTGAAAATACTGAGTATAATAATGGCTCCACTGCTGTAAAGCTAACAATAGGATATTTACCTCTCTTCATGATGATTTACCTGATTATAATAGTGTGGAAAAGAAAATCAGCTGAAAGAGCTGAAATGCCATAAGGAAATACAGGGCAAAACAGAAGTAAAGTTTATGCAAGTACTTGTAGAGTTGATAGTAAACAGGGCTGTTAAAAATCATCCACTTAGGATTCACTGGAGTCCACCAAAAGGTGGCCATGCTGAGTGGTGGTAGAAAGAATAAACAGATGAGCCAGACCATATGTAGGACACCCTCCCACACACACACCCTTACTCACCTTACCACTGTCCGATGGCATAGATCCACTCTCCGGTCAGAAAGACATCCTTCTGCTGGAACCATGACTGTGGTATAAGAAAATAAGGCAAGCCTGATTAATCTAGTCAATGCATTTTGAACGTTCACTCATAATTTTGTCATTGTTTAATATTTTTACACCGAGTTTTCAACATGGCCTTTTTGGGACCCCTCCTCATGAACAATGTAGGATGAACTTTTCAAATCCATCCTAAAATGTGATTTTACAGTTACTCTGTGAAATCCCCTTTTGGGCAGGATTTGAGAATTTTCACCTACTGTTTTCATGATGTGCGGTCATAAGAAGGCTATGTTGAAAATGTGATAGAAAAATATGGTAAAGTGTCCAAGTTATGAATGAATAGTTAAATATTTCAGCATTCAGTCATAACTTTGCTAATTCTATATTTTTCCACCAAACATTTAACATGGCTTTTTTGGGAACCCCATCATATGAACAATGCAGGTGAAAGTTGGTGTGTCTGTGTTACACCTGCATCTGCAGAGGACTGGGCCCCTTAGGGGCCTGCACATCTGCTGACAGAAGTACTGCTGTAATTTAGGTATCATGTATTTTGTGATCCCTGCACTTCTGCAGCCAGAAGTCGGTGTGTATGTCTTAAAACCATGGCTGCAGACGCACAGGCCCCTCAGGGGCCTGCGCTTCTGCTGGCAGAACTGTGTGTATGTCATACAGCATGCATGACTACTTGTGAACTCTTGTAATTTTGGTATTGTGGATGTGTATCTGTGGCTGCAGGGGCCTGTGCTTCTGCAGACAGAAATAGTGTTTTGATTTGAGTATCTCGGATTTAAATCTGCAGCTAGAAGTGACTGTTTATGTCTTGCAGTGTGCATTATTCAGATACAAATTTATTAAGTTAGCACATTAGTGTTACTGCACTTGAGTCATCTGAAAACAATTGCATATTGTTTTTCTTACCTGATGATGGCTGTATATGGTTGTTTGTGTGGTCTTGTCCTTTTGCTGCTTGGGTGGGGGGTGGGAGTTAAGGCTGGAAACATACTTTTGCTGTGTTAAGTTGAACCTAACTGGTCCATTAATGCAGTTTTTTTTTTTGCAGTGAATCTATATCTAGAGAGAGTGAGAGAGTGAGAGAGAGAGAGGGAAAAGAAAATCTGATGGGAAAGTGTCATTGTCACAATACCTCGCAAGACTCCCTAGTTGGTCACTGTGAACTGACTTGCTCTGTCATTCATGTTGTCACCAACCTGGTCATGACTGATTTGGGGCTGCTTCCTTTGATTCATATCACAGGCTCCTGCTCACACCAAACAAGGTCAGGGTCTTGCTCACACGGTTCAAGGCCTCTCGGACATATGAATGCCCTTAGTCACCCTATGTATGTATTATCCTTCGCTGTATAAAATACAAGTTTACTTGGTTTTGATCTTTGAAAGAAATATCATGAACTGCCCAGAAAATTGCTTACCTGTACTTATTAATATGCTGCAGTCACAGATATAGTAAGGGTAGCATATAGATGCTACAGGAAGGTGGGATGGTAGGTGGTGGGGGATCTAACGGGGGGGGCATTATAAAGGTGGTGAGGTCCAGGAGATGCCTTGGGGTGAAATGGAACCTGGGAGAGGCCAGACATGGCTGATTACCATACCCAGAGTTACCATTGGACCAAGTGGGCAGATATTCTGTAAGCCAGCAGTCTCCCCTTGTCCCCTATGGGCAGTGTTGTGAAATACAAGCTCGATGTGAAACAAGTCCATTATTATATCAGACTTGAAATCCATGGTCCATCTGGTTTGCATCACGAAGACCTGGTTGGGTGACAACATGGTGCCAGCATTGGAGGCGTCAGTCCCAGTTGGATTCTGTATGGGTCACAGATTAGAGAATTTTTGGCAGAAGTCTGGGGCAAAATAGGACAGACTGGCTCTGAGAACTCACAGCAGTGAGTATCAAAGGGCAATCTCTCATAAGACAGCAGTATTTCTGCCCAGGGAGATCATTTCTGTCCAGGGAGATAATAGCAGGAAGGAACAGATCAGCTCAGCTTTTCTGGACTGTGGGCAGGTTGTTACATCCTGTCTGTCTCCTGATAAAGGCATTTTTATCCACCCAGTGTAAAGTGTTCACTCAGTTCTTCTCTGGCAGGGTGTCCTTGATCAGGTCCAGGATAATCCTAGCTGGGCTGTCATGACCCAGCAGTGCAGAGCGGGTTGCCATAGAGAGCACTCCTCCTGCCTGGTGTGAGTTTAAGCTGGTTTCGGTGGAAGAGGTCTGTGGGGTGATTTCTGAGCTGTGGCCCACTTACTGTGACTTGGTCCCAGGTCCGACCCATCTCCTAGTGAGTTGTGTGGGATTCTTGGGTCCAGTGTTTACCAAGATAGTCCAGTGCTCCCTTTCAGAGGTGTCCTTTACAAGCACATTGAAAGATGTGCTGATGAGGCCCCTTCTGAAAAAAATATCTTTGGACACAAACTGTTTGGCAAATTTTAGACCGGTCTCTAACCTTTCCTTTTTAAGAAAGGTTATTGAGAAGATAGTGGCTCTATAGCTTAAGGCACAACTCATGGTCTTTAACATCTATGAGACACTCTAGTCCGGATTTAAATCCAGCCATAGCACAGAGACTGCTTTAGTCAGGGTGCATAATGACCTCCTCAGGGATCGAGGTGAATGGTCAGTTCTCATTCCACTCTATCTCTCATGAGCATTCGATGCTGTGGACCATAGGTTGTTGCTGGATCAGCTCAGGGAGTACTGTGGACTTGCAAGTAGGATCATTAGCTGGTCTGAGTCTTTCCTCAGTGGCAGGACGCAGAGGATGGTGATGGGAAATGTTTCCTCACTCCCAAAGCCCCTGCTCTGTGGCATACCTCAGGGTTTGATCCTCTCACCTATGCTGGTCACAGTGTACATGCTGCCCCTGGGCAATAACATTAGATGGCACGGTTTGGGTTTTCACTGTTATGCAGACGACACCCAGCTGTACGTATCATTTGCACCCAGGATTCCTGGCAGTCAATATACTGAATTTATCCCTGGCTGAGATCCAGGCCTGGATGTCCTCTAACTGGCTGCGGCTCAATCCAGACAAGATGAAGGTACTGGTGATTGAGCCTGGTCAATGGCAGGGTGTGGGGGCTACAGCAAAGGGGCCCAGACTGGTGTTTGGTTCCTCTAGTCTGGTGGCCTTTACCAAGGGGATCTGGGCATCATTCTGAATGAAAGACTGACATTTGAGGTTCAGGTGTCTTCTGTAGTTAGGAATGGCTTTCACCATCTCCATAACATCTTCCAGATTAAAGCCTTGGTCCCACTGGAAGACGTGCCCTCACTTGCCTTTTGTGACTTCTAGACTCAACTACTGGGGTCCTACAATGCCTGAAGTTAGTGCAGAACACAGCACCCAGGTTACTGATGGACCTTCTAAGGTCATGTCATGTGACCCCAGTCCTGCAAGATCTGCACTGCCTGCTGGTGATGTGGCGAAACTTTTTCAATGTTTGTATGCTGACCTATAAAACCCTTTATGGGCTGGGCCCAGGTTACCTGAGTGAGCTCCATTCCCCTTACTGCCTAACTTGCCCCCTCTGCTCCTTTGAGGTGAGTCTCCTAGTGGTTCCAAGGATCAGACTCAAGACAGCAGGGAACTGCACCTTCAGGGTGGCTGGTCCAGCCCTGTAGAACTTGTTGCCCTGGTCTCTGAGGGAGGCTGCTTCTATGGAGGTCTTTAAGAGGGACCTAAAGACCTGCTTATTCAACCAAGCATTTGACTTCATTTGGTCCCTCTGGTGTAATTTTAAATTATTGGTACTATCACAGTTGCATTTTTAAGTTTGTATTTTATAATTATTTGTCATGTTGTTCCTTTATTTATGTGTTAATTTATGCTGTACAGTGCCCAGAGCCTCTGGAAATGGGTGCTAGATAAACAAGCTACTACAACTACTTAAGAAGGGGTTTTTGAGGGGGTATTCAGCACTGGAATTGGGCAGCAGGTGTCATGAAGGTAGTTGCAGCTAGAGTATCCAACACAGGGATTGGGAAGTTGGAGTAAAACAAAATAGGATTTTTAGGCTAGGGAAGTTTTTGTAGGTGAACTTTTTGCATTGTTGTTTTTAGGAGCTGTATTTGTGAGTGTTCTGAGGTTTGTAGGGGGTTATTCCATGTGTTAATAAAGTGGTGGTTACATGTTTTGTTAAGGAGGTTGCGGTAAAGTAGCTTGGCCTTGGGTCATAAGGCTAAAGGTTGGAGGGGGAGCCTAGGGTTGAAAAACCCTGACACCAAATGTCCCTGCTTTTGTGGCTTTAGAACCCTAACAATGCATTTACAGAGTTTTTTTTAATATTGGTTAATGTGGTATACAAGGAAATAAAGTCCCAAACTTTTACATATATCTTTATCTAAAATTGAGAGAGAAAGAGAAAGTGAGAGAGGGAGAGAGAGAAAGAGAGTGCAAGAAAGAGGTGCAGCGAGGCTACCAATTTTACCATCATGAAGCATTTTGCAAAGTTTTCCCAGTATCTAGGTTATCTTCGCTCTCACTTCACCAAGTTACTTAGCTGGTGATGTTTGCAGTAAACTTCACTTGAAGGACAGGCATTGCTGGGAGAGAGATTCAGAAAGAGGCTTTGTAAATGAGTTACTGTTGATCGCATGGTACAGCAATGTTTACAGTTTATATAGAGTGTGCAGTCTGTGTCTCTTTGTAATTATGAGACTGAAGTGTGGAGGGTAGAGCTGCTCCTCAGCATGTTTCATTGTAGTCACCTGGGAATTTTTGGAGGGCGTTTATCCAGCATCTTTGTGCTTTGATGCTTGAAATAGTGTGTCACATGGCATGCTCTCAATACCATGCCTGTGTTTAGTGAACTTCACAGTGAACTTTGCCAACAAAGTTCTGTTATGCTCACTTCCCAAAGTTGTAACAGCTGTGCAAAGTAACACTTTGCAATGAACTTCACTGGCAAAATTTCACTTCGCCAGCTTAACAAAGTCATCACTACTATACAAAGTAAGATTTGGTGATACAAATTACCTTCACAAAGACATTGGGAGGCAGTATAGCATAGTGGTTATGAGCACTGAGCTGCAAATCTGGAGGATCGAGCTTCAGTCCCAAAGCCATCACTTGCCCACTGTGTGACCATGAGCAAATCACTTAACTTCCCTGTTGTATTTATTTATTTATTTTACATCTTTTGGCCAAGAAACACACACTACGCTGAAGCTTGTTTCCAGGTGCATCCTGGGAGCACAGAGAAGTTAAGTGACTTGCTCATGGTCACACAGTATGCAAGTGGTGGCCATGGGATTCAAACCCCATTCTTCAGGTTTGCAGCTCAGTGCTTTTAACCACTATGTTGTATTATATCCACTTGGCAACTTCCCTGTGTTCCCAGGATGCATCTGGAAACAAGCCTCAGCTCAGTGTGTGTTTCCTGGCCAAAAATTCTTAAAATAAAGTTCAGAAGCAAAGTTCGCTAATTTTGCACATCTAAACAGAGATAGATAGACAGACAGACAGAGATAGACAGACAGGCAGATAGATAGAGATAGACAGACAGGCCGACAGACAGATAGAGTATTGTGCCCAGTTCTGGAACCCTCATCTGAGGCAGGATGTTGATAGAGTGGATTCTGTGCAGCATAGGGTGCCCAGAATGATGCAGAGGTAACAGGATAAATCCTATGAGGAGCAGTTGGAGGACCTAATTATATATTCAGTAGAGACCAGATGAGGGATATGATTGAAACATTTACGTTATTTAAGGGTACAAATAAGGTAAACAGTGGGGATGTATTTGTAAGAAATAACGATGCAGTCACCAGGGGTCATGACTGGAGGCTGTTGGGGGGTAAATTTAGGAAACATTGGAGAACATTCTACTGTATTAAGAGAGTAGTGGATCCCTGGAACAGTCTACCATCAGAAGTGGTGGGGGCACCAACCCTTAACAGGTTTAACCATGGTTGGGACAGGGCAAAGGAACAGATATGCCAAAAAAGAAGCACTAAGGGATGGTGTGAAGGTATAGAAGAGGGTTGGGAAACCACCTACTAGGACAATAGGTCAGTGTGGTGAGGTAATAATAATAAAGGGCAGACTAGATGGACCTTTGGTCTCCTTCTGCTGTCAGATTCTATGTATAGGTAGATAGATAGATAGATAGTTAGACAGACAGACAGATAGATAGATAAAAGATGGCTAGGTCCATGAGTCCAAGGGCTGGGGGGGATACTGGGATGCATAGGGAGAGGCATCACCAGTAGAAAACAGTAAGTTGTTATCCCTCTGTACAGACAGTTGGTGAGACACCATCTGGAGTACTGCGTGCTGTTCTGGAGACCCCATCTCCACAAGGACACAGACAGGATGGAGGCAGTCCAGAGGAGGTCAACTAAAATGGTGCAATGTCTGCACCAGAAGCCATATGAAGAGAGACTAAGTATGCAATAAGACACGCCAGGGTGTGTAAATATGCTTTCATAATTGCACAGCTCGAGGGTGTTGTTTGGCACGAGGCACTTGCGCCGAGTTCCGTTAAACACCCAAGAGCCAAGTGCAATTATGAAAGCATATTTACATGTCCCTGAAGTGTCTTATGGCACTTATAACACAGTGAGAAAAAAAACGAGTCATTCTGGTCAACAAACAAAAACAACAAATTTAGAGCTGAAAGGAAGCTAAAGTTATTTATGATTAAATAGTCCCTGTAAACGGAGCAGGAGTAACTAGTAAATGGAGCTCAACGGAGCCACTACAGTAGGTAGGGACTTACTGAAGAGTACAACCGAGCCCTTACACTGTACAAACAGAGGCAAACATTTAATGTCCTGTTAATAACAGTGGAAGAAAACATCGCCAGTGAAGGTACAGTTCTGCACAGTTGTGCTGTTCTTTGGATGCTGGATTTTATCGTCAGGAGTGATCTCGGCTATTTCTGCAGTGGCGCTCATAGCGGCAGGGTTTGCTACATTGCTGACTGGAGGTGCTGTGTTGAAACTACAGCTGTGGTTTCCATTGGTTGTTTTTCTTTTGGTGCTGATGTCACTTCCTTTGCCCAAATTGCCAAATGAATTCTGCTTATGTGAAGTAGTCAGTCATTTCATACATTTTCTTTCCAGCGTTGACAGCTACTGTCAGATTCAGAAGTAGAATGCAGTGTACTGCTTTTCTGTTCTTGCTTGTGCTTAGGATTTTGGCTATGAAAGAAGCACCGTAGTGTAATTATGCTTTCATAATTATACTCCTGTACTTCTCTCTCAGCCAATCAAATTTCTCAGTTTTTTCTCACTGTGTATAAAGAAGCTTAATATGCATACCCTTGAGGAAAGGAGCAAGAGGGGGGACATGATGGAAACGTTCAAGTACCTCAAGGGAATAAACAAAGTCCAAGAGGGTAGTATCTTTCAGAAAAGGAGATGTGCAAGAACAAGTGGGCAGAATTTGAAGATAGAGGGGGGACAGCTCAAAGGTAATGTGAGGAAGTATTTTTTCACAGACAGGGTTATGGATGCATGGAATAGCCTTCCTGAGGAGGTTGTGGAGTCAAAAACGTTGGGGGAATTCAAGAATGCATGGGACAGACATAAGGCAATTCTAGTTGGCGTAGGATGAAGTAGGCTGTTGGTTAACTAGGATCTGCAGCTTATCCATTAGCTAGGGAAATGGCCAGACTAGGTTAGCCAAGCGGTCCTTATCTGCCGTCAAATTCTGTGATTCTACTACACTCAGAAATAAACAAACTGAGGGGGCTAACTCTTAACACTCATGGCTTTATGATCCCATTAGCCCAAAATGAGTTTATTTCTTTGTATAGCACCTATACCTATAATTTATTCTATTTTCATTGAAAAGAAACAATGTTACTGCATTGTTAGAGTTATACTGCCATGCCACAAAAGGTGGTAAATGTGGCATTAGCATTTTGAACCCTAATACACACCCACCTCCTCCATCCCCTACCATTGTGACCCACGGTTAAGCTACTGGTCCGGGGCCAAGGCCCTGAGGACTGCTTCTTCCAGCTACTGATCTGCTTCTGTGCCTCATGGGTTCTCAATAGGTGTTTTATTTGATGTATGGCTGTACACAACAATGTAGAATCATCAGGCATGGCCCCAAACCTGCAGGCTCCAAGTGAAGCAGCGGATCAATGTTGCAAAACCCCTTAGCTGTAGCTTGCTTTGCACAGGGCCCTGCAAGCACTACAAGAAACAGCAGACCTGTGGAGCACAGCCCCAGATCTGTAGCTTGCTTCACACAGGGCCCTATAGGCTCTTTGCAAAGCAGCAGACCAATAAGGCACCATGTGGGACCTGTAACTGGCTTCATAAACTGTAGGGTCCCAGAGGCCTTACACAAAACAGCAGATATGTGGGGCATGACCCTGGACCAGTAACTTGCTTCATGTAGGGCCCTGTGGGCCCATACATGAAGCAGCAGTAGACCTGTGGGCCACAGTTCTCGACTAGTACATTGCTTTTTGCAGGGCCTGGTATGACCTACACAAAGCAGCATACTTATGGGAGACAGCCCCAGATCTGCAGCTTGAAGCAGAAGACCTATATCTTGGCCTTGAATCAGGAGGGTAGTGGATAGGAAGGGGGATGGGCATTAGGGCTGAAACCCTGATGCCACATTTTCCCTCCTTGTGTAGTTTTGTAGCCCTAACATATGCATCACATAGTTTCAGCAATGAATTTCCTTACATCTAGAGAAAGTATAGTACCAAATGTATAACTTGCTTCTTTCAGGGCCTGTGAAAGTGGATATGAGTCATAACAGTCTTCATGCAGGACCCTATGCACAAAGCAGGAGATGAATCATAATTTGCTTTGTACATTGCCCTACAGGACCAGTGCAATATAGTGTCATAATGTGCTTCCAACAGTGCCTTGATGGCCCTGCTTTAAGCAACATACTGTATGAGTGATAACTTGCCTTGCTCAGTGCCCTGCAGGCACACACATCCACCCCTGTAGAGGTGGTGGCTTACAAGGCACTGGATTCCTGGGACTATAGATGTTATTTTAGCTACATTTGGACCTCCCATCCCCTAGTCCCCTTGTGACCCCCTTTCCTCCTTCTGACCCAGGAATGCCCAGACACCAGTCAGACTAACCTGAACCACTTCTTACACTTATTACTGTGCCCCTCACACTTACATTTATGCAAATCCTATAGGGATGGCCAGCTCATAGTAGCACAGCTACTCCAAAACCACCCGTAACCCAAGGTGCCCATATTCCTATTGGTGACTCCATGAAGAGGCATTTCCTCCGAAGTCAACTCCAGATGCCAGAGTCAATTCTTATAGGGACATCTACTCCAAACTCTGCAGTAATAAAGACCATCAGAGACTTGTCTTACACAGCCATTCTTACAGATGTTTTTCTTAAGAGTCATGGGCAGGCTTCACAGCCTTCAAACAAGCCCCTTAAGGGGATATGCTTTGGCTTCACTTCCACTCTCTCTTTTCTTCCTTCTCTTCCTCTCACAGGCCTCAGGCATATGGCCTGCCCCTCAGAGCAGATCTTTATGGTGGCTTCTCTCCTCTTCTCTCCTCTCTGACACTGCTGTAGACTGACTGACTTTTGCTAGCAACAGCTCCTTGCAAGCTAGAACATTTAGCTCTACCCACATTCCTAACATCCTAAATACAGACTGTTAACCTTATTAGTGCAGGTTAGAAACCTCCGGCATGAAATTTAACTGAACAATATATAGTGACTGGTGACCCACCCAATTTTGGGGTCTAGGTTACATATCTGAGACAGATTTATGCCTTGGACCCGACTCCCAGCCATTGAAACTTTGAGCGGGCTTTGCCAGTAACTGGCAAAGACTCTGAGAGAAGGACAGAGGACCACTTGCTGCTCTGTCAGCCCCTTTGGTGTTCATTGATGAGGGTGACTACACACTGTCAATTTTAGCCCTGTCTCCTGGTTATAGCACTAGCTTGAGAGGTTGATGAAGGAAGGTGGTAGGGTGAGGGGAGAAAACTTGGGCAAAAGGCTGACCTACGTTTTGGATGATGACCCCACCTCTCCTAATCCTCCATAACAACCAAGCATACTGGATGCTTCACCACTTGTGGCAACAGTAGGCCTTCCCATGATGGAATTGATTAAAGGCATCTGGTCAGTTAATCATAGAGGTACTGCATCAGAAGGGAGCCTTCAGGGGCAAGTAAAGAGCCCTGATGGGCAGTAGGACTTTGGGTGATCCTGAAGAATTGCGGTAACTGCATCCAGAAGAGCAAAAAAAGGTGAGAAGTGTCAGTTTTCAGAACTGTATTCACAATGTAGTTATCCAAAATAGTTCAACAAAAAGCAGCATCTTATTTACAACTTAGCTGTGATTCTACCCAGTTTTACAGCTTTGTGAGGAGTGAAGCACAATGAGGCCAAATAAATTGGTTAGGGTCACACAGTGGGTGAATTGTTCAGGTGGGATAAGCCTCGATCTCCTGTGTGCTAGTCATTGGACCACGTAGCTTATGATTTGTATTATCGGAATACTCACAAAGGGGTAGAAGAGTTAGAGTTACCTGCTTATGAATATCCACATGGCAGTGTACCTGATCTGCACACTGATCAATCACTTTGATAACCACTGAGGTTCATGTACTTGAGGCATGTACAGTAGAACCTTGTGATGGTGGTTCCCGGCCACTGTTTTATTTTAGAGTTTGGGATTAGGGGGAAGTTAGTATAAACAGTACTACCATGTTCAGCTCCTCCAGGCACTGTATAAAATAAATAAATACCAAGGTACAAATGAAACAGCAGAAGTCTGTTTTTGCCTATCTCATTGTTGCTGTCTGTAGCCTGAGTGAACGCCCAGAGGTATGCCCAACTTAATACTTTCCTTATCCTTTCCTGTAGTTGAAAACAGCTCCTTGCAGTGTCAAGTGGTGCTGAGTCTGCCTACTGTCTGCCACAACCACCAAGGAAGTGTTTGTTTGCTAGAGCCTTGTTAAACTTGTCACTGGTCTTCTCTGCCTGATTGCATCATGGTCCTGAGCATTAGGGTCATGTAGTTTTATTTTTCCTGGTGTCTTTTGCTCCCTTAATGAATCAGCTCCCACAACTCTTATATAGTATAGTTATCTCTTAAAAAGTGTATTGCTGCTTATAGTAAAACTATTCTTTTGTCCCAAACATTAAACCCTATATGGAATTTCTTGACGACACTCGTGGAAATAGTGCAGTATTTCTTGGCAAGCCAGACTTCATTATAACAAGGCTTTGCTGTAAATGGGCACCAATGCAAAAAACTTACTGCCTGAGCAGTAGAGAGTGGAAAAGTGTTTGGCTGTCTTCAGCTTTTCTAATTACATTATTGCCAGGCCAAAAAGTTCTTCTTTGTGAAGGTAATAAATATCGTGCAATTGCCAAATCATGACACAAGAGGGCACTTGAAGCATTATAAATACTCAGCTACAACACATAATATAGAGTACTTCACTTGCAACCCTGCTCCACTACTTTGACTTCTTTCTTATATTATTTCCTGTTTCCTCCTCTAACAGAGTTAGTACTCCTTTACAGGTGCTCAGTGACACTCAGATGGGGTAGCAAGGGCGGGATTGTAATGCTGCTTCTAGCTTCCTCACAGCTGCACAAATGTCTGTTCCAGCGTCACAGGGTCAGCTTACTGATACCTTAATAAATTTTTCCTACGTGGAGGGCAAAGACAACAGGGGAAGGCCCTGTTTGTATGGCAACATAACTCATAGTATAAAGTAGGAAATTTGCTAAGATTGTCAAGAAATTAAAAGATTAAGCAGCCAAAATAAATGATTAGCACTACTGATTTGTGAAGGTAACCAGCGTATGTAATGTTGCATTGTATACTATAAAGTTATTTACTTTTTTATTAACTCTCCTTCTTCCCTCAGCCACCACACCTCCTTTCTCCATACTGTTTTAGCCGGGACAGACCACCCCCCCAGTTGTCCCTCTTGACATGCCTACTTATTCACAATTAGTGGCCAGCACAGATACTCCCTGTAGTCCAGGGCTGCTGTGGCATGCACACTGTAAAGGGTACTCAGCTGGTACAGATATACACCTTCCAGCCCATCAGGAACACACATCTTGCCCTGTGGAGGCAGCCAGGGGGAGACACAGGGGCTTTTAATTGTGTTGATGTAGGTGGGGCAGTGCCTAACATTACTGGCTGTATGGTAGGCTGCTTCTGCCCATGATAAACATTTCCTCCCACTCATATCAAAAGACCTATTCTTGGTGTTGTCCAGTAGGGGTGTGCGGTGTGTGTGTGTGTGTGTGTGTGTGTGTGATGGGTTGGAAAACGTTGTGTGGTCACCCATGACACCAATGTCATCAACGAACTTGTAGGAAGCACTGCAGTAGTGGGATGGCCTGCTCCCTCCCATAGGAGTCAGTGCATAATTTTTTTCCCAACCCTATGTTTGGCTCCCGGACTATGGGTGGGAGATATACCCCCTATCAGCACCCGCACCACCATCCTGGCATCCTCCACCAGGCCACCCAGCTGGGTGGCCTGTAGCTTGCCCCCCCACAGAAGGGCTCCCCTGGGGGACTTGGGGAGAGACCAAAATCCACCTGAGGCTCCAGCCAAGGCTTACACCTGGTATGTCATTTGGGAGGCAGTCCAGGGGCGTCACGGAGCTCTGTGACCGGGGTTTTGCTGGCTTTGGTTCCCCAGGAGACACAGATGCTCAATGACATCAGCATGGGATGGGCACGCTCCTGCACCCATCCCACACATGTCCCCCAATGTCTTCACATGCCAGGCGGTCCCAGCTGCTGGATACCCAGTCTCCAGTGGGTGTCACTAGCATGCTGGGAAACCACTACCCTCCCCCCAGAGGTGGAGAGCTGTCCATAAGATGCTTATACATCCTCACCCCTGCCAACCCTCTGTTGCCCCATCCTCGCTTCTGAACATGGGTTGTCAGCGCCACAGGCAGTACCACTACTGCTACACCAGCGGGCCAGCCTGAGTCAGTGCATAATGCCTCTGCATCATGCAGTTACTTAGAAATTGTGATATCTAAATAGTTAAAAATATCAAACTGCTGTACACCTTCCTCAGGGTGGCATCCAGCTTTCAGGGTACTGTGTGATTCCTAGCTGCTAGCATAGTACTTATCCAATCACCTTCTTCCTTTTCAGGCTACAGTTTTGTAAAGGAAATTATACTGATGTATAAGCAGACCTCTTTGGCCAGTCAGAGCACTGGAACACCAAAATATAACTGTACTCAAAATTTAGCACATATATCACAATGAATTATAAAAGGGGTTTGAGAAATAGAGCTTCCTGATTGGCTGTAAGCATTCTATTAGACTTGTGTTTATTGATCGTTGCCTGGTGTAGTAGTAGTAGTAATAATATTAGTACTTGTAGAGCATAATTAAATGCTGCATAAAGTACAACAGTTTCCTGGTGGTAAGGGGGGCAGAGGCATCCATGCCTCACCTGCCGTCATGCCACTGACCAAGATTCAGTGATGAGCTTGGGTTGCTTGTGGATCAGCTGGCAGGAGGAGGATTGAATGTCCCACAAAATGCTCACCTCCCCTGGGGAGGGAGGATTCCATGTTTGGTCATAATACTGCCACCTGGGTTCAAACAGGTAGTAATGTGACTGGAGCCGGTTAACAAGGGAGGGAAGGACATTGCGACATCAGTGTACAGATACTCCCCTAGTGTGCATGCATATGCCTTGATGTCCTGTGCATAATGTCCTTGGAGGATTCTACTGGGGATAGAAAAAAACACCACGATCCCAGCACCTCCACAACAAAGATGGTCCTGGGTGTGCTCTAAGTCCCCAGAGCCTCTCCACCTTGACCCCTGCCTAATGTAACGAGATGTTTGGGGAGTCCCTCGAGTCTACCCTGCCTGGAGTTGAAACCAAAGCTTCATGGAGGTGAGTTGCCATGGTTGGAGGGGCTAGAGGGATTGGGAGGTACCTGGAGGTCCCAAGTCGAGAGGGCTGGTGTGAGGGGGCATAAAACCCTAAGTAAAAAAAAATGTATTATATTAGCAATAAGGCATTCCAAAGGGTTGTGTTAATGGTCAGTTAATAACCATCTAGGGGCATGTGGCACTTGACTACCATCATGCCGCATTGCACCCTTAGAGGGTGATTAACCGACAATTATAAAATGGGTAGAGAAAATCCTGCTTTATGACTGGCCATGAAGACTCTGAAGTCATGGGTTTCAGGAAGAGAAACCTATGGGTTTGCACATCTTCCGGCAATCAAGATGTAGCACACTGCAGAATCAATGCCTCCAGATAATTGTTTAAAAACATCATTTCTGTCAGCAATGTTTTTAAAGGAAAGTCAATATTATCCTTTACTTAGAAACCCCATCATTCTTTTTTTTTAACATTTACCACTTCCCCACATTATTAGCCACTTACTGTGCAAGACATTTATTTTTAAACTGCCTCTAGCCTTTTTCATTTTTGTTTTGTTGTACATTAAAAGTGAAGGTCTCACTTGCTCTGCTGTAATGTAAACTTCCTGTCCAGGTTCAGTAGCCTGTTCTGAGGCCCAGCAGACCTCAGCATCGACACATCTTCCCTCTACATTGCAATACTCTCCACCAACCACTAAATGAATTTCCCCAAACTAGGCAAAACTGGAGAGCATTACCAGCCCAAAACAGTGACCCAAGCAAGCACTGGTGCATTAGAGCAAAGCAGGAACAGGAAGTAAAAAAGAAACAAACAGCATCTCATTGCAGGTGTAAACCACCATGCTGCAGCAAAAGATGGGAGGAATTCACAGCCAGATCCCAAAACAACATGTGGGCACAGTATTTATTTATGAAAAGTGCAGTCCATAAAATGGATGAAAGTAAAAGGATTGATTCTGGTAATCGGTTGCTGCAGACACAGAAAAGGTGAGTGGGAGGGTCCCCAACCTATCACGCCTGAGCACACAGCATCCTGCCTTAGCAAATAGCTCTTTCTAGTGGACAAATAAAAATGAGCACTCATTGAAATGGACAACAGTGATTTTTTTTAATCATTTTTTCTTTATATTTTTTTGCATTTGTTACCGAATTTTTTTTTATTTAATTATTTTAAAAGGACATTACCCATTTTATAAGCCTAATAACACATCCCAGTGTGTGATTTTCTTTTCCTGAACCACACTTCCAGGTGGTTGAAGGCACTTAGAGCAAGTGCCTCATGCCTCACGTTGCATCTGGATGTATGGTTCAGGAAAAGAAATCCACACCATGTCATATTTTATTGCATACTTAACAGTATTAAAAGGTTTCAGCCTGTGGTTTAGTGGGGCAATGGGTGACATTTGCCATGCCCCCACCAGTATCTATACTGCACATGTCCAAGCCTGCATTTGACATTTGTATTCTTCGCTCCCTTCCTCCTCCTCCAACGGCTCCACTCTTTCCCTTTTGGATTGGTCCTTCTTCCCAATGGTATCTTTGGTATGAAGGGACCTTGTTCCTATGGCATCTCTGAGGTGGAACACGCCTCAAGAGGGATCTTATGTCTTCCCACACCTCAACAGTGTAGTAATCCCTGTAGAAGGGACAGCAAGAACATACACCAAGTAATGTAGCTTGGAATCCACTGACTGGAATCAGATTTGTCAGAGTCTATGTTTTTTTTGGTATTTGGAATTTTGGTATTTAAGAACAAAAATACAAATCCAAAGTCCTAATTCCATATGGAATTGGAATTGGATTCCGATGCTGATTCCTCATCCGAACATTGCTTAAGCATCATTACAACATCCTCAACTCAGTAAAATACCTGGATTGAGCCAGGAGGAAAGCTATCCCCCTTTCCCCACCCTAATCTCCCTCTTCTGTCCCCTTACCATAAGCTTTCTGATGTGGTCAAGTGGCAGTTACTGGCTGGAGTTTGTCCAGTAAGTTCCCTTCCCCCCCCCACACTCCCTGTAGGATGCAGGCAGGGAAGTAGCTTGAGGTTAACTTGGGCTTTGTGAGACCAGAGGCTGGCAGCAGACTATGGCAACTCACCACCTCCAGCTACCTCCCTGCCTGCACCCTACAAGGAGTAGGGGGACCCACCAGACAAACCCCAGCCAGCAGCTGCCACCTGATCGCATCAGAGAACTTAAGGTAAGGGGAGGAAGATTAGGGTGGGGGGGGGGCTTTTCTCCTGGCTCTTTACAGGCATTTTACTGGTTGGGGAAGGTTTCTAAGTTTGATATTCAGAGCCTGATATGGAATCAGAACTTCTGATTCTGACTCTGATGGATTGGTAGTGTCAGAATAGAATCAGATTCAGAGTGGGATGGTCCAATTATCAGTCAAAATTCTCAGGGAATGGAATTGGTAGGTTCCAAGTAACCAAATGGTAAATAAAGTGGCTAGAAAGGAGCTTGATCATCCCAAGTGAGGACGCAAACACCAGGGGCAACTCTATAAAGTTGGCAGGGGGAGGGGGTGGCAAGATTAAGAGAGATACCAGGAAGCATTTTTTGATGATGAGGGCTGAGGAAGGGTGGAATAAGCTGCCAAAGGAATGGGCAGACACAAAAGGTCAAGGAGCTTTTTTTTCCAGACAGATTCTATGTTTCTCTGTTAATTCTATTTCAAATGCTAAGATACAATATTTACACTGAGCTCTTTTTCTGCTGTGTCATTTACCTCATAGAATGAGAACTTTTATTGAACAGAATGAATGTTCAACTTGCCACAAATCCATGTTCCAGTCTGGTGAACCACTGTGCCTTCCACTTGCCCTGTATCAGCAGAGAACACTGATTACATAGAGAATAATGCCTGTGCAGTGTGTGTGATGAGGATTTTTCACACACCCGAGGTATGTGATGATCCATAAACAACAAGAGCAAAGCACAAGGGGTTTATGAGATTATCACACACTGAGGGTGGGTGAAAAATCCTCATTAAACAAACCTTGCACAGATATTATTTTTTATAATGACTGGGGCGAGGTTTAGACAGAGACAAAAACTGTAAGCTGTATTTGTGTCAGCGAGCATGTATCTGTGCAGTCGCTGTAGTCACATAAATACAGTCTACTTTCTTTGCGCTTCAGTGAAGTGAGAGCATGAGGAATAGCACGCCATAATAACCCGCTTTCAAGTTATTATGGAATTCAGTGGGTTATTACAGTATTTTATCAGGACTGGATATCCAGTCATAATAGGGTGTCACTAGTTATTATTACTTTGTAATAACTGGGGCATGTTTTTTCTTATAGGAGAAGCTGGTTATAATTTGCAGTAAGGCGAACATGCACCAGCTTCTCCATGGCCACCTCACACCCACTCACTCACTGTGGTCTGAAAACTGCCAGCAAATGGCAGTAACACGGGCATCTCAGTGAAGCATACACTGACCCAAGAAACAGATAAAATAACTTGTAGAGCCCTAAAAATACATGGGACCTTCTCACCAGAGAATTGCAGACAATCCCGATAGCTGTCACAGTTGTCACTCACTTTCTCTTTTTCGTTCCCACACAAATTTTCATGAACTCTGACCTCGGCAGCTCATTGCCATATCGCCTTGGCAATGACAACCTGCAGCAACTTAAAGTAAATCAAACTTAAATTAAAAAATTAAGTCTTCCTTCAAGGTAAGGTTTTTAAAACCTGTTTCACTTCATTTGCAGCTATTCTCAAGAACTGTTTTCATTTCAGATTTCACAAGCTGCAGTATTCAGACCAGGATCAAAGTTTTTATCAATGCCATTCCTGCAGTCTGTCAGTAAAAGTGAGCCCCGATGAAGCCATCCCTATTTATGTGAAAAAGTCATTTATTCACAAAAATATAAATAGGATGTGTATCCTATATTTTGTTTAATGCTCATCAGTCTTCTGCTTAATAAAAATAAGACACAACACTAAGCTTGACAGACAGTTTTATTTAGTAAAAATCTAGCTGGAGAAAAAAACGTCACCAAGCAATTACATAAAACAATACATGGGGGGAGTGCAAAACTTGAATTTAATGCACACCCTCAGTGTGGGATATTTTGATAACCCCTCGGGCTTCGCTCTCAGGGTTTATGTAGCATCCCATACCTCAGGTGTGCATTAAAGTCTCGTTATTCACTCCCCCCATATATTATTCTATATAGAATGTATAGGGATGGAAAATATTATATCTTCAAGCATTCTTCTACAACCCAGTGTCTTCTCTCCTGCTGGTGACATGTTGCTATTAGGTTTCTACCAGTGTCGCTGTTCATGTTGCAGCTGCCTGCTTGTGTCCCAGGGCTTGTCCTGCCATAGTGTTCTCATACAGAACACTACAGCTGTTGAAGCAGCCATTAGCAAGCAATGGTCAGCATTCTGTGATGGCTGCTGTAGTTTAAATGGCAGGATGGAGAGAAATTTTAGATATCCTGCCCTAGAGGGGTAAGAGACATTTCGAATTATGAAATAGGTAGGGAATTTCCTGCATCCTCACTGGCTGAGAAAGGTTCCAAAGTCTTGTGGTTTATATCTCAAAAGAAGTAGTGGGGAAGGTAAGGGAAAAAAAGATAGCATTCAGGAAGTATTAGGAAACAGAGAAGGAGCAGGACAGAGAACTGTACCAGTTAAAGCAGAAGGAAGCGGGTAAGGCAGTCAGAATAGCAAAAGCCCAAACTGAGGAAAAGATAGCCAACTCAGTTAAGAAGGGGGATAAAACCTTTTATAGGTACATTAGGGAGCAAAGAAAGACTAAGGCAAGGATACTGAGGCTGAACAAAGAGTAAGGTGGTTGGGCAGACAGTGACAGTGAAAAAGCAGGGATGCTGAACGAATACTTCTGCTCAGTATTCACAATGGAAAAGCAGGGGGAAATACCTAATCTGGTCAATAGAAGCACTCTGGATAGCAGGGCTGATATTAGTCCTTTCACAGAAGAAAAGGTTCTGAAAGAACTCTTAAAACATGAAGGTGAATAAAGCAATGGGCCTCATGGATTCACCCAGAATTTTAAAAGAACTACGGAAGAACTAGTAACACCACTGACTACCCTTTTTAATAAATCATGGGAGGATGGGGTGGTACCTGAGAACTGGAGGAGGGCAGGCCGTGATTCCCCTTCACAAAAAGTGGGAGCAAGACAGAGGCAGGAAACTACAGACCTGTCAGTTTGACCTCAGTGGTAGGGAAAATGATGGAATCACTTCTGAAGGAAAGAATTGTTGAGTACCTAGAGGCCAGTGGGGCACAGGACCCAAGGCAGCATGGATTCACAGAGGGAAGGTCATGTCATACAAATCTAATTGATTTCTTTGACTGGGTGACCAAAGCAGTAGACCAGTGAGGGGCTGTGGACATGGCCTACCTAGACTTTAGCAAGGCATTTGACACAGTCCCACATAAAAGATTAATAAACAAATTAGCCAGCCTGGGAGTGGGTCCTAGGGTGGTAGCCTAGGTAAAACACTGGTTGGACAACAGGACACAGCGGGTAATAGTAAATGGAGTCCACAGTGAAGAAAGGAGGGTTACTAGTGGGGTACCACAGGGTTCAGTACTGGGGCCAGTCCTTTTTATTGTCTTTATAAGTGACATTGCAGAGGGACTGGAAGGGAAAGTATGTCTCTTTGCAGATGACACAAAGATCTGCAACAGAGTTGATACACAAGGTGGGGGTGGAAAGGATGAAAAGGGACTTGGCAAGGGTGGAGGAATGGTCAAATGTATGGCTGCTTAGATTCAATGCAAAAAAGTGCAAAGTTAAGCACCTGGGAAACAAAAACCCAGGGGAAGAGTACACAATGGGGGGTGAGATACTGACAACAACAAAAATGGAAAGGGACGTGAGGGTAGTCATATCAGATGACCTAAAGGTGGGCCAGCAATGTGAGAAGGCAGTAAGGAGGGCTGGGGGGATACTGGGATGCATAGGGAGAGGCATCACCATTAGAAAACAAGAAGTTGTTGGCCCTCTGTACAGACAGTTGGTAAGACCACACCTGGAGTACTGTGTACAGTTCTGGAGACCGCATCTCCGCAAAGACATAGACAGGGTGGAGGCTGTCCAGAGGAGGGCAACCAAAATGATGCAGGGTCTGCATCAGAAGACATATGAAGAAAGACTAAAGGAACTAAAGATGTATAGCCTCGAGGAAAGGAGGGAGGGGGACATGACAGAAACTTTCAAATACCTCAAGGGAATCAACAAAGTCCAAGAGGGCAGCATCTTTCAGAAAAGAGATGTGCAAAACAAGGGGCACAATTTGAAGATAGAGGGGGACGGCTCAGAGGTAATGTGAGGAAGTATTTCTTCACAGAGAGGGTTGTGGATACATGGAATGGCCTTCCTGAGGAGGTCGAGAGTCCAAAAACAGTGGGGAATTCAAGAATGCATGGAACAGACATAAGGCAATTCTAGTGGGGGGTAGGAGGAAGTAGGCTGTTGGTTAACTAGGATTGCAGCTTATCCGTTAGGTAGGAAAATGAGCAGACTAGGTGGGCCAAGTGGTCCTTAGCTACCGTCAAATTCTATGTTTCTATGTAACGAAACACATGGTTTCACACTTCTTCCGGCAAGCAGTATGCAATACCCAAGCATTTCCATGCCCACAAGAAAGTTTTTAAAAAAACATTTCTGGCAGCCACCTTTGTACAGTAAAAACTTTTCCACATTCCTTTTTCTGTTACTTGAAAAATGAAATACTAGACCAGTTTTCACAAACTCCTACCCTGTGACCTCAACTCACACATCTAAGGATAGTGTAGCAATTTTACCTTATTAATCAGTATGCTCGTGTTTTTTTTTTTTGGCCATGGCATTTTTTTTCCCCATTATTATTCCTGCATGTGAATCATCTACATACAGAAAGAAAGGATGTTTGTGAACAGTTTTGTTCATTCAAAAATAATCACTACAGACTTCCCTTGCTGATTGTAGCTGGCTCTGTACTGCATTTATTTATTTGAGGTGAAATGTCAGTTCCTGATTCTAGTCTTCTTTTCTCTGCTGCCAAGAAATGCCATCGGTGTCAATTCCAGTTTTCCAATGTCCCTCACAACTTCTCAGATTTCACTCCTGTTATCCAGTACCAAGCACAGCAAGGTATTTTTAAAAGTCCTATGTATTAAAAAAATACTCACAGAAACCATAGCAAACAAACAAAAAAGCTCCCTTTCCCTTTTACTCTTGTACTAGTACATAATTAGGAATTTCTTTTTATTTTTTTCTCTTAAAAAACAGCAACTGCACATTCAGCACATACCTTAGGTAGTAAACTAGGATGGCAGCACCACCTACTAGTGAAAAAGTAAAACAATGGACATTTTTCTCAGGGGAAAAAGATTTCTCAGGGAACTGGCAATGGAACTGGATGAACCCCTGGCCAGGCTATTCAATTGCTCAATTCAATCAGGGGTGGTTCCAACAGACTGAAACAGTGAGTTTATCTATATTCAGCAAAGTACATAGTTAGATGGGTGGGTAATTGATTAATGGGGAGGCAGCAGAGGGAATTGGTAAATGGTGTCAAATCTGGGGAAAGAGAGGTCACTAGTGGGATGCCTTAGGGTTCAGTTCAATTTGTGCACACTGGATTAGAAAAGTTACACAGCTCTGCGGCTGTGAACTAATTCTAAAGCAGTTCTTGCAGCAGAATCTATGGTCTCTGCTACATTACTGTCACATGAGACAGGATGCATCATAGGAACAAGAAAAGCAATAAGTCTGGCTCAGATGGAGATCCCCAGGGGTCGTAAAACTACTGTAAAGCTAGCAGGCTAATTTAGGAAAAACTCCTAATAGCAGACAGAGGGAAGGACACAATAGGACTTAGCAAACAAATCAAAACATTCTGCACAACATATGTTTTTTGCAAATTCTGGGTGTGCTACTCCTTTAATCTCCAGTTAGATCAGCCCTATGTGACTGTACATGGCTCAGAGAGGATGACAGGACCAGCAAACAAAATATCAGAACTTATATAAACTCTAACATACAATGCAGCCTACTGAATCTCTCACTGCTGCATACTATTCTAAGGCCAGTTGCAGGAGATTCTGGGATTTGTAGTAATGGAAGAAGTAAAAGGTGTTAATCACCCCTTTTGTTCTGATGGTGATTGCTATGATTTACTACAGCTTGCAAATTACAGATCCACATTAAAACAGCTAATTTAGTTGACGGGAACATACACACCAATTATCATACAATACAGTGCAAGCAATAGAGGAACTCCAACAAGTATACTGATCATAAAACAACTGCTGTGAATGCCTTTGTGGTGTGTGTATGAGGGGGGGCTTGCATTATCAGCTACGTCAAAACAGTAGGCAGCAGTGGGAGATTCAGTAGCCCATAGTGCATGATAGAGCTTTTATTTAATCTCCAGTTACATCATCCCTGTGTAACTGTACATGACCCAGGGAGGATGACAGGACCAGCAAACAAAATATCAGAACTTATATAAACTGTAACATACAATGTAGGCTACTGAATCTCTCACTGCTACATACTGTTCTAAGGCCAGCTGCAGGAGATTCTGGGATTTGTTGTAACAGAAGATGTAAAAAGTGTTAATAACCCCTTTTGTTCTGATGGTTATTGCTATGATTTACTACAGCTTGCCAATTACAGAGCCACATTAAAACAGCTAATTCAGTTGAAGGGAGCATACACACCAACTATCATACAGCACTGTGCAAGCAACAGAGGAGGAATAGATAGGCAACTCATCTTACATAGGATCAAATAACCTCAGTGCAGAAGCACTGAGGCAATGGTTACCCCAAAGGACATCGGCTGGGAAGCCAAGTTTCAAAGAAATACAAAATCACATATACCCTCATAATGCAAAGCATCATGCTATGGTTATGCAAATCACCACAGAATATTATGCAGGTTCAACTTTAAGCAGAAATGCATGGTGCCAAACGGCCTCTTACACAGTTAGCAAAGGGGTGCCAACAGAAAACACAGACAGGTGTTTTGTCCTACCAGGACTCATCAGTGTGCTTCATCTGTATATCACCCCAGTGGAATGAACCAGCTACCCTAAGATGGTCTATCTGGGTTATGCTGTGGTGAACCCAATAAAAATAAAAAACAAGTTAAAAGACAAAGAAACTCAGTGCGTATGCACCGTGGCAATGGTTACCCCAAAGGGCATTGACCGGGAAGCCAAGTTTCAAAGAAATACAGAATCACATATTCCCTCATAATGCAAAGCATCATGGGATGTATATGCAAACCACCACAGAATATTATGCTGGTTCAACTTTAAGCAGAAATGCATGGTGTCAAAGGGCAAACTGTGTGGGAGGCCTTTTGGCACCATGCATTTCTGTAAAGTTGAAACAGCATCATATATGGTGATTTGATATCAGTCCCATGATGCTTTGCATTATGGGGGTATATGTGATTCTGTATTTCTTTGAAACTTGGTTAACCGGCCAATTCCCTTTGGGGATAACCATTGCCTCGGTGCTTACGCACTGAGATTCTTTGTCTTTTCACTTGTTTTTTATTTTTATTGGATTCACCACAACATAACCCAGATAGACCATCTTAGGGTAGCTGGTTCATTCCACTGGGGTGTTATACAGATGAGGCACACTGATGAGCCCTGGTAGGATGAAACATGTGTCTGTTTCTTCTGTTGGCACCCTTTGCAAACTGTGTGAGAGGCTTTTTGGCACCATGCATTTCTGCTTAAAGTTGAACCGGCATAATATTCTGTAGTGATTTGCAGATACATCCCATGATGCTTTGCATTATAACAGTATATGTGATTTTGTGTTTATATAGGATCATGCACTTTCCCTATGCAGAAGCCCCGATGTACCTGTTACAGAACATATATCCTGGTAACACCCTTGCCTGCAGTTTTTATACATTTTATTTTACTAAGCATCATAGGTTAGCCTTGTTTTCATATATGAACTACAGTGTAACTTTCACCCTCCCATACACTCCTATGAGGAGTGCCTGACCCACCATTAGTGCACACCCCTTTAATTCTGGATCCACCTCCAGGTCACCTTGACTGGTACTGGGTTTCTCCTATTTAAACTACATTTTCTTTATACTGAGGTTGACTGGGCTGGACCCACTCCATGAGCTTATATAAACTCTAACATACAATGCTGGTTACTGAACCTCTCACTGCTGCATACTGTTCTAAGGACAGCTGCAGGAGATTCTGGGATTTGCAATAACAGAAATTTTAAGCATTTGTAAGTCCTTTTGTTCTGATAGTGAGTGCTACGATTTACTACAGCTTGCAAATTACAGAACCACATTAAAACTTAGCTAATTTAATTAAAGGGAACATACACATAAAATATCACTAGTTTTTCTTGTTATTGACAACAAAGGAACACAACAGTGATGATAGAAGTATGTCACATGATTTGCATCTTTTGCAATTATCTGCAGTCTGCTGTTTTTGCCATTTGTACTGGTTCCTGAGTGGCCAGAGTTCCAGCCTTTGGTTCTGTCTGACAAGGCTCTCCGTGTTGTAGAGGGCTCTCAAAAGGAGTCAACTTGTCAGTGCTATGCCTTCAAATGGGAGCACTTTTTCCATTTGGTGCTAGGGCAGGGAGCTCGACCCCCTCTCTTGCCCTGTGGCTAGCATCCTGGATTATTTGTGGGTCCATCTCTCAATTGAGCCTAAGGTCAATGATTCTCAAGGTGTACCTAGCATGCTAGCCCAGTGGCATGGAGTGCTGTGGCACTGGGCACCTTCCTCCTGCCACACTGGTGACCCGGGTCGGGAATGGACTCAGGTTGCTTGGGGGCTGGCAGGTTGAAGGAGGATCAAAGATCCATATACAAGAAGCTTACAGTAAGTAGCCACCACCCACCAGCCTGTAGCCACCACCAGCTGCCATCCAGTCAGATACCTCCAGCAGCCCAGAGTCTGGTCCCAGCATTTAATCTTTTGTGGCAGATACCACCTCTAGTTGTTGAGGGGGTCATTCGTACTCAATGACCATTCAATGCTTTGGTGCTGTCAATCTGATCTCTTTCATAGACATTACATTTATAATAAAAATCAAGAAAATTCATGTTTTAGACACTTACTAATTTGAGGCAGATTCAAATCATAGCTCTGAAACCTAATGCCAAACATTGATCCCTCCACTCCTCCATTTTCTTTCATGGCTGTGATCAAGACTCTTGATGAAGGAACAATGAAACTGCTCTTTTGTAACTTGAATTTGTTTCTTGCTCTGGAGTGAATGGTTAATCATCGTTACTCTCACCTATGCAGATATAATGAACACTGGCACTGAATTAGTGAAAGGGGTGGTCCTTGAGGGGCCATCCAATCCTTGTCAATATCCAAGTCTTTGTTTCTGTGAACATGTTAGATATTTAGTATTATTGACTCAATACACTGCATGGTTGCCTCTGTGGCCAGAAGAACATAGGCTGTTGCCCCACACCAGGAAATTGGGCTAATACCCAGTATTGATAATGTAGTGTAGCACCTGGGTATGGGATGTACTACACTGATGTTGAGGTGCTAGCCTTTGCATGAGATGTTAAGCCAAAGTCCCTTCTGTCCATCTTTTCTAGTTGTCCAGGCAGAAGTTAAAGACCCCATGGAACTTAATGCAAAAGTCAAAGAATTTTTTTTTTTAAATCAGTTAGCAAATTATAATACAATATTCATAAATATATCATGTCATTATTCCCTACCCCTATGACCCACCCCCTTATTACATGCACTTCTTTTACACAATTTCTGCTACACAGTATTTCTAGTGACATCATTATGGGGGTATCGAAATGTTTTTCCTATTAGTTCTGAAAAGCTTTAGACTCCATTATTAGCAATTCTTCCTAATATAGCAACCTAATTAAGACTTAAAATTGTCCAACCATGATTTCAGGTGCTACCTCCTTGTTAGTGTAAGAGATACTTGGCACTGTGCTTGCCATAGAAAATATTTGAAGATGATTAACACCAATGGCCGCATTCCTGCCTCACACTTCCCTTGTGGAAGGGAGTTTAGGCTGTAAACAATCCATCCATCCTGAGGATTGCACAAAAGAGGTTCCCTTAAGACCCTTAAAACAAAGCCCCAATAGTGTGAGTAAAGGAGCATTCTGAGAATAAGTTCTTTATTATTTTGCTTTGCTTTGCAAAGGAGGCTATTGGATAGTACTGTTTAATCAGGTTTTTATGCATTAAGTTTGCTTTCAATTATAGTCACACAAGCAGACTTAACCATATGATTGCATCTCACTTTTTTATCAAGATCCTTGCATTTTGTATATCACTAGAGCCACACTTTAAACATAGAAATGTATGGCAGATAAGGACTGCTAGGCCCACCCAGTCTGCCCATTTTCTCTACCTGCTGCAGAAACCACAGACCCTACTTGATCTCTGGCTTTGTTCTCTTTCCTATCGCTTGGGTTTGGCAACTGGCTTGTTGTGGTGCTTCGCAAGGAACCACCACCCTACAATGGAACCAGTCTGGCCCAAATTCCTCACCTGCAGCTCTATTGGCTCTGGCCAGAGTTTGTTTTAAAGGGAACAGCCACATATTTTGTTCTTAATACAGTACTCATCCAATCTTGCCTTGAATTCTTCCATATTATCATGTCCCACTATTTCCAGTGGGAGTCTATTCCATGTGTCCACCACCCTTTGATTGAACCAACCTGCTCTTTTCATTGTGTTGTACAATCTCCTCTTAACTGTAATAAATACATTCAGTCACATGTTTTTAAACATGAACCTGCCTGTTTATGAATTCCTATCTGTGGTGCGTCTGATGCTCCAAAAGAAACTCACACTGTCTTCTGAGACAGTCTTGAAGACGTGCAATCATGCGGATTGCACCAGCTCCTTTTAGGGATTGTAGCTGCTTCTCAAGTGGCTTTAGGGACCTGCCACCTGTCTTTTTTTTTCACATCCTGACGTGGTTCTGGGGATTGAGCTCTGAGGTTGGACTGGTGATCACAATGTGGCTGGGCTTTTTCACTTGCAGATCACAACTGCTTTCTGTGAGACCGCTTTCTTGGAGCGGTTCTGTGGGACTGGTAAATTCTCACAGATGAGCTCCTTTGAACTGGTGCAAAAGGCTTTGGGTGACTTCTTTCTTGGCAAGATGAAAAAAGCACCAATCTTGAGAATGATGCAAAGGCTGAGCCTCCAATCAACAGGGTTGGTTCCCAGCACTTTCTAGTTCTTTGGAACCAATCAGAAGGGATAAGTCCTGATCTCAGTGACCACAAGATTCTTGGCAGCCATTTCAAAACTGGCCGTGGAAGGACTATTTCATCAGAAATCCACATAAACTAATGTGTTTTTCAATAGAAAAAATGAATTTTTTCTAAATGTGAAATTTTTAAAAAGAAAGACCATTTTATAAGCGCAATATGACACTCCAGGTGTGTACATGTAACAGATTTTACCACACACCATGGGCTAAAGTCACTCGGCCAAGGTCTTGTGCCTTATTACGCCCCTGGCCATGTGGTAAAATCTGTTCCATGCACACCCTGTCGTGTCTTATTGCTTACTCAAAGTCAATGTTTGTATGTTTCTCTGCTGTTTTCACCATTGTTCTTCTGTTCATAGGTTCAAAGGTGTTCCGGACAAAAAATAGGCCCAAACCCCTCTAGTTTTGTCCACTGCCTGCTCAGTGGATATATGTCATACCATTAAGCTCCATGTACCTGTATAGTCTATATTTATATATATTCAGGGACTCATTACCCATGACCTTGCATAGTAGTCTGTTCCATGTCTTTACCACCCTCTGTGTGAACCAGTTTTCCCTGTAATGCTCCTCCTGTGAGGCTTTTCCTGTGTCTACTTTAGGGGCATCCTGTCTCTGTTTCCTGCCTGCTGCCCCCACCCCCATGCCTGGCCTCTTGTACTCTCAAATTGCCCCTCTGCCTTCCTCATTTCTTTTATTTTTCCCATTCTGTCTTTTGCCACCATCTGTTGCTTGGATGTGCTGTGCCTCCTTTTTATTTTTGGCTCCTGTTTTTTATCCACAGTTCCTTTACTCTCACTTTTCCAATCCAGGCTGCTCCAACAGTCATCCAGTCCTCTCCTTGGGGCTCAACACTCATTTATTTATCTACACCATGCTATGCCCTTATTATCATTCTCCAAACCAGGGCTTCACCCTCCTCTGATTATCTACTGTACTTGCAGCATCAAACCATCATACCATAGCTCTGTTTCTAGGCAAACACCCAGCTGCTCAAATATTCAATCACTAACCCCAAACTACTGCCCTGCAGCTACTTGTCATCCCTATGGCCCTACCTTTTGTCTGTTATGCTGCCTGTGAACCTTGCTGTTTTTTTAGCCCAAGAAGTCTCAATGAGCTTGTTCTGCTTTTATATGAATACCACATCTTGACGATGGGGCACTCACAAAGTGGGAGTCCTTTTAGCCATGCAGATTTACTCAGCAGTGCCTCTCAGTATTCTAATTATCCACTTCCATGCTTTTAGGGCAGAACTGCCACCATGGGGTCCTTTTCACCATGCATATTGACTCAGTGACACTTCCCTGTATTGTACATATTGACTCATGTACGTTGAGGGTAGGACCTTCACTGTAGGAGACCATTCAGCCATGCAGATTAACTTGGTAGCACCTCTTGATGCAATTTTCCCAGCACCAGCTTTGGGCTCACCTGGTCTCACCTCATACTCCCTTTCCTTTACCTTCCCCAATCATCATCATTATCAGTTATAGGCTAGGCTTCCTCTCAGAACTGAAAACAGTTGAAAGCTAATCTCCTCAAGCTCCATGCTTTGAGGATGAAGGGACCCTCTTTGAGGGAGAAGTGGGACCCTCTGGTCATGCAGATTGACTCAGTGCCAGCTAACAGCATGATCCCATTACAAGGTTGTTACGAGAGCTTATCCCATTCAAACTTCTCCCCTTTGCTGGATTCCAAATGTTAGCACTGGTCAGAGCTACCGTTAATATAGCTCAGGCCAAGATGGAATGGTAACCTAGGCCTTGGTTTCCCATAGGGTTCCATAATAATTTTCTTCTTTTTTTTCTTCTCTGTGATAAAACTCATAATATAATTACTATATATTAATTAGTTCTATTCTGCTGAGAGTTAGAGTTGGATGGTGGCCACAGTTCCACCCTAGCATTTCTTCCCAAGCTTGATCTCTCAACTTCTTATGAAAAATAGTGTTGTATCTGTCTATTTGTTGATATTTTGTTTTTTCTTCTCTGTGGTATCTTTGTTCTAAGGGGACCTCATCCCTGTGCCACCTCTAGGGGCGGAACCATCCTCAACAGCATTCCTATGTCTTAATGGTGCTCCAAAAGTGCTGTGATCCCCACAGCAGGGACATAAAAAAGTGCACAGCAAAGTTTCTCTATGTTGCACAAGCACAGAACACACTACCTGCCTCCTAAATCTCTTTCAGTACCTACCAGTTCACACTAAGGTTCTTACTAAGGAAAGTAGGGAGCAAGAAGGCTAAGTGCCCATATTTGCTCCTATATAAATCACTCCTGATAGTATTTTATCCCATTACCAGATAAAATGTATTTGTCCAGTTTATTTTTAAATTCTAACCTTGTTTTACTTGTAACAATCTCTTCTGGTAAGGAATTCCAAGGGTTAACCACCTGTGTTCTATAAAAATATTTTCTTTTGTTGCATTTAAATTTTTCCTCCATGATTTATAGTAGATGTCCTCTAGTTTCCTTATTGCTAGATTTGAAAGAATCCCTAATTCTTTTAAAAAGAGCGGATCTTGCATCACATCATGCATAAACAAAAGGTCTACATGTTTACGTCTTGTTTCCAATGACATTAAATTTAATCACTGCAACCGTTCATCATAATCTTTGCCTTCTAGACCTTGTACAGACTTTGTATATCTTCTTTGTACCCTTTCCAACCTATCTCTGTCTCCTTTCTTGTAAGGGTACCAAAGCTAAGATCCGTATGCCATGTAGGGGTGAGCATAAGATCTATAAAGGGGGCATTAAGACATTTTTTGTCTCTGGATATGATGTTTTTTTTATTGCCCATATTACTTTGTTGGATTTGACTTTTGCAGTGTTTGTTTGGGTGAAACGCCTAAATCATTGGACATTTTAATTCCTAGGTCCTTTTCTTTACTGGTTGACTCTGAAGGAACCCCACACAATGTACATACATGCATTGGATTATCTTTACCTAGGTGCATAACCCAATTCAGTTCCAATCATCTTCTCCCCAGCACTCATTCTTTTCCTCTCAAAACTTTAGCCTTTTTCCCAGGTTTCCCAAGTTACATAACAAGCTTGTTGGTCCACTGAATATAAGGGCAATTGCCTGTACTTCAATGGGGCAGCAGGTGATGTACATTGTGCCCACTTTGAGTAGTATTAATATGCCCAGGCCTAGTTCTAGTGCTTGTTTCTTGCTGCCACTAGCCTCCCCATCTCCTCTAGTGGTGCTGCTCTTTTCTTACCAGAATGGACATTCTTCTCTAAGGTGCATTTTTTCTACGGGTTCTTGTCCCTGCAGTACTCCTAGTGGTTGAAACCTCCTCAGTAAGTTCCTGTGTCTTAATAGCACCCAAATGGGTGAACATCCCTGTAACAGGAACAGAGGAAGCACACACAAAAGTTGCTCTTTTGTTGCACAAGCATATCACACACTACCTACCTTCTGAATCTCTATCTCAATACCAACCAACTCAATTCCTATCATCCGCACCCTATAAATTATTTATATTATCCCAAGCCTTGCCTCTTTTCTCCAGATTACCAAAGTTACTATAAGAGCCAGCTGATCCATTGAACAATCCTTTACGTGTATGAGTATGAGGACAAATGTAGTTGCTTATTAATTTTTAATTGATAGTAGGGGTATATGGGTTGGCTTTTTTGATTCTGATGGGTTGGGTGGGTCTGAAAAATCAGAACCTGAGCCAACAATGAATATTTATGAAAAAGAAACAGTACAATCAGTCAAAAAAAGAATGAAGTTTATTTATTTATTTATTTATTTGCTTTTGGTAACCAGGTATGTGCACTAGACAGGATTGCCTATTTTTAGGCACTACCCCAGAGATTACAGTTCAAACAAGTTACAAACAATAGTACAGGGAGAAGCTGATACAATGCAGTACATAAAGAGATCAACATCCTTACATGGCCGTAGAATTACTTAGCATGAAAGTGATAGCATACATAGCATAAGCATTATGGTACAAAAGAGATAAAAACTGCTTGCAGAGATCAGTAGCATAACTGCATAACAGCAGTGCTGATAGCATAGAACGAGGGTATGGGATAGGGAAGGGGTAGTAGTGCAATGGCAAGTAAAGAGATATGTTCCATGAACTAGAGAAGTAAAGAAGTGTGATACATGAACTAAAGACATTTACTTGCATCTAGGGAGGTGAGGTAATTAAAGAGTGCATGTTTGAAGGCAGTGTGGGAACTAGAGCTTCTAAGGGAAAACGGAAGGGAATTCCAGAATTTGGCAGCATAAATGAAGAAGACAAGTTCACCCATTTTGGTGGAGCAATTAGGGACAGTGACCAGAGCTGAAGTCGAGGACCGGAGGAGACGGGGGCAATCAACTGGGGTGAACATGGCTGCAAGGTAGGATGGGAGAGAAGAACAAATGATATTGTCGGTCAGGCAGCCTATGGAATATAAATGCAGAGAGGAGGGGAATAACTAGCGGAGGTCAGTGTAAAGTGTGCAGCAGTGTTTAAGTCAACAGGCAGAAAAGACAAATCTGCAAACATTGTTATAGGCAACATTCCATGCTTGAAGGACATTTGCCTGCACTTGAGCAAAGACCGGCAGTGCATAGCAAAGACCAGGAAGCAGAAGTCCTTAGGCGACAGAGATCCTAACGGCAGAGGTCAGGGCATGGCGGACCTGTTAAGTCAACCCAATTTTGGCATTGACAGACTTGCACACTGCACTGACATGGAGAGAGAAAAACTGAGACGTGGATCCAGAGTGACCCATAAATATCTGAAGGAGTCGGTAACTTGTACCAGGGAGCCATCGAGATAAGAGACCAGAAATGAGGGGTTTAGGGAACTGAGCTTCCTGCAGGACCTGAAGAGCATGGCTTGGGTCTTGGCAACATTTAATATGAGCTGGTGAGATGTGATCCATGTTTGGATTCATTGCAGGTCAGAAAAGAGGTAGGAATTAATGTCAGAGATGGAGCTAGAGGAGGTATAGAGGACCAAGTAGTCTGCGCAGAGTAAGGTGTGACGGGGTTGGGAAGGGTAGGTAGATTGTTTATAAATATAGAAAATAGCAGAGGCCCAAGAATGGAACCTTGTGGAACACCAGTGGATAAAGGAGCAGGGGAGGAGATGACTCTACGGTAGGAGACAGACTGGGTGTGATTGTGCAGATAGCTGGAGAACCAGGCAGTAGTGGACTGTGAGGCACCCAGTGAACCTAGCTGACACAAGAGCAGTGAATGGTTGACTGAGTCAAAAGCCTTTGTTAAGTCAATAAAAACAGCCCCTGTAAGTTGGTCTCTATCCATGGTGGTTGAGGTGTCGTTAGTGAATTGCACTAGGGCAGTTGAGGTGCTGTGGCTTGGTCTGAAGCCATGTTGAGCAGGAGATAGCAGGTCATAGCTGGCTACAAAGTCTGACACCTGATGATGAATAAGCTTCTCCAGAAGTTTTTTAAGGGTAGACAGGAGTGCTATGGGGTGGTAGTTTGTAGGGTTTGTAAGGTCACCCTTTTTAAAAACAAGTATAACCCTGGCTCATTTCCAGGAGTAGGGTATGCTGCCAGAGCTAATGGAGAGGTCGAAGAGGTGCAAGATAGGGGTGGCAAGAATGGAGGCACTAAGTTACATAGGAGCTCCAGATCTGCTTTACTCAAAAGGCCAGAGTGAGCCAATGGCTTACTTTTCTACCTCTTTTGTGCTATCGTGATTAAGCATAACCTATTTGTAGCGGGGGTTCTATGTACCCAGAAACCTGATTTTGAATCCCACCACTGATACTTAGTTGTGAGGTTTTTAGCTGTTCCCACTCCCAGAGTCTAATGCTTCCCTGCCATTGCCTGTCCTGGCATGGGAGTGCCCATTCATTTTGTGAGGTGTCTTCTGTTGACCTCCATGACTACCCTGACCTGCCACTGCCTGCCCTTGTGTGGTTAACATGAGACTTCGTTCTGCAAGATTAATTGCCCCACCCCACCATAATTGCAAAGATGTCTGTCAAATACTAGTCTGAGGCAAGGAAGCAACTTCATTTGTCTGACCCCCTTAAAATGATGGAAGAGTATTAACTGTATCTGACTAGGGTTCACATTACACCCGCCAATGCAGGCAGTAGCAGTTTAGAACAGTTGGGAGACATATTTAAGTATCTCTTATCAAAACATGAATGTGGGACACCCAGCCAGGGTAGACAGCACAGAAGTTCTGGAATCTGTGGGGAGCCCCACAAACAAAGTACAGTTAGAAGAGTTATGGGGACTGGCAGCTCCCTACCCTGAATACAAGTATGGCTCCGGGTGTGCCTGCTTTACTTCCTGAGGGGGGTACTGACACCCTAGTTCCCTCTCCCCCTCCAATTTGTTTAAACTGAGGCTGCATAGTCTAGTGACTAGAGAACAGGCTTGGAAACCAAGAACTTTGGGTTCATACACCACCAACATGAGCAACTTACTCCAGACATCCTATAGCAAATCAAGTAACCCTTCAGTGCTTCAGTCCCCTAATCCCCACCCAGCAGTAAAATTATAAAATAACCAACCCCCAAACTGAAAGTAAGATACAGTTTATCTGCTGACTTATCCTGGGTAAATACAATGTAAAAAAGGTCTCTTCTTCATCTTTGCAAATCAACTCCCCTCATCCAACTCACTTTTTTGACCCTGCCCCCTTACTGTTTTGATGTCTTCATATCCCCATCCTCCCGGCCCCTCTCCTCTCCTCTCCTCTCCTCTCCTCTCCTCTCCTCCTCTCCTCTCTCTCCTCTCCTCTGCATCCATGATTGTGAAGTCTTCTCTACAGTAAAAGAGTTCAACAGACCAGGTGATGTATCTTAATGTGTCCAGTCTTTTGGGGGCACAGCTGTGTGCATCTCAAATCCTCCAACCCCCATTTCTTTTTTTTAAACGTTCTTTTTATTCATATGATAGAAACATAGAAACTGTTGACAGATAAGGACTGCTAGGCCCATCCAGTCTGAAATCAACCACATGAAATGTCCTTGATTCCAGGCATAGCAAGCATTGCAACTAATCATGGCATATACAGGATATAGTCCTCTCTCTCTCATTGTCATTAACATATGGAGGGAATCGGCATATAAATACATCATTATATATCATGTAGCATATTGCAGTAAGACTACGGACACTTATGCAAATATAAAGTGGGGGGGTGGTGGTGGATGTCAAGATGAACAACTCTGAGACTTGTAGGAGGGCAGCAGCCAAGGCCAACAGGATGCTGGGATGCATCGCTAGGGGGATCACCTCCAGAAGGAGGGAAGTGATACTCCCTCTGTATAACTGCTTGGTGAGGCCGCACATTGAGTACTGCGTGCAGTTTTGGAGGCCACACTTAAAGAGGGACATTAACCTCCTGGAGAGGGTCCAGAGGAGGGCAACCAAAATGATTTGGGGCTTGGGGAGAGGCTCGAAGAGCTAAATATGTACACATTGGAAGAGAGAAGGGACCAGGGGGACATGATAGAGGTCTTCAGGTACATGAAGAGGGTAAATAGGAGAGAAACAGTCAGGGTGCTTCGAAGGAAGGAGGAGGGGGCCACTAGAAGGCATGGGTGGAAGCTGGAGGGGGGAAGATTCAGGGGAGAAAGGAGGAGGTGCTACTTCACTGAGAGGGTGGTGGAGCCATGGAATGCACTGCCTAGGGGGCTGGTGGAGGCAGAGACAGTGGAGGGGTTCATGAGGGGGTGGGACAGGTACAGGGGAAGGGTTCTGGGAGCAAAATCCAATGCAGCAAGAATATCCGGAACTGGGAAGGGAGAAGCCAGAGAAGGCGAGGGGGACAGCAAGGTCAGCACCCAGGGTGGGGGCTGACCAAACGAGCAGACACGAAAGACCGTTAGGCCTATTCTACTGGCATTTTAGTATGTTGGTATGTTAGTAAAGTCAATAATGTCCTTTAGAGCAAAGTCTCTATAAGCCAGCCAGTGACTTTTGGGTCCATGAAGTACTGAACATGCCATATGCAGCTATGCAATGTCTGTTTCTTTCCCATCATCCCGCCAAAACTGTCCATCAAAAAAGATTTTTAAATGTATGTACTACTATTTTTAAATTAGTAAAATATATGCTAAGCTTTTAAACCCAGCTATGTTTTTTTTTTAATCCCAACAGACGTGTTAACTCTGAGGAAATAAACCTCAACAGAAGTATAAGTTGAACTGAACTGTAGGACTGCCCCTCTTAACAAGTTGGTGGAACTATTAAGGAAACTACATTAAGGCAGCTCATCTAATTATTGTACTCCCTTCATCACAATGGGAAGGATGTGCTCATGCTGCCACTGCATGCTGCATAGAATTCTCAGCGGTGATGTGCTTTTGTGTCACATTCCTCTATGGGCCATGCAGCCAAGGTAATCTTGTACTCCCCTGACTCCGATCAAAAAGATCCAAAAAAAGCCTCAGAGGGCATTATGATTTAGAAAAGGTTACTTGTATAAAAAAATTACCTTCTTCATCCCCTTTGTGCTATCAGTGCTACGAACAGTAAAAGTACCCAGTGTGGTGTGCTCCTTCAAAGAATAATGCAACATTATTCATTACATGCAAGAAGTTAGAGAACATATGTCAAACATTGTCCACAGTACTATATACATCAGGGTTTAAAGATTTTTAGCACCATATAGACACAATATCGAATTTTTAGGCTTCAGTGTCCAAGTTCTGTCATTCAGTGGACTGGCCCTCAAAGTCCTCTTTAATCTTACTGAGCTCTTTGCCTGCTTCCTCCAGATCATTAAATAGGAACGTTTTACCTGCAAAAGTCAACCTGAGACAGACAGGAAGCCGTAAGACATGTGATATCCCCATGGCTTTTAGCCCAGACTGTACCATGTCAAAGGCTTTTCTTCTTTGGCCCATAGAATGATTCAAGTCTGGAAAGATGAAGAAACGTGTCCACTCCTGCAACTGTCCCTTGTTCTTTAATGCCTCCAGTTCTCTGTGCCAGACATGAGGTCTCCCAGTTACTGACAGGATAGTCTGTGGAAGGACTATATTTGTCAGTCTGTGGCATGGGTTAATCCTGTAGGATTTGAATATTTGGCCCTCCAGTGCTAGTCCTCAAGTAGTCTAGAAGTTCTGCTATATAAGTTACACAGCTGGAGTTTTCAAGCTCCTCCAAAATGCCCAGGATCCTAAAATTGGACATCAGAGCCCCATTCTCTAAGTGCTTGAGATATAACCGGAACAGCATGTTCTGTTGGAGCACCACTGCAACAGCTGTTGCCGATTTGTTTACTGTTGTTTTAACCTGTTGTACCTCCCAGAAAACTTTATCCTCCTAAGTCCCTAGCAACTTCACTTTTTTGGTGAAGGTGTTAATTTTCTTATTGACAAAGCCTTGTAGGTTCTTTACTGCCTTAAGGAACTCATCCAACATCGGCTCCCCAATCCCATTGGTAGTAGACTCCACTCTACTAGGCATTCCTCCACCCTGCGGCTTTTGTTGCTTTCCTTTACAAGATTTCTGTGGCATCATCCAACATGGATTTTCCATTATGAAGCCTATTCAAAATCACACAGCTGAGTAAACAAAACTTGTGCAATCTAATATAATTTAGAAAAAAATAACCAAAAGAGTATAGTTTTAAATGTAATGCTATGGTTCTGCAGAGCGCAGAAAGAAGCGCACTTTCCCATTGGCTGCTAGCCACTCCCCCCCAACCCCCCATTTCATTAACAGTCCCCCAATGCCCAGTTATGGGGGAGAACAGCACAATGTGAGTCAGGCCCCCCTTGCCTTAAGTCTTGAACCTCTCCCCCATTCAAACAAAATGTGATGCCAAGTCTTAAAGTGCACAGCAGTATGTGCCCCTAATCCTTCAATCCTCCAAGTCCACAAGCTGATCCCCCCAGTGTCCTATTATGAGAGAGAAGCAGCAGAATAAGAGCCATGAATGTGACTAGGCATGAAGAAGAACTCATAGTCAAGTAAGTATTATGAAATCATTCAATATCTGGGACACTGCCTGTGGGCCAGTATTTCACAAGATGATCCAGTTACAGAGGACAATCTTATGCAAATCCCATTCCAGACAGTGCCACTGACTGTCTAACTGCCTAATGCCTGTCTGCCTGTGTGTCTTTCATGTCATCCATGCCCATGGCTTCTATCCTGCTGCTCCTCCCCTTCATAATGGGGCATCGGTGGAAGCAGCTTCTGGAATTGAAGGGGTTTGGAGGACAGGGGCACACACAGCTGTGCCCTGTGGAAGAGTATGTCCTGCAATCCTTTTTTAAACAGGAGGCAGGAGGACGGAGGTCATTAGATTTTTCTTTTGTTTAAAAACAAAAAATAAAATTGAGCCCATACTGCATTGGACCAACTCCGACCCGATTCTGGCCTTATGGATGAGACTAGCAAATACTCAGCCAGTCTAAATCTGTGGCCCAGCCCACTGAACAGTCCTAGTCAACACCATAAGAAAAACAATTGATTTGAGGCAGTATGAACAAAAAGGATCTATAGTATTCTGAAGAAAATGTCTTTGGTTGCACATTTGGTAGAGTTAAAATAACAGAAGACAGAAACTTTGTAAGATGGCAGTATAATGACCCATAACACATAGAGGTACCATGTCTAAATTTGGACTACATGTTTAAAACTTTAAGGTAAATTATATTTTCAAATAAATTATTGTATGTATAGATGTCTTTGACTGATCAATATTCTTTCACAGAACAAAGGATTCTTGGTGACTAAAATATCATTGCAGAATAGGAAATATATACTTATTTGTTAAAGTCATTATGCTTCTAAACAGGAATGCTACACTAGCTGCTCCTCCATCTGCCTTGGTAATTTCATTCATAGTTCTGGGTATTGTTTTTCAAATCTTGAATGTCTGTCAATACTGAATACACTGAAAATGACAGACATGAAACCAACTGTTTCCTAGAAGAACTGCCACAGCTGAATGAACTTTTCAAAGTGTGACTATCTCCTTTAAGGCAGTTAAGGATTAAAATGTAACAAAATAGCCCCGTCACATCTCTTTTTAAGGCAAGCAAAATGTGCAAATTATGGACAAAATTACATGTCACACAAACAGATTTAAAGACAGTAAGTTATCTAAAGCATGGTGCATGAATATAGGTATTTTGCATATATTTCATTACAACAGCCAGGGGTGATGGATTTTTCTGGGGTTAGGCTAATAGAGTTTGATTGTAAGAAGAAGTTTTGTGACAGCCCAACAAGTCATTACTGAGATGTTTGTGACAGACAGATGTAGATTCCTCTCTGGAATCCCATCCTTCAGGCCCTTATCTGCAAATACATGCTGATTATTAGTAATCTCATCTCCTCCCTCTTCATCAACCTGAAATGTTCATAAATGTAGCTTTTTATCGTTAGAATTCTCAATGACAGGACTGGCAATAAAGAACACCTTTGTTTCCTCACTGCACGGAGAAAGAATTTATGGAGGAGTCTGATTGATCGGTGGACAAACATAACATCAAACCAACAGACACAACTGTGCTGAGTTGTTCGTACATTTATGAAGTATCTATTTCATTGAAAGATCATTTCCTACACTTTATTTGTTATCTAATTTACAAGTATTACATACTGCCAGAAGAGCCCCCAGCAGTTTTATGTGGTGCACATTTTATTCCATGTCTGATAAAAGTACGTTCAGTAAAAGTAAATAGTTATTGTACTACATGCACATACATGTATAACTGTGCTAGGCTTTCTTTTCACTGGGAATAGTATTAATTTCCTTGTTACAAATATCAACTTGCCTGGTACAAATGTCTTACTCATAACATAGAGTGACATAAACAGCAGTGTACACATTGAAAACTGCGCCTAGTCAAGATAGCTTGTAAGGGAATGCAAATTACTATGTATGTGCAAGAGTGACCTATTTACCATATACAGTAATTCCCTGCCAGATGTTGGGCCCTAGGCATTTTAATGTGATTAATGTTGGCATAAAATCAATATACCCGTGATATTTTAAGTGAGCTTTGCAGTGTTGATAGCACTTGCAATATAGTCCTGATGTTTGCCCCACAGTATTGCTGGAGCTATTTATTGCATCTTCCTACCCTGGTAGGTTTAAACAAGCCAACATTCAAATCTAAACAAATGCAGTGGTGCCCAGTACCAGGTTCCAGAATGCTGCGAGATCTCATGACACTACTAAAACAATGTTCTCAGCACTAAGCAATTAGCAAATGATTGCTGTGTCTATTCTTGACAGTTCATTTCTAAAAATTCTAAACTGACATGACACTGGGCACTACTGTATCAGTAGCATCATTTCACCAGAATCAAAGGGGTTGCAAAGCTCCTCCACCCACCACATTTTATATAAATAAATGTTAGGGAAACCATGTTTTATGGGTTTCTAGGGATTGCACTGGACATCACAGGGGTTGGAAAGAAATCAGAGTGGGCTCAGTCACAACCCCTAGCTACCCCTAAATGACACTGTATGTACCCCCCACAGCAGCTGTGCGGACTATAAGTTATGGACTTGGTACTTTACTACGTAATGTCTGGGTTAAAATCTTAACTTGGGATAAAAATTTGTTTGATGATTTCAGCTTATTGTTTAGTAGAAAGGAACTATAGTATGTGTACTAATTATAATTGACAGAAGAAGCTTTTGGCAGAGTGTGTTGTGTTAACAATCCTACTGCTTATGACTTGTACAGCTGAACATGCATGGGGCAGGATTTACAATTCCTTTGGGTGGGCTACTAGATGGTATACAGTCCAGACTGAAATCTTCAACAACAGATTGGGCCACAGTGGTCTTTAAATGTTAAGAAAAATAGAACAGTGTGCATAAAGAGTTGACAATTGCTATCACACTGCCACTAGATGTTAACTTTTCTAAAACGTTTATATCGTAGTTTATTTATTTATTAGAATTTTGGTAACTGGGTGAGCCCACTGAGACAGTACCGTCCCTTTTTCAGGGGCAACCTGGGAAGTGCATTACATTGACAAAAGACATGGCAGGTACAGTGGTTACATTTACATCATTCACAGATTTAACAAATTCTGGCCAGAGTCGATAGGGCTACAGGAGAGGAATCTGGGTTAAAAATATTGAAAAATATTTTTTTTATATATTTTTACACCAAATTTTCAACACAGCCTTGTGATGACCCTGCATCATAAAGAAGGGCAGAGAAAATGTTCAACTCCTGGCCTAAAGGTGATGCCGTGCAGGGACTGCAAAATCAACTTCTAGACTGCAAACATACATTTTGGGCAGGAGTTGAAAAATGACAGCTATCACATTCATGAGTTGCTGTACCAAAATGGCTATGTTGAAAATGTGTGGTAAAAATATTGAATGTTACCAAAGTTATGAGCCTGCATTTGCAAAATTCAGCATAGCCTCATAACTTAATAGGTGAACATATTATCAAATCAAATCAAAACTGATTTATAAAAGCACCTTCCCAATGATCAAGGTGCTGTACAAAACACATAAAACAAATAACAAGCATATTAAAAATTCAGATTTATAAAATCATACATTGCAATTTACAGCAGTATCATATATTGAAAATCCCTCAGCTAAATTCATCAGGGAACTCTAGGCTACATAAATAGGTTTTAAGGGCTAATTTGAAACTCTAGATGGTCAGGCACTCTCTAACCAGATGAGGCAGATAATTCCACAGGGTACAGCTGCAAACACAAAGGATCGAATCCCAGATGTCTTCAAATGCACCCTGAGGATCTCTAGCATATTAGAATCATAGAACACAAGAATGTGCAAAGTATAATACCACCCAGTATTACATTTATTCAAGGTCAGGGAATGCATTGCTAGTCTTTTTTTGGCATTGAAAAAGTTTCACTTGGTCAATGGGGAGGACATTTGGATATAGTTTTACTTAATCAAGCCCTAAATATCATGATATCAGGGCAGAAAGGGGGTTATGATGCATTCAGATGGAAGTGAGGATAAAGTCAAGAAAATTTATTGTGGTACTGTACTGTATAAAGACCCTGCCAAAAGAATGCAACACTTATGTCAAGCAGAGAAACACCAGCTTGGCATAGATGCTGAATTCTTTGGTGCTGTCTTATACTATCGTAAGATAGTGTTTTGGTATTCATTTTTGAATGGGGGATTGTGAAAAAATGTCAGATGGTTCTCAGTTCTGACCCACCTTTTTTCTTCCTTGATAAAACAACTATTGTTTTAAGAAAGTGGGCTCTGTAGACCATCATGATCCATCATATTTTCAATAACCCCAACTTTTTACACCCTGTGGGTCACTGTCCCACACAGGAAAACTAACCTTCTCACTTCTCTCTGAGTGCAGACCAAGATCCCTTTTTGTGTTGACAATGCCCCCCCCCCATCTCCCACTTGCTTAGTGGCAGTGAATTTATGTAGGGAAAAAGAAGAGGAGGCCATTATGGTTTTCCAAGGAGGTAGTGGAGAAAGTGAAAGCCAAAAAGATCACATTCAGGCAATACAAAAAGACACAGGCAGAAGGGGATAGGGAGAAGTACCAGGCGAAACAAAGGGAGGCAGGGAGGTCAGTAAGGGAAGCCAAAGCTCAGTCAGAAGAGTGCATTGCAAAATCAGTGGGAAGAGGGGTCAAAACCTTTCACTGGTATATAAGTGAAAAAATAAGGGCAAAGGGAGGGATAGTGAGATTGAGGGGGGAGGACGGGGCCATGTGGAGGATGACAAGTGTAAAGTTGACATACTGAACAGATATTTCTTCTCAGTCTTTACTGAGGAACAGGAGAGTAATGGGCCTGAAGGGAGTACAAGGAGTGGGAATGGTTCAGAAATGGACACAAATCCCTTTACACAGGAAAGGGTCTTAAAGGAACTGGAAGGAGTAAGAGTTGATAAAGCAATGGGGCCAGATAGGGTGCACCCCAGGGTCCTAAAGGAACTAAGAGAGGTGGTGGCTGAACCTCTGGCAATCCTGGTCAGCCAATCACTGGAAACAGGGGAGGTACCCAAAGACTGGAGGACAGTAGATGTAGTCCCCTTATACAAAAGCGGGAATAAAGAGGACGTGGGGAATTACATACCAGTCAGCCTGGCCTCGGTAGACGATCATGGAAGCACTACTGAAGGAGAGATTGGTGGAACATTTGGTTGCCAATGGACTACAGGAGCCCAAAGCAGCATGGTTTTACTGGAGGGAGGTCATGCCAGACCAACCTCATTGAATTTTTCTACCGGGTGACAAAGGAGGTGGATCGGGGAGGGCAGTGGACATGGCCTATCTAGACTTCATCAAGGCCTTTGACACTATGCCACAAAGAAGGCTATTAGACAAATTAAGGAATATGGGAGTGGGCAGCCCAAAAGTGCAGTGGGTGTGTAATTGGCTGGGCAACAGGACAAAGAGGGTGGTGCTAAATGGCTGTCACTCCACAGAGGGAAGAGTGACCAGTGGGGTACCACAGGGATCAGTGCTGGGACTGATCCTATTCAACATCTTCATTAGTGACATGTTGCAGGATCTAGAGGCAGAATTTCCCAGTTCACTGATGACATAAATCTCTGTAACAGAGTGGACACACAAGAAGGTGTAGACAGAATGAGGAGGGATCTGCAGATGCTTGAAGAGTGGTCAAGGGTTTGGCAGTTGAAATTCAACACAAAGAAGTGCAAGATGATGTATATGGGGCACAAAAACCCTGCAATAACATGTCACTTGTGGGGTGAGGATATAGCATGCACCAAGTAGGAAAGGAACCTTGGGGTTATTAGCTCTGATGACCTCAAGGTAGGAAAACAGTGCGACAAGGTAAAGCAACTAAGATGCTGGGATGCATAGGCAGGGGCATCACCAGCAGGAAAAGGGAAGTCATAATTCCACTATACAAGACACTAGTGAGGCCCCACCAGGAGTACAGTGTACTATTCTTTAGACCTTACCTATGTAAGGACATAGACAGGGTAGAAAAGGTTCAGAGGAGAGCAACAAAGATAATACAGGGATTGCATCACAAGTCCTATGAGGACAGGCTGAAGGACTTGAATATGTACTCCCTGGAGGAGAGGAGGTAGATAAGGGCTATTATAGAGACATACAAGTACCTTACAGGGAGGAACAGGGTGCAGGAATACACTATTTGCCAGTGAAAAAGATGTTCCAGGACTAGAGGGCATGGGATGAAGTTGGAGGCAGGGTGATTCAGAGGAAACATGAGGAAGAATTTCTTCACAGAAAGGGTGGTGGACAAGACAACACCTTGCCAGAGGAAGTGGTGGGGGCTGAAACAATCACAGGATTTAAGAATTCATAGGATAGACATAACGGCATTCTGGAGGTCAGGGGTAAGGGGCAACAGACTTCTAGAAAAACATACAGGGAACTCATAAGCTCAAATGGGCAGACTGGGTGGGCCATAGGCTCTTATCTGCAGACAGTGTCTATGTATCTATATATTTTTTAATTCTGCATACCTATGCAGTCGCATAAAATGCCTAATGACATCTTTTGTAAGCTTCCCTCTATCAGTTTCTTCATATTTTCTCCAGTGTTTACATTTACTGCAGCAGTAAAGAGAAAGCATTCAGCACTAAAAATAAAAACAAATTTGCTGGTCGGCTTTCTACTTAGATATCACTGTTAAGGAGAAGCCGCATTTTCAAAACAGGAATACCTGGAAGGATCTAGCAGATAATATCCACATTTTTGTTTAACAGTAGTTTTTACCATCTTCTCCCTGTAGAACAACAGGCTGAGATGAGACATGATCTCAGTCTTCCCATTCTCAGAGGATTGGCAGGATTGAACATATGGATATGTTCTCCGGTAGGACACAAGGACATGATCTGAAGGTCACAGATGGCAAGTTTAGGGATAACATTAGGAAGCATAATTTGTCCCATAAGGTGGTGGCCTTCTAAAATGACCTGCCAAAAGAAACTGTGGACATTAAGACAGTAGAGCAGTCCCCAGTGTTTCCCATCCCTTAGCTTTTGCCAGCACTGAAACCATCAGTGTGAGCACCTTGCACTGTCCCTGCCCACTCTGTACCTACCCATGTGGATAAACAGAGGGCTTCAGCATCTAGTGCTGTCAGTCTGCCACCTTTCATCAGCATTATATCTATCACAGTGCAGAAACCCTGGACTGTCTGTTCTACACTGCATCTGTCCCTCTGGATTTATAGAGGGCTTCAGTCTCCAGTGGTGCCAGTCCCTTACTGTTCGCCAGTCACACACAGTACCTGTCATTGTAGATAAACAAAAGGCTTTATTCCCTAGTTCTGGCAGTCCTTCACCATTCACCATGACTAAATGCAGACAGTGTGGAAACCAAACACTGTCCCTTCCCTCATACTGTGGCTGTCCCTGTGGATTAGTCAGTCCCTCACCTTTTACCAGCATTAAATCCATCACAGTGTGGGTAAGTTTGCACTGAGCCTGCCCCACATGGTACCTGTGGATAAACTGAGGGCTTTATCTACTTTTTACCAGCACTAAGTTCATCACAGTGGGTGAGAGTGTGGGGGGAAGCCTGCACTGTACCTGCAACTGTGGATAAACAAAGAGTTTTAGTTTACTGTCCAGTGCTGTTTGAGCTGTACCTTTTATGAGCATACACCAGAATGGAAAAGTCAGCAGTGAACCTGGTTCTGTGGATAAACAGAGGTGTTGTAAACCCCCAACTTTCACTAGTACTGAATAGCAAATATACAAAGGTTGAATAGAAAAAATATAAAACACAGAAGAAAATGGTCTCAGATTCCAATCCATACCTCTCAACTGTCCGTGATTTTCAGGGATGTCCCTGATTTTGCCTCAGAAATTTCTTCTGTCCCTCCTAAATTTGGCATTTCTGTCACTGAAGAGTAGGGATTTGAATCACAAAATAATGACAGCCATTGGTGTTACAGTTTAGTTCTCATTAAGAGTTCTCATTAAGAAAAACCTATTCACACTAAGAAGCATGTGTACATAGTTTCTGGAACTAATATTACTATTTTTTCAGATGTGTCCCTGGTTTGGGTCATTTGTCCATCATCAATGTAAGCCTTGTCCCTGATATGTGATGTGGGAGGTTGAGAGGTATGAGCTGGACTGTCTGTAATTTGCCACTGTAGTGTGCTTAATAGCACCCTGACTGCTTCAGTGCTTCAATAAGGGAAATTCCAGTATGCTTCAAGACAGTGAGTTAACCCCTAGGCTGCTGAAAGAAGTAGAATGAATCTACTTGATTGAGCTGGACAGATGCTCAGTCTGCAGTCATGCAAGGGTTAAATTGAGGGTCTACATAGCATCCCCTTTCCTTCAGATGCCCTTAACACAGAGTAGCAAATAGCAAAAATCAGAGGAGGAGTACACTGTTTTGCAGTTGTGGACGGATACTTCCAAAAATCCCAAAAGGAAGTTCAGTGGTAAGCTGTTTTTGGAGCTACTGCAAGAGGGCTGCAGGCTCCACCTACCTGCAGCCCTAAAAATTACATTGTTTACAGGTACACTTACAAAGTACATTTACATAGGTTCAGAGAGCATGGATACTTATACATAGAGCTTGGGAAGCAGGAACAAGAGTCATCGGAAGCAGGAGTAAAGTGAGGAGGCAGAGAGGTGGAGTAATAGGGAGGAATGAAACTGAGTGAGTGTGGAGCAGGATAAGTAAATAAAGGTAAGCAACATTTTATTTATGAAATGCTATTCCAATAGATCATAGCATTTTACTGAAATCACATATCATGAAACATTCACATTCAGCAAATCACAAATTAAAAACATATATAAACAGCAGGATTAAGTATCAGAAAATGGCAGTTTAAAAAGATATGTTTTCAAGGCAGAATTAAAGGCCTCAATGGATGGGCACTCCCTAATCTGGTGAGGTAGAGAATTCCACAGGGTCAGGGCTACAAAAGCAAACAATCTGGCACCTAAAGTTGTTAAACAGACCCTGGGAATCTCTAGCAATACAGTACCTCATCGATAGAGTGGAGAGGATGAAGGGGACGGGAAGGACAAAGGAGATCTTGCAGATACCAGGGCCCCTGTCCATGTAGAGCTTTATAGGTCAGTAATCTGACCTTGGGTGATCCTCCACCATACTGGCAACCAGTGCAGTCTGCAGAGCACAGGTGTGATATGACAAGATCTTGATAAGCCAGTCAACAACCTAGTAGCCACATTTTGCACCAGTTGCAGTCGGCAAAGGGACACCCCTGGTAGCCCTAGGTATAGGGCATTGCAGTAATCAAGGCATGTGGTTACAAAGGCGTAGACCAATGTAGGAAGGTCATTAAGTGGGACCAGGTGTTTTATCCAAGCGATATTCCTCAAATGGTAAAATGAGGTCTTGACAATGGCTGACACCCGAGACTTAAGTGTCAGCTCACTATCAATCATAATGCCCAGATTCCTCAACCTGTCAGAGATCATCAGCTGATTGCCTCCCAGCCACAATCCAGATGGCTGCCCACTCAGTAATCTCTCTACCCGATGACCTGGGTCCACAACCAACACCTCAGTCTTATCCGGATTCAGTCTTAACCAGTTGGCACTCATCCAGTCCTGAATCTCAGAAAGGCAGTTGTTAAAGGCTGAGATAACATAATTTTGTTCAGGCACAAAAGACATGAACAGCTGAGTATCATCTGCATAGCAGTGAAAACTCAATCTGTACCACCTAATAATCTCCCCCAGTGGCAGCATGTACACCGTGAACAACATGGGGGAAAGCACAGAGCCCTGTGGTACCCAACATAGCAGGGGCAGAGGGGCTGAAGAGAAAACTCCCAGCTCCACTCTGTGCATCCTGCTGGTGAGGAATGAATGAAAACATCTGAGGACTGTACCAGACAGTCCACAGAATAGCAACACCCCATGGCCCATGATATCAAATGCTGCAGAGAGATCAAAAGGGACCAAGATGGAACAGTTCCTCTGATCTCTCACTGTCAGAAGATCATTGAATACCCAAACCAACACAGTCTCAGTACTATGCCTCTTCCTGAAACCAGACTGGAGAGGATTGTAGATGTCGTGGGTGGTCAGATGCTCCTCGAGCTGCAATGCAACTGCCTTCTCAATAACCTTACCCACAAAAGGTAGGTTAGAGACAGGCCTGTAGTTTGTGAGACAGGGTTGAGAGAAGTTTTTTTCAGGAGAGGGTGACCCACTGCCTCCTTCAGGGTGTCCGGAAACACCCCGGTCTCTAACAAACAAATAACTATCTCAGCAAGGATCGGTCTGATTTCCTTCACGCACCCCACAAGGAGGAGTGTTAGACCAGGGTCCAAACAACAGTAAGTCGGTAGCAAGTCCTGGATCATCTTCACAATGTCTTCGATCACCGGCTGGCTAAAATCTGACCAGACAAGGTAAAATGTGGTAGGGAGTTCCACCAGGATGCAGCCGAGAAGGTAAATGATCTCCGGGCCACAGCTGACCGTGGTTTTAGCATTACGAGAAGGGGGGGAGGCAAACGTTACAGCATGTGATGGTTACTGAAGCTGAATAAGTTCACCAAGGCAAGGAGGGGTGAAATGGTGGACCAGTTTGTACACTAGACTCAGGGTGGCATACTGGAGTTTAGCTTTGTACAATAGGCAGCCCAGGGAAGAGAGCACAGTGGTGGTGACGCGTGTTGACCCCTAAGACAAACGTATCTACCCAATGATAAGCCAGTTTAAGGCAAGACAAGATGGTTACATTGGTTATAAGTAGTAGCAAGGTGCCATAGATAAGGAGGGGAAGGAGGGTGGCGGCCTCAATATTATGGCAAGAAGTCGACGAGAGGAAGGGACGGATGCAATAAAGCAGGAAAAGCTTTTGGTTTAGTACTTTGGTTAGGAGGGTGACATGAGTGTTAAGGGAAAGTGTGATGTCTAATATCTAATGTGACACCTAGATATTTAAAGGATTGGATGGATTCAAGGCATCACCATTATGGGAGAGTATCTCAAGAGAGGAGTAGGGATGCGGTGTGGAGGAAGGGTTGGAAAACAGCATGCATTCATTTTTTTGGTGTTGAGGACTAGTTGGTTTTCTAGGAACCAGCCCTCGAGAGGTCAGAAGTCTGATGTTAGCATACTGTTGAGCCACCCTCTGCAGTTATTTGGTAATTCATTAATAAAGAAAGAGAATAGTAATGGGTCCAGGATGGAGCCATGAGGGACGCCGTGTGTTATAGGTCTGAGGTCTGAGAGAGATCCAGTCCACTTGACCTTTTGTGTGTGGCCTGTGAGGTAATTTCAGAGGCAAGTTAATGCACTAGCATCAAGGCCAAGAGAGTGTAATTGTAGGAGACTGAGGTTGACCAAGTCAAATGCCTTCATCAAATCGACAAAGATAGCACCAGTGGCAAAGCCTTGGTCCATAGCATATAACAGGTCAGATGTGTTTATTAAGGCAGTAAGGGTACTGTGTTTTTTTCTGAACCTGTGCTGAAACATTGTAAATGGAAACAACCATGGCTATCTTCCATTTATCAGGGACAGTCCCCATGAGGAAGGATTGGTTAAACAGGTTGTGAACTGGACAGGCAAGGGCTGCAGCCCCCAATTTGAGAAATTTGAGTTCAAGGTTGCCATGACCAGGGGAGCTATTAGCCTTTAGATTAACGAGAAGCCGGTGAACTTTATTGAGGGTGGTGAGTTTAAGGTGAAAGGTCAGGCGAGCACCAGAGTCCACTGGTGGGGATGGGGAGGGGGGAGTTAGTAAAGAGCGCAGCATATCTGTGTAGGTCAGTAAAGAATTCATTAAATCCAGTGGCAATGGATGGTGAGTCTGAGAGGACAGTGCCTCGGGCAGTGAGAGAGCTGGGGTCTCAGAGGACTTGCCTTTGATTAGGGAGTTCACCTGCCTCCAGAATTCTTTGGGACTGAAGAGATGCTCGGTTTGGAGTGCCCTGAAGTGGGTGAGCTTGGCTTTCTGAATAGAATTTTTACATGTGTTCCTGAGCTGCCTGTAGGCCTGCCAGTCAGTGGGTAGCCCGCTTTGTTTGTATGATCTACAAGCCTGATTGCGAGTGGTCATGAGCTTCCTTAGATCCTTAGAGAGACAGGGAGCTTTGAGCCCTTTAAATCTGCACCTCTTCTTTGGGACATGGAGATCAACTAGATTGGTGAAGGTGGTCAAGAAAAAATAGAGATACAGTTACACACATTGTAGCGGGCTGGCGGATAGGACTAAAATTCCATCTTGTTCACCCCTCTTGTCACAACAACACTGACTAGACTCCAGTATGAGTACTAACATACATCCAAGCTTAAGTACCAGAGTGTTACCGTACTCATTCTGCATACCCCTCAGTGCTATTTTTTCCCCAGAAATCTGTGTAGTCCTGCTTGGAAAGGAGGACAAGTGTTAACTTCCACTAACCCCACTGGGTAGGCTTTCCCTCATACTAATCACTCTGTGTGAAGTAATGACTAAACCATCTCTTCTCTAGAGACCAAATGCTTCTAGCATATCCAATCATTCCACAGCAGGTCAGAGAATGATTGCCACATTTATTTATCTGACATAGATTTAACCAGCTAGGCAAACAGAGATCAACAGTATACTCATTTTCAGTTATGACGGGGATACATAGTAGGGAGGCATGGCGGAGTTACAAAGTAAATGACAGAGACCAGCAGCATAAAAAATAATGACAACAAATTACATGAAAGGATATACTGCAGCAGGTAAGTCTAAAATTTACAAGAAGGTGTTGGAAAAGTACCAATTACATAAAAAATATACAGGTAAGTTTAGGCATAATACAAATAGAAATTAGGTATATTCATTATACAAATGTAAAATAGGTGTAGACATAATCATAATAATAACAGTTGTAACCCCCCTGCAAATGGGGGTTCCCAAAAGTCTTCTAGGAGTTGGCTAAGTGCTCCCAGCCTGAATGGTGTTCGGCGTTTAAGCTGCTTAATTGTGAGTGCTTTTAGAGCCTCTAGTACTGTCTCTTTAAGAGCTGCTTGCTCGCAGGCTAAATTAGTTTGAATGGGGGGACTGTGTATTTAATGCTCAAATCCCGCTCAAGCAGCCATCTGATCGCTCCGTTTCTGCAGTCGTTTAGCACAGAAGGAGCCCACCTGAGAGATGTAACTGTTTGCCTGAAATCATTTAGAGCATTAGTAAAATTGCCGGCCCAGTGGCGCTGAAGGTTGAGGTGCTGGATGCCACACCTTGCGCTACGCCGGCGACCCGGGTTCAGTAACGGACCTGGGGAGCCGGGGGCTGGCAGGGGGGGAGGGAGGATTGAGCTCCGCTCAGACCGCCACACCAGACAAGACCCCACTGTGCAGGAGGAAGGAGAGGAGGCACTCTAGGGGCAGATCTAGGGGACGGCAAAAGAGCATTGAGAGGCCCAAAGGAGTAGGACCAAGAGGGTAAGAAATACCAGGAGGGAGAAAAAGAAAGTATAAAAAAAAAAAAGAGCATTAGTAAAATTGCAGTTTGTCTAGCCTGCCTTTATTGCAGCTGGGACTCTGTGTGTGTTTCTCCTCCATTTTAGACCTGAACTGCTAATCTGGGACAATTAAGTTAGCGGAGCCTTAAAATGGAGACTGCTTGAGCCAACCAGAACTTGGACTCTCACCTGGAGCCTGCTAAAAGGGGAATGTATGGCAGGTGCTTCTGGGAGCTGTAGTTTGGACCTTGGCACCTTTTTGCACCAACAGAGGGAGCCCTGCAGTGATTGACAAATCAAATCCACCAACTGAACTTGTGTGGAGCCTAAGGGAAATGCCCTGAACTGTTTCTGGAGGGCCAGATGCAAGTTGACTGTGAGAAGAGAAGGAACTCTGTTCTGCTGCGGCGTGCAGTTCACACGGGAAGCGCGTGTAAGGTCCTGAAGTCGGCCTGTGGCCATTAGCGAGTGCTCATTGGACTGAATCCGAGTTGTGGAGAAAAAGAAGTGTGCAGGACCACACTTGCCCGTAGAAGACCGAAGATTTGCAGAAATGCTATCGGCCTGTCGGGGACTCTGATGCTGCGTGTGTTCTCGGGTTTTGCAGTGTTTGCGATCGGGATCGAGAAGCAGCTGCCTGGTACAGTAAATTCCTTTACATATAATTGTGTCTAGTGCTTGTGGGGGATCGCGATTCCTTTTTCCCCTTTTCTGTGAGTTGTGAGCTGAAGCTGGAAGCTGAACTGAAATCCAATCAGACTGAATCCATCTGCTATCCAAATCAGTTGGTCGCTGCCACGAGAGTCTCATCTCCCTGTCCTGCTCATCCTGGCCATCCAGAGCAACCTCCTCAATTCAGCTCTCGGTTTGGGGTTTGTGAGTACAAATTGGGGTAACTCCCTGCGACATTCATTTAATCAAAGTGTGTCATCTAATTATTGTTGGTTCATTTCTTCACGAACTGAGCCTCAGGGCTCCGGATTACAATTTGTGCATATAGTTTCTTCCTACAGGGCCCCATCCAGCTGCACCAGCCGGCCAACCCCAGGCAACGGACCTGGCTAGCCCCCCACCATCCTGGGTACCCAGAGTGTGACTTTTTGGACCCTATATGCCTGTACAGTACTGTGATTTGAACCTTTCTAAACCAAATCAACCTGATTGCCCGCCCCCCCACCGTGTTACTGCCCCATAAATAAATAAGATTTATTGTTATTGAACCATATACTGTCTGTGGTGTCAGTACGTATTGAGCCAGTATTGTATTGTGTGGTGTATGTGCATTAACCTTGTTTTACAGGGGGTCCTCAGAGACGTGCTGCAGAATCAGTCTCAAGGGTAAGTGGTATCTATGTGTAAAAAGTGTTCATATGTGGGGTATTGGGAAGGTAACTCCTGTGTACTGTGTGGGCCACTAGTGGGAACAAAGGGGGGGTCACAGTGTCCCAGAGGGCTGTGCCCAAGTTAGTTTAACCACTATCAACCCTGACCTCTGGGTGGAGGCACCTGTCACTGGACCCAGGCCCCTTAACCTGTCACTAGCCATACAGGCAGGGTAGTAGCCCTTGGGATAGCGCCACCTAGGGGTTACACAATCATATAGAAACGTAGAATTTGTCAGCAGAAAAGGCCTGCTTGGCCCATCCAGTCTGCCCAGATGGTCCCTGCCTAGTCTGTCTCCGTGGACCATACCTGGACTCTGGCGACCCTCCCTACTCTTTGCTTAGTCACTAAAATTCCCCTGTGTGTAGCCCATGCATGCTTGAAGCCCCTTCTGTTTTCATCTCCACCACTTCTGCATGCAGTCTATTCCAGACATGCACCCACTTTTAGTAAAGTAGGACTTCTTCACATCCCTCTTAAACTCCCTCCTCTAGCTTCATCACGTGCCCTCTGGTCTTGGACCAGGTGCTCTTTCTCATTTGAAAGAGATTCTCCTCCTGCACCCCGTTCATCCTTGTGAGGTACTTGTAGGTCTCTATCATGTCCTGTTTTTCCTCTCCTCTCTTCCAGAGTGTACATGTTGAGATCCCTCAGTCTCTCCTCATAGGGCTTTTGACGCAACCCTTGCACCATTTTAGTTGCCCTCCTCTGGATTGCCTCCACCCTGTCCATGTCCTTTCAAAGATACATAGATACCTAGACATTGTCAGTAGATAAGGGCCTGTGGCCCACCCAGTCTGCCCATTTGAGCTTGTAAGTTCCCTTTACATTTTTCTAGAAGTCTGTTGCCCCTTATCCCTGACCTCCAGAATTCCCTTTTGTCTGTCCCATGCATTCTTAAATCCAGTGATTGTTTCTGCCCCCACCACTTTCTTTGGCAGGGTGTTCCACTTGTCCACCACCCTTTCTGTGAAGAAATTCTCCCTCACGTTTCCTCTGAATCACCCTCCCTCCAACTTCATCCCATAACCTCTAGTCCCGGAACATCTTTTTCACTGGAAAATAGTGTATTCCTGCACCCTGTTCCTCCTTGTAAGGTATATGACCCCAGGTCGCATCTGGAAACGAGTGGTCCCTGCTCAGTATGCCTGCCTGGTAAATCTCTTAAATAAATAAATATGTATGTCTCTATCATATCCCTGTCTCCCTCCGCTCCTCCAGGGAGTACATATTCAAGTCCTTCAGCCTGTCCTCATAGGACTTGTGATGCAATCCCTGTACCATCTTTGTTGCCCTCCTCTGAACCTTCTCTACCCTGTCTATGTCCTTACAAAGGTAAGGTCTCCGGAACTGTACACTGTACTCCAGGTGGGGCCTCAGTAGTGTCTTGTATAGTGGAATTATGACTTCCCTTTTCCTGCTGATGATGCCACTGCCTATGAATCCCAGCATCCTATTTGCTTTACCTGCTGCCTTATCACACTGTTTCCCTACCTTGAGGTCATCAGAGATGATAACCCCAAGGTCCCCTTCCTGCTTGGTGCATGCTATATCCTCACCCACCAACTGATATGTTGTTTGAGGGTTTTTGTGCCCCATATGCATTGTCTTGCACTTCTTTGTGTTGAATTTCAACTGCCAAACCCTTGACCATTCTTCAAACTTCGGCAGATCCTCCTCGTTCTGTTTACACCCTCTAGTGTGTCCACTCTATTAAAGAGCTTTGTGTCATCAGTAAACAGGGAAATTCTGACTTCTAGGTCCTGTGCAATGTCACTGATGAAGACATTGAATAGGATCAGTCCCAGCACTGATCCCTGTGATACCCCACTGGTCACTCTTCCCTCTGTGAACTGACAGCCATTTACCACCGCCCACTGTGTCCTACTGCTCAGCCAATTACCCTCCCATCGCACTACTGTCCTACCCACTCCCATATTCCCCAGTTTGTTTAATAGCCTTCTATGTGGCACAGTGTCAAAGGCCTTGCTGAAGTCCAGATAGGCCACATCCACTGCCCTCTCCTGATCCACCTTCCTTGTCACCCAGTCGAAAAATTAAACGAGGCTGGTCTGGCATGACCTCCCCCCAGTGAAACCATGCTGCCTTTGATCCTGAAGTCCACTGACAACCAGATGTTACACAATCTCTCCATTAGTAGTGCTTCCATGATCTTCCCCACTACCGAGGTCAGGCTGACTGGTTTGAAGTTCCCCACTTCCTCTTTGTTCTCGCTTTTGTATAAGGGGACTACATCTGCTGTCCTCCAGTCTTTGGGTAACTCCCCTGTTTCCAGTGATTGGCTGAACAGGATTGCCTGAGGTTCAGCCACCACCTCTCTTAGTTCCTTAAGGACCCTGGGGTGCACCTCATCTGGCCCCATTACTTTATCGACTCTTATTCTTTCCAGTTCCTTTAGGACCCTTTCCTGTGTAAAGGAACTTGTGTCCATTTCTGCACCATTACCACCACTTGTACTCTCTTCAGGCCTATTACTCTTTTCTTCCTCAGTAAAGACTGAGCAGAAATATCTGTTCAGTATGTCAGTTTTACTGTTGTCATCCTCCACGCGGCCCCTGTCCTCCCCCTTCAGTCTCACTATCCCTCCCTTTTCCGTTCTCTTTTCACTTCTGTAACTGTAAAAGGTTTTGACCCCTCTATCCACTGATTTTGCAATGCGCTCTTCTGTCTGAGCATTGGCTTCCCTTACTGACCTCCCTGACTCCCTTTGCTTCTCCTGGTACTTCTCCCTATCCCCTTCTGCCTGTGTCTTTTTGTATTGCTGGAATGCAATCTTTTTGGCTTTCATTTTCTCCGCTACCTCCTTGGAAAACCATAATGGCCTCCAGAACTGGACATAATACTCCAGGTGGGGTCTCACATGTAATACAGTGGCAACACAACCTCCCTTCTCTTGCTGGTAATACCTCTCCCAATGCATCCCATCATCCCACTGACCCTACCCACTGCTCTATCAAACTGCTCTGCCACTTTGAGGTCATCAGACATGATAACTTCAAGGTCTCTTTCCTGGTTAGTGACTGCCAGTACCCCATCCTATACTGAGTTCCTGGGTTCTTGTGCCGTAGGTGCATGATTTTGCACTTTTTGGCTTGAACGCCAACTAACATGTTCTTGACTACTTCCTGAGTTTCACAAGGTCCCTATGCATTTTCTTCACCCCCTCCGTGTCCGCTCTATTATAGATTTTGGTGTCATCTGCAAAAAGGCATACCTTCCCTTCTAGTTCCTCTGCAATGTCACTCATGAAGACATTATTTATTTATTTTATTCATTTATGTGAAAATTGGTAACTGGGAAAGACTTGTTGAGCCAAAGCTTGTTTCCATGTGTGACCCAGGAGAATAGGGAAAAAAGAGAATACAGAAGTGCAATACAAATACAAATAGCCAATCACAGGTACAAAACTGGTTAGATTGTTGGTACAGGTAAAGTGCAGTCACAGTATGATGAAACATTTTACAGGTGCATGTAAATACAGCAGCAATGTACAGTGGTATGGGAAATACACAAATACAGGTGATGCTAAATTAAAAGTAGCATTATACACAATGTTGCTAGCAAAAATATCTGAAATACAAGGGTACTAACTAGCCACAGTGGTGGAAAGAAGTGCAGCATCAGTGGTGAAGTGAGGCCAGAAGGTGTAGAGTGGAGAAACAGGGCGAGGCCTGGTATGGATTCGTTAGGGGGATCAGGCTGGGAGGGGTCAGGAGGAAGTGGACTGGAACAGGTTGGCAGTAACAGTTTCAACTGGTGCCTGAAGGATCCAAGGGAGGCAGAGCAGTGGAGGGAGGAAGGTTGCTGGTTCTACAGTGTGGGAAGTCAGTAGAAGTAGGCAGCTTGCCCAACATAGGAGTGAGAGTGAGGAATGAAGACAATGAGACATTGAAGAGCACCAGTCCCAGTACTGAGCCCTGCAGAATCCCACTGATCACTCTCCCCTCATTAGAGTGTGTGCCGTTAACCACCACTCTCTGTCACCTATCCATTAACCAGTTCATTATCTAATCCACCACTTTAAATCCTACCCCTAAGCTGATCAATTTCGTGATCAGTCTCCTGTGTGTGGCAATGTGTCGAAGGCCATGCTAATGTCCAAACATGCCACATCCACTGCCCTCACCAATCTATTTCCATGGTCATCCAGTTGAAGAAATCAATCAGATTCATCTGGAATGCCCCCACCCCCCATAGGTCCATGCTGCCTTTCATGTTGTAGCCCACTGGATTAAAGATACTCTACCAAGCTTTCCTTTAACGGGGTTTCCATTAATTTCCCCACCACTGATGTGAAACTGACTGATAAATAGTTGATAACCTCCCCCTGCTGCTCCTTTTATTGGGAGCAATGTATTACTGAGTGGCTGGGTATGCACGATTCACAAGTACCTGGCCTATGTAGCTCCACACCTGTGGACAGGTGCAAGGTGCAAGATATGCACAACTGCATGCCCCCTCAGGGTGCCAGTCTGCAGCCCCCACCCCTAGAATGCATGATTGTGGGGGACGGTTCAGAGGGCATAGGCAGGCATCCAATCAGATGCCCATCCTGGGTCCTATAGAGGATACTCTGCTTCATGTGAGCAGGGGATTCTGGGTAGGTACAGGTCTCATTTGTACTAAATGTACAAGTGCATGCCCAACTAGATGCCCCCAGCCCTCCTAGTCAGCCCAGCAAGATGAGATATAATGGTAGGGGGATTCTCTGTCCCACCGTGGCCAGTGGATATCATGGGTGGGGCACATAAAAGATAAAGCTGGGTCACCTCTACCATATTTTATGCCCCCCTTGCCCACTGCGAATGTCATGGAGTGCAGGGATGCCCCCGACCACCTGCCATGCCTAACTGCTTGATCAGTGGGGGGTCATGTGCGCAAGGGGTGTGCACTCCTTCCATGAATGCTGCTAGGGATCCACTGGATCCCTGGTTTGCAGTATTTCAACTTAGGGTTGCCTATGGATACATGGCACATAGGCAATCTGTTCCTTAATGAATAGGCCCCAAAGAGAAAGATGAAGTCTTCTCTCCTCCAGTTCTCCAGAACCACACGTGTTTCCACTGAGCTGTTGAATAAGGCTGTCAGTGAGCATCTAGCACCTTCCTGAGTTTGGCACCCTTGTGTGAATCCTGTCCAGTCCCATAGACTTGTCCATGTTCAGAGCTACAACTGTCAGTACTCTTTCCTGTGAAAATGAACTTGTGTCCATCACCCCTTCCATTTGTTCCCACTACTTCCTGGTAGTCTGCCCCCCCCCCCGCCACCCACTGTGGAGACTGAGCAAAGTACCTTTTCTGGATACCTACCTTTTCTTGATCCTCTTCTGCACAGTCTCCCTCTTTTTCCTCACTATTCTGCCCCTTGCTTTCCTTTTCTTACTTTTGTACCTGAAGAAAGTCTTATCCCCTTTAGCTACTCCTTTGGCAATCCTTTCCTCTGTCTGTGCCTTTGCTCCCCTCACTGACTTTCCTACTTCATTCTTTTTTTATTGGTATAGCCCACTGTCTTTCTCCCTCTATATTTCCTTGTACTCCCATGCCATCCTCTTTCCCTTTCCATCTCAGTCACTTCCCTAGAGAACCATAACAGTGACTTTTTAATTTGTCATGCACACACGCAAGGAACATTTTGTGGCAGTAGGAGATGGTAGTAGGAGAAATGCAGAGGTATGTCAGTTTGAACAAGTGCAGGGTACACTTTAGAAGGTGTGTCCCTCATTCTCCAATGAGCCAGCATGCTAGCGCTGACACAAGTTTGCAAAGTGCCATCAACTTAAAAGAAATGTGCCGCTGCAATCTGAGACAAGTTCGTCATGCAGCAGCACAGAAGACACGCCTCCCATACGTGCCTTGCATGATGAAACATTTTAAATAAACATGGCAGCTGCTGCTGTCCACCGCACAATATCAAAACAAAGCCAACATCAGTGGTGCCCAATGGCACACTGGAAGCCCACCCCAGTGTGCCTCCATGTAACAAAAAGCTGACCATGTCAGCTTGTTCCTGCCCCTACCACCATTGTGTGGCCCAACATCAATCCCCCTCGAAAGTCATGGGGCACACTGGGAGCCCGCCCCAGTGTGCCCAACATTTGTTTTATTTAACCTGTAAAGAGAGAAAACCATCCCGCAGGGCAGTGTCCTTTTTTTTTTGTTCCTGAAAAAAAGAAAACAGTCCTTTGTCAGCAGCTGCCCCCCAACCGGCACCAACCCTCTGCACACCCCACTTCCCTCCCTCTCTCCACCCTATACTTACCTCCGGAGGGCCGGCACTATGATCTTTGGTTGAGCAGGAACACATCTGCACTCTTCAAAGCTGAACACGAATTGAAGAAATGCTGGTAAACTGTATAATGGCATGGGGGGTGTAAACGTAGGTGGCTATCACTGCCATTTTTGTGAATTTTGGCTCCAAATTTTCAACATGGGGTTCTTGGAACCCCACCTTATGTACACATGCACTGACATCTCATTATTCGGTCCAGAAAGGTCATTTTATGGTCACCTTTCATGACCGAGTAATGCAACAACAGTGCCGCTGTTCATGCAGTGGGGTCCCAAAAAGCCTATGTTACAAATTTGGTGAAATAATTCCAAAAAACGACTGTTATAAGTGTGCATTGCACAGTTTCCACACACACTCATAACTTCACCAAATATTAAAATTTTCACTCCAGATTTTCAACATTGCAATTTTTTCACACCTCCTTATGGCTGTCATGTTTTACATCCTGCCCGAAATGTGTTTTCGCACATGTGGCGCACAATGGCATGGTCGCTGTGGGAAATCGATGTCCAGGACAAAGTAACAAAATCACAGAAACGCTGTTCATGAGCGGAGGTCCCACAATTCCTATGTTGAAAATTTGGTTAAAATAATCCCCAATATAATTGCATTATAGGCGTGCGTTGCTCAGTTTCTATGCACGCTCATGACTTCACCAATTTTTCATATTTTCACTCCAGATTTTCAACATTGCCATTTTTTTTTTTGTATAACAAATCTTTATAAATTTTTTAGTTTTCAGTCAGAAAGCAAACAGACACCAAGCTGGACAAGCCAGGGTACACAGTCCAAAACTGACTGTGTGAACTATATACAGCCCACATATTTACATACACAACAGGTAGATCCATCTCCATACGATACAATAATTCAATTATCGTTCATAATATGTATTAATAAAATCCACAACCAGAATTAGTCAGCTAGTAGAGAAAAATAAAACCACAAAAAAAAAAGAAGTAGAGCTAAGCAGTTCCATGGCAAAAAAAAAAAACAATAACCACAGTGCCACTGTATCTACTGTCTCACAGTTATTATCATGCCTTGAACTTCTTTTCATCTGATAATCCCACTCGGAGGTGGAACCCTGCTGTGCCCCCTGGAAAGAGAGAGAGTCCCCATCCCCCCCTAGTTCCTGGCAGACCAAAACCCTAACCCCCTTCACCTCCTGCTTGGATCACATTTTGTCCATACCACTACATAGATAGTCATTATGGTCTACATAATACATTGTTATCCAATTCTCATTCCAGCATACCAATCTCCTGCTAATCTCAACCCGACAGACAGACCTGTGTTTGGGTACATAGACTCTGCAGTGCATAGATCGCTTCTAATGCTGACCATCTCTTGGCATATAGCCCTTTCTTCCCCCTCCGAGCAAAGTTGTCTCCTTATTCTACCCAAGGCCCCCAAATCCCGCACCCACTGTCCATAAGTATAAATTTGATCATCCTTCCAGTGTTGTTCCAGAAAGGATTTGACTGTCGCAGTCATCAGAGACAGGTGGAATTTGGGTATGACACCAGATATTATCAAAAAATCACCCAGGACACAGACCTCCGGTGTTATGTATCCTGAATAGTTCAATAATGGGTCCTATGTTGTTTAATTTCACCCCACAAAGGGGATATTTTGCTACACTCCCATAGCACATGCAGGAGGTCTCCTATTCCCATCTCACATCTAAAACACAGGTCTGTCTGTCTAAGCTTTCTGTCATATAGTTTTACAGGGGTAAAATACATGTTAGAAACAATGAAAAACTGCATACTCCTGTACTTGGGTATAGTTATATACTTGCAATTCTTCCAAATAGAATTCCAAGCAAGGATCCTAGGAGCCATTGTTTTGCCCCAGTATAAAACTTTTATGGGTGAGGTCGGACTAAGAAAATCCAGCAGCACTCTGTTTACCTGTGAAAGAGAATTCGACTTTGGATCCACTCCCCTCCAGTTCGTCCCAAGTAAAAGAGCTATCTGTGAACTCTCCATTCCTTTTCACCACCCCCTCCAACGTTCGTGTCAACTGTAGTCTTCGAAAAAAAGGCAATCCTTCCAATAAAGCTGGAAAGGCTACTCTTTCACTCTGAATAACATCCCTTACCTTCAGACCCAACACTTGATTGGCCCATCGTGCAGTAATTACCTGACCCCCCAATTACTAAGTTGGGATTACCCAGAACAGGTTGGTCCCAGGCTTTCATCTGGACTTTTCTCTGTGCAGGAGTAAGGAAGGACCACCAAGCTCCTGCTGATTTTGCAATCGGATTCCCACTCACTTTAATAAACTCTTTTTCAACATTAGCATACAGCATTGCTTCTGGAGAGAGAGACCAAGCTCTTTTAATATTTGCCTCTCCATTTGTAACCGTATTGGTGTATACGTCTCCCATTCCAAATTCCTAACCCAGTGAAGCATAAGACCCAGTTGTCCCGCCACATAGTATACATGGAGGTCAGGCAGTTTGATCCCTCCCTTTGCCTGCGATAGACGTAGAACTTCATACTTTTTCCTAGGAGGTTTAGCATTCCATAGGAAATCTGAGAGAAGCTTCCTAATTGTTCTAAACCATGTTGTGGGAATACAACAAAGGGGCCAGATACACTGGGTATAGTAACCTAGGCAAAAGATTCATCTTAATAAGGCCCAGTCTAGCCATAAAATTCAAAGGAAGATTATTCCATCTTAATATGTCCCCTCTCATTACAGATAAAACCCCCTCCATATTCACTTCAGCCCCCTTTTCCCTGTTTGCTGTAATCCAGATGCCCAGATATTTAATCTTATCTGCCTTCCACTGTACTTGCAATGGTGTAAAATCTGCCCTATACACATACGGTGTCAAGGGGAGAATCTGAGTCTTGGTCAAATTTAGCTTATAATTTGAAACCACTGAGTATCGCCCAATTAAGACTCTTACTCTCTCGAAACTTAAAGCCGGGTCCTCGAAATGCAAAAGGATATCATCAGCAAAAACTGAAAATTTAAGCTCTCTTCCCCTATCCTAACCCCCTTTATGTGCTTATCCTCATTTATGGCCCTCAGTAGGGGCTCCAAATAGATGTTAAACAATATCGGTGATAGAGGGCATCCCTGTCTAGTTCCATTTTCCAACTGTATTTCCTGTGAGACATAGCCATTGCACAACACCCTGGGCATTGGGGCTGTGTATAAATTTTTAATACCTCTAAGCAGGCCCTCTGGGAAGCCCATCTTCCTCATTGTGGTGAAAAGAAAAAGGTGGGAGACCCTGTCGAACGCCTTTTCGGCGTCTAAAGATATCAAAGCTAAAGGTACTTGGGAGTCAGGCGCATAGCTAAGAATGTGGTGTAACTTCCTATGAGCATCATGTGCTCCCCTCCCCGGCATAAATCCCACCTGTTCCTGACTGATTAAACTTGGAGCGATACTCAATATTCTATTGGCCAATATTCTTGTAAAAATCTTGATGTCCTGGTTCATTAAAGCTATAGGCCTGTAATTGCCAATTAGATCCTTGGGTTTATCTGGTTTGGAGATCAAAGATATATATGCCTGATACAGAGGTGGGTGAGACACATCCTCTTGCATAATAGTGTTATAAAAGTCTAGGAGAATTGGAAGTATAGTCTGTATGTGTGCCTGATAAAACTTAGCTGTGAGACCATCCGGTCCCGGGGTTTTGCCGACAGGTAGAGATTGCACCACCCCGATTATCTCCGATTCCCTTATAGGAGCCGCTAACTCCCTGGCCTGCGATTCATCCAAAACCGGAAGAGGGATTCCTTCTAGGTATGCTTTAATTTCCTCTTCCCCGGCAGGATTTCCCACTCGGTATAAATCATTGAAGTAGGTCTCAAAGGCGGCTGCCATTTCCTGAGAGTCCGTTAGAAGCTTCCCCTCATATCGAATAGAGGTAATTGTTCTGATTGCTTCCCATTCCCTGACCCTGGCCGCAAGTAAGCACCCTGGGACATCCCCTTGCATTAAGTATTTAGCTTTAATCTTTTCCAACCAGTATTCCACTTTACCATACATGATATCAGCCCACTCTCCTCTCAAGGTTTTAAGTTCAGCATCAATTTCCCCGGAGGACCCCTCCAAAGGGGACAGCGAGTCAATTGCCCCAGAATAAATTCCTCCTTTGTCTTCCTCAGTCTATTTCTTTGCGCTGCCAGACCCTGCACTACCCCTACATACAACACTTTACAAGTTGGCCACGCCAATTTTTGGTTTTTTAGCGAAGGTACTTGATGCTGTATAATCTCTAGCAGGCCATCCTCTAGTTTCTCCCTCACTGAAGTCTCTGATAGTAGAGAATCATTCAGTCTCCACCGAGCTGGTCTGGTGGGGCAGGACTTGGTTCCCACATCAAAATGATAGGAGAATGATCCGAGAGTATTCTGACCCCTGTTGTCATATCCTTCACTTCCCTGAGTGCCTCCCTATTAACCAAAAAAAAAATCAATACATGATTGGGTCTTATGGGCCACTGAGTAAAAAGTCATATTATTACCCCCCTTTGGAGTGGGTCCTAATCGGGTCCACCAACGCTGTCACTTCAAGCAACCTGTTCAGGGCAATCTGGGCCCTGCTCGGAGGGCCACTGGACGGAGGTATCTTATCCTCCAGATTATTAGCACAGGTGTTCCAGTCCCCAGCCAAAATAAGCGAATGTGTAGGCATAACCGCTATATCCCTTTCTATAGAAGCAAAAAAGTCCGGATTAGAGGGAGTGGGTCCATAAATAGAAGCAACTGAGATTGCCTTACCAGACAGAATACCAGAGAGGTATATCCCCCTGCCATTCTCCATTGCAATCACCTGCTCCACCTTAAATGTACATGTATTTCTTATTAAAATCACCACACCCTCCGATGCCTTTTCCTTACCTTCCCCATAAACCTGGCCCACCCATAGCCTCTTAAGGCAGCTTAGTTCCTCTGTTAATAAATGAGTCTCCTGTAAAGCAGCAATATGAGCCCCCAAATGGTTAATGTGTCTCAAAATTACCATTCTTTTACGTCTACCCCTGAGACCTTTGACATTCCACGAAATTATTCTAATGCAGGTCATTGTCAAACATTAAAATTATATTGATTGATCCATCTCTCCATGCCCTTTCATAGTCTGCCTTCCATTGCTTCTCTTCCTTGGACTCTCTCTCTTTCCAGTTCCCCAATACCCCCCTTCTCCCCCCTGCCCCGATCCTTGGATCGTCCTTCTAGCAGATATCGAATCATGGATGAACCCCCTTCTGTGCTCCCCCTTGCCCTCTTCCAATAACACTGCTTCTCCGAGAGGCTACCCCTTGTCTAATATCTATCTATCTTCCTTCCCCTTACTTCTTTTTGCCTTCCTCCCATCAATCCACCCCCACTGAGGCTTCAGAAACTGCCCCTACCATCTCGGTAGATATGGTCATTTATTATCCTGCACACTGCGGATCAGCGGTGGGTCAAGCCCCTCAGCTAATCTATCATTCTCTTATTTAAGCTAGTCCACCTATGTTTCAAGAGCTCTCGTTACGCCCTGAAGTTTAGCCCTTGTCCTGGTGCCCTTCTCCTTTCCCATCCTATCGAACTAGAAGGGGACAGTCACCTCTGGCAACTCGAGACTCTCCCTTCCCCTCTTTTTTCCTTCTATAACCCCCCAGGGGAGTCCCCTTTGAATTGCAACCTCTGAACCATATCCACGCAAACCCTTTGTCTTAGCCCCTTCGTTCACTGTGGATTAGTTCAAGCCTTATGTTCTCCCATGAGGTTACGCCCTCCCGGTTGAGCGTAATCCTCAGATACCAAGAGTCACTTTTAATCCTTGGGTCCTCCTCCTATACCATTAATCTATAAAATCAGACTAACTGAGCTCCTCCTTCTTCAGGATTAATGTAACTAGATCCAGAGACTCCACTTAGAATCTCTGTTCCGGCCCGCTAGGTTTGACCCACCCTAACCAAACACTCTTACTTTGACCCCAAAAAATTGTACTGTTATAATATTGAAATACAACCATTAATAATATTAGCTTGTCATAACCTTACAACCTCCAGAGTTCCCCTTTTTTCCTTTTTTCTTTAATTGCTTAAGGCCATTCCAAGCGTCCCTTTCCTTGGACAGTCAAATTCAGGTCGGCGATTTGAACAGTTCAGGTATTTCCACCCGCAAGCCTTCTAAAACATCCCTCGCCGATAGATATCGCTTCTCCCCCATTTGTAGTCTCACCAGCAGCGTTGCCAGGTACTGTATATGAAATTTGATGCCTGCCAGATATAGTTTTTTCTTAATCTCCAAATATTCCTTCTGCTTCTCCCTAACAGTTGGCATTTGGTCCTGAAACATCCAGAGTGCCGCGCCGTTCCACTGCAATGTCTTGTTTTGTCTGGCCTTAAGCAGCACATGTGACTTTTCTTTGTAGTTGAGAAGTCCATAATGATCACCCTGGGTCTCGCTCCTGGCAGGGGTATTTCCCTTAATGCTCTATGGGCTCTCTCCAAGTTATAGGCTTCCCCAAATGGTGTCGAGACCAACAATTTAAGGAGCAGATCCTGCATAAAGGAAACACAATCCGATCCTTCAGCCCTTTCTGGTATCCCAGCCAGTATCAGGTTATTCCTCTGACTTCTCGATTCCTGGTCATCTATTCTCTCCTCGAGTTTCCTGATTTGTTTTCTGGCAGTTACTAGCTCTTGTTCCATCGTGATAACTTTCCTTTCCTGTGAAGAGATCCTGGCTTCTGCATCCCCCATTCTCTGCGTGAGCTAGTGTAATGCTGGTTTCACTGCTGCAAAGTCCACCACCAACCCTTGTAGCAGTTTTTTAATTTCCTGTATGTCTTCGGTGGCTTGGCACGCTCCCCCTTCTTTCCTGCTCCTCCTCCTGTTCCGTAGGGGTAGGGGATTGGGGCTTCGGCCTTTTGATCACAGGGGATCTCGCCGCCAGAGGCTCCACGAATTCAAACTCCATCTCACTGTTCAGAAGCAGCCTGCTCCTTCCAACTTAAGCGCTTTAGTCTTAGCGTCTTAGCGCTTTCTCCGCTCCCTTTTCTCTTTATTTCATAGGTCTACCTCCCAAAATCGAACCCGCAGAGCCTTTCTCATTTTATAATTATATTTTCGATCAAATCTGACAGGCTCCCGAGCTTTTTGTAGCTTATTTCTTACTTCGGGCCTCGGAGCAGCACAGAAGACGTCTGTTCAGACTCAGCCCATCACGTGATCCCCCACGTTGCCATTTTTTTACAAATCCTTATGAACAGTGTAGCTGTCATTTTTCACATCCTGCCCAAAATGTGTTTTCGCACCTGTGGCGCCAAATGGCGCAGTCGCTGAGCAAAATCACCTTTTGGCTAACAAAATGATAATGCTACTGTTCATGAGGTGGGGTCACAAAAAGCCCATGTTGAAAATTTGGAGTGAAAATACCAACAAACATCCAGGGCATTAGGGTTTCCAACAGGCGTCAGGGGTGTGACTTGGGATTGTCAGCTGTAATGCTGATGCCATTCCACCCCCACCCCCACCCTGCAGCCAGTGACAGTCATTGAGGTGTGCCTTGGAGTCTTCGGCCACAAAGCTCACACCCATTCCCCTGTATTGCACCCATCTCAGCATAATTCCCCTTATGAAGTAGAATTACAGCAGTAAGGCCAGACTGAGGGACACCGCAACACTTGTCAGTGTCTGCAGGGTAGGGTGAGGTGAAATGGCGTGAGCGATATGACCGACGACCCAAAGGCACACCCCAATGCCTGTCAGTCTCTGCAGGGTAGGGGTGGGGTTGGCATCAGTTCAGTTCACTACTTCACTGCCATTCTTATTTTGCATCTCTCTAACTCCTGCACTACCAATGCCAAAGCCAGCAAGACAACATTCGGCATTGACAAATGCTTTTTCCTTCTACTTTTGCTCTTTCCTTCACACAGAAGTTGGTTGCCTTAATTGTGTCCTCCACTGTTTTTCCCCACTGTGCCTCTACCCCTGCCTGGCAATCCCCCCATGATGCAGTTTCTGAGACACCAAACAACAAGACAGCCCCACTGCACCGAGTGTGCTCGGTATAATCACTGACACAGAAAAAGGCAAACACCAGCACCACTTGCCATGCTTAAAAAGGCTTTATTCAAGTGTCAAAGTTTAAAACATGCCGCCATTGTATTGTCACATAAAGCACCGACTGGTTTTGCAGTCACTGTGTCATCAGGAGGATAGATCAGTGTATCACAATGTGTTTTAAATAGAGTCAGATTTAAAGTGACAGTGCACTCACACATGTATCAAGTTTTAAAGTGCTCAACAAAAGTGTACAATATCAACTTATCCTCCTAACACAATAAACTAACATCTAAAACACCACATATCAGAACTGCAGGAAATACTGTAATGACTCTGCCAATAATGTGTTATTCTCATAGCTGTACTTCCCCCCTTCCCATTTCTCCCCCTTCCCCTCTCTCACCTTTTTTCCTGATTGTCAGTGTGTACACGTACCTATGATTTGTGCCAGCCTGCATGGCCTATAAATTTTAACTCTTATTGTGTATGTTGTATGATATGTTCATGAATGTAAAGCATTGTTGTGCTTATTATTTAAGTTTTTATCTTTGTTACTTGCACTGTTCTCACTTTCTGATGTGGAGCCTTTGTAAAGGAGTCTCTGACTCAAAGGTTTGTAATTCCGATATTTTCAATCAGTAAATAAATATACATAAGCCCATAACAAGAGTACTTTGGTGCTTGAGGCATATAATTGCTTTATCCTCTACACCCTAAAAGACAGAAACACACACAGCAGAATTAGTCAATAGAGCAATATTAATGCAGACAAGCATATCATTTTCTAATGAGTGGGAGAATGTCAGTTCTGTCATTTAAACCCAGGGGTTCCAATGCCCCCAAAGTAAATATTCAAAATGATTCACATTTAATGAACTTGTCATTCAAATCACCCCCACCCCCATGTGGCACCACCCCAACCCTTTCAACCCCACAACATTTAAATGAATGGTTAGTCCCTGCCTGTTTTCTACAATGATTTGCCAATGTATTACTGCTGTCATTCCCAACTATGCTTCTAAGGTGTTCACCTATGCAGATTTTGATGTGTCTCATGGTTTTGCCCACATCGAAGGCCCCGCATTCACACACTGCCATGTATACCAAATTATTGGTAACACAGCTAAAAAAAGATCTGTTATCATATACTTTGGTAGCATTAACAGTGGTAAAATTGTTACTCTTTAGAGTAGACAGACAGAATTTACAATTCCCACATGGGTAAGTCCAATTAGGATGTGGGGGCCACCATTCTCCAGATTTTAAAACTGGCTTCTCGTCAGGTTGGTAACTATGCACCAACCTGTCCCTCATATTGGTACCCCTTTTGTATACCATCCTAGGAGGGGAAACAGTGGCTTCCCTCAACAATGGATCAGTCTGCAAAATGCCCCAATGCTCTCTGATAACTTTTTCAATATCCTTCGAATGTCTAGTAAACATTGTCACAAAATTAATTTTCTGTGGACCTCTGACTATCTCTTTAACAGACAAAAGTTCTTCCCTATTGACTTCAAAGGCCTCCTGAGAAGCTCATTCCACGACCCTCCCTCCATAGCCCCTATCCAAGAAACACTGACACAAATCAGAACCATCTGCAACAAAATCACTGTCTTCACTGCAGTTATGTCGAACTCTTAACATTTGGGCCTTGGGAATATTATTTATTAAATGGCATGGGTGGCACCTCGAAGCATGCAATAATGAATTTTGGTCTGTCTTCTTCCAAAATAAATTAGGTTGTATAGTACCATCCATCTTTTTACTAATCTCTAAATCCAGGAAGAAGACAGAGACTTTGTCACACTGTAATGCAAATTTCAGATTGTCATTACTATTTTCCAAATATCTGACAAAATCAGTAAGCTCACTCCTAGTTCCACACCACACCATAAATATGTTGTCTATAAAATGACACCAGAGGTCACTCATCATAAAAAGATTGACTTGGCTATCATAGACTGTTGATTTCTGCCAACGTCTAAAATAGAGATTTGCATAATTGAGGGAAAAAGTAGCACCCATTGCTGTACCCCTGATCTTGAGGAAATATTCGCCCTGAAAAATAAAACTGTTTTTTTAAGATATGTTCAGAGCAGTTCAGTAAAAACTGTTTCTGATGCCACTCAATGACATCATCCTGCTTAAGCCAATATGCCAATGTGTTCAGTCCATCTTCATAAGGAATATTTGAATAAAGTGATTCTATGTCCATAGATACAATATACCAGTCTGGTTCCAACTGCAAGTCTTCCAGGACTCCCAGTATTTGCGTGGTATCCCAAATGTAAGATGGTAAAGCAGATACATAATTTCTAATGTGTGCATCCACATATTTTGACAGTGGTTCTGTCAATTAACCAATGTCCACCACTATGGGGCATCCTGCAGTCTCACGTATTTTTGGCAAGACGTATAGACTAGCCCGAACAGGATGACGCACAATCAGATAATCAAGTTCCTCCTGTGTGATTACCCCTTCCAAATGTGCCTCAGTCAGGAAAGCATCAATCTTTTTCTTAAGTGAGTCAGTGGGGTCACTTCGTAATTTATAGTAAATTACTGTATTTTGCAACTGTCTCTCCACTTCACTGATGTATTTTGAAGTTGGCATGACCACCACTGACCCACCCTTATCTGCTGGCTCGTTGTCTGCTGCTTATGTTTCCTCCCTCCTCTTCTTGTAGTTTTCCAATGTTTTGGTCCTGCATTTGTTGCTGTCCTTGTGGCAATCTGATTGAAGGTTTTCTGAACTGGACAGTTTGTTCACCTCGCCATGCCACCAGCTGACTCTGTCCCACTCCTTCTTTCTCTAAAAAAAACTCCTCACTGGTATCCACTTCTGATTCACTAGTTAATGAGTAATATGATGGTGATGTGCCCCTAGTCTTCAAGGTTGAGCATGGTTGTTGTGATTGGGAACTCCGCCCCTATTGTGGCTACAGCTATGACCACCACAATCGTTGGATTTATTCCAATGAAAAACTCAATCATGTAAGTAACTTTGGCAGTCCCTTTCAAACTTTTTAAGTTTGATGCTTTCAATTTTATTATCTTGTTGGTTGCCTTAATTGTGCCCTCCCCTATTTTCTCCACTGTGTCTCTACCCCTCCCTGGCAATCCCCCCAATGAGGCAGTTTCTGAGACAGTCTCCCATTTCCTTAAAATCTGCTCTCCTAAAGCCCAGGACCTTTGCCTTTGTGTGTTTTGCCTCTGTTCCTGTCTTAATGCTAAACCACACTGTATGGTGATTGCTGGTACTTAGGGGACTGCCCACTGTGACATCTGGAATCAAGTCCCTTTTTATAAGCATCAGGTCCATCCCTAATGTGTTCCTAGAAAAGCTGCCTGAGAAAATCACTTTATAGGGAGGCAAGTATAGCCCTGCTCCTTGCTGAAGCTGCAGTTGGAAGGCTCCAATCCACATCCGGCAGATTAAAGTCCCCAACTAGCAGCACTTCCCTCTTACTTGCCATCCTGATGATAGCATACCTGAGTGCCTTACCCAACTCCTCTCTTTGTGCTGAATGTCTGTATACCACCCCTTGACAGATAGCGGCCCCAGTACTTGTCTCCAGGAAGACACACAGCACCTTCAGCCATTCTTTTTCCTCTAGGTGCCCCTGTACTTCCATGGCCTTGATTCCCTCCCTTACATATGGTACAACCCCTTCCCCTCCTCCCTTACCTGTCTCCTGCACAGAGAATAGCCTGATATGGTCGTGTCCCAGTCATGGCTGTCAGTGCACCATGACTCCATTATGGCCACCAAGTCCAGGCTAGCCTCCATTATGATGTCTTCCAGTTCCAGAATTTTATTTCCTAGACTCATTGCATTGGAGTACATGGCTCTCCATACCTTGATCCCTCCCTGCCTGCTTTCCCACTTCCCCCTACCTGTGCTGTGCCCTGAAGTTCCCCTGGCCCCCATTTTCCCTTGATACCTTCTTTATTACCTATCTCCTTTACTCCTTTCTTCTTGCTTTGCTGATTTATACCCCCTTGTCCTTTGCCTTGTCCAGTGCCCCAGGCTCATTCCTGAGCCTGGATTGCTGGTATCATGAGTGGTACTACGGTACCACCAGTCCAGCATTGGTTATATATTATGCAATGAGCAGTGTTTGGATGGCATAAAAAAAACAGATTTGCACCATGTGTTAAACTGGGAAGCTAGTTTTGAGATGGCTGATTTGTGGGCAGTAGAAAAGACAACACTATTATCCAGGTTTGGAAAAATAATCTGCTTTACTATGTGCTTTCTGTTTCTGGTACTATGGGGGACAGAGGCATCTTTTTATCCTGTATGGTATCTCAAAATTGGCGTAGCACTTGGGACCAAAAGTTGTTAATGTGATCAGAGTGGTCTAGATACTGGTCAAACATTATCCTAAAATACTTCTAGCAGGAAACCTTTTCAAGAAAGGCACCATTTAGAGAACTGATGTTTAAAGCAGCAGTATTAGTTAAATACATCTTTATTTTTTTTTTTATTTAGTATGCATGCCCACCTCCCAATTAGCACTGAACTGTCTTTGTTTTTTACAGGAACTCCCCTTTTAATGATAAATTCTGCCTTTGAAGATCCTGCATTGTTTGTTTACTTTGCCATCGTAAAGAGGTTCTGCAGCGTGCTTGATAGTGCAACTGCAGTAACCATACTTCCTCTTCTAGTTTTGGTGCATGGTCATGGTAAAAGGCAATAGTGTGCAAAATTGTGACCTGGTGCTAATATGGGGACCAGCAAATCATTACCACTGACCACCTCAGCTGGCCACATAAACTTGTCTTTGAAGGAACGAGGATTTGTTACAGAGACTGGCCAAGGAGGTGAGCAGCAGTGATTTGCTGGTCACCGCAGCAATCACATCAACAGGTACATAGAGGCTGGGGATTGTTGTGTCAAGTGTGGGATCGATGGGGGTTGGGGGTGCCACTGGATATCACGAAATCACAAAATTATTATGGTGCCATGTTGTCAGCAAGGAGAAAAGAGGAAAGCAATGAGGCATGAGAGAGTAGCACTCATCATCACTGTAACAGCAGCTGATCAAGGTGGTGAGCAGCAGGAATTTGCCAGTTGCAGAAAATGATATATGCATACTATCAGGGGGCCATGAGGATACTGGTGAGGCTGGTGACCATGGAATGGACTTGGGGGGGCACTTGAACACCAGGGAATGGGAAATGTACCAGGATACAAAGCGGAGAAGATTTAATTGTACTTGGGAAGGTGGGTCAGAGCCATGACCAGAGGGATTTCAGGTGTGATGGACTGGTCATCATGGCTGTGACCATGGGTCAGGAAACTGGACACCAAGGAATGGAAAAATGTATGAATACCATGTGGGCCTAACAGCATGGAGGGGCGAGGACTACAACACCAGGTATGGGAGAGTAGCAGGTGGCATTCATAAATAAAAATACAGCACTGGGGATATGTTAACATGCCCCATGATGTCTACAACATAAACCCTCCCTCCAGCTCCCAGATGCCACAATCTCCTTCCCCCTGCCCCCTAGAAAAAGAACTTAAGTTCTTTATTTTCATACAGTGTCTAGAAAAAATGAATGACTGAGCATGCTGGTCTGTTTCTCTTCAGCTCCGAAAGCTGCATGCTTGGCCACCCATTTCACTGTAAACCTGCACTACATGTCTGTTTATTTTAAGAGCCACCACTCACCATCTGCTTAAACCCTTTTTTATTAAAAAAAAAAAAGCTACTCTGTTAGCAGTGTACATTAAAACCCACCTCTCCACTTGATACTCTTCACCAAAATGGATCCACAGATCCCGCTCGGCCATTCTATAATGCCTTCCCTCCATAGGTATCAGTGCTGGAGATCATCAGGTTCAGGACTTAACCATTTTTAAATAAACCAGTTAAACAGTCTCCTTTTGGGCTACTAAAACAACTGGTTCAGCTGATACTGAGGTAATGTCAGTAAAAGTTCCTGTACTATACTGTGGGAGGGAGAACACACCGCACAGGGTCAGACAGAAGTAAACAGAGGATGTGCTGAGATGTGAAGGGAAGTGTGCCTGTAAATACAGCACCAGCCATGTTTGCCATGGATCCACAAAAACATTACTATTTATTAAATATGTCAAAAACTAAAGATCACTGGAAATTAAAATTAGCAGATCTGGAAACCGGAATTAAGGCTGCACAAGTACAGCCAAAAATTAGAATTTTGAAAATCATTTCCTACTTACACAGTACTGCTCCTTTAAGAAAGAGGACTTGTTGTTATTTGGTTTTGGAAGTAGTCTCTGTTACTGTATCTGGTAGCATGGCACATGACAGCACAAATTACATAGATTTAACCAAATATATAGATAAAAAGGAAGGAAGGGGAGAATTGTCATGTTCTTTCTTGAGAACATAGAGGAGAATTTGATACCAGTGGCACCCAGCTGAGTTCCTAGACATTTACAGCCTGACAGAGCAACCCTTGTTCCTCTCAATGGAGGAAAAGGGAATAGGACCCCTCATGTGCCTGCAAAGGCAGCCCAGATTGGAAAGGGCTGTACCACCAGGCGTGTTGCAAGTCTGGAGGGGTGTACATGTGCACACATGATGTTTCTAGCCCCCTGTAATCACTACATCATCAGAGGAAGAAATGATCTGTGGGATACTAGAAATGGAAAGACATTCAGAAATCAATAGCATGTGGGCAGAGATCGTGTGCTGGCTTTGTTGCACTGAGCAGTGGGGCATCCTTTTGGCATGCTTGTAACCCATGTTTGCACTATAGGCCTGGGACAACAGTAGTACAGACCAGCAGGAGGGGAAACGGAGTGTCTATGGGGACATTTTTCTCCTACAGGAGGGCCAACTGGCATACTGCTCTGAGTTGTGATGGCTTAGTGGAGGAACCTTAAAATTGTGGTTGATCTTGCGCCATCTGACCCCCCCAGCTGCTCATGTGGATGCATTCACTGTGCAGGACCGGTGTTAGAGGCATCAGTCCCAGCTGGGTAATCGGTGGTGTACTTCCCGAGGAAGGATTGCAGGGTTGGGGTGTAGCCATTTGTTTTAGATCTGATATGAGCTTCTTGGTGCATTTGGTGGGTTCTACCAGGTCGTTTGAATGTGTGGTGGTGCATGGGGTCCAGGCGCAGGTTGCAGAATTCTCCTTATTTACTGCCCTCCCCTAGGGTCAGGAGGGGAATTCTTGCAAGAAGTGGTGGACTTCAGCATCGACAGGGTGCTGGAGTCCCCCAGATGGCTTATTCTGGGTGACTTCAATGCCTGGATTGATGATGAATCCTTGCAACTTGGAACTAATGTCCTCAGTTGATGACATCACTGGGCCTAGCACAGGCAATTGCCTCTGCAACCCACCATCACTGCCACACCTTGGACCTGGTCATCTCACTGGGTCTCTGGGTCACTGACCTTGAGATTGATCGGGTCGTTTGGTCCGATCATTGCACCATGAAGTTCTCATATGGGGCTCCCCCTAATGATCTGTCTCCTGTTGAGATGATCAGCTACCGCCCCTTAAGGGATTTAACCCCGGAGGAACTGATGACAGTGGCTGAGTTTTCCGATGTCAGTGCTGGTAGTGTGATTGGCTTAGGTGAATCGGTGACAGCCTATAATCAGGATGTATCTGAGGCACATGATGCCATTGCACCGGTCAGCATATGACCTAGATCCTGTCGCCCGAGACCCCCATGGTTTGATGGGGCTCTCCGGGCAATGAAGACCATGGGTCAGAGATTGGAGCATTGCTGATGAAGGACCCAGCTAGAGGAGGACAGACTGGCTTTGAGAAATCACTATGGTGACTATCAAAGGGTAATCAACCATAAGAAGGTAGAATTCCTGTCCAGGGAGATTGCTACATGGAAAAAATAGACCAGCTCAGCTCTTTTGGACCATAGACAGAGTCCTCCATCCTGTCTGTCTGCAGCCTAAAAAAGCATTTTCAGCAACAGAGTGCAAAGAGTTTGCTCTATTTCTCTCTCACAGGCTGTCCTCTATTCGGGCTGGGATCTTACCAGTGGGCCTGGACCAGACCTGCAGGGGTGGGGTCAGGTTGGAACAGGAGCATTCCTATTGCCTGGGCAGAGTTTCAACCAGTGGAGGTGGCTGAGGTCTCTGAGGTAATTTTGAAGCTGTGGCCCACTTATTGTGAACTGGACCTGGGACCGACATGTCTTCTAGCAGGATGTGTCGAGGTCATTGGTCCAGTATTCATTGGGATAGTTGGGTGCTCACTTTCAAAGGGGGTCTTTCCCAATGCCTTGAAGGAGGTGTTGGTGAAGCCACTTCTGAAAAAACATCTCTCGACTCTGACGTCCTAGCAAATTATAGACCAATCTCCAACCTCCCATTTCTAGAGAAGGTTGTTGAGAAAATAGTGTCTCTGCAGCTTGAGGAACACCTGGAGGCTTGTGACATCTACGAGTAATTTCAGTCCGGGTTCAGGACGAGGCACAACACTGAGACGGCACTGGTCCGGGTACATAATTGACCTCCTCATGGCCAGAGATCGAGGGGAATAGTCAGTTCTCATTCTCCTCGATCTATCATCTGCACTGAATACTGTGGCCACATTGTGTTGCTGGATTGCCTTAGAGAGTGGTGTGGACTCACCAGTGTTGTTATCAACTGGTTTGAGTACTTTCTTTCAGGTAGGAGGCAAAGGGCGGTGATGGGGACATTTTCGTCCTCCCCCTGACTCTGACCTGTGGAGTCACTCAGGGCTCGATCCTGTCACTGATGTCATTCTCAGTATACATACTGCCCCTGGGGAGGATCATTAGACAGTACAGTTTGAGTTTTCACTGCTATGCAAATGATACTCAACTGTATATGTCCTTTGTACCAGGGCCAAGTGGTGCTGTCAAAGTGCTGAACAAATTCCTCACTGAGATCCAGGACTGGATGAACTTTAACTGGCTGAGGCTTAACCCTGGCTAAACAGAGGTACTAGTGATTGAGCCTGGCAGCGGGCAGAGTGAGGTCACCTCTGAGATGACAACAGGCTTAGTTCTGGGGTCAACACCATTGATGGTGTCTTCTAGGGTGTGAAATCTGGGCATGATCTTCAATGACAGACTGACATTTGAGGCTCAGGTGGCGGCTGTCATCAAAAATTATTTCTATGATTTGAGGAACATTGCTCGGATTAAACCCCTACTCCCACCTGAAGAGCTGCCATCACTGGTGCAGTCTTTTGTGACATCAAGATTTGACTACTGAAACGCTTTATATCTTGGGGACAGTGGAGGGAACCTCTGCTGGCTACAGCTAGTGCAAATTGCAGCGGCCAGGTTGCTGCCAGGATTACCCAGATTCTGTCTAGTGACCTTGGTCCTGCGGGATCTGCACTGGTTGCCTGTCTGGTGGTGGGTTTTCTTCAAGGTGGGCTTGCTCACCTATAAAGCCCTATACAGACTGAGCCCTGGCTACCTGACAGACCTCCTTACCCCAGCCATTCTGACTCCCTCCCTCCCTCCGTTCCTCTACCCAGGGCCTCCTTGTGATTCTGAGGACTGGGCTGAAAACCTCGGGTGATCACTCATTCGGGGTGGCCGGCCCGGTCCTCTGGAATTCACTTCCAAGATTTCTGAGGGAGGCCACTACAGTGGAGGTATTCAGGAGGGGCCTAAAAACTCATCTATTCAAGTTAGCATATTCTGAAAATATATTTTAATGCTGGCTGTCTGATTTTATCGATTGCTGTAGTTTTACTGTATATTGTGCTGTGATATTTCTGAATGTTATGTACGGTATCCAGATCCTCTGGGATTGGGTGCCTAAAAATAAATGCTTACTTACTTACTTACGCTTACTTTCTTACATTCAAATCGGCAGAGGAATGTAGAAGGGAAATCATGATAAAAGTGGCCACAGGCCTGCTGGATGATAATCCACATCCACACATGCCACCAAGCCCCAACATATACCACTGCAATCAACCCAGCTGGCACATTACCCAGTCAGTCCATGCCTCCGCCCACTTAGATCTGTACATGAGAGGGGCCTACTAGACATAGGGATACTCAGGAGTAAAAACTGCCAAAGGACATGGAGTCCTGAGCAATTATGAGCAGTGGAGGGTGATTAGTTTGCCTAGCAGTGGGATTTGTGGGTCCCGAGGCAGTGATGTGTCTGGAGTCCTTGGGAAGGAGCAAAATAAAAAAGGGATAGTGTGTGAAGCTTAGGATCTATCAGTGCTGATGCATATAACTGCTAGACATAAACTTAACATTCAAATTGGGGATGAACTGTAACAAGTACTTACAGGGCTTGCTCCAGCCACAATTCATGACCCATGTGGAATGGGGCATGCAGAAGGCCCATATGGACTTGAGTGCCCTCACAAAAATAACTTTCAGATTATTTCCATTGATTATAAAATCAACTGATGTTAGTGGGGTGTTGAATTACCTCCCCTGCACAAGGGATTGTATTGAATTATAGCTGGATCAAGATAATTTGTCAGCTTAAGGTGTTGTGGATGAAGAATGGCTTTCCTGTTTCCTGTGTGAACAGGGTTAAATACAGCAAGGTTGCTGCATGGTACATCTATACTGGCCACCTTTTAAAGAGCAACTCTTTATAAAAAGCTTAAAAACATTAGATTTACACCCACTGTCCCAGATATTCAAACGGGTTGCGCATGGCGCCAACAATTATTACCCTCATCATAACCCATTGATGCGCCCCGGCAGGATATTCAAAAGGGAAAAGTGCGTGGCACAAATCCTGATGCTCCAGAGCGCATCAGTAATGTATGCAGACGCAGGTAGGTGGGGCTTGCCCATGCATACCCTGCACAGCCCGATATTCAGCCTGGGATGTGCAGAGCCATGCAAGCGCAACCCCTACCTGCGCTAGCACAAAGTTGATCCAAAAAAAAAAGGAACAACTGATGGCCACCCACAGGTGAGCTGCCGCATTGCAGGGCACAACATGGCAGCTGCCACCTGTGGGTGGCCACCCGAGCTCCCGCTGCACCTAGCGGCCCCCCCATGCCCGATCGCTGGCATCTGTATAAAAAAAAAAATAGAATTCTGTCCAATATCCCTGGTGGTCCAGTGGACTGCTGTCTGCCCAACCATGGGCATCTGTATAAAAAAGTAGAATTCCGTCCAATATCCTTGGTGGTCCAGTGGACCACTGTCTGCCAGATCGCGGGCATCTGTATAAAAAAGTAGAATTCCGGCCAATATTCCTGGTGGTCCAATGGACTGCTGTCTACCCAATCGTGGGCATCTGTATAAAAAAGTAGAATTCCATCCAATATCGCTGGTGGTCATTCACATATCTGGAATGTGTGGTATGGTATGGGCTGCATGCTCATTGGCTCATGCTGTGGACCAATGGGCGTACAGCCCTACCGACGGTGTCAGTCGGCGGGCAGCGGGGTGGCAGGTGGGTGGGGTGCTGCCACCCGCGGCTGACAGGGAGGGGCAGGGCGGTGGTGCTCAGTGGGTGGGTGGGGAGGGGTACCACTAGACCTCCAGGGATATTGGAATTATTTATTCTTTTATACAGATGCCCACGATCGGGCAGACAGCGGTCCACTGGACCACCAAGGATCTTAGACGAATTCTATTTTTATACAGATACCTACGATTACATTATGGCCCCATTTGCATATCAACTTTTGAATATCCCGGTTGCTGTGCATAGTGCAATGGAACTTGCGCTAGTGCATCCCCATGCTCCACTCTGGCCACTTGCGCTGGTGCAGTGCCACTGCACCATGCACACTGCGGGTGGCCAGGGTGCGATATTCAATGCTGCTGAGCCATGGCACAGCTCCATTGAATATCGCCCAGTCCACACCCCTGCGCAGCCAAGTTGAGCTGCGCCCAAGCTTGCGCCACAGGCTGGCGCAGTTTGAATATCTGGGCCACTGTGTTTTAACTTTATTGTTTTCTAGTTATTTGTTACACTTTCCACTGCTGTTGGTCTACTAAATATTGTAGATAATGCAGCAATTATTTCCCTGAGTCTTTCAAAATGTATTTGACTTTCCCATGCTAACCACACAATTGCTGTTTGTGACATCACCATCTCTTGTCACAGTGATTACTATGTCATAAACAAAGTCACTGTGAGGGTAACGGGAGAGGCTGTTTTCAAATGTTTTTTATGCAGACATGTTAGACGGACTACCAAGATGTGCTGTAAATCTTGAAAAGGAACATTCAAAATGAAAAAAGTGCATTCTCAAGTAAATTGTAACTGCTGAAACATCCTATTTATGAAAGTACATGCTGAAGTACAGAGTTGCTCTCTAAATATCAGACAATTAGTGTACTAAGCTGCAATAGTTGTTCAATAAGTAATTTCTGTCTGACCTATACTATTGTATTTCAAAGGATCTGAATTTCCTTAAAGTTACCATATATCATATACTAGACATGTCCACGTGGGATTGTGAACAATCTTGATAGAAATCATTTAAAAAATTGAACAGTTTTGATCATGTCATTATCTGTGCCTTGCTGTAAAAGTTCTGAAGTGACGTTAGCTCTGGACAGCTTGTTTGTTTGTGAGTGTCTCAGACCAGCATTATGGTGAAAGATTATAGTGGAATAAATTGCCTTTATAACTTTGGAATAGTTTCATTTTACATTGCCATTTTCCCACATTTAGCAAAAGAAGCAACTCCAATTGAAGTATTAATTTCATTTTTAGACACATGCCAACCAAGTGATACCCAGTTCTCTTGAAATTGAAACCTTATGCCCCTCCTGCACAAAATGAGAATCTGACATCCCATGCTTCTTATAATTCTGACTCCCCACAAAACTGTTGAATTAGATATTCCATATCCCTCCTGAGTTTGACTCTCACATTCCTCCCAACTGGCACCCCTCCCAAATTTTAATATCCCTTGCCTTTCTGGAATTCTACTCCTTGAATGCCTACAAATGTTGCCCTCATACACCCCATTCGCATTTGATATTCCATTCTTCTGTCAGATTTGATGTGTCAGATCCCAACCAGAGATGAGCGAAGTGGGGAAATTCTCTTTGAAATTTATTGTGGATTTTCCACACTTTGTGGAGTTAATCCCGGACGAAGTCCAACTCCCCCACAAAAAAAAAAAACCTCTACAAAATGTGGAGTTTTGGAGTTTGGTAACTCTATCGACAAAGTCCAAACTCCACATTTTCTGATTCTTTTCTAGTGTTTAGTAGCCCCCAACTGATCTCTGCCCCATGTAGAATAAAACTTTCCTGGTGTCTCGTGCCCCCAACAATCACTGCCTGATGTAAAATTAAATTATTAATTCTAATCCCTGATGTCTAGTGGCCCCCCCTCCACTGATCATCACCCGATGTAAAATCAAATTTTAATTCTAATCCCTGGTGTCTAGTGGTTCCCCTTCCCCTCACTGATTGCTGCCAATGTAAAATGAAGTTATTAATTAAATTCCCGGTGTTTATTGTCCCCCCCCCACCAATCACCAGCCCAATGTAAAAATAAATTATTAATTCCAATCCCTGGTGTCTAGTGGTCTCCCCCAGCCGTTCGCCGACCCGATGTCGAATAACGTTATATTTCCCCAGTGTCCATCGGACCCCTCCACCTCTCTATCCCCACCCCCAAATGTCAATTCCCTGGTATCTAGTGGACCACCCACCCACGCACCCCATCAGGTAGTTCCCCAACACCCTACTCCCTCCCTTCCTGACTCAGGCGATTGGCACAGCCCTCCAGACTGCACCATGGCCGGCTGCTTGACTGAGTTGAAATGAATGCGCTCATACTTATACAAGCTCGTGCTCATTCATTGAGTTTTTTGGGGAGGTGCAGACAAGAGTGGAGGGCTGTTCCAGTCACCAGCAGGGGGGGTCAGAATGTGGGGAATGGCATTGTGAACTCCCTGGGGGGTCCACGATGCTGTTCCCCCATCCCGCCCCCCACCCATGACCATAACAGAACTCCCCTGTCTGTGCCCCCCCAAAAGAACTCAATGAATGAGCACGATCTGGCCTGGCTGTCACTGAATGAGCACATGCTTGTATAGGTATGTGCTCATTAACTGACAGTTCAGTCAGGCTGCTGGCCATGATGGAGAGTGGAGGGCTGTGTCGGTTGCCTGCACTGGGTCAGGGTGGAAGGGGGAGTGGGCTGGTGTGGCACTACCTGATGGGGTGAGGGAGTGGAGGTCCATTAGATACCAGGGAATTGACAACATTTGTGAATGGGGATAGAGAGGAGGATCCGCTAGACACCAGGGAAATATGTTATTCTCAGGTCGGCATTGATGGGGGGACCATTAGACACCAGGGATTGGAATTAAAATAATTTATTTTTACATCAGGCTGGCAATTGGTGATCAGCAGAGGAGGGGACCACAAGACACCAAGGACTGAATTAAATAATTTAATTCTACATCTGGCAGTGAACAGCGGGGGGGGGGGCACTAGATACCAGAGAACTGAATGGATGGGGATAGCCGGGGAGAGGGGAGGAGGTCACCATTTCTAACTTAAAAAAAAAAGCAAGGTGAAGTTACAAATGGCAAATTTTTAATTAAATGGGACAATTTCACGAAATGACCCATGGAGGCGGATTTGGTGATTTTGTTGAAAATTCGCAGGTGAATTAAAACTTCACTGCATCTCTAATCCCATCAGAATTTTATACCCATGCTCATCTCTTTAATAACCTTTCCAAAACTGACACCCCACACCCTTCCAAGATTGACACCCCAACCCTTTCAAAGAATGACAATCTGTACCCCTCCTGAGGTTTTCCCAGTCCCACTCATTTCACAAAATTGACACATATTGTCTGGAGGGGTGCAGAAAACACAACAATTTTGTAAGTGGCTGAGGATGCAAAATTTAGAAGTGGTGTATGGAGTCACTATTGGGAAGGTATGGGGTGCACAGTCTAGGAGTGACGTGGTTCTACATTTTGACATGTGTATAGTATATGGGTATAGTGCTTAATTTAAGGAGTGCAGGTTGCAATGTTTGATTTAGGGGTGGGTGGAGCATAGGTTTTAGGAGTGATATAGTCCTACTAGAAACATAGAAGCATAGACTTCGATGGCAGACAAGGCCCACTTGGCCCACTTAGTCTGCACATTTCCCTACCTATTGGATAAGTTGCTAGTTAACCAACAGCCTACTTCTTCCTACCCTCCACCAGAATTGCCTCATGTCTTTCCATTGCATTCTTGAATTCCTCCACTGTTTTTGACCCCACAACCTCCTCAGGAAGGCCGTTCCATGTGTCCACCACCCTCGCTGTGAAAAAATACTTGAATGGGTGCAGAACTAAGGGAACATGAATGCTGCTTTGAGTAAGCCTCTACCCTGCCAAATGTGCTGTAACAGCCCATATTGGATTGACTCTCAGCCTGCTTTATGTCTCCATCTCTGTCATATCCTCTCTAATTTCTGAACTACAGTACATCACCTCTCTTTCCGCACTGGTACAGTTCCTGGAGCTTGGAAAAGGGATAAAGTCCCTTCCCTGTCACAAGGATAGGGACTGCTCATCACCTTGAAACAACCACCTGATCTACACTTTCCTGACTTCAGCTAAAATTTAGAAGAAACTAGCGCTCTTCCAACTATCTTCTTTTTTTTGATGCCTCTTCCTTCTTAGCTCTTTTCAGGCTTGTGCCTGAAAGCTTAAATCCACAGTTACCTCCCTTCTCTGACTCCCTAATTTCATCCTGCCAGGGACTGATCAATTCCTACAAAACACTAGCTGTCTCTAAAATAAAAGATATCTGCAGTTGCTACTAGGCCTCCCCCTAACTCTAAGCCAAGTATCTGGTACCAACTGTCCATCTACTCACTAAGCCGGAATGTAATTTGCCTAAATGGTATAAGGTTTTTTCTATTTTGTATATCTCTTGTATTATATGCATACACTTTGTGTTATATTATATGTATACACTTTGTTTATTCTACATTCAAATGTTCCTGTCCATGTAATAGTGATATTTCTGTGTATATGACTCAGGACCTCCTTGTGAATGAGCTTGCTCAATAGAGTTTTTTCCTGCAATAAAATTTAAACTTGAACTTGAAACTTGATCAGGAGAAGTGTATCAACAGCATTTTTGTCAACCTTGCCAAGGCTTCTGACACTGTTGCCTATAACCATCTGTTGCTACTCAAAAAGCTCTCCATGGTTGGCCTCACTGACCTCATGGTCATGTGGTTTAGCTCTTACCTAGTGAAAAGGTCCCAAGTGATTTTTGTAGGCAATTAACATTCTCTCCTCCCAACTGTGTCATGTGCCCCCCAGGGTTCCATCCCAATCCACGTCCTATTTTCACTTTTTTTCAGAATGACCTCCTAGAAGCCTATATCTCCTTAAACGTCCATATGTATGCAGAATACACAGTGCTCTAAGCCTGCTGCTTTTCAGCTTTTGAGTTAGTAGCACAGCTTCACAGTGATTGAACTGAGGAGAGAGAGAGAGAGAGAGAAGGTGCCCAGCAAGCAGACAGGCTGGAGCAATAGGACAACTGAGCTGTAGAGAGACAGAGAGAGTGTGAGAGAAAAGGGGATGGAGGGAGGGATGGCTTTACCTGATGACAGAGATTCCCTCAAAGATCTACTGTTATGGTAAGTTCTTATGTAAATGTTTTACCTTCTTCAGGGATATCTCTGTCATCAGGTCATCAGGTCACACCTATGGAATGAGTCCCAAGCAGTGCTGAGAGCAAGGACAGTCTGAGTGGCAGGAGGCCAGAGGCCTAGGAAAAAAGGCCTTGAAGCACAGCTAGGCCAAAGCCTGCCCATCTTCTGGAAGCAATGTCCAGACTGTAGTGCTTGGTGAAAGTGTGGACAGTACTCCAAGTGGCAGCAGTGCAAATCTAGGCTGCAGACACGCCCTTGAAACAAGCAACTGAAGTGGCCATACCTCTGGTGGAATGGCCCTTAACAACCCCAGGAAGCTCCTTACCGTACTTCCTGTAACAAGAAATGATACAGTTGGCCAACCATTTGGACAAGCACTGTTTCCAAACTGGAGCACTTTCTCTGCCAGGGGCAAAAGAGACAAACAACTGAGAAGATTTCCTGCAGTCTCTTGTATGGTATGTATAATAATGCAAAATTCTATACACATCCAAAGTATGGAGCAATGCTTCCCCTGGATTGGCATGCTCTGGAGAATAAACAGGCAGGTAGATGACTCAGTTTAGGGTAAATTCAGACAGCACCTTAGGAAGAAATTTAGGTTAATATGCAAGAAGACCCTGTCTTTGTGGAAAATCAAATAAGGCTGCTCACACATGAGAGCCTGTAGCTCTGAAATTCTTCAAGTAGAAGTAATATCAACTAAAAATAACACTTTCCATCACAGAAAGCGTAGCTCACAACACACAGCTGGCTCAAAAGGAGTCAGAGGCAGCTTCTGCAGAACAAAATTCAGGCCCCAAGCCAGAAACAGGTTACAGATAGAAGGCTTCAAGTGGAGAATACCTTGCAGGAAAGTACGGGCCACATACAGCTGTGCCACAGTACGACCATCAATGGGCACATGAAAGGCTGTTCACTGTCCTACTCAGCCAGTATAGTGTTATGCTTGTGCAACTGTATTACTTTGATTTTGGCCATTCACCCTCTCTGTTCCAGAGGAATTACCATCCTGTAGGGCTATGAAAGGCAAGGAACCCTCGGAGAGGGTTCCACCCCTAGAGGTGACACGGGACGATTCCTGTGGCTAAAGGTACCTTAGGAATCCCCCTAAGAAGAGAAGAGAAGTGCTGCCACTGGAGGAGGTGAGGAGGATGGAGGTGCAGCAAAGAAAAAATGCTTAACAATGAGGCTGAGAGGAACTGCTTATATAGCTCAGGAAGTGGGAGTGGCTGGCTGCTTGGCCACTGAACTCCAGGCAAAAGCCTTTCCAATTCACTGTCCTACACAGTCAGTATAGTGTTATGCTTGTGCAACTGTGTTAGCTTGGTTTTGGCCATTCACACTCTCTATTCCAGAGGAATTACCACCCTGTAGGTGTACGAAAGACAAGAAACCCTCGGAGAGGGTTCCACCCTTAGAGGTACCACGGGACAATTCCCATGGCTAAAGGTACCTTAGGAATCCCCAAAAGAAATGTAGTACAATCATACCCCAAAGAAAGAGGCAACACGAAGCATATGAGAAAGCAGTAACTGTGATGGAGTAGCAGTAACTGTGACGTAGTAGTAGAGAAGCATTGACAGTTTGATAATGTAATGAGATGCTCAGTTTGATAATGTAATGAAATGCCCAGGTTTTTGTAGCATGATATTAATGGCTTGCATTGAGATTAGGGGATCCCCTAAGGAGAGAGGGAACGGCAGGACATCCTCCACCTCCATCAAACAGTGGAAACTACCTAAAGAAACTAGGGGACACTGCTATGCTAACTAAGAGTTATGACCCGAGGCAACGGAGGAGAGAAAAAAAAACTATTAAGAGGAAATCTCTGGGGAACCAAGGCCTAGGTCGCCTTCCCTCCAGGCTTGGGATAGTTTATTTAGTGACAGCTCTGCAACTGCAATTTGGAAAACCCAATTAAAGGGAGGTGGAAAATATTCCAATTTGGAGGAAGGCTGTCACTCAAACCCTCTAGCAGAAACTCCATGGACGGTTGCAAGAAAACTCTGCAACAATACATGCAACCAAGATGCAGGAGGGGAGCAATGACTGCTGAGGCACTCACCTAGCCTACCCACCCTAAATCAAACCAGGTGAACCAGAGGCAGCCATAGGGAGAATGCAGTGAAGGTGCCTTTCTAGGGAAACCACTAAAGTTAATGGCTAACCATTATAGTGGCACACTAGAGCCAAAGGAGGTTACTTTTTCCACCTTTCACCGCTAGTCTTAAATTCTACACCAGGAGCTGCTGTCATGTAGCAGGCAGCTAAAGCCAAGCCTGAGGTGAGGACATTCCCAGCTATGGGCCAGGTGAGAAGAATCCCTCCCCAAGTTGAACACGCTCGAGATGCAGACTAAATGCAGAGCCAGACTGTAGGCTACAGGAACCCTGCACCAGAAAAGAATGTCTGGCATGCCCAAGAAATTGACTGAGAGCTGAAAAGCTGATGAGCTGAATGAACACGGCATGCTGAGATCGTAATGAGCATTGAGTGCTGAGACCTTGCAAGGTCGAATGTAGAATTGAGTGCAGCAGAATCCCAGAGGCTGAAGCCGAGGGGATGGCAGTAGGCATGAAGCAGTGGTTTGCGTAAGCAAGGAGCAATGATTGTGTAAGCAAGTGTGGACCTGCACATAGGTCAGTAAACAGTAGTAATAAGTGGACCTGCACGTAGGTCTGCATAACAGAGGCAATGAAACAGCACTGAATAGTGGGCCAAGCCAGCAAGGCATTTCCAATGCCAAATCAAAGTGACAAACTCTGAGGATTTTCAATGGTGAAGACAGGATTTAGAACAGAAATAATTAGCCACATTGGCCATGACCCCCCAAACACCTCCCAGTCCCTGCCATAGGACAAACAAGGAAACGATGGAAGGATCGAGAACCTCATGCAGGTATTAAAGCTAATTTAATAGCCTCAGCAGGAGCTTTAGCTAACCATAGAGTAGAACAGCAGTGTACAAAGGGAATAACAGGATTGAACTGCATAGCAAGGTTCAAGCTTGAAGCAGGTGTACAAACATAGAAGCAGCAACTGTATTGAGTACACCAAGTTGCAAATTGCAATAAACATAAAACAGAGAAGGCACAATACTCTGAAAGCAGCTGTCACAGGTATTGCAATGAACTGCAGTAATGAGGCAAGTAGAATGAGTTGAGCATGATTCAGCTGTATAGCCAGGGTTCAGTGTGAGCCAGAATCAGGTGAAAGCAATTAAGTATACAGCATGGAAAACAGTTATGGCTGAGCTGGACACAGAGATAATGTTTGCAGTTGCATTGCAAGGCATTTGAGTGTTGTAACTGAAAGCAATTTGAGTTGTGAGTAACTGAAAGCAAGTAGTATGAGCTCCGGAGCAGCAGTATGCCAGGAGCTTAGAAACAAAGCCCTCCCCCCAAAAAAAAACAAACAAAGACACACAAACACAAAACAGGGAACAAAGACAGAAGAAGCACGCACAGCTGAAGACAAAATACAAACCAGAAGCAGGAGAGAAACACAGAAGCCAGCAGACAAGCAGGAGCGAGGGATGGGGGAGAGGTAAGCCCCGATCAGCTCAGAGGACAGACGGACTGAGCCTTTGTCTGAAAAGAAAAAATGCTTCACAATGAGGCTGAGAGGAACTGCTTATATAGCTCAGGAAGTGGGAGTGGCTGGCTGCTTGGCCACTGAACTCCAGGCAAAAGCCTTTCCAAATATGGCTGACAGGTGCACATTAAGAGAGGAATATTTGAGTCCTGCATCAGACAAGGACAGGAGATACACCAGACCCTGGTTCCCCAGACAGTTGAAAGGGTCCAGGCTATGACAAGTGGCCCAGATATCAAACTGCTTCCATTTCATAGAATAAGTGGCCCTGGTGGAAGGTTTTCTGGGTGCCACCAGGAAATCAGCCACCTTCTGAGACACACCAAAATGAGCAATGGCTATGTCCTCAGGTGGAGGGACTTGAGGTCTGGATGTACCAGGGTTCCCTGAGCCTGAGTCAGCAGGTCCCAGCAGAGAGGCAGAAGAACTGGGGGTTCCACAGTCAATTGTTGCAGTAATGGAAACCATATCTGCTGAGACCAAAACTGGGCCACCAGAATTAGGGTGGCTCCCTCCATCTGTAGCTTGATGAGCAACCTCTGAATCAGTTGGGTGGGAGGAAATGCATAAAGAAACCTCCCCTTCCAAGAGAGGGACAATCTGTCTTGCCAGAAAACTCCAGGTCCTGGATCTAGTGAGCAGAAATGTGGCAAATTTGCATTGAGTGGGGACACAAAGAGGTTAAACTCTGGACAACCCCACCTGTCAAACAGGTTGTCTGTGACTGAGGTCAGCAGTTCCCACTCATGCAGTCTGGACTGTTGCCTGCTGAGGTTGTCTGCCAAGGCATTTTGGGCACCTGGCACATGGACAGCTGACAGTTTTAGATCATGACTTAGAGTCCAATATCAGACCCGCATTGCTTCCCAGCACAGAGGGTAGGAATGGGTCTCCTCTTGCTTATTGATGTAATAGACCACATTGAGGTTGTCCGACTGCACCAGAAGAGGACTCAGAGAAAGGTGGTTCTGGAATGCCTGTAAGGCATACAAAACTACCCTCATTTCTAGGACGTTTATGTGGAGGTGAGTCTCCCAGTGGGACCAGAGGCCCTGGGTCTGATAAGGGCCTAAATGAGCTCCCAAACCCAAATTCTAGGCATCCATGGGGAGGATTTGGTGAGAAGTAGGTATAAGGAAGGGGACGCCCTTTAAGAGAATGGCCAGATCCATCCACCAATGAGACACTTTGTGTACTGGTGTGGAGACAAGGACCAGCTGATCTAGATCATCTGAGTTCTGATCCTGCTGAACCCTGAGGGTTACTGCGGGATCCTCATGTGCAACTGGGTCAGGGGGACAGTAACAATGGCCATGGCCATTATGCTTAGTAACCTGAGGAATGTCCTGGCTGGGACGCTCCAACTCTGAGCCACTTCTTGGGCCTGGGCAATAAGGTGGTCCATCCTGTCTTGAGGGAGGAAAGCCTTGCCCTGAGTGGTGTCCATGACTGCCCCATATACTGCAACCGCTGAGATGGAGTCAACACAGACTTGGGCCAATTGACAGTGATGCCCAAGAACTGGAATAACCATAGAGTGCATTCTAGAGTAAACAATATAAACTCCCTGGACTGGGCTTACAGTAACTAGTCATCCAGGTATGGGAACACATAGAGGCCTCGCACCAGAGGGCTGCTGCGACAGCAGACACGCACTTGGTGAATACCCTGGTGCAGAGGATAAGCTAAAGGGCAAAATCCTGAACTGGCAATGTTCCCCCTGAAACAGGAACTGCAGGTGTCATCTGTGAAGGGGAAAAACCATGATATTCAGATAGGCATCTTGCATATTGAGGGAGCATAGGCAGTCACCCTGTTTGAGCAGAGGAAGAAGGCCATGCAAAGTGACCATCCAGTACTTTTTGTACTGGATAAAAAGGTTCAGCTCCTTGAGGTTTTGAATGGGCCTCAAGTCCCCTATTCTTTTGGGAACCAGGAAGATCCTGGAGTAGAACCCCTTGTTCCTTTGCAGCCTGTGCACTGGTTCAATGGCCCGCTTGTGCAGCAAGGTGAGGATCTCCTCCCTAAGCACTTCTGTTTGGTCTAGAGGATAAAAGGTGGGGACTGGGGGAACACCTGGAGGCTGTTCTACAAGTTCTAGAGTATGGCCTTGTTCGATTATCTGCAAGATCCAAGCATCTATTGTGATAGTTCTCCATTGGGACAGATGGAAGGAGAACTGACCACCGACCACCACCTCCTGGCTTGGAACAAGAGGAGAGGGGTCTGTCAAGGAGTCATGCTGAAGTTGAACTGGCAGCCAGGGCTGCACCTCCTCCTCTGAGTTACTTGGCAGAGGAACCAGAGGTGGAGAAGGGGGCAGGACAAGGTAGAACTGGCTCTGCATTTGCCCTGGAGCTTGGTTCCAGGACTCGACTTGTGAGAGATCTTATGAAAGGAGGGCCCATGTCTACTCCTGTGATGGGTATGGCAAAGGGACTGGATAGACCGAAATGCCCTGCCAGAAGCCTGCAGGTCACTGATAATATCCTGCATGTCTGGCCCCAAATGTTTGTGACTCACAAAAGGGGCATTCAACACCTTTGGCCGGACATCAGCTGAAAATCCAGAGACTCTAAGCCAGGAGTACCTTCTGAGGCAAATACTGGAGGCAGCTACGCTGGCTATAGTATCAGCAATATCATAGGTGGCTCTAAGGAGATGCTTGCCTGGAGCAGTTTGAGAAGCTCTTGCCTCTGGGAACCCTCAGGGAGGGCCTGAGCAGCAGCTTTGCCCTTCCTCCAGAGGGTATTCTGGTACTTAATCAGATGAGCCAAATAACTGGCAATCCTAAGGCCTATAGTGGCACAAGAAAAAGTCCTCTTGCCCCAGAGGTCTAGTCCCCTGGATTCCCGGTCAGTGGGCAGGAAACTAAGGTGTTTAGGGGCCTTAGTTCTGCCATGAGTGGCCTTAATTACCACTGAGTTGGTTTCCAGCTGGGCAGCATAAAAGGGCAGCCCCTGAGGTGCCTGGTAAAGCTTGTCAGCCTTTCTGGGCATGGCTGGTACCAGGTTGGACCTATACCAGGTTGCAGTGGCAGCATCATTGAGTGCTGACAGCAGAAGAGGAATAGCTTTAGTGGAGACTATGGGATCTCCAAGACTTCCATCAGATTTCTCCTCATTTCAACCTCTTCCTCAGTCTGAAACCCCATAGTGGAGGAGAGCTGCTTCATAATGCTGAAAAAAGAGGATTCCTCCAGGGGGGACCTGGTGATGTGTTTAATTGAGTCCTCACTCTTGGAGGAGACAGTGGACCTATCAGAGGATTCCACTTCAAGGTCTTCCTCCTCATCCTCTTCCTCAGAGAGGATGAGGTCAGGGTGGTATTCCTCCCCGATGTCAGCCTGCTCTGAAGCAGGGACTGACCACCTGAATACAGATGGCTCTTTAGAAGGCATCGATGTAGAAGCATCACCCAATGGTGCAGGCAACGATGGCCCAGGACTTGAAACAAACTATTGTATAAGAGACAGGGTAATGGAGGAAAGAATAACATTAAAGGTTGACAGAAGGAAAAGGAATTGTTGTTGACTCAGGCATCGATGGAGGGGGCGTGTAGCTCAGCTCCGATGATGCACCGCTAACCACAGAGGAAGCGGTTGGGCCCAGTGCCTGTGGACCTCGAGCTTCGAGAAGTTTCGATGGTGGAGCTGGGGCCAATGACCCAGAGGCTGATGCCCCATCTGCAGCCCTGTGCCTGGGATAAGAATCCTCTGTGGGGGCCTGACAGGAGCAGAGGCCTGCACGAACCGAGGAGTCAATGCTGAAGTGATCGGCAGTGCGATCCTGGGAGAAGAGGAGGAGGAATCGAGCAGGGACTGGGATCGCTGACATGGAGACTTGTCCTTAGGCTAGTCCTTGTCCTGAAGAGAATGTTTTCCTGACGATTTATTCTGGGCCTTGAAGAAAGCAGTCCCCGAGTTCATGGTCGTCGGCTGAAGAAATCTTCTTTCCACAGTGGCAGCGGCGAAAAAGAGGGCCAGCGAGGGACTAGCTCTTGAAATACAAAGGACAAAAGAATCACTTTAAAGTAAAGTGATTCAAAGGCAAGTATTAAAGAAAAGTAATTTTGGCAGTTGAACTGAATGAAAAAGCTTCCACAGAGTTTGTGTGCAAATGGTGGAGGGTAGGAAGGAACTGAGGAGGGAGCTGGGCAGCCTATGCTTATACAGGAGGTGTCTGACATCCCCCTAATAGACTGCTGCAGAAAAGGCTTCCATGGGATCCAGATGGCTGAGTTCCATAGGTGTGACCTGATGACAGAGAGATCTCTGAAGAAGATCTGATTACTTTTAAAAATAAAGAATTTCTGACTCCTACTTTTGGTGCTACTAGCTCCTTAATGCCACCTGAGGCAACAACTGGCCAAACTCAAATTCCTCCAGTCATAATGGTCATATACTGTATGGTTCCCTCTCTGAGGTAGTTCCCACATCTAATTACCTAAGAATTTGAAGATAAACCTTAACATTTCCTACCATAGTGATGCTATCCCCAGAAAATGCCTCTCTTATTTATAGTCTCTTTATAAAGCAAATCATGTCTCCACTGCCTCTACGCCAGGAGATCAGTGTGAAAATTATCCTCCCAGTGTTTGATTACAGGGATAAAGTATATGGTGATGTATCTAAAATAGAGATGCAGTGAAACTGAATTTCACCAGCGAAATTCTGGCAAAATTGTGAATTTCACCACGCGAAACATTAATGCTTCTGAATACTGCAACACATGGGCAGCTACTTCATAAACTAGAAAATGTAGGTAGCGAGACAGACTCCTCCACACTCCACCAGCTAGTAGGAATGCCAGCAGTAGATGTGAGATTAATAAAATATTAATTACACACAAGCCACTAATACCACACTGTTAGCAACCACCGCCACAACTATCATAAGGGCACTAGGGCACATTATGAAAGACTGGCAGCACACAGCCACAGAAGTGCACTCCTGACTAATTGCCTGCACAAGTGCACAACTGCCCATCCCAGAAGCATGGAAGCCTGCAAGTCTCCAGTCCCCACCACCCACAAAATGATCCCAAACACATCATTAAAGTAATGATCATAAAACAGCAAAAGGGTGCTTCTGCCCATAATGTAACACATACAGTAAAGGTAGCAGAAAAGAGAATATGTAATGTAAAGCACACTAACTGATCTGTGTTGTCACAATGAAAAGCAACAGATAAATCACCTCTCGACCAAGTGAGTGCTTGATTCCAAGTCTCTCTCTAGCTGCAGTGGATCAAGTACGTAAGCATCTTCAAAAGTTGGATCCTTTCCCAGTTCACTGTCTTTCTATCACTGGAGCAGTCTTGCACACTGAACTCCATTGCAGCTAGGTCACCAGAAGAGACACGCCGACCTGTACCGCAGCTGCCATCACTTCCGGTCAGCAGAGCAGAATGACACCTTTGGAGGGCTCACCACCACTGCTGGCCACAGAATATACTATCACAGTGTGCCTACAGTTACAGAACACATGCTCCCCAATAGCGCATTATGCAACCACTGAGGTGGTGAACAGAGGGGAACACCAATGACAGGATCAGGATGGGAAGCGGAAGGGGGGAGCAGGGTAGTCATTGGCAAAGCCTGACAGGGAGGGATGGATGGGATCCGCTACACCAGCAGGGACAATGACTGGGTTTGTGCTGTGTTGTGTAGTTCACCAGAGAATCAGGGATCAAGGAGGACTGTTGGGGGGTGATATACCACTGGGGTCTCTAGGTGTTGTGCAGGGGTAACTCAGTGATTGCTGGGTGGGACTATACCACCAGGGCTGATACAAGGGTATTGGGGATGGGGGGCTGACCAATGGGGAACATTACATTACAGACTGATGCACTCTGTACAGATCTGCAAGCTTGGTGTGCTGATGGGCAGCTGTGCCCAGATATCTCCCATGGCTCCTCTCCTGCCCTTAGTTTGTCTACCACCCTCACAGGTCCCATAGGTTCAAGCCAGTTATGCCAGGCAGAACTGCAGTGGGACCAAACAGGTGAAGATTGAACGAAATTAGAGAAACATCCTAAGGTCTAGCTAAAAATGTTTTTGACTGTGAGTGGCGAAATTTCACTGGTCAAAGGTGAAATTCCGCATTTTGTGGGTTAAATTCACAATTTTGCCCACAGAATTTTGCATTTCACTCCGGCAAAATATTTCAAGAAATGCAAAAATTTCACAAAATATTTTGTGGAGCGAAATTTGCAAATTTCGCACATCTCTAATCCAAAGTCACTCTGGCAAGACTGTACCCACTCTTCAGTTTCTTTGGCTGGCTTCCCTAAATTGTCAGGCCAGAACCCTTTAATGTTCCCTCTCCTCCTCCCTCTCCCTCTCCTCCCTTGTGGGCAGACATCTCTTGCATCATGTTTCTTTCCTCTCCAACTTCTGGCTTGGCTTCCTTCTCTGTAACTTAAATTGTCTGCTTATCTATCCTCTCCACTTCTGTTTGTTGCCTCTGCTTAGGCAGATGCACCTCCAAACACTTGTTGACCTGCCCTAAATTGTCAGCCCAGAGCCGTCACTGTTCCCTCTACCCCTTCCTTTCCCTCTCCTCTCTTGTGGGCAGACATCTCTTGCACTGTGTTTCTTTCATCTCCAACTTCCAGCTTGGCTCCCTTCTCTGTAACCTTATCTATCCTCTCCTCTTATATTTCTCCCCTCTGTTTAGGCAGATGCACCTCTAAGCACTTGCCGGGAATCAAACCAAGTACCCTAAGGCCTGAAGACAGCAACTGAAACCATTCAGCTAAAGAGATATTCCCATTATCTGGGAGGTTATAGCACTCCTTTGACATTATTATACATGCTAGTGCATGGACCACTACCACACTATATACTACTTGTTGTGCTACTGTTACTTAGTACTTATATGTAAATCATATAGAATGTTATTGCATATACTTTACTGTACTGTTGTTTTAGCTATGTTTTTTAGATTCTTCCTGTTAGAAATGTTTACTGTATCACTTAATGTATGTATTTGTTTGCCCTTTTTACTGATACGTCCACACAGGACCACCTTGTAAATGAGCCTGCTCAATGGTGTTATTCCTGGTAAAATAAAAACTGATTGATTGATTGATAGTACTGATCTGGCTGCTGTTAAACTTCAGAATCTTAACTACTAGATAGTATTGTTTTACACAGACTGCATTTCTCATAAGCAACAATAGGGGAGTGTAAATACATAAATTATATATTCATCGAATAGTTGGCAAATTCTGCCCAGGTGTTTGAGCATTTGACTGTATTAAGGTATTTGAGTATTTTGGTACTCAACTGTAATATAGTGCATTTGTAAAAAAAAAGTAATAATAATGTGGGCTTGCAAACAAATATCCGTAAATAGATAAATTAGATGTTTGCCGCTCAACATGGCTAGAGAACATCAGTAGGGCTTGAAAACATGGTATATTAAAGCAGAGTTGCATGGCAGTGGCACTGACAGTGCTATCCACATTAATAATATTAGCAGATTGAGCAACTGTATTACTTGAGGTGCCAGAAGCAGCCATTGTCTTCCCTGCAGTAGTAGTGGTGAAGGTGGTAATGGTGGCAGCTAGTGTGGCAACAACAGCAACAGTAGATGCGGAGGCTGACATGAGCATGGACAGTGGTGGTGGCACTGGAACTAGTGGTACTACAACTATCAGCAACAGGTCTGCTAGAAGTGTAGGAGAAAGCAGGACAATGAACGTGTTGAACATTGACCATATTCTGAATCTCTTTTGGATAGGTCTGATCTCAAATGTTTTGATGACTGTGTGTCTTCAGTTTTCACTTGTCAGATAAAAAAAAAAAACTGGTGATTACAAAAAATTATCTTTTATGTATTCTGGCTTGCAGAAATTGAAAGTTTTCAACAGTCAGCTGACTTGTAAAATATCACTCAGTCCCAGTGTACCAAGATAAGAGTGCTATGTAGCATATGTATTGCGGGAGTAAAGATAGAAACAGTACCTTAACAGATTAACATTTTGATATTGTGCAGCAGCTGCATAATATGTGATATTAAAACAAAGATGACAAGCAAATGACACTATAGATGTGCACAGCAAAGGCTTGCCTTATGTCATAACAAAAGCTTATCTTAAGTTATTTTGTGCACACAGACACAAAATCTTAGAAGAAAAGGGATATTTTTTGCAGCAGCAGCAGGCACAAACAGGTACTAGTTACTGGTTTTATGCAGCAGCAGCTGCAGCAGAAGTTTACAATAGTCAGATGACTTGTGAAAAAAAACATTCTCTCAGTCACAGTGTACCAAGACAGGAGTGCAATGCATCATACAGGCTCCAGGAGTCCAGAGGGGAAAAACTTAAATGATTTATATTTTGATTTTTATGCAACAGCTACAGATGAAGTGATGGTAAACCAAAGTAGGCAGGCAGCTGGCACTGCAGATGTCCACAGCAAAAAGTTGCTTTATTTTGTGCTCACAAGCTCTAAATCTGAGAAGAAAAAAGCTACTTCTTAATTTTTTTCCCAGCAGGCCCCAGTAAGCAGATATTTGCTACTAGGTTTGCACAGCAATATCTGAAGTGAAAGCATACAACAGTTAGCCAACTTGTAGAAAATGAATCGATCACAGTGTGCAAAGACTAGAGTACCACAGACTGCTGGAGTCAGGAGAAAATAAAGTCTTGAAAAGATAAAGGGTAAGTAGAATATTTTCTGCCAGTAATCAACAGCTACAGAATAAGTACTATTAGTGCAGAAAGGCTGCAGGCAGCTGCAGATGATACACCCAGTTGAAAACTGCCTTACACAGACAGTCTATTAAATCAGCAGAACAAAGGGTTTATATTTTTTCCAGAATGAACCCACAGCACAGGTTTCATGCAGCAGCTTCAGGCCAGCAGTGGCAGAAAAAGCTTACAACACAGTTAGACAATTTTTTTGTAAAAGCAAATAACTCAGTCAGGTGAGATAATCAGTCACACTTTATTTTAACTCTCAGTTTCAGTGTAACTGTGGGGTAGGCAATTATTAATTACATGCAACGGAGTAATTACACTGTAGTTACATGTTTGTTGCATGCAACTATATTGCAATTGCAATGCAGTTACATTGTAGTTACACTCTAACTGCAGTGTAATTAACTGGCATTTAAAGTGCTGACAATCAGTATCACTTGTACAGACAGCATTACTGCAGAAGAAACATGCATCTAAAAAGACTGTTTTCAGCAAGAAATAGACTCAAAAATGCATACATTTGAGCACAGTAGCAAAGCACAACCTCTCAACTTTAGTGTCTCTCTATGCACTGGCACTGAAAACAGGCCACATGGTTAAGCTCTGCATTCTTCCTGAGCAGCCTGAGGATTGGCTAGAGAGATCACATAAGATTTCAAAATCTTGTCAAATGTTATCTGTCATATAGATTAAATACACCCCAGTATTTGGGTTTTAGTCAAATATGTCGATCATTCATGAAAATTTGAGGGCTAATTTTAATTGGATGCACATCCCTATACAACACTACTTCCTCTTATTGTAAGGGTGAAGCATGCCTTATTCTCACCAGTACTGTTATGTCTGTTCCCTCTACTCAGGAAGATGCACATTCAGCCCTGGCTGGGATTCAAATTAAGGACCTAGGGCCAGATATTCAAAACTTTGCCCCAAGGCTAAATTAACACTGCCCGGCGGGCAAACTTAGCCCAGAGTAAAAAGCAAGCTATATTCAAAAGGAATAGCCCGGGGCAAACAGCTTCTGAATATAGCAAGGAACTGAGGCCAGGCAAACTGGGCTGGAAGAGCAGGGCAAACTTAGCCCTGGAATAAGACAGCTCTGAATATAGCAACCAGGAAGGCAAACCACAACAGCAACACAGTGCACAGTGACGTCAAGGTAGGTAGAGGTGAACTATGTGGCCAGTGTGTGTGCCAGCATATGTGTGGACGCAGTACAGCTGCAGGCAGCAGCGCATGTGAAAGTACAGTGTTCAAAACTGTATAATATTCCCCAAACTGTTTGCACAGCGCTAACATGTTTGTGTGGGTTTAGCTCTGGGCTAAACCATTAACACGGTGCAAACTCATTTGCCCGGCGCTAAACTTTACCATATTCAAAAGTGATGTGCAAATGAGACTACTTAGGTAGTTTCTGGGCAAACATACAGATTAGCATCTCATTATGTCCTAATTTGCATGCAGTTTGCCAGGGCTAATGGTTTAGCCTTGCGCTAAACCTGCGCAAACGTGTTAGGCTGTGCAAACAGTTCAGGGAATATTACGATTTTGAACATAACTTCTTTGCACTGCTGCTGCAGCCGTACTGGGACAACTACAGCATAGGGCACAGATGGTGGTGGTGGTGATGCATGCAACTGTCACACTGTAGGTCATGCTACAGTATACAGCAGACACTGCAGTAGCAAGGGGGCCAGTAGTGTGGGGACACAGCACTACCTATGGTGTGTTGGGCAGTGCTGATCACTGCACTATACACAGTAACAGGCCCAACATGCAGGCGTTTACTGACAGTGGACATTACTGTTACGCTGTTGTGTGACCCACAGATGCAGCACCTTTGGCATGGGATGCTCACAGTGACATATACATGTCCGGCTTTGTGTGCTGTGTACAGCTGTGCAGTATGTGGCCGGGGGGCATATATTATCAGAAAGGCACACTGGTGTTGGGGTATTCCCAATACTGGCCCATGTGCACTGTATGATGTGTCCCAGCCTTGTGGCCACACCTGGTCTCTGGCACAGCCTGGCCACTTGTACACTCTCCCCTCAACATCCTCTATGCCCACAGTGCTGCATGTGTATGCTGGCATCTGTTGGTGTCCACAGAAGAGTGGTCCGCAGGTGTGTGCTGTATGGCCACACTGCCATGCTGTCCACTGGTGGTAGGGTCACCACTTACTGCCTGGCATGGCTGGGACAGGTGGCAGATGATGGCATCATTGTGATGCCATCAGTGAGCAGCATGTTTCCTCTTGTCTGGCTTTGTCTATGTGTCATATTTATTTGTTAGAGTCATGCAAAGCCACACAAACACCACGCAAAGCCATAATGGCATGCAAAGCTGATTGCCCAGGGTTAAAACTACCTTTTCCTAGGTGGTAATGTGCACCGCACTAAGTGCTGCGCTAAGTCATGCAAAACCACTTTGCATGGTGCTAGTCGCTGAATATAGCATTGCGCCTGTATTTATGTACACACCCACTCAGTATGCCCCTTGCATGCATTATGATTTTGCCCATCGCTAATGCAGTTTGTGCGCACTATTTGGCCTTTTGAATATAGCAAACCTGCGCTAATCCCACACTAAACCTGTGCAAACAGTTTTTGCCCAGTGCAAAGTTTTGAATATCTGGCCCCTAGACTCCTAAAGAAAGCAGTCAGGATTTCAAAAGCCTTGGTGCAGGGTTTGCTGCAGTATTTCTGCACAGCTGTGCCACTATAAGTGTGTCCAAATGTTTGTTTGTGATTTTCAAATAGTTTGATGCATTTATGATATGGTGCTCCCTTTGTAGCAGAAAAAGTACTCGTGTCATTTTTTGGAAGCATGCATGTGCAACTTGTGGGACTTGTGACATAAAGTTAGATAATGTTTTATGTGGCTTAACAGTCATGTTGCAAGTAATGCACCTGAACTAGAAACTTGACATAGCTGACTTTAAAATCCAAACAGCAACTGTAACTACTGTATTCAGCTAAATGGAATGTGTCCATAGTTGGGAGACTTTTATTTAAAATGTGTAACCGAATTAGCTCCATGAGCATTAATGTCCATTTTCATGCATGACCCAAACATAAAACAAATAAGGAGCATACAAAGAAAGAAGTACAATTACAAAATAAACTACTGGGGACTTCTCTCACTCATTCACTGCTATTGTGCCTTGTCATTCCCATCATCACCTTTTTGTTTTCAGGATTCGCTCTTTATCTTGCCATTTATCACTTCTTCTCCTCCCAGAGCCTCCCCCTTTTAATTTCCCCACATATACTGTATATCCCTTATTTTACCTCCCCTGTACACTAACTTTGCTTTTTTCGGTGTAAGATATTTCCTGAAGAAGACCTACAGTTGAAACATTGATTTTTAACTCTGTTTTCTATTTTCAGCATGCATTTAATATTACCATTTTGTTTTGCTTTCAGACCACATGCTGACGCAGTACCTTGTTTTTGTTTTTGCAAAATAAATTAGGTACAAATATAGGACGAGTTTTCCAAACAAGTTTTTTCTAACTTTTATTTTTAAAAGACAAATAGGACTTTGCATGATGTAAATAAGCAGATAAACTATTCCATTTAGAAACCACATAGTAAACAAGAGTTGGTCAGAGTCAACAATGCTACCTTAGCATTGTTTTGATTTGTAAGGTTTGACTTTATTTTGTAATATTATTGTGATGCAAGTGTCATATGCTGTAGGGAATTGAGAGGTAATATGAGTATCATAAACTGCAGTAATTCTATCTGGCACTTGTCTACACATATAGGATAGTGGATGGGCAACTATGTACAACCAGTGTGTTCTGCCCCCGAGGGGTTCTGATTCCCTGTGACCTCGAGAGTGAAGCTGAGGTGGCACAACTCACTGGTTGTGCATGTAGTTGCCTGTCCACTATTCTATATAGTGTATGGGCATCCAAGCGTATATCAGACATTGCACTTTGTTTCAGTGAACTGGTGGTTGGGGGGAGGCTCAAATTACTGACACAGTGTGCTGCAGATGTTTCTGCAAGTTCAAGTTTAAAAAACAACAACTTCCAGTTTAATTGGATAGGGGAAATCAAGTATGTGGCAGCATTCCAAGTTGTTCTGCTGCAGCAGTGACATCACTACTACAGCAGAACAAAATAATGATGTCACTACTGCAGCAGAACAAGTATATTCCAGGCATAGAATTCCATGCATAACAGCATTCCACCATACACTATATAGAGGATAATGTATGGTCATCGATGGTTAACCAGTTTGTTAACCATCAAGAGGTTGCCAGGGTGACCATGTAAACCTCGAGCGCGAAGCTCGAGAGGTTTACGTCGGCATGGGAACCTTGAGATTGGTTAACAAAATGGTTACCCATCGATGTACCATTGATTAGCTTTTATAGTGTATGGTACCATTTCATTTTTTTAGAAAAGAAAGTTCCTTACTGCGGTTTTTTTATGTCCCCACTGCTCTGCCCTCACCGCCGCGGCCGTTTCAAGGCCATCCGATCCAGCTGCGCGCATGCCCAGACTGTTCCTGGTTGTTAACCCATTGATGTGACGTACCATCGATGGGTTAACAACATTGTGATGTCACATTGATGATAAAACGTTGTTATAAAAAGGTAGATTTCTACCTATAACAATGTTCTACCATACATTATAATATGTCCCTCCCACACTTAAATCATAATAGTACAACAAATAAAATACTGCAGATCAAGTTGTTGCAGAAGGTGCATTTTTTTCTGAACTGAATTTTTTTTTATTTGTTATACTTTCTCTACCCCAAGGTGACTTTTAAAGAATTGTACAAATCAAAAATACAGACGAAAGAAAGAAAGAGAGAGAGAAAGAAAGAAAGAAAGAAAGAAAGAAAGAAAGAAAGAAAGAAAGAAAGAAAGAAAGAAAGAAAGAAAGAAAGACCCTCTGAACAGAATCTAAAGCATACTGAGGGTAGGTGAATCTGGAGCACAAGTGCAAAAACATGTTTTGGCCAGAATTTGAAAAATGGCAGCTGTCACATTCATGAGGTGGTATGAAAAAATGGTTATGTTGAAAATGTGGGGTCAAACTATTGAAAATTACCAAAGTTTCAAGCGTGCAGTGAAAATTCTCAAGGTATGCTTATAACTTTTTTTGCAGCTACTGCTATTCATGCTCCTACATCTCTGGTCAGCCCCTTCTACTTGGCTGCACCAGCCCATCACCCTGGTATCCCCCAGGACTTACCCTTACCTCCAAAGTTCCCCCAGAGCTTAACCTCCTCTGGTGAGGATGGTGAAGACTGCCTCAAACTGCACCATAGAATGAAGACGGTCTTGTGGAGATGGTGCCTGGGTGGCCAGGTGTAGTGCCTGTGAGCAACCGGTATCATTCTGCCAACTGGGGTTTTCTGCTTGTGCTTCCCATCCTCAGGACATCAGTGGCAAAGATACACAAGCATGTGCGCATGCAGGCATGTGCTGTGTGGCACCAGCTGACCTCCTCTCACCCACAAGCAGCTGCCGACTGCACTTCCACCTGTGGTCTTCCAGGTGGTAGTACTGCAGCGGAGCTGGCTGCCCAACCTCAGTGAAGGAGGAGACCTTCTCCTGGGATGCAAGATCCTCCCCTCCCTGGCCAGACCCCAATGACCTGATCTTGTTCCTGAACTCAGGTCACCAGTGTCATAAGCGTTAGTGCTACCGCTGCATTAACAGGGCATCTGACTTTGTTTTTAATATTTTTATCCCAGTTTTTCAACATAGCTTTCTTATGATTGCACATAGGCTTCCTACGACCCCACCTCATGAAGAAGGGTGCAGAAAACTTTTAAATCCTGCCCGAAAGATGATTTCACACCACAAGTGTGGAAACACATTTTGGCCAGGATTTGAAAAATGACAGCTGGCACCTTCATGAGGTGGTGTGAAAAAAATGTTATCTTGAAAATTTGGGGTCAAAATATTGAAAATTACAAAAGTTATGAGCCTGTGTTGGGAAATTTCAATAAACACTCATAACTTTGTTGGTTTTTATTGTTATTACCCCAAATTTTCAACATAGCCTTTTTATTACCCTACCTCTTGAACAAGAGTGGAGAAAATGTTCAAATCCTGCCCAAAAGGTGATTTCACACAGTGACTGTGAAACCACCTTTCAGTACATATTGGCATAACTTCACCACCATTGTTTATGAGGTGGGGTCCCAAAAAAGACATGTTGAAAGTGTGGGAAAAAAATCTTTGCAAATGACCAAGTTATGAGGACAATTTCAAAACCAATTGAAATACATTGAACTACGTAACTGATTTCCTGAGTCTGCAGTCTGGCACTGAAGAGTGAAGATGTGTTGCTGGTCCAGAGAAGATTACAGCATTGGACCCTCGGTAGTAAGTAAGGGGTGTTGGGTGTGTGGAGGTGGGTGGGTGCTAAGTGGGAGGGTCAGGTTAAGGGAGGGTAATGGTGGCAACAGACATCTATGGACGTTTTTCTTTTTTATATGCTATATAAAAACAAGCATTTGTCTATGCCGAATGTTTGCCACCGTTATTGCTGTTCTACTGGGTCTTGCTTGTACACATTTTACTATATATTTACCCAGAATACAGCAGATGAGATGCAATATTTCATTTTCAGTGGTGTCCTGCTTTGACACATTGTAATTACCCAGGGAAAGGCAGCTGAGGGTCAGTATCTACTTAATAAGAAATGAGTGTTTTAGCAAAAGTTATTTCAGCAACAAAACTGGAGCAAGCTGCAGACGTGGCACAAACTGTTGGCAGGCGGAGATCAAAGATGCCACTCAGTGACACTGATGGAGTGGTAGAATTACAGTTAACTGACATGGGACTGATACATAAAACAAGTAAGGGCATTCCTTTATCAAAAGTGAATGTGGACATAAAACCGATGGAGAAAGTCTCCAAACAAAATGAGAATTCAACCTGATCAGTCGAGTCAGCACTTCAGAGGGCAGGCTGGGTTTGGGATTCCCCAGACAGCCCTTGCCATTCTCCATGTCCGTTTTGGTGATTTTCATTTAATTTGACATATTTCTGGTTGTTTTTTATGTGATTATATCCCTACAGTAATGGCATGCTATCTCACGTTTTCGGCCTTTTCTCCCTTTGTGATCTCTCTCAACTCAATGTATATTTTAACACCCACTTTTGCAGAGCTACTCCTCCATTTTCAGTCCCTTTCCCCATACAACACCTTTTCACTTGATTTGATCAGAGTTGTGACTTCTTTTATCATGGTGACCGTCCTCATAGATCCAGTGTTGCTGTAAATGGCATTGAAACATATTTTCCAACATTTCTCTACTTTACCGCAAAGGCTGCCCTTTTTCCCCTGTAGCTGTTCATTTAGTTTTTGTATGCCAGTGGTAGATTGTTTTACTCTACCCACAGTAGTCAGAAGTTAAGTTGGGTCACATCTCATGTCTTCTACCTTGGCGACCCTAGGAGACATGAAAATTCCTCGAGGTATAAGAAACGCTTAGCAATGGCTCCCATTTCTTAATGGTAAGAACTGCTTAGGGCAACTGTGATTTTCCTTTTGGTAGTAATAAACAAGCTCTATTACTGTTATGCAACATGTCTGTGATTCCTTGCAATCCCATTGTTGCCAAGAACCTGAGAGTGAGGTTTAGACCTCCTGACAATTGGTGACCGCGTGCAGGCAATATTTGGCGTTTGCAAAGTTTTCACTTGTTGCTACAACTTTCCCTTCCCAATGGGGACAGAAGATGTGCACACCCGCATCACCTCTCCCATTTTCCACCCACTTTGTAACTACTAGCAAAGTCTGGCTGCTTACTGGGTGTGGTCAATGTTGTCTCACCTCACCTCATGACAGTTTTGAACTGCATGCTTACAAGTGCACAGTAGCCCACCTGTGAACTAGAGCACCTGTTGTGGATTGATACACAACACAGCGCCTTTTCACAGTTTGACTTTTCATTCCCTCCCACACAATGGCCACTGATCAAATATCTGTGCAGACTTGAGACTTGATGTCTCGAACTTTCTTGCCTCCCATGAAGGATGGGCTGACTTCGCATGGGATGCAGATCAATCCAAAAACCCTGTACTGGGGATTTCAACCCAGTACTTAGAGATGAGACAAACAGCCAGAAATCGTGAAGCTAAAGGTCTGTTGGTTGCGACTCTCTACGCTGCTCTGGAAGCCTCCAAAGTGAGGTTTCAAACCCTTGATCTGCAGATCTCATCTCTTAAGCAGGAGATGGAACTGCGGAAAACTGAATGCTTGCAGTGACAGCAGGATCTGGAGTCTGATCTCCAAACTCTACAGAATGAAAAGGATTATCTTTTGCATCATTCTGCTCAGGCAAATGAGCAGGAACTTTTTATGTTAAAGCAGGAGTATGAAAGTTTGAGACAGGATAAGGGGCAGGCATTACAAAGGACTTATTAAGTAGAACTAATGATCAGATCCATGAGGAGTTGGTAGAGCTACAGGACAAGATAAACCAGGTACCAGAGTTGATATCTTGGAGGTAGAAGACTTGGTTTGCTGGCCAAGGCACCTAGCTTCACCTGAGCTCTTTCCTTCTAAGACTGCTTGAAAAGTAGAGTAGAGAAACTTACCAGAGAAAGGGAAAAGGATTAAGACTTAGTTTGGCTAAGCAGATTTGCTGTGTGGTGGTGTTTTTATTTTTTACTCACAGGGATTGCTACTGTTTGTTGCTAACATTTCATTGCTTTATTTTTTCTCTGATTCAAATTGTTGTTGCTGGTATACCTTCTTCTGCATTATTACAAGGTGTGCCTACAGGTGTGTGCTAACAGATTACTCCTGTAATCTTCTGATTCAAATTGTCTTTTGCAAGGTATATCTTCTGTTACTGCTTTATTTTTCTCTGGAGCAAAGTGTTTCTTACAGCGTATATCTTCTCTGAAATTATTACAGGTGGTGCTTTACAGGTTTTACAGTTTTATCTAACATTAGGATAAGCTTTCAGGGTTACTGCATTTGTTGTTGACTGATTGTTTCTGCTCTTACCTCCTTGTTCTTTCGTCTGTGGTTCTTGTTTTTAGGCAGGGGAAGGGCCCAGCCACCCACCCCCATCCCCAACCACCCCACGCTACACTCCTTTTATAGGGTACCACAGTTGTGACATTTCCTGTGGCAGAGCAGGAAGGGAGGATCAGTGGGCCTCCACAAGGTGATCTCATTTACAGGGCACTAGTAATTTAACTTGTTATAACAAGTTAAACAAAGCACAATTAAACCATTACTTGCATTTTTTTCCTTTTTTCTCCTTCTAATTACTCTGACTAGGTTACAAACCCAGCAACTTATTTGGAATGGATTTCATTAACTGCAGGTACTGTGGAACAATTTTCAGAAGGACAGTCTTACAGGATTTAGGACACTGTCCTACATGCTGGGCATTTGGAGATCTTAGGGCTCAGCTCCGGGCAGCATGGGCAGAGATTGCATGCCTCAAATTTCATATTGAAGAGGAAATACATTATAAGAACCACCCGCCATTTCCCCAGCATCCAACAGAAAAACCTTGACCGCAGAGGGTAGTTGGTCCAGGAGGTTGGCAGGTGGTTAGAGGAGCAAATCAGGTGCCCCATCACTCTCTGCTCTCCAACACATTACCTCCAAAACCATATAAACACTACAAACAGGTATCTGCCTCTATCTCTGAAATCAAATAAAGAGGCAGAAGACACTGCAGAGCAGGACACTGCGGCACAGGAGCTAGCACAACAAAACTCACCCAAATCAGGAACCAAAACAAAACAAGCACAAAGGAAATCCAAAAAACTTCTGATCATAGGAGACTCCATGATTCGGGGAGTTGATACCCATCTCCAGCCAGGGGTGATGGTCAGATGTCTCCCAGGTACATCAGCATGGAGAGACACTGACCACATTGCTAAAATTGTTCACAAAACAGGAGAAAACATTGATGTCCTAGTACACATAGAGACTAATGATCTCGCAAGCCGGTCAGTTGTGGAGACCAAGGAACACCTGACTAGGCTGGGTGACAAACTATCATCTATTTCGTCTGGCATCTCCTTCTCTGAGATCCTGCCAGTCTGGGAGAGGGAGCAGATGGACGGAAGGTCAGAGAAGGGGAGATAGGGAGCTAAACACGTGGCTCAAGGGCTGGTGCCAGAAAAAGGATACAGATTTGTAGGAACTGGCAACAGTTCTGGGAGTGAAAGTTCTTTAAATTTGATGGACTGCATCTGACTAAAGAGGAGTCAGTGCATTGGGGCAGAAGTTTGACGTCTTTGCAGAATATTTAAACTAGCAAATGGGAGAGGGTGCAGCACCCCATCGTCAAATGGGAAGAACCCCTCCCCCTCAGCTAGTGGTCAAACAGGAATTCAGCATGTTTGCCGTTCATTTGCATCACCAGGTAAGAAAAAAGGTTTGTCTCCCCATATGACGCACAGGGGTAATGCCAAACTTCACCCAACAACTAACACACCAAAATCTGGCCAATGGAAAATCATGTACAAATGCTCACAGCCTGGGAAATAAGATCCCAGACCTGCAGGCAATAATGTCAGAGGCTAAACTGGACATAGTAGCAATTAGTGAGACGTGGTTTACTAGTAACCACACTTGGGAGACTTCAGTACCTGGCTATGTATTGTTCAGAAGAGACCGAGGTGCAAAAAGGGGGAGGAGTGGCCCTGTATGTTAATGAAAATATCAAAGCTACAGAAATTCAGAATACACATAAGGAGCCAGAAGAACTGTGGGTCACCCTGGAAACAGGAAATGGGACAGCCATAAGAACTGGGGTTGTCTACAGGCCCCAGACCAGAGGGGAGGACATAGACACATTACTGTTAGAAGATATACAAAACATGACAGCTAAAGGGAGGTTCTGATAATGGGAGACTTCAACATGCGGATACAGATTGGTCAATACCAGCAGGAACATCTGCCAGAACTAGACTCATAGTGGATTCCCTGCAGGGGAGGGCCTCAAACAACTGGTACAGCAACCCACAAGAGACAGGGCTATCCTAGATCTAGTACTGACTAACAAAGAAGGGATCACAGATCTCCAGGTAGAAGGTCACCTGGGGCCAGTGACCATCACATGGTATGGTTCAATTTGGCTACTACATCTAAATCATCCCATTCCAAGGCAAAAATATGGGACTTCAGAGGAGCTGACTTTGATAGGATGGCCAACAGAGGTAAGCAGGCCCTGGCAAAAAGAAACACAGGTGAGGGGTACATAAAGTGGCAAGCATTAAGGATGCAATACTTGAAGCAACATCCGTTGTGTTAGACAGAAAAGGAAGTGCAAAAGAAGAAAGAAACCACTTTGGTTCTCAAATACAGTAGCAGAAAAGGTCAGAGCCAAAGGCTGGCCTTCAGGAAATATAAGGGAACACAGCGGATGAAGATAGGAGGCATACCAAACTGCCCTAAGGGAAGCAGGTAAGGCAGTAAGGCAGGCAAAGTCCCAAACTGAGGAAACACTAGCACGAACAGTAAAGAAGGTGACAAGACTTTCTATAGATACATTAGTGAAGGAGAAAGTCCAGAGGGGTATTGCTAAGCTTAATGGAGAAAAGGAGCATGTGGGAGGAGGACCCTGTAAAGGCATCTATCCTAAATAGATACTTTTGCTCAGTATTTACTGAAGAGAAGGTAGTGCAAGGCCCACAGCTCAGCATCATGGACACAGGGGGGAGGGAGGTGAGCACTACTTTCTTCACAAAAGAAATGGTCCTACAAGAGCTTGCTAAGCTCAGGGTGGATAAGGCAATGGGACCTGATGGCATACATCCCAGGGTACTTAAGGAGCTAAAGGAGGAACTAGCAGAGCCAATAGCAGACTTGTTTAGTGAGTCTCTGAGCACAGGAGAGGTCCCAGAAGACTGGAGAAGGGCTCATGGGATCCCGCTCCACAAGAGTGGTAGCAGGGAGGAGGCGGGGAACTACAGACCGGTCAGTCTTACCTCAGTAGTGGGCAAGATTATGGAGGCACTCCTTAAGGAAAGGATAGTGCAACACCTGGAATCCATAGGGGCACAGGATCCAAGACAGCATGGGTTTACAAAGGAAGGTCCTGTCAAACTAATTCATAGATTTCTTTGACTGGGTAACAGAGCGGTGGACCAAGGGGAGCAGTTGATGTCACCTACCTTGACTTCAGCAAAACTTTTGACACTGTTCCACATAGAAGATTGATAAATAAGCTGGGTAGGCTCGGGTGGGTCAGAAGTTGGTCAACTGGGTGGCAAACTGGTTGACAGGCAGAAAACAGAGAGTGGTGGTAAATGGTATACAGTCAGAAGAGATGCAAGTCACAAGTGGGTACCTCAGGGATCAGTCCTGGGGCCAGTCCTCTCAACATCTTCATTAGTGACCTTGCAGATGGACTAGAGGGTAAGGCTTGTCTGTTTGCAGATGACACCAAGATCTGCAACAGAGTAGATGATCCAGATGGGGTGGGCAGAATGAGAAGAGATCTGGATAAACTAGCAGAATGGTCAGAAGAGTGGCAACTGGGATTTAATGCAAAGAAGTGCAAAATCATGCACATAGGGAAGAGAAACCCTGAAGCCACCTATAGGCTGGGAGGAGTTGCTAGCAGTCACAAAGGAAGAAAGAGACTTGGGCATCATCATCACTGATGACCTAAAATCATCCAAGCAGACCCCAAAGCAGTAGGTAAGGCTAGGGGGTGTTAGGGTGTATTAGTAGGGTATCACAAGTAGTAAGAGGGAGGTAATATCCTCTGTACAAGACACTGGTTAGGCCCTGCCTGAGTACTGCGCAGTATTGGAGGCCACACCTTCACAAGGACATTAACCAAATTGAGGCAGTCCAGAGAAGGGCAACCAAAATGGTGCAAGGACTGCATCAGAAGACATATGAGGACAGATTAACGGAGCTCAATATGTATACCCTTGAGCAAAGGAGGGAGAGAGGTGATATGATCGAGGCATTCAAACACCTTAAGAGCATAAACAAGGTGAAAGAGTCTAACATGTTTAAATATAAGAAAAATAGCAGGACAAGAGGACACAGCATGAGATTAGAGGGAGGCCGATTAAGGGGGAATGTGAGGAAATTCTTTTTCACAGAAAGGGTGGTGGATGCATGGAATGGCTTACCACAAGAAGTGGTGGCTATGAATACAGTGCAGGGCTTCAAACAGGCATGGGATAGGCATAAGGGAGCAATACAAATGACTATGAATAGATAGGCCACTGACAGAGCAAAGGCCAATGGCACATTTATAAGGTAGAAAAAGAAATGGGCAGACTGGATGGGCCTTGCGGTCCTTATCTGCCGTCAACTTCTATGTTTCTATGTTTCTATGTACATAATGACTTAGGAGTAGCTACTAGGGACAATCGTGAATTGAGTGCCGTGTATAGAGTGATACAGAAGCAGTTACAGGATGATGTGGATCAGAGTGTTGCAAAAGTTAGTCATGAGGATTGTGAATGTAAAATGGTGAAACTGCACCATCAGTGAGAGGTGCTGGCTGGGCACATCAAGGTGATGGGTGGCATAGCCCCCATCTTGACTACGTCATCTGAAGAGGAGGAGTCAGATGACAACATTTCACAGTACAACACCCAGTCACACCCCTACTATGGTTCAGTGCCCACACCCCACCATCCACAATATGTCCGACCCCTGTCACATGACACCACTTCCCTATGTCATCATCGGCATGACGACCATCATGGACAACACCATCATGGTGACCCTCATGATGGGGGGTGAGCAGGCCCAGGCCTAGTCCCAATGGCACCACCGATTGCCATTATTTCTGTGTACGATAAGGAAAAGATAGAGAAAATGATTGATGCTGCCTTAAGCAATGTGACCCTACCCAACAGAAGCAAGCGGACTCTCCAAATGCAGATTAGACAGATGATGCAGGAGGCTGTGACTCAGCATGGAATGGTCCACACTGTGGCCAAAGCCACAGCTCAGGCAGCCCTGCAGGGTGCCCAAGACAACCTACCTCTGAACGATCGTCCCAGCGATCCCCTACAAATGGCCCACTCTGTTCAGCAAATAGCTGACAGCATTGGTCGGAAGAGACCATCCGACAACCTCAGTTGCCACTTGGAAAAGGTGCATGCTAAATGTGAAATGCTTAGTTTCGCTGCAGATTACCAGGTCCAGATCCTACGCCAGACCATCAATCCTGGCCTATGGGCGAAACTCCCCAATGCTGTCTGACAGGACAGCCACGCCAGCTTTGATGAAGTGGCATCTGAACTCATCACTGCACATAACCCAGGTGTGGGAGGAGTGATGCTGACATGCCCTGTGAAACAGAATATGAAGGAAAGTCTAGCGACCTTTCACCAGAGGCTTTGGATGGCCTACCAAGCAGGGAAGAACCCTGCAGGAGAAGCCGCGGATGCAGACCTCATTGAGTACAAAACCCTGTTCCTTCAGAACATGATCCCTGCAGTGCGAGAGAAGGTAGATCCAACCACCTATCCCACCATGGAGAGGTTTGCCAATATTCTTTGAAAAACAGAGAGTTTATCAACTCTACATCCGTGATTCAAGCTCTGGCTCCAAGAAGGTAGCTGCCATGGAAGCCATTCCGGAGACCATGATGCACTACATGGTGGAGGGGCAGGACCAAGAGAAACAGCCCCTCCCCACAGATAACCAACACCCCCAGCAGGCCCAACAACAATCCTGGGGCGGGAACTGGAACTACCACAAAAACAAGAAACACCAGGAAAACAATAAGGGCAAACAACAGAGGTCAGGTGCTTCATATAGGGAAATAGCTGATGAGAACCGAAACCTCTGAAACCTCCTCGGAAAAGTGTGCTCCGTAGCGAACGCTGTTCCAGTATGGGCCCTTGCTGCGATACAACCAGGAGAGCAGACCTCCACAGGCCATGGAGATACCAGACGTCCAGGCTCTCAGGCCCCAACAGGCCTGATCCCGGAAGCGGCTCCCTATATAGCATCAGTATAGCATGGCGAGATGGTTCACAGGAACCAGGCCCAGACTCTATTTCAAGAGCTTCCCCATGCTTCCACTGGTACAGATTGACAATTACAGGCCCCAGTCCATATTGTAAACAAGCTGGTCTCAGTGGCGGAGCTAGGGGGAGCTGGGGGGGCAGTCACCCCTCCTGGCTGCCTCAGTGTGAGTAGTAGTGCACCACCACCATCTTCATTCAATGTTTAGTGCCCATTGTGGAGCCCATGACTGACTGGATGGCCCCCCCTGGCTCCAAAATGCTCCCAAACCTGACTCCACCATTGGCTGGTCTTGGATATAAATGGAAGGCCCTGAACAGAGGCTGAGGTCAGGGGGCCGCCTACTCACAGTGCTGCTGGGTGCAGGCATGGCTGTGTCTGTATTACAGGATGACAACCCAGACACATCACCTTGATCTACCGGACTGAGGACCAATATGTCTAGTGTGGACAGAACTAGACTACCTGCATACCACTCCCTGCCACTACCTGTGATGCTGGGACACCTGAAGGCGTATCTTACCTTTCAGCTAATGGTACTGCATGATCACCCCAGTATAATTGGAATTGACTTCTTGGAACCACATGGCTGTATGGTGGACTTGGCCAACATGTTACTGATACAGATTCAGGGACAGTATCACACTATCATGATCCCTGATTCACATGTGGTCGCGACAATATCTGCAAATGACAAAGAGTATGATGTCATAGATTCATTTAAGAACCATGAACTTTTCCCAAAGCTCCTTCCCATCCTACAAAGGCATCTGGAGGCATTTGCCACCAGTAAGCATGATTGTGGCAAGATGCATACTGTCATTGAAGTGACAGGCCCAGCCCATGAGAGGCAGAGGCAATATCCCTTTTCATCCGAGGCCTTGTCTTCTCTCAGGGAAACAGTTAAATCACTCCTCAAGCAAGGTGTAATCAGGACATGTTTTTCCACTGCAAATTCCCCTGTGTGGCCTGTGAATAAACCCACAGGCACCTGGAGACTAACAATTGACTACAGGAGACGAAAACCAGGTCACCCCTAGTTGTGCCCCAACAGTGGCATCAGCACCAGATGTGTTTAGATTATTGGCCCCTGACCAGCAATGTTTTAGTGCCCTGGACATCTCCAATGGTTTCTGGTCATTACCATTGGCCCCCAAGTGTCAATATAAGTTTGCCTTCACCTTTGAGGGCAGGCAGTACACGTGGACCTGCTTACCACATGGGTTCCAAAACAGCCCATCCCTGTTCCATCTGCACATGATGGATGCCCTTGAGGGTTTCTCTACACCCCAGTGTCTCTTGCAGTATGTGGATGACCTGTTGTTGGCCACAGCCACACAGGAACAACATCTAGATCTCTTAGACAAATTACTGACCCACATTCAGAGGGGAGGCCTGAAATGTAACCCAGCAAAAGCACAACTGTGCCAGAAGGAGGTACTCTTTCTGGGCCTGAGGATAACAGACAAAGGCAGAAGCCCTATCTGGAAGAAGATACAGGGATTACAGGACTTGCCACTGCCCACCAGCATGGCTGCCCTTAGAAGGTTTCTAGGTATGGTGAATTATTCTAGAGATTTTATTTGTGATTTTGCTCAGAAGGCTGCCCCTCTGTATGAACTACTTAAAAAAGATGTTCCCTGGACTTGGGCCTCATTCATAGAAACATAGAAACATAGACTTTGATGGCAGACAAGGACTGCTAGGCCCATCTAGTCTGCCCATTTCCCTACCTACAGGATAGGCCGCAGATCCTATTTAACCAACAGCCTATATCTTCCTGCCCCCCACAAGAATTGCATTCACACCCAAGCTATGACATCACTGAAACAGGCCTTTGCCTCAGCTCCAGCTTTGGTTAACCTCAATCCAGCCCTGCCATTCCATCTGGAATCTGCCACCTCTGACATTGCAATGTCTGCAGTGTTGGCCCAGAAGGTCCATGGCACCCTAAGGCCCATTGCATATGCATCACAGCTTTTGACCTCAGTGGAACAGAAGTACAGCCTTTGTGAAAAGGACCTTCTGGCTACCTATTGGGCTGTCAAGCATTTTCTGTATATCATTGGGTACTCCCCCCAGTCATCAATACAAATCATACCCCAACAACCTTTTTGCTATCAGAGTAAAGGATGGGTCAGTCTCCAATACCAGACTGACACACTGGTCCCTCCTTCTCCAGGATAGAGACATCAAGGTCCACCCAACCAAAATGCCATCCATGTTGGCGCATGGCCTCCTTTTCCAAGGAGAACCCCATGACTGTACACTGCAGCCACCTGATCTACCAGTTCCAGGTCCTTTCCTTCCTACTACACCATAATTACTTGAGATTACCTCACTGTGTCATGTCTTTACAGATGGATCAGCTTCCTATTATCAGGGAGAACAGATAGCAGGAATGGGTAGTTTGTGGTTTACCCTATTGGTAACACTGTTAAAATATCCAAACGTTGCAGTGTAGTGTCATCACAGTATGCAGAGATGGCATCGGTGGCCTGTGCCCTTGAGTTCATCCAGCATGGAATTGAAGATACCATCATTTTTACAGACTCTAACTGGGTTTGTTGTTCTCTTACAGAATTTCTCCCTTTCTGGCAGAAGAACTCCATTACCTCTTCTGATGGCACTCCAGTGAAACACAAGGAACTGGTAATATACATTCATTCTCTCACTGGCGCAGAAATTTGTACACAAGGTTAAGGCCCACTCCATACATTTATTTATTTATTTATTTATTTAACCTTTTAACCAGGAAGGCATGCTGAGCAGGCTACTGCTCGATTCCAGATGCATCCTGGGGAAGGGGGGACAAAGGCAACAGTTGAAGACAGCATAAACAAGTGAATAAATAGTGTGGAGACACTAACATTTGGTACTGGTAGCTAGACAAATTGGGTCAAAAAAACAGTAGATAGACAACAGTTGAGACAGCACAATACAAGTAATTACATAGTGTGGAACTCTAACAAATTGGACCTGGTAAAAGACAAAGTGGATCGAGAGAACAATAGTATAGGCACAGATTGATTGCAATACTAAGTGCGGACATACTCAGGCATTCCACTCAGTGAACTGAGAAACTGCCTAGACATATGAGCAGGTAGGGATGAAATGAGCTTGGAGCAAGGAGTTAAAGTGTGGGGGGAGGAGAAGTGACGGATGTTTTCTGGGAGGGAGTTCCACAACGTTGGTATATGGTAGCTGAATGCTGCCTGACTAACAGTAGTGAACCTATGAGGGACAGCTAGGGACTGAGAGTCCAAGTTTCTGAGAGAGTATGCTAGGGTGCAGGGGTTGGCTAGGGCATCGGTGAGATAGAAGGGGAGTAGCTGGGACCAAAACTTGGCTGAGATCTTGGTGCAGTAGGACTGTCTACGATTATCTAGAGAGGTAAGGTTCATAGATTAATATAGGGCACAGTGGTGTCTGGAGTAAGGACAGTTCAGGACAAAGTGACAGAAATAATGGAAAAGAGGGTCTAGTCTGGCTAAGGTGGACTTAGGGCCGGCACTGTAGACTACATCCCTGTAGTCAAAGACAGGGAGGATCATCTTCTGTACAATGGCCCTCTGGGCAGGTTCAGGGATGCTGTTGCGATTCCAGTAAAGTACACCAAGCCTGGGGTGCAGCTTCTTGAGTATGGAGTCAATGTGTGGAAAAATTCAGGTGCTGGTCAAGCCAGATGCTGAGGTATCTGAAGGAGGTACAGGCCTCCAGGGGTGACCCTTTCAGAGTGTGGAATGTGATCGGGGAGGGGAGCCTAGAAAGTCTCTGCCTTGTGCCAAAGGTTAGTGAGACTGTTTTCTTGGCATTGAAGAGGAGGAGGAGGAGGAGGTGATTAGAGCAAAGTCAGAGCTGGGCCATGATAAAGTCTTGCTGCAGTCTGGTCATAACCTCAGAGGTCGAGGGGCTGGATGCATACAGCACAGTGTCATCCGCATATATGTGGATTGAGGTGTGTCGGCAGGCAGAGGGCAGGTCGTTCAGAAAAATCAAGAACAGGAGAGGTCCTAGGACAGAACCTTGCGGTACCCCTGTGGAGACTGGGTGGGGTGCTGAGGTGGACGAACTGATACATATGGATTGGGTCCAGCCAGCAAGGTACGAGTGGAACCAAGAAGTGGCCCAGCTGGATAGTCCAGCGTTGGTGAGTTTGGCCAGGAGGAGAGAGTGTGAGACTGTGTTAAATGCCTTGGCCAGGTCGATGAAGATGGCAGCTTTGATGTGGCCAGCATCCATCCCAGTGAGGATGGAGTCAGTAAGCCTGAGAAGGGGAGGTAGTGGTAGAGTGGGATTTCCTAAAACCAGACTGGTAGGGGGAGAAAAAGGAGGAGGAATCCAGAAAGGGTGATAGGCGAGAGAGTACCAGGCACTCCTGTAGTTTAGCCAGGATCGGTAGAAGGGAGATGGGCCGATAGTTGTTTGGGTTTGAGGTATCACCACCCTTGGGAAGCAGGATTACAGTGGCATGTTTCCATTCAGAGGGGGACTTGAGCTAGGGAGAAAGAAAGGTTAAAAAGGGAGGCCAGGGGTTTGGCTATGGCAGGGGCCGATAGGTGGAGCATTTTGGAGTCCAACCTGGTGGGACATTTGCCCTTACCTGGATTAAGGGCAACCAGTGCATTATATACCTCATCAGGGTTGACCTGCAGGAAGGAGAAAGAGTGAGCTGTGGGTTTGCCAGTAGCTGGGGTGCTGGGGGTAGGGTACTGAGCAGGGTGAGGTGTGGACAGGGGAGTGGCAAGGCTGTTTGTGAAGTGAGAGTTAAACAGTGTGGCCACTGCTTGGGGGTCAGTAATGGTGAGTCCACCTACCTGCAGGGAAGGAGTGGGGGGCTGCGATGGAGGGCTGAGAAGTGATTTGACCACTTTCCAGAATTTGGTCGGGAGATGGAAGGTGGAATTGAATGCACCTTTGAAATAGTTGGCTTTTGCTTGACGGATTTTCCTAATACTTGCATTGTGAAGCTCCAGTAATGCTGGAGATCAACTGGAGAATTAGAAGTCTTAAAGGTTTTCCAGGCCTTGTCTCTGATTCGGAAGCAGGCTAGGATTTCGGAAGAGATCCATGGGAGGTGAGCACCTCGGACCCTAGTTCTTCTGAGGGGGGTGTAACGGTCCCAGATGGCGGTGAATTTGGACTTAAAGATCAGTAGGGCCTCATCTATGGAGGTGGATTGACTAATGCACGACCAGTCAGAATTGCCCAAATCATTTAGCAATGAGGGGAGGTCCAGAGATTTGTAGGATCTGGTCCTAATGATTCTAGGAGGGGGAGCTTTTGGTCTGAAGATTTTGCGTACCGAGTAGATTCCATGGTGGTCACTAAAGGCATCTGGAATGAGGCCTGAGGCTAGGATCCTGTGGGGGTGTGAGGTGAGGGACCAATCTAGAAAAGTGTGATTCTGTGTTTTGTGGTTTAATCGAGTGGGTTTGGAGATTAGTTGAGTTAGGTTTAGGGCTGTCACCTTGTCCTGAAGCTTGGAATGAACCCCACTGAGCCAGTTCAGGTTAAAATCCCCAAGTATGTGGAACTCACCTCCTGCTGCCAGGGAGTTTAGTGTGCCCAGGTGATCTAGTATGGCAGGTGTGTTGGTGTCAGGAGCACAGTAGGTACCAGCTATGTAAATTGGAATTGAATGGGGGATGGAGAGTTTTACCATTAGGGCATTAATGGATTCCAAAGGCAGGGATAGGGAAACTGTGGAAAACTGGATGGTGGAGGCAATGCACATAGCTATGCCACCCAATTTTTTGCCCAGTGTGTAGCCGGGTATAGCGAATTCAGCGTCAGGGTTGTGTGGCTTCAACCAGGTTTCTGAGATAATCAGGATATCTGGGCTAAGGGACAAGGTGAAAGGTTGAAGCAGGGTTATTTTATGTAGTAGGCTACATGTATTTAGATGAATCAGTTTTAGGCCTGAGGGGAGTTGGAGTGGTATGGAGGGGTTTGGGGTGTGGTGGAGAGTAGGACCAGGGTTAGGCTCAATATCACCTGCAAGGAGTAGTAGCAGAGTGACCAGGAGTTTGGAATTATGTGCAACCCAGTGAAGCTTTCTGGGGGTGGTATAAGGCTTGGCTATAGAAGCTATTGGCCTCCGAGCATGGGGAAGAAGGACTAGGTGGCTAGTTTGAAAAGTAGGTAGGAGTACCCCAGGGCCAATTGATAGTGTGTGGAAGTGGCAGATGGGGTGAGAGTCAACTATGGTACTAGAGGTAACACTGTTTATTGGGAGCCTGACACATGGTACCTGGCAGTCCAGCAGGGTAGGGTAGTTAGACAGCAGAAGGGACACTCAGGGGATGAGGATAAAGAAAGTTATTATTTCCAGTGGAATCATTGTGGAGAGGCAGCAGTGCGAGGGTTAGGATGACCTTTTTACTGATGTGTTCTTAGCGTAGTGGCCTCTAGTGGATACATGGTATAGCCTGAAAATGTGAAAGTGGGCTGATTGGTTATAAAACACCATGTGATCCAGCCTAAAACACCATGTGATCCAGCCTGTATAACTGGGAGTTTGCTAAGGGTGGTGGTGGGGGTGGTGGGGTAGCTGACATGAAGCATCAGCAGGGCTTTTCTCTCTGTTGAGCTGAGCTTCCGAGGAGTGGGACAGAGCCGTACCTGCTTATTGCGTGTGACGGGGGGGGCCGCACTCCGGTTTGGGGGAGGGCTTCTTTAATTCCCTCATGACCTCCTGCACAGTCCAAGAGCTACGGAGAACAAGTTTAAATAGGTAAGAGAGCGGAAGGGGCCATGCTACAAATGATTGCATTCAGCACAACTCTGTATACATTGCAGGATTAGGCTAACAGTTCATTAGGCTCCAGTAAAATTAATTCAAATTGTAAGCAGCTACAGATTTAAAACAGCAGTACAACAGGGTTGTAAGCAGCTAAGTGATTAACATCAGTAGGCAGGATTTGCAGTTACAATTAAATCAGATTGAGAGCAGCTAAATAATTAAAGCACCCTGCTAGAAGCTTGTAAATCTACCCAGCATTATTATTACTTTTTTTTTGTTTGTTTAAAGGCATACAGCACACAACAGTTAAAGCGCCCTGCTGTAGGAGAAAACTCTGTACTTTAGACAATGAGCAGGGAACAAAAAAACTATCTCCATTCATCTGCCGACTAGAATTCAAATTAGGCGCCCTTTTCTACATGACCCTATCATGCCTTCAGTGACACTGCTGACAACCTTGCTAAGGAAGGGGACTGAGGGGGGAACATCTGGATGATGGACTGTCCAGAGGCCAGAGCAGCTGTACACATTGCAGCTGTCAGGAACAAACCTGAACCCTTCTCTCCCTTGGATTTGTCAGAAGCCCAGCATGCTGACTCTGAACTCAAAGATGTGTTCAGACTTCTTGAAAAAGGCACAGAGAAGAATCTACCTGCCCATAACCCGTACCGAAGGCATGAAGGTAAGTTACACCTGTCCCCAGATGATAGCTCATTTGGTACCAACCAGATGACACCCCCACCAAACTGTGGGTGGTCCCTCGTCATCTTAGATCTGAATTTTTGCACCAAGTGCCTGACACTCCTACTGGTGGATACCAGGTAGTAGAAAACACACTCCAAAGGCTCAAGACCACCACATGGTGGCCTGGTATCACCAAGGATGTCAAACAGTACATAGACAACTGCCTTGTTTGTGCGCAAAACAACCCCACCCCCACCAAATGAAATGCCAAGTTGCTACCAGAAAGGCATTCTGGCCCTTGGCATGCCTTACAGATTGATTTTATTGGTCCCCTTACCAATACCAGTAGAAACAACAAATAAGCCCATGTGGTAACTGATCTCTTTTCTAAGTGGGTTGAGGCTTTTCCCACTAAGACATGCACTGCAAAAGCCACTTCCAAAATCCTGGTGGAACAGATTTTCTCCAGGTGGGGTCTACCTCTGAAGGTACCAGTTTTACAGGTGAGTTGATGAAAGAAGCTCTTGAACTCCTTGAAGTTCATCAGAAGTTCCACATACCATACCACCCACAATAATCAGGTCAAGTAGAGAGGGCCAACAGATGGATCAAGCAAATGCTTTCCAAATTCATGGAGGACAATCCCAATGACTGGGATTCCCTACTGCCATTACTCCTTATAGCAATTAAGGGCACACCCTCAGCCACCACCCAGTTGATACCCTTTGAGGTGATAACTGGCAGAAGTATGAGATTACCCGAACACCTGTTGTTTGACCTACACCCCCCCCCCACCGCAGACCATATTTCTGTGGACCAATATGTGGAAAAGTTGAGAAAAGACATAATACACACTCATTTGTATGCTGCAAACTACATGGGCAAGGCCCAGCAACAGTCCAAAATTCAGTTTGACAAACATGCACAAGAAGTGGATTGGCAAGTTGGAGATCAGGTAATGGTTCTCAGATTTGCGCATCCAACACATTCTTTCTCCAATAAGTGGGAAGGAACTTACCCAATTGTCAACAAGCTCAGTCCAGCAGTCTATCAAATTAGACTCTTACAAAACAACAAACTGACTGACAAATGGTTACATGCAAACCAGTTGAAACTGTATAAAGGAGTATAATTACTTTTCCTCACCCCATTGGGTGGAATAGTACTAATTTGCTAAAGTTTGATTTTCCTTTTCAGATACACTGACAAGATGACTATCTTGTTCCATTTTCTCCTCATCTCAAGAGTTATCCTCTGCATCCAAGGCATGGTAAAACACATCTTTCCTCATCTTGATCCACCTGCAACTACCCCAGAGGGAGTCTCCATCAATGTCCCAGACAATTTGATTACTGTTCAGGAAGGTTCAGAAGCCTACATCACTGCCTTAGTTATTGCTCCTGATAAATCTACCCTACAAATTGAATGGTGAACTAAGTCTCAAGGACAAGTACTCCGCATGGCCAAACTGTCCAAGGGAACTTTCTGTGGATGGCCCAACTCAAATTATCCCCTAATGGTACCTTGTCCTTGCACCAAACTGCCCTTAGACATTCAGGTTTATACAATATTACTGCCTTAATTGACCCCTCATGTTGTGATTCACTTTCTAAGGATTCTGCCAGGAAATTTTGTGGTGTACACAACATGGTCTCAGCTGCCATGTATTTATCTGTGTTACCCCCTACTGAGAAACAACTTTTGGAATGTCCAAAACAAAACCTTGGTTCTCGTAGTGGTCTCACATCCACTGCTTTACCTGGCTCACTTGTTAATAACTTACAATATATGCATACACCAGCTTTGTTTAATTTGACTTACTGGAATATGAAAGAATTTGGTATGTGACATACTACTAACACATCATTGCTTTATAGTACTTTGTTACTTGATAACTTAGCAGCTTTTCAGATTCATAACCAAGACCCTATTGTTGTGGTACACACCACCAAGCATAGAGGCAATTTTAGGAGAAAACCCATTTATCAGACAGATAACCAAAGTCATAAAAGAAACATACGTGACACATCTGATTCACTGGTGCCACAGGCACCCTTACTGGTCTCTTTGGTACTGCAATGTCTATCTGGAATAAAGCGGACATTGCTAGTCTCAAAGTACGTTCACAGAAGTTTGAAACTGGTATGATCAATGACATCATACCCCCATTATTGCATGGTGTGGATGGCCTTAGTCAGGAAGAAAGATACACTGTATATAATATGCACGATATTGCTAAGGCATTTACAGATTCTTAAGAGAGGATTAATGCCCTTATTGCCGAAAACAATAAGGAAGCAGATAAGCAATACCTTGCTCATGAAATATTATGTTCCACATATGGATCATACATAATCACTACCATCAACAACCTCTTCCGTGATCTGGGATCCGGAAGAATCCCTGATATCATACATGACAGACACATCTCTAAATGGTAATGCCCTCGCTGCAACTCCCCTACCTGTGTTGCCATGTGTACATTACAATCTGTTTCTATTCCCGTTTCTACTGCTACAAATTTAGGATTTGTGACCAGACACCCTAATACTGGTCCTTGCTTTACTTCTAAAATATGTTCTATTAAGGATACTATGTTTGTGTCTTCTACTGTTTCTTTACCATGTTTTGATCCCAATACAGCTATATTTGATAAATTAGCATCTGTATACTCCATTGGGCACCTTGATGAAGACATCTACAGAGCACGCCTTGACTTGCCTCCTCTTTTGGTTTTTCATCCTCTTCTGGACATGTGGGTCTCACTGCACAAGGACTGCTGTGAGAAGAAAGAGTACATTTATTTGTGTCGATGTGACGTATTTGATGTTATTAAACCTGTATGTGGATATTCCCCAGACAGTATCGATTGGTCCTTTTCCATAAATGATGACATCACCATCAATGGCACAGAATACCAGGACTCAACATCTGCTCCAGACGATTCTTGATTGTACCAGTCTTACTGGAAGGAGATTCATTGCCTGTCAACACCAATTTCCAAACAGACTTACACTTGCCCAGTACAACTACAGACATGGAGATTACCTACTGTTAAAATGCAATATAATTCATATGGTGAATTTTGTGTGGTAACAAATTTTAAGTAATTGACATATGGTGACAAGTCGTTTTATTAATGATTCTAACTTTTGCTTTATCCCTCACCAGACAACTATTGTTGGGCACACAGTTATCACTCCTGTTCCCCTTGAGGAACCTGATATTATTGATGGTAACCCTAATTATCTACTTACTCTTTCAGAGTATTTACCTACTTTAATGTACACATTGATCCCTTGACTTTAACTCTGAAGTCACTTTTAGACAGGAAAGACACCCATCTCATCCACATTAGCAATAATATACCCAAAGCAAATGAAGCCATATTTGACCTTATTAATGATGGCGATTTTAATAGTGCACTTACTAATACTTGGTTAGAGATTACCTTTAAAGGTTTTGTTATTATACAAGCATTTTTGGATATTTTTCCTTATTATTATGCCTTGCTGCCTTCAGAGCATGCTCCGTCTACACCATGAGCAGTTGGAATTCCTTTACAAGGCTCATGCGTCGGGTCTGTAAATGACTGTTTCCCTCTCTCCACTCTCCTATTTTGCTTGAGTTACCCTTTGTGAGGCTACAAGGGAGTGAATGTTACACAAGGTCCCTGTACCCTAACTGGTACCCCCAGAGGTACACCGGAGACAGCTAGCATTTAGGTATATGTTATACTAACATATAGGGCTAAGGGCATCTACCGAATAAGAGTAGATGTCAGGATATGTATGTATATGATTGCTATATGCTTTATTTTCTAATATGCACATGTATTTCTTGCTTACAAGATTCTAGGAGACCTGTGTTCTTGTAGTGTTATGATATATGAGTGATGACTATACCAAAATTGTTTAATGTTACCTAGGACTGAGGAGCCACCTCTAATTTAGCCAATATGGCTCATCTCTGTAACTAGAAATGTTTCTGTCTTACAGTAACCATGGTAATTATCTTAGGTATATAATGTAAGACATTATGTCTTCTACCGCGGAGACCCCAGGAGACATGGAGATTCCTCGAGGTATAGGGAATGCTTAACACTGGCTCCCAGTTCCTAATGGTAAGAACTGCTTTGGGCAACTGTGATTTTCCTTTTGGTAGTAATAAACAAGCTTTATCACTCTTATGCAACGTGTCTGTGATTCCTTGCATTCCCATTGTTGCCAAGAACCTCAGAGTGAGGTTTAGACCTCCTGACAGAGTCATTATCACTCTCATACCTCTCAACTGTCCCTGATTTTCAGGGATGTCCCTGATTTTGCCTCAGAAATTTCTTCTGTCCCTCCTAAATTTGGCATTTCTATCACTGAAGAGTAGGGATTTGAATCACAAAATAACGCCAGCCATTAGTGTTACAGTCTAGTTCTCATTAAGAAAATACTATTCACACTAAGAAGCATGTTGTACACAGCTTCTGGAACTAATATTACTATTTTTTCAGATGTGTCCCTGATTTTGGTCATTTGTCCCCTGATCATTTTAAGCCATGTCCCTGATTTGTGATGAGGGAGGTTGAGAGGTATGATCACTCTATTGTTAGCCCCACTGTTACTGTCAACCGCACTCTTGACTCTTCCTTCCAGGACCCCAGCAGTCTCCTCCCCTACACTTGGCTGTGACAGAGGCAGACTTATGTCTGGTTACTGCACTAAAACTGCCTTCTCCAGCACTAAGCATTTTACTTCATAATTGTATGATTAAATGGTATTTACTATACCCTGTCATGACCAATTGATAGTATTTGCCTGTTGTGCTTCCTCCAGCTGACGTTATGTTAGTATGCTCTGCAATTCTAAGCTGTCATAGTATTGCTTACTGATGTGGACCGATGTATTGTTTGCTGGTAAGTTCCCTCTCCCTCCCCCTGAGTAGCACCTGAAAATATGCCTTGGTGCAGTGTGCCTTTCCCAGTTATCAGTAAATAAATAAATAATTTGCTAGTGCTTTCAGCTAGTGTGTTCAAGCTGTGATCAGAGGTAGAGTACTGTTCAGCCACTAGCTTCCAGTGTTCTTAGTTTGTCTTTGTGTTTAATTATTTGTCCCACATTGTTAAGACCAGCACCCCTCATTTTCCTACATTTTGAGTGCCTGTATTCAACATTTCAGTGACAATATGTTAAGAGGTATACAGGCTCTTTCCTGCAAATGCTGGGTTTTAGTCCAGCCTCCAGAAAGCTGCTTCCTCTCCCTTCCCAATCTCCCAACTCTATACATTCCCTTGACACCACTGCAGACTAGACTTTGACATGACCATGCATAGACCCATATCTGCCACTGCTGTCAAGTGTAGGGGTCCCCAGATCTTCCCAGCTGAACATACCAGTCAGTGCTATCTATGCACTCCCACCCTTATCCCATCCAGCATGTGCTTTCATCATAAAAACAATGCTTTTGTGCATGGATCATTCAAAATTAAACCTCATTAAAATATATAACTTGAAAGATTAAAGCGGGTATTTCTGGGGTGCATAGATCCTCTTATATAGGAAAAAATGCAAAAAGCTGGTCTCAAAGCACTCTGCTCCATTAATGTAACTGAAGTCAATGTTCTTCCAAATGGTACAACTTTATTCATTCACATATAACAATACATATTTATATGACAACATAACCCTGCAGCACCTGTAACACCTGTGGCAGATTCTAGTAACCAAGAAAGAGTTCATAACAGGGATACATATACCTCGGGGAGTGTCATGGAAGAATGCACGTCAGAGTCACCTTTTTTATCCAACAAGAAGAAACAGCAGCCCCACTTCTACCTAATGTGAATTCAAAAATGTCCCCACTATGGCACTATTATGGAGAACTACCACACAGTTGCCTCAGAATAATCAAGTTCCAGCATTTCCATAATGGATATGATGGGGCAAGAGGTGGTCAAGAAGGCAACAATGGAAGAGATCAGCTATGAACATACAGGGGCAGGAGACACTAAATCAAGATATCACACTGCCTAAACCAGAGATTGATAAGAACATTGTGGTAAATAGTTCTTATATTTTGAAAGACATTGAACTACAGGTCTTATAGAAGGGCCTTTCCTTTGTACCAGCTAATACAGTAAAGGAATTTGAAGCAGTTATAGATTTGCATAAATTTACTAGAAATGTGATTTTAAAATATATATACTATACTAGCATTATGGGTGCTGAAAGAGATACTAGGGAAATTGGTGTATCACAGATGAGAAACTCAGGGACTAGAGTGTATAAGAATAAATCTACATATGTCCCTTTAAATAATCCATCAGTAGAAGTTTTCGAACAACTATGTGAGACAGACCTACAGGGTTTATGTCAGGATAAACCCAAACTTAAATTTTATAACTGTACCAAGGAAGAGAAAATGGCTATTGAATCATTACAAAGTAATCCTACCATAGTAATAAAATCAGTGGACGGGGTGGGGGGGGTGGTGGTGACGGTGGCAATAGTCATTATAGATAAGAACTACTAAGAGAATGAAATCCTGGGACAACTTGCTAATAGGGAATTTTATCAGGTACTAGAGACATACCCTACACCAGAGAACAAGCAGGATGTTGATCGTTACCTATCTGAGGCTTTGACTTATGGCGCTATTACCAATGATGTTTATTAATTCCTTAGTGTTGAGTCACTCATTAGGACAATAATATATTGTTTACTGAAGATCCCCAAAAACCTCACACCCCCCCCCCCAGGGAGACCGATCGTATCTAGCATAGAGTCTTTGACAGAACCCCTTGCACAATACAGTATGTTAATTCACACATCCAAAAGCTTGCTAGTTCTTTCCCATCATATGTGAAAGACACCTCACATATATTAGATTTATTACAGAATATGCAAGTACCATGTAGTTGGAAATTAGTCATGCTGTGTAGATATACAATCATTCTATATGAACATCCCACATGAGGGAGGACTGGCAGCCTTAGAGTGGGCATTACACACTAGAACTGATATGAATACAGGTTATATTGACTAATCACCACTCAAGCTGAGAAAGTTTTGAACTACAAATGCTTTATGTTTATGGGAAAGCATTTTAAGCAAATCAAGGGAATGGCAAGGGGGCTGCTTTTGCCCCCAGCTATGCCAACATGTATCTGGGTATGTGGGAGGAGGATGTAATTCATTGTGATCAAATGAATCCTTTTCATCAACTGATTCATACCTGCAAACATTTTATTGATGATGTAGTCTTGAAAGGCTATGCCTGTAGTTCAATGGGTGAGCAACCAGCCACGCCCCCCTCCTGAGTTATATAAACAGTTCCTCCCAGCCTCTCTCTGAAGCATTTTTTCTTTGTCAGTGGGAGGATCTGTTGGTCTGTCTTCTCGCTTGTGGCCTGCTGTGGTCTTGCCCCCCCCATCTCTTGCTTGCTGGATTTTGTGTTTCTCCTGCTTTTAATTGAATTTGTTTTGCCTCTGACTGCTGTGTGTTTCCTCCTGTGCTTGTTTTTCTGTTTTCCTGTGTTTGTGTTTTTAGTTTTGCCTTTCTTCTTGGGGTTTCTAGTTGCCCTTGTGTGTGCTGTGTTAATCCTGTGCCTGTGCTCAGGCTCCTTTTCTCCACTGCTACCTTCTACCCTCAATTTTTCTGCAATGGTCATATGTTTTAGCTCCCATTCCAGTTTCTGTGCTGCTGCAGCTGCTTCCACCTAATTCAGAGCCCCCTCTGTTTCTCTTGTTTGTATGTACTTTCTCAGTATGCATTTAGCTCCTCTATGCAACTCCAGTTCTCCACCTTCCACATTGTTGTCCTGTGCTTTTCTACCAGTTTCATTGTTATTTTTATGCTGTATGCTGTTGTTGCCATTCCTTTCAGCACTCTCAAATTCCTAATTTTAACACCTGGCTGTCCCTTCTCAGCTTCTCACTGTGTGTTCTGTTGTTGTGTTCCAGGGAACCTAATATGCACCATTTTGTGCAAGACCTATTTTACCTCAGCAAATTTGCATTTCTGTAAGGTTTATTTCATGCTTCCTTACCACAGCATTTCATTATTTTACTACACTTTTCATACCCCAAGCCCTCATTTTCATACAGCCCTTTTGAGGATTTAAATATGCTCAAACATGTTTATTTGCACTCAGTGGGAATCAAATATGAGTCTACTGCAATTCTATATTACTTTCTCCATGGGATCCAAACTTGATTAAATGCAATTGTACCAAGCAATTACTACTGTTGATTTTCAGTGCATTATTGCTTATGCCTGCAATTCTTAAGCTTGTTCAATTGTTCAGCTCAGCTACTGCTGGAAGCTACAATTAATTGCTGCTGGAAGCTGTTAACTACTTTTGTATAATGATTCATTACACTCTGGAGGTCAGCTCAGCTACAGCTGTCACTGCAAACTAGTTTTAAAAATCTGCATGTGGGTCATGGCGCATTACCATGGCTTTTTGGTTTTTCCTATGGCGGAGGATGGGGGGATTATAGTGGAGAGTAGTGGCCCCATGTAGTTTAAATATCTCATGTTCAAATACTATCATCACTGCTAAAATCCTCTGAGTACTTATGTCACCTTTACTTGGCATTCACTGATGTACTGGTTGACTTGTATTCATTCCTCTTTACTTGTATTGCTTGTCCTATAACCTGGCCCAGCAAGTGCCTCACATTGGATGAGGGACATGGTTAGCCTGAGCTGTTTGTTCAATTCTTACTGCTTATCATGCTTCTGAGTACTATTTGTTTATCATGCTGCACATTGCCTGTTACTCCCTGCATTATCAATGTTCAGCCTGCTCTGCTGCTAGAGGAGTGTAGTCAACCATGTACATCAATTATAACTCTGAGCTCACTTTCAGCCAACTGGTTCAGGGTTTGCCCTGCAGCTGACAGTCTTGCTCTGCAGCCCGAAGTCCACATCTTGAGTGTGTAAAAACTTGGGGTGGGGTCCTTCTCATCTGGCCCATAGTGGGAATGTCCTCATTCTGAGTGAAGCTTTAGCCATTCACATGTATTGGCAGCATCGCCTGATGTAGAAATTAAGACTTAGCTAAGAGGAGCAGGGCCCTGAGCTTAAAAAGGGGCTCCTTTAGCTAGCTGATTGATACGGCAGCGCCTTCAAGCTATTCTCCCCTATAAGTGCTTCTGATTCACCTGTTTTGCTTTTTAGAATGGTAGGCCATCTGAGTACCTTGGTGGTCATTGCTTCCCTCCTCCTGCCTTGGAGGAGCTTGTTGCAGAGAATCTTTGCAACCCTTCACGGTGTTCTCATTTGAGGGATAGAGTGAGAACCTCCCTCCAAATTGGAACATTTTCCACCCCACTTGAACTGGATTTCAAATTGCAGCAGCCAGGCTGCCACTAAATAAAATACCCAAAGCCTGGATGGAAGGTGACCTAGGCCTTGGATCCCCAGAGATTTCCTCCTCAAAGGTTTTTTTTCCCTCTCCTCCAAGCAGAAGGTCATAATACTTAGTTTTCAGTAATATTCCCTAGTTAACTTAGGTTGGGTCTGCTGTTGGATAGAGGTGGATGATGACCCTATTTGCCATTCCCTCTAAGCTTAGGAAGCCCCTTGCCATCATCAGTGGAATCTATTTTATCTATGCTATTCTGCTAATCTGTGCATATCATTTATGTTTCATCAAGCTGCCTGTTGCTGTCAGTCTGCTTCTTTACTTCATAGTCAATGATGACTGCTAATGTTCTTTCTGGGGGGTTCTTCCTAAGGTACCTTTAGTCAAGGGAACCTTCCCATGGCACCTCTAAAAGTGGAAAACTCTTCAAGGGTTGCTTGCCTTTGGTACTCCTACAGGGTGGTAATTCCTCATGGACTAGAGAGTGTGAATGGCCAAAACATGGTAACACAATTGCACAGGCATCACACTACACTGGCTGTGTAGGCCATTGAATAGAAAAGCTATGCCTGTAGTTCAATGGGTGAGCAACCAGCCACACCCCTTTCCTGAGCTATATAAGGAGTTACTCCTAGCTTCTCTGTGAAGAATTTTTTCTTTGCCCCACCATCTTCCCCTCCTCCTCCAGCAGCTCACCTCCCTCCTCAGGGGGTTTCTTCCTAAGGTACCTTTAGCTAAGGGAACCTTCCCATGGCATCTCTAGAGGTGGAACTCTCTTCAAGGGTTCCTTGCCTTTGGTACTCATACAGGGTGGTAATTCCTCATAGAACAGAGCATGCAAATGGTCAAAACACGGTAACACAGTTTGCACAGGTAAAACACTATACTGGTTGTGTAGGCCATTCAAATTATATGGCAAGACACTGAACTGGAACTCATTGAATGTGTTAATTATCTGCAGGATAGTAGCCACCATTTGACATTTTCAATGAATATCAGTGAAAAGGAAATTTTGTATCTTGATCTAAGGATTTTTGTAGACCAAGATAGAAAGATACAAACAGACCTGTTCAGGAAAAAAATGGACAGGAGCTCCATCTTACATTTTACAAGTTGCCATCCCCAACACCTTGTAGACAATATTACCACTAGTCAGTACATCAGGGCACGTAGAAATTGGTCTGCCCAAACAATTTTGAAAAAGATCACAGGAATTAGGTGAAAGATTCATGCAGTGGGGTTGCAGTAAGGGAGCTATCCTGAGAGGAGAAACCAGCACAAGGGAGATCAGGACCCAAAACACAGAGGTGAACCCTGAGACGGCAAATCCAGAGAACAGTAATGGCAATAATAGAGCTCACTGGCTTAACACTGTCACTATGTTTTCTCCGTAGGCATTTGCAATCAGACAGATCCTGGAGAAACACTGGCATATCTTGCAAGCAGACAGGAGACTAGTGCCATTTGTTGGCACTGCCCCAGGATGCTGTATAGAGGGGGGACCAATTTGGGGGATCTGTTAGTACACAGTCATCATATAGACACCAACAACCAGATGAATCACAACTTCTCATCTCGAAGTTATCTCTGTGGTAATTGTAGTTTCTGTCCTTGTGTCAGCAAGAAATATAATTTTCCAGCCCCAGCATTAGTGGACAATTTGAAATTAAGCAACTTGTGACATGTACTATGAAGTCTGTATTTTATATGGCTGAATGCAACTGTGGGGGATTCTACATGGGCAAAACCATTAGATCTTTTAAACAATGCACTGGGGAACACCTGGGTGTGATCAGCAATAGACACATGGACAGACACCAAATGAATGCACTAGCAATGCATGTAAAATGGGAAAGGCCACAGTTTTTAATTATGGCCATATTTAATGACTTAAGTTGTATCTTTTGTGAATACGATTGATTAAATTGCTGGCTATAATACCAAAAACTGGATAAGGATTTGCAAACATTGAAGGTGCATAAATCTTATTGTACCTCACACTGGCAAAACATTTCCCCTCCCCCTTCCCCCCACACCATCCCTTATGTTTCTCCCCTTCAATTCGCTATGTTGTATAAACATTGTTAACTATATATATATATATATATATATATATATATATATATGGGATTAGTTTGGGTACATTAATTTTATAGTGCCCTTGCTTGTATATATATATATATATATGTTGCTCCTTTCTGCCCTCCGCTCTTTCCACCTGTTGTGTACCACCATATGCCTTTTGCCATGTATATGGCAACATTGCAATAATGTTTACACCAATGTTGTAATATGTATTAGTATGCAATAGGTGTTTTGTTTTACAATGTCTTTTATCTGTTTTTGTATCATATATTTAAATTTAAATGATTTATGCATAATGTGATTGCATTTTTATGGCTGTAGGTGGAGCCTACAGCCATATCACTTTAGCTTGAAAAGGGGTTTCCGTGGAACACATTTTTTAGTAGTTTTCATTGTATCCTTCCTTAACACTGCAAATCCCTATGGCAGTTAAAAAATACTCCCTTCTTTCTTTTTAGAATGATGGACACATAACCCCAACCTGCTTTTCTCTGAGACAAAATGTGCACACCTTCCAAACAAATCTAAATATCTTTAAAATGATTCAATGTGTACAAAAACAACCAGTGTGAAAATTGTTCAGGACAAAAAGACCTTTCACATGAGGGTAGTTACTAATCTGAATTCTTCATATTTTGTAAAATATGGTCTTCCAAACAACCTATTTTTTCTCTCTGAGTGAACACAGTAGGAGTCATACCAAACAAATGTAAATATCTCACGAAGTATAAAAGCTACCAATATACAACCAACATGAAAGTTGTTCAGGACTTTTCAAATGAGGGTAGTCCCTAATCTGAATTCATTAGATTTTTTTAAATATAGCCATCCAAAAGGTGAAAATTTTGAAGAAAAATAAAAATTCAGGTAATTAGATGGCCATAGTTTAAAAAATATAATTAATGCAGCTTAATGAATAGGCTCATTCTTTATTTATTTATTTATTGAAGTCTAGGAATTACAACCCTTTGAGTTAGGGACTCCTTTTCAAAGGCTCCACATCAGTATAAAGTCTGGCAGGCAAGTATTACAGACCTCATGAATGATGACAGTAATTGTACACAGAGAGAAAAATTATATAATAGGAGCTATTACAAAGGCTCCACATCAGTGCAAAGTGTGGCAGGCAAGTGTTACAGACATCATGAACAATAACAGTAATTATACACAGAGAGAAAATTATACAATAGGGAGCTATCTAATAATGATGCAATACAATAAGCATTGTCAATTGACATGGGAGTAACCAAAAATTGTTGAAATAAGTCAGAGGAGAAAAATAAATATTGGAGACAGGAGCAATGGAGCTATGGAGAAGAAAGAGAGAAACAGGCCCAGGAAATGGATCAAAAGGAGAGCTGGAAATATATTAGAGACCAAAAAGCCACCCAATGAGCATTGTTGTGGGGCTAAGGTGCAGGAGAGGAAATGGTTGGAGGGTTACGACAGTGTTATGGGCAGTCACAGTTTGATGAAACCAGGTTGTCATCCTGCAGTTCTTTTTTGAAAGGGCCTAACTTAGGTATGGATAGGAAGGAACTGGGGATGGAGTTAATCCATAAAGGGGCCCTATATTTGAAGGACCTTTGACTGGCAGTGGTTCTATAGAAGGGGACTTGGAAAGCAGTTTTGTTGGTATGTCTGGTTGCCTGCCTGTGCTGCCCTGGAGAGGGGAGAAGGTTACAACCAGGGGGTGAGTGACTCATAGAGATTTTTTTGCCAGTAGGAAAGTCTGATAGTAGAGAAGCCTTTGGAAATTTAGCCAGACCGAGCATTGATAGAGATCGCAGGTATACGTCAACCTGTCACAGCCAGTGGCCAGGTGGCAGGCTTTGTTTAAGACATGTTTAATTTTTCTCATGGCAGAGTTTGAGGCAGACCCATAGATGACTATACCATAATCTACCAGTGGCAGAATAGAGCTGGAGCTAGCCAGTCTAAGAGCAGCAGGGGTGGGGGAGGCAGGACCTAATTCTGTAGAGGAGACCACTTCATGGCATTAACTGTGGAGCAGGTAGCGGTAATGTGTTCATGGAAGGAGAGGGCAGGACTGAGGTTGATACCAAGGTATTTAAAATGGGGAACAGATTCCAGGAGGCTGCCATGAGAATTCAGGATGGAGAGGGTGGAGGACTTGTACTTATTTTGGTGATGGGAGAATAGCAATAACGTTGTCTTTTTATAATTCAGAATAAGTTTATGGGTTGAAAACCAGGATTCAACCTCCTTGAAGGAGAGCTGCAGGTCCTGTTGAAGCAGGATGGGGTCAGGGTGGTGACTGAAAATCACTGCATTGTCCGCATAGAGGAGGAGACATCTAGTGCAGGCTGAGGGGAGAGAGTTCAGGTACAGGTTAAATAGGAGTGGGCTAAGAATGGAGTCCTGGGGTACTCCAGAGTGAACCTGCACACTAGTGGATAGGGTGCCATTTCTCTTCACTTGCTGAAATTACCTTTTGTCCTGAACAACAGTCATACTGATGGTTTATGCATAATTCATATACTTTTAGAGATATTTACCTTTGTTTGGCATAACTCGTATTGCACATATAACAGCCTCATTTCTCTAAAGCAGTATGTCACTTTAAGTGAAATGAGACCAGACCATCTTGTCATGCCTAATTTAACAAGATCCTGATTTACTAGTACTTCAATGGAATTCTTTAGTGCTTACCAGCTTGAAACAAAATGATCTGCTTATTGAGGTCACATTAGATCTTTTCAGGATGGGATCATGTTAAATCTTTTCAGAGCAAAAGCAGCAGATTAATTTTAGTAATTATTAGCCAGCAATATCATATGAGATCTATATGCGAAGCTGATGCTGACCAGATAGGGGGAAGAAGGAAGACAGAGAAGGAAAACAATGGCTGTCAGTAAATGTTTTAGTCATCTATGCTGCAACACTGAGTTTTTCATTTATTATGTCCTCTTTGGCAACTTCTATTATTAAAATGCACTAAATGTATAGTTTACTAAATCTTGACCTTGAGATAACTCTTGAATGACTCCTAAATAAGTTTTAAGCCATTCCCGTTATGGGAGGTCAAGACCTGGGCAAAAGGCCAAGAGTTATTTTTTCATATTTTTTTTACAAATTTCCACAGTAAAAGTATGGAGAAATAGAAACGTATGTACAACTAATCTCATGTGCATTTTCAACTCAGAGAGAAGTTAATATTTGCACAAAATCATACCTAAAGTTTACAAAGTTTTGTTCTAAAGTTATTTTATTCTAAATCTTATTGGACTGTTGAGTGTTATTTTTTCATATTTTTTTACAAATTTCCTGAGTAAAAGTGTGGAGAAATACAAAAGTATGTACAACTAATCTCCTATGCATTTTCAACTCAGAGAGAAGTTAATATTTGCAAAAAACCAAAACCAAAGTTTATATAATTTTTGTTCTAAAGCAGATTTATTCTAAATCTGATTGGACTACTGATGAACTGAGCAGAGAAATGTTGATAAAACAAAATGAAGACTCTAGGATTGGGAGGTCATTAAAATTGCAAAAGGGCAAATTATGAAACCTTAAATGAACTCATTAAGACTATTTTTCTTAGTGTGAAATTATAATGAATTAAAGCCATTTGAATATAGACCTACAATTATACAGCCATTGTGATACATATTTTTAGGATCAGAGGAATGGTGCAAGGCTGCCAAAATCATGGTGATCTCACTGCTTCAACACTTGAGTGTGCATGGATCAAACCAAAAAGAGCCATAATAAAAGCTTCTATCTTCTCAAAAAAAATTATAATTTATTATATTATATTTGATTTAACCTGAAAATACAAAATAGCGATAAGGAAGTAAAACAATCAAGATGAGATTTCAGCATTCTCCAACCATACATTGAAGTTGAGCCATAATAAAGGCTTCTATCTTCTTCAAAGCAATTATATTTTGTTTTGATACATTTAATATTCTGTATCTAAGCAAACACTAGAAAAAATATTTATTGGGTGTTTGGAAACAGGCAAATGCAACGTGACACAGAAGGAAGTCAAAGAGAGTATCAGTTGTGGGGACTAGTAACAAGTCAAGGAGCTCCCTTGACCACTCCAACAGGGGCCATCCACTGACACTACTGACCGTTGGTAGGCACTGGTAGCAGAGGAGGAGCTGGGCAAGTGCTGCAAGCACTCAGTGTAGGAGGAGGAGGAGGAGGTGGATGGCAGGCTGCCTGCCATAGTCCAGCTCTCGTTTTAAATCCCCGGTGGTGCCTGAGTGGCTGTAGCAATCATCTGTGCAGCAGCCCTCCATCTGTAGGGATTAGGGGGACTCAGTTTAGCTGTCCTGTTATATTCAGGCAGGCCTGAGCTCCATTATAGCAGCAGGTCTGACTGGAGCCCCGGACTCCCAGCTCTGCTACTTGTACTGGACTGATCGCTTGAGAGTGAGGGATCCTAGCTTCTTGCAGAGGAAGTGGGAGGGGTCATGGTTGATGTTCATTTGTGTGCTGGGGAAGGCAGGGGGGGCTGGCTGGGCTGGTAGGAGTGCCTTTAAGTGTAAGCATTGCATGTGTCTGAACTGTTGTGGATTGCATGGGCATAGGAAGGGAGGTGTTCAGGGTGCTCAAACTCCACCTCCCCCAAATTACCTCAGAACATTTAAAATTACTGTATTTTATTTTCAGGTCGGCTCAGGTTCAGCTGCTAAAAAACTCAGTGTCTCGGCAGTCTCCATAGTGGTTAGAGCTAGCTGCAACACAATGTGTATGCATGGGACCATTGATAGCTAGGGGAGATGGAGACATCATCAACAGAGAGAGCAGGAGAAGCCTGGTGAGACAGACTAGTGAGCGTGCTGCTGTGCTGTATCATTTGTACATTGCCGAGCAAGTTGTGGTGTCCTGTCAACTGTCATGGTGGTAGAGTGGGACTGTGTGCTGCTCTTCTCTAGCCTCAGTTGAACTGTGGGAGAACTTGAAGTATGGTCTATTAGAGAAAGAACTGACCCATCCAGTGCCGAGATGCGAGTAACGCGTGACGCATCTTCTTGATTGTGCTGGATGCTGGATGCTGGCTGGACTGGTGATGTGGTCCAAAGAGAAGACAGGAGAAGTCGAGGAGAAATCATCCCTTGCCTAGTGGCCTGTAGTCCTGTCTTGGGAGGGCAGCAACTGGTAAGGCAAGCAAACAGGAGGATAATCGGCAGAAAAGTGGTGAGTGGAGAAAAGAATAAAGATTGATTTTGGGGGGGGGACTGCTCTCATTCAGTGAGGTGGTAAGGTGTATTGGCACTATCTCTCAGGGCAACCCACTCATTACATCTCAACCCCACTGATGTTCTGCCCAACTTGGAGCTTATCATGTGGAGTGGAAATAGGTGTGGAAAGGCAGATGCCTGACTGACATCTTTGTCTCTGGCTGTTACAGAGTGCTCCCATGTGCAAAGGTGGAATGAGTTTAGGAGTACTCTCTACATGCAGAGGTGTGATGGTGGTAGAGGAGGAGTGATGCAAATGTGTGAAGGTGTCCCCATGTGTAGGAGTGGGATGGATGGGGGGCAATGCTCCCCATGTAGGGGCAGTGAGATGAAGGGGTGGAGTGCTCCCCATGTGCAGAGCTAATATGAAGTGGGAAGAAAGCCCCACATGTGTGGAGGTTGAATGGAGGGGGAGGAGTGTTCCCTATGTGGAGGGGGTGAGATGCAGTGGGAGAAGTGCTTTCCATGTGGGGGAGGTGAAATGTAGTGGGAAAAGCACTGGATGGGTCAGGGGATGAGTGCTCAATATGTATAGAGGTGGGATGAGGTGGAGCAATGATACCTATGTGTGGAGATGGAATGGAGGGAAGAGTGCTTTTCATTTTCAAGTTCAAGTTTATTGTGAAGGGAAATAAATCCATTGAGCAAGCTCATTTGTAGCGAGGTCCCTTGCACAAGCAATGATAAAGACAACACATGGTGTGAGATACAAAAAGTAAGGCCACATAATATAAATTAAAATAAAGCAATTTTCTTTACATTAGTATATACAATATGTACAATGCTGCATTCAACAAGGATTGAGATCAAATATGATTACATAAGACACTGTCCACCATGTGGAAGAGGGCTGGAGAAGGAGAATTGCTCCCCATATGCAAAGGAGGCATGGAGGGGAGGAGCGCTCTTTATGTGCAAATGTGTAATGGAGGGGGAGGAGGAGTGCTCCCCATGTGTGGAGGTGGGATGGGGGAACAGTCATTTAATGGACACCATCCTAGACTCCACTCCAGCCTGTGTGTGAAAATGTTTGGAATAGGCACAGTTTATGAAGGGGCAGATGTGCAATCCACATCTCTTCTCTGGCTACTGTAAAGTATTGGGTTGATAGGTGGGGGTGCAAGAGGGGGCACCAGTCACTAAGGTGCACCCACTATATCCTATCCCCCCACCCACACAGCACAGTAGGAACAGTTGTGGAGGGTCAGAAACAAAATCCACATTTTTATATCTCAGTACCTCAGAGTGCCCTCCATGGGTAGAGCACATTAAGTGTGAGAGCCTCTGGCTGAAGCAGAGTGTTCTGCAAGTGTAGAGGTGTGGCATAGAGTAAGGAAGTGCCAGTCACACAAAGCCTACTCCAACCTTCATGCTAGCTCTGGTGGAGGAGGGACGGGTATGAAGGGCCTGATGTGCAACTTGCATCTCTATCCCTGGCTGCTGCAGGGTGCTACCTTTGTGTGGAGGTGGGATGGGGGGATGGTACATCATTCTCCCAGAGCCACCTGCCTGGAGCCCACCCAATGTCAGTGCCAGTTTTCATGGAACTCAGATGGGTGAAGATGGACAGATGTGTGAACCACATCTGTCATTGTCTCCTGCAGAGGGCTCCTAATGTGCCAGAGGTGGAATGGAAGGAGAACATGCTTCACATGTGCAGAAATTTGGAAACATGTGTTGGATGCCAATGGCCTTGGGCCACTCAGCGGACCTGGACCGCAACCCTATTTCCACCCACCTGGTGCCCACCAGGCTAGATAGAAACAGATGTGGTGTGGCAAATGTGCAAGTCACATTTCTGTCTCTGGCTGGGGCAGCCAATGTGCAGTAGTGGAATGGTTGTGGAGGGGGCACTAATTATTAACTTCTGCCAGGCCACAGTCCACTATTTACCTTGGGCTGCCCACTTGGAGGTCATCTTGTCACTGTGCCAACCTGTGTGGAGTAGGATGGGTGTGGATGGGAAGATGAGTAACCTACATCAGTCTGTGGCAGATATGTGACCCACATATTTGTCTTTGGCTCTGTCTGGGTGCTCCTTTTGTGTAGTGGTGGAATAGACACACCAAGTTGGTTTTACACTGTCTCTCTCCTGGTCTTTCACTCCCTCTCTCTCTAACGTCTGCTCCCCCACGGTGAAAGCAAAACTCTGCAGCACTGCTCTCTGTCCCGGTCATGGCACTTTGGCTGCCACACTCTCTGCCTCTCTGTATGTGCTGTCTGCTTCCACTGAACTTCAGAAAGACAAACAGAGAGTCATACCGACAGTAAGGTGCCGGAAGAGTGAGCAGAAATACAATGCATGGCAACTGAGCTCCAGCACACGCTGTACTGCACTTCTCTGTTTTGGGGTGGAGGGGTTGACACCGTCTCTGACTGGAACAGATTGGACCTGCACATATATGCCGCATTGAAAGCAGCTCTCACTGTTGCTGTGTCTCCATCAGGGGGTAGGGGAGAGGGAACAGGCACTGCTAGGGGACAGGCCACCCATTTAAATGAATGTTTGTTCAGGTGCAGGTCTAGGAGCCACCGGTCATCATGGTTATGATCAGTACATTGTACTGCCCCCAATTTCACACTGCCAAGGTGGTGTTGCAATAGTGGCAGCCTGTCACCTGGTGATCACTCTTATTCCTCTTTCTCGCCACATCTCAGCATGTTGCTGTCACTGTTTGGGGGTTCTCACTCCGCTCTGTCCATGACACTGGTGCCACTCACCACCTCTTTCGATCCTGTGCTCTCTTTTGGGAGGGGGGGCAATGCTGCCACTTCTTCTCGGTGTCTGTCCCTGAAGCCCATGTCTCTCCCTCTCTCCCCAACATGCAAGGTTAAACTACAGTTCAGCAGGCAATGCTGCCTCATTTCTCAGCCCTCTTGCTCCTTGCATTATGTGGCAGGGTGGGGGGGGCACACTGAGGCCGCATGGAAACTAGGAGATCCATGGGGTGGGTCAGTGGGTACCATCACAGAGGGCAATGCTCAGGCTGGGCATTGTGGCACACATGAAGCACTGGAGAGAGAGGAGCTCAGAGACAAGAACATGCACTGTCATTCACACAGCGACACAAATAAGTTCAATGCGGACGTCTGTCTGGGGAAGGATAAATAATATTTATTTGTACTTTACTGCTAGGACTGTTTACTACTTATGGCACAGAAAGTGAGGGATGCAGTGTATGGCTGGGTACCCAGACATCTGCAGGATGGGGGGGGAGACAAGCAACAAGATTAGTAAGGGTATCAATGAAAGGAAAGAAGTGCTCTCATTTGAGCATTTTATTTCTTTCAACTAGAGAAAGGATTTCAGCTGTGAAACTGTGATTAGTTTCACAGTCTGATTGCATGATCATTGGTCTGTCTGGGATGAGCCCACTCTAGATTGCTGTGCATTGGACTCATCCCTGACACACCTCTGAAATGTTGTTCTACCACAAGATGTTTCTTGCACACACGCAAGGAAACATAAAAAAACTATAACGAATTTAGATTAGTGACTACCTTCATTTGAAAGGCATTTTTGTCCTGAACACACTAATGTAAAATAATGCACTTGGGGTACAGAAATCCAGGGTCAGAGTTCACATGGGTGGAGTGGTATTTGTCAATGCCTAATGTTGATTGCGTTGATCTGTTGAGCTCGCTCACTTCTCCAGTGTCACTTGCTTGTTCTATGTCTCCCGCTGCTGCAGGCCGCCCTTTTTGTACTGGGTTCCTGCCTGCATTGCCGGGCTTTGTCTGCCCACAAAGACATGTAATGTACCTAACACAGCTATACTTTGAGGTAGCTCACCTCTCTCTCTCACTTGCTCATTCTGTTTCTGCCGGGGCTGCAGGCTGCCCTTTTGTACTGGGCTCCTGCCTACATTGGCACCTTTTCCTGCCCACAAAGAAATCTGCAGCTGTCCCAACGGAGCTCTGTTGAGGTTGCTCACTCCGCCTGTCTCATTCGGTCATTCTGTTACTCCTGGTGTTGTAGGCTGCCATTTTGTAGTGGTCTCCTGTGTCTCTTGGCACCTTTTTCTACCCACAAAGAAATCTGCAGCAGTCCCAAAAGAGCTCCGTTGAGCTCGTTCACTCCCCCTCTCTCACTCGCTTGTTCCGTGTCTGTCAGCGCTGCAGGCTGCCTTTTTGTACTGGGCTCCTGCCTGCGTTGCCGCCTTCATCTGGCCACAAAGAAATCTGCAGCAGTCACAATAGGGCTCCATTGAGCTTGCTCACTCACTACTCCCCCTCACTCATTCATTCTGTTTCTCCCACCGCTGCAGCTGCCCTTTTGTACTGAGCCCCTGTGTGCATTGCTGCCTTTTTCTTCCCACAAAGAAATCCGCAGCAGTCCCAACCGAGCTCCGTTGAGCTCACTCACTCCCCTACCTCACTCACTCATTCTGTGTCTCCCTCTGCTGCAGGCTGCCCTTTTGTACTGGGTTCCTGCCTGCGTTGTCAGCTTTGTCTGCTGACAAAGACATGTGCAGCAGTCCCAACACAGCTCCATTGAAGTCGCTCACTCCCACTCTCTCACTTGCTCGTTCCATTTCTGCCGGGGCTGCAGGCTGGCCTTTGTACTGGGTCCTGCCTGCCTGTGTTGCTGCCTTTTCCTGCCTACAAAGAACTCCATGAGCAGTCACAATAGACTGATGAGCTCGCCTTGCCCCTCCTCTCTCGCTCCTTCTGTTTTCTCCCAGCGCTGCAGGCTGTCCTTTTGTACTGGGCTCCTCCTGTGTTGGCACATTTTCCTGCCTTCAAAGAAACTCCAGCTGTCCTGACAGAGCTCTGTTGGGTCGCTTCACTCTCCTGTCTCACTCGCTCATTCTGTTTCTCCTGGTGCTGCAGGCTGCCCTTTTGTACTGGGCTTCTGCCTCTGTTGGCATTTTCTTCTGCCCACAAAGAAATCTGCAGCAGTCCCGACAGAGCTCCATTAGCCTCACTTACTCCTCCTGCCTCAGCCCGCTTGTTCTGTTTCTGCCGGCACTGCAGGCTGCCCTTTTGTACTGGGCTCCTGCCTGTGTTGCCACCCTTTTCTGCCCACAAAGAAATTTGCATCAGTCATGACAGAGTTCTGTTGAGCTCGCCCACTCACTTCCCCACTCTCACTTGTTCATTCTGTTTCTCCCGCCGCTACAGGCTGCCCTTTTGTATTGGGCCTCTGCATGCATTGCTGCTTTTTTCTGCCCGCAACGAAATCCGCAGCACTCCCAACAGAGCTCCGTTGAGCTCACTCACTTCATCCCCCTCCTTCACTTGCTTATTCTGTGTCTCCCGCTGCTGCAGGCTGCCCTTTTGTACTGGGTTCATGCCTGCGTTGGCGGCTTTTTCCACCCAGAAAGACATCTGCTGCAATCCCGACAAAGCTCCGTTGAGCTCGCTCACTCCCTCTCTCTCACTCACTCATTCAATTTCTGCCAGCACTGCAGGCTGGCTTTTGTATAGGCTCCTGCCTGGCGTTGCCGCCTTTCCCTGCCCACAAAGAAACCACATGGGTGATCACTATACGCCATTCAGCTGGCTCCACTTCCCTCTGACTCGCTCATTCTGTTTCTCCCAACGCTGCAGGTGCGTCTTTTGTACTGGGCTCCTGCCTGCGCTACAACCTTTTCCTGCCGTCAAAGAAATCTGCAGCTCTCCTGACAGAGCTCCATTTAGGTCGTTCACTCCCCCTGTGTCACTTGCTCATTCTGTTTCTCCTGGTGCTGCAGGCTGCCCTTTTGTACTTGGCTCCTGCCTTTGTCGGCATCTTTTTCTGCCCACAATGAAATCTGCAGCAGTCCCGACAGAGCTCCGTTGGCCTCACTTACTCCCCCTGTCTCACTCGCTTCTTCTGTTTCTGCCGGTGCTGCAGGCTGCCCTTCTGTACTGGGCTCCTGCCTGCGTTGCCACCCTTTTCTGACAACAAAGAAATCCACAGCAGTCACGATAGAGCTCCGTTGAGCTCACTCACTCCCCCTTTCTCACTCGCTTGTTCTGTTTCTCCCACCGCAGCAGGCTGCCCTTTTGTACTCAGCCCTGCATGCATTGCTGCCTTTTCCTGCCCACAAAGAAATCTGCAGCAGTCCCAACAGAGCTCCGTTGAGCTCACTCACTCCCTCCCCCTCCTTCACTCGCTCGTTCTGTGTCTACCAGCGCTGCAGGCTGCCCTTTTGTACTGGGCTTCTGCCTGCATTGTCACCTTTTCCTGCCCACAAAGAGATCCGCAGCAGTCCCGACAGAGCTCAGTTGAGCTTGGTCACTCCCTCCCCTCTCAGTTGCTTGATCCTAATCTGTTCCAAACACTGATTTCCAACAGCTACTGCAATATTCTGCATTGGAAGCATGGAAACACATTTCGGCCAGGATGTGAAAAATAACAGCTGTACTGTTCACAAGGAGGTGTGAACAAATGCCAGTGTTGAAAATCTGGTGTGAAAATATTACTAATTTGTAAACTTACAAAGGTGCATGGAATCTGCACAATGCACACTCATAACACAGTCATTTTATGGAGTTTCATCACAAAATTTTCAACATAGGCATTTTAGGCCTCTGCTCATGAACAGTGTCAAAGTGATTTTCTTTATATGTCCCAAACACTGATTCCCACAGCGACTGCGCTATTGTGCACTGGAAGAGTGAAAACATATTTCAGCCAGGATGTGAAAAATGACAGCTGCACTGTTCATAAGGAGGTGTGGCAAAATGGCAATGCCGAAAATCTGGAGTGAAAATATTGCACAGTTGCGAAGGTACGAGCATGCATGGAAACTGCAATGCACATTAGTAACACACTCATTTTATGGGCTTTTATCATCAAATTTTCAACTTAGGCATTTTAGGACCTCTGCTAATGAACAGTGTCACTGTCATTTTCATAATGTGTCCCGAACACAGATTTCCCACAGCGATCACGCTATTCTGTGCCGGAACTGTGAAAACACATTTCAGCCAGGATGTGAAAAATGACAGCTGTACTGTTCATAAGGAGGTGCAGAAGAATGGCAATGTTGAAAATCTGTAGTGAAAATATTATTAATTCGTGAAGGTATGAGCGTGCGTGCAAACTGTGCAACGTATGCTCAGAACACAGTTATTTTACGGAGTATCGTCACCAAATTTTCAACATAGCCATTTTAGGACCTCTGCTCATGAACAGTGCCACTGTAATTTTCTTAATCTGTCCTGAACACTGATTTCCCACAGCGACCGCGCTATTCTGCACTGGAAGTGCGAAAACAATTTTGGCCAGAATGTGGAAAATAACAACTGTACTGTTCACAAGGAGGTCTCAAAAAATGCCAGTGTTGAAAATCTGGCATTAAAATATTGCAAATTCACAAAGTTACTAGCATGCATAGCAACTGAGCAACACATGCTAGTAAAACAGTCATTTTTTTTTATTTTCCACCAAATTGCAGTATAGGCTTGATGAGAGTCCACTCATGAACACGGCACTGTCATTTCATTAATTGGTCCTGAAAGATGATTCTGCGAGTGACCATGAATCACCTTTGGGGCTGAATAACACCATGACAGTGCCAGAATTCATGAGGAGGGGTCCCAAAAACTCCATGTTGACAATTTGGTGCCAAAATTCCAAAAAAGGCCTGAGATATGCATCAAAGTTGAAAAAAATCCTATTTATTCCATTATACAGCTTACCGGCATTTCCTCAGTTCGCAGTCAACTTGAAGAGTGTAGAAGAGTGTTCCCAGTCCACCGAAGATCATCGCTCCGGACTCCAGAGGTAAGTATGGGGTGAGGGGGTGCGGGGAGGCAGGGTGCACAGTGGGTGGGCGCTGGTTGTGGGAGGGAGGCAGGGAGACCGCCGAGTACTGTTTCCTTTTTTAGAGGTTAAAAAAAAAAAGACATCACGGGACCATTTTTGATTTTACAGGGGCATGTGGCATACTGGAGTGGGCTCCCAGCATGCCAACGAAGTCTTTGGGGCAGCTGTAGCCGATGGAGGGAGTGGGCACCCCCATCGCACACAACAAAATGGGGTGTTATATTATGCCGAAGGGATTGGGCACACCTGTCAGCACACAACAAAAGGAAGGGTGACATTACACCGACGGGGATTGGGCACCTCGTCGGCAGACAACAAAAGCGGGGAGGGGTTACATAATGCCAGCGGGGTGGGATGCCCCATCGGCAACATAAACCTTAGGACACTGAAGCTGTCGAGTTGGGGCCCCGTCGGCAAACAAGCAGAGGAGCACATGCTGCCGGGGATTAGGCACCCCCGCGGGGGTTAATATTGTTAGTGAACACGGCGTAAGCCACCATGTTCATGCCAAATATCAGTGTTTCGTTCCACCCTGCAATGACGGGTTGCCCCCATTGCAGCCGGCTGGCCGACGCCAATGATGAGTTGACCCCTGATTGCAGTGGCTAAAATTTTATAAGTTGATGGCATGATGGCTGAACTAGTGTCAGAAGCAGTGTGCTATGGCATTGGGGAAGTGGGCAAGCCTTTAAAGGCTGTGGGGCATTGGCCACAACAGTGCCAAACCTCCACAACCTGCTTCTGGAGAAAGCTGCCGCAATATGTTTCTTGCACATGCACTCAATCAACATAAAAAGAGCTTTTATATACAGCTGATTACCATTTAACAATATTTTGCATCTATGGCTGCCACTGTACATCTGCTACAAAGCCATAATGATGTTCCTCACTTGAAGCAAAAAGGGAGGATGGAGGCCATAACTGACTCTTTGTTTTTGTGTTAAAAGGGTCAGTTTCTTTACAGCAAAAACAAGGAAAGGCATCATTTCTAAAATGTGCAGATGAGCAGGGGGACCACTTTTTTCCAGAGCATGCTGCCACCGACAGCTACCACTTCAACACTGCTACTACCCCAGCCTAATACAATCAGAGAAAACCAGAAGTAGTCTACCAGCACTGAGAACAATATGGTTAAGGCACATTTGCCAGAAATTACTGGTTAGAAAAGAATGAGAAAGTGACTGTGATGACAAGCAAGTCCCAGACCAGATCTCTAGTTTGATAATAGACTCTTTTTGAGTCTGATTTGTATGGCAGCATAGGCCAAGCTCCATGGATGTTATGCCATCATCAGATTTGTATAACAGCATTGTGGAAGCACGTAACCAGACTGCTGTCTGATGTGCTGCCACCATGTTCCAACATAGTTTCCAGTGATTCTGTTTATGCAGCCCTTCCCCTCTATGGGCCGCATAAACATACCCACTTCCCGGCGCACTACTTTCTGTTCTGCAGTTACAGTACTGACAGCCACCATGTGCAACATAGTGACATTGACTTAAACTGTGCATGCATGGCTATTGTGCATACAAAGTTATGTCAGCAATGCCATGTTGCGCAGGGCTGACTACAGGGCAAACTTCCAAGTGTGAGTATCACGCATGCGCAATACAGTAATAGCTGCATTATTACTTACAGCTGACTCCGGTGCAGCGAAAGCAATGCATATTCTTTTCCACAATCTTGCTACTCCTAAAAGCTCTCCACAGCTACAGTATGTTGGCTCTGATCAGACTGTTTAACATGTGACATCATTTGGGGCTTTTAATCACAGCACACATTACTGCTTTAATTCTTGGCAAAGAGCCACAGTCACTTAAAACACTGAAGGTATTTATTCTGTGGGTGTACATGTGGGGTGCTTTTTAACTTCTATTTTATTTTATTTATTTATTTGAAAGTCGGATTTACAACCTTTGAGTCGTGGACTCATTTACAAAAAGGCACTCTGGCCGCAGGGAGGGTAGACATGGTTACAGTGTGAGGTACAACAGTGGTACATACATGAATGCAACAAACAATAAGAACACATTTACAACAGTGGTTTACAGATAAAGTTGCATACAGTAAGTTACAATTGTATAAAATATTATAATAATAGAAGGTACAACCCTGGATGTACCAGGGAGGAATACCTATGAGGAAAGGTTAGGGGAAAAAAACAGGGGTGGGGAAAAAGATGGAGGGGGAAATAGCAGTCCAGTGGACATTGTCAAGGCTATAGGCCAGACGGGAGGTACCCCGCCATTAAATTAATTAGGGGTAATTACAGCTTCGGGCATCAAAGATGAGGTTACGGAGAGCGACTTTGAAAGGACCAATTTTAGTAAAATTAGTGACAGAGGGCATGAGGGAGTTGAACCATGTAGGGGGTGCGATAGTGGAAGGACCTTTGGGCTAAAGAGATCTTGGTACCGGGCACCTGAAAGGTGGCCTTAACTGAGCTATGGGTGGCAACAGATGGGGATGCATACTGCAGGGATGCAGTGACCCCAGGGAGAGTCCTAGCAGGATTTTTGGCAAGTAAGCAGGTTTGGTAGCATAGGCGCTCCTCAAAGGTGAACAGGTTGGAGGTGCAATAGAGCAGGCAAGTATGAGTGTGATGAGTGTGGTGGGATGTGCCGGTCAGGAACTTGCAGGTCTTGTTTATCGAGGTCTGGATTTTGACGGGGGCAGTATTGTCGGCTGCGGTGTAGATGGGTAGGCCGTAGTCAACTAAGGACAGGACGGAGGAGTTGATGGTCAGTCAGAGGGCGGTTTGGGGGAGGCAATCTCTATGTCAAGAGAGAAGGCCAATCCGAGAATTTATAGCTGAGGACAGGGTACTGATGTGGGTGGAAGGTAAGAGCCGAGTCGAAGGTGACGCCCAAGTATTTGTAGGAATACTAGGATTACAAGGAAAATTAGGACAAAAGGGAACAAAAATGCTCATGTATTATTGTCCCCTACACATGTGGGCATCATCATACCATAATTCCCTCAGTACAGTACTGCTTATCTAAAAGATGTTTAAATTGGTTAAACCCGTCAGTTTCAACTATTTCTCGTGGAAGTCTATTCCAAATCTTTGCACATCTAATTGTGAAAAAAATTATCTCTTTTCTTTGTAATAGCCCTCACGATGACCAATTTATTTCCATGAGATCAAGATTGCTACGATTATTACCAATTTCCAGTCCACACTGAATTATCAGATCTGGTGATTTCAGTATTTTATATAAACATAATAAATCTCCTCTTTGTCTCCATTGTCCAGAGAATATAATCCCAGGTTTTTTAACCTAATATCATAGGGTAATCTTTTAAATGAGGATTAGTTTGGTAACTGAACGTTGCACACCTTCATCATTTTGATATCTTTCATATGATAGGGAGACCAAAAGGTGATCCAAAATGCAAAATGGCCTAATGTATGCCCTATATAAGGGAACAATACACTATTCAGACTTACAAACAAACGTTCTTTTATTTTTTAATAAGACCTCTTGCCTTAAATGATACCTTGCGACAATGTTCAGAGAAGGTAAAGGAATTATTAACAGTAACCCCTAAGTCTCTTTCTGATGTAACCACTCGCAATAGCTCATTTCCCAATATATATCTATACTTTTGATTTTTTTTCCCAAAATGTAATACTGCACATTTCTCGGCATTAAACTTCATTTCATTTCATTATCTATCCAACAACCATTTTGAAGAATGCCCGCTAGGCATTCTTTCTGCTAAACTACTTATTCACCTGGCCGGCAGCTCTTATGCTAGCTGGAGATATTGAACCAACCCTGGCCTCTAAAGTTTGCACCTTTACCCCTCACAACGGCTGGCACAAAAAGGGACTGGTGATAGCCCATATGAATATTCAAGCCTCACGAATCACCTGGCTGAGCTCAAACCTGGACTAAACTGATTGACCCTGACATATTATGCCTCTCAGAAACTTGGCTGAAGCCTTCTGTACCTGATGCTTCATGTCTTATACCTGGGTATAATATTCTACGGAGAGACCGTGGTTGGGTCTGGGGGGTTGCATTATTTATAAAAAATCATCTGTCCCTCAACATCCTACCCTGCCCTGATTCCCCATATCTTGTGAAATGCTGCATGCTACCCTGGCACTGGGTTCAAACTGCTGCACATCGTATGTGTATACAACCCACCAACCAGTGGGCTGAGTGGTCTTCAGAACCTACTACAGTATGTCTCTCAGAATACAAAATCAAATGAGGCATCTTGCTTGGGGACCTGAACCTTAACTGGCTGGTCCACAGCACAATATTCTTGCATCTCTGATCCAGACGTATAATCTCCATCAAATTATTACAGACTGTACCAGAGCTACGACTCCTCACTCAGGGTCACTACTTGACTGGATCCTCACTAATAGACCGACCATGTCTCAAGTACTTCAGTGTTGGCTGATTCAATTACTGATCATTCCCTACACTCTGTCACTGGTGCTCCTGTCCACCACCTCCTCCTCAACCACGACTGATCACTTTCTACAACTATGCTGCCCTGGATAAACAAGCCTTCCTATTGGATATCTCCTGTATTGACTGGACTGACATTTTCACCACTACCAATGTTGATACTGCCTCAACTCATTTCTAACCAAGTTTGGTAATGTTCAAAAGAAGCACCTCCCAAAAGCCAAAAGGAGAGTTAGAGGCCAGCACTCTAGATGGCTGAAAAAGACCTTCTCACAAGTTAAAAGTCAGAGACAAGCAGTGGAGGAGATACAAACAGACTGGACTTCAGCCTGATCTCATTCTGTATAAGCAATACAGAAATGACTGCAAAAGGTGCATCAGGCAGGCCAAAAGTAAATACTGCCAAAACCTGCTGGTTAATTCCTCCCATGACCCTCGTAAGTTTTGGGGTCACATTAAGCCCTTCTTAGGATCTGCTAAAGATGTCACTCCCTCTGATATGGTTCTACATGGCGTACACTGCAATGACTCTACCACAGTTGCTATTGCATTTAATCAACAGTTTTCGGACTTATCTGCCTACACAGCTTCCCTTCAATCACAATCTCCTGCCTCACAACCTAACTTCTCAGCACCTGGCGAACCATCTAACCTACCTAACCCCTTCTACTTCAGGGCAGTGTCTAGGCATCAAGTTCTCAAGCTGCTCAGAGCCCTCTCTGACAACACCAGCACTGGCTCCGATGGCTTGGAACCAAGGCTACTAAAAATGGCTTCTCACTACATCTCTGGCCCCCTAGCAAGAATATTCACCCTCTCTCTCTCCAATGGCGTTGTCTCTGAAGTCTGGAAAGCAGCCAGAATCACTCCAGTATTTAAGAAAGGTAGCAAAAATGACACATCTAACTACCGGCCTATTGCTATTTTGTCTGTCCTGAACAAAATCCTGGAAAAAATAGTATCAACACAAATCACAGAATACATTGAGAACTTCAGTCTGCTCAGTCCAGCCCAACATGGCTTTAGAAAACATCACAGCACCATGACTGCACTTGTAAAATTCTCTTCTGACATTGTCACAAACATGGATAGAGGGAAGTTAACAGGGGCAGTCTTCATTGACTTAGCAAGCTTTCAGACCTGGTTGATCATACATTACTACTCTCTACCCTCAGTACCTTGGGCTTCTCCTTCCAGCAACTACCTGGTTTAAAAGCTACCTCACCAACAGAACCCAGGCTGTGAAGTTTAATTCAACGATTTCAGACAGTGCTGTCATCAACATTGGTGTCCCTCAGGGTCCATACTTGGCTCTCTTCTATTTTCATTATTCAGAATAATCTCCAGAGATGGTAACCACTGGTCACTCACTGCTGTATGCGGATGACCTGGTCATTTATGCTCACTCTGACAACGTTCTGGAACTGAATGCTGCCCTCACTGCTGATTTTCACTCGGTACAACACTGGCTGAACTCTCAACGCCTTGTTTTAAACACAAACAAAACCAAAGTCATGCTATTTGGCTCCACTCACAAGCTCAGATCATGTCCTTCGACTATCTCTGTTCCTGACATTGATGGGAACCCACTAGAACCTGTCACTTCTTTCCGCTACCTGGGCATCCACCTCACCAAACTTGGACCTAAAAACACACATCCAGGATACTTGCAAGTCAGTCAATTGCAAGTTAGGGGCTGCTTACAGAACCAACTACCTCCTTACCCCTGCTGCTAAACTGGCAGTAGCTAGAGGTATACTGTTGCCAACCTTACATATGGTTGTCCCATTCTGTCTTTGGCCAATAAATCTGCACTGCATCTGTGGACACTACTTTCAACAATGTATGCAGGTATGCAAGCAAAGCACCTCGTCTACTGCAACATCACTGCCAACTATATCAAGACCTTGGCTGGCTCTCTCCCTCCTCTACCAGACAATACTACCTGTACAATCTATCAGATACCATCATAGGACATCCAAACCTGCTATCCTATCAGAACTCCTTAGACCAGCTATTCCCACAGGAACCTTAGATCTGCAGATCAGACCTTATTATCCATCCCCTCTGTCGGACAAAAAGGGCATGGGCTCCTTCCATTATGCTGCTCCTCACCTGTGGAACCTGCCTCAGGAACTAAGGATGTCCCTACTCATGCAACTTTTAAGGGCAAACTCAGGACTTTTCTTACTGCTTTGGACAAATGTGTTTGCTTTTGATCCTACCTGATCCCCTTGTTTCAACCTGTTTTCCCCACTTCCTTATTGCTAGCACTTGTGCCTTTCCCAATGGTTGTTTTATGTGGTGTTTTACTATAATTGTTGCTTGAATCTGTTTGACTTGTATGCCAAATATTAGCTTTTGCCATTTACAAGTTGTTGTTTACTTCCTGCCACCACTTGGCTTCCTTGATCCCTGTCTCTTCTCCCTCACCTCTCAGCCTTCCTTCTCTCAACTCCCTGCTCCTCTTCCCCGACCACATCTCCTGCAGCTCCTTTCCCTGTTTCTCCACTCTGCAGCTGCCCTTTTGTACTGAGCCCCTGTGTGCATTGCTGCCTTTTCTTTCCCACAAAATCCATGGCAGTCCCAACCGAGCTCAGTTTGAGCTCACTCCTCCCTACCTCACCACTCATTCTATGGTCCCCTCTGCTGCAGGCTGCCCTTTTGTACTGGGTTCCTGCCTGCGTTGTCAGCTTTGTCTGCTGACAAAGACATGTGCAGCAGTCCCAACACAGCTCCATTGAAGTCGCTCACTCCCACTCTCTCACTTGCTCGTTCCATTTCTGCCGGGGCTGCAGGCTGGCCTTTTGTACTGGGCTCCTGCCTGCCTGTGTTGCTGCCTTTTCCTGCCTACAAAGAAATCCGCAGCAGTCACAATAGACTGATGAGCTCGCTCATGCCCCCTCTCTCACTCGCTCCTTCTGTTTCTCCCAGCGCTGCAGGCTGTCCTTTTGTACTGGGCTCCTCCCTGTGTTGGCACATTTTCCTGCCTTCAAAGAAATCCCCAGCTGTCCTGACAGAGCTCTGTTGAGGTCGCTCACTCTCCCTGTCTCACTCGCTCATTCTGTTTCTCCTGGTGCTGCAGGCTGCCCTTTTGTACTGGGCTTCTGCCTCTGTTGGCATTTTCTTCTGCCCACAAAGAAATCTGCAGCAGTCCCGACAGAGCTCCATTAGCCTCACTTACTCCTCCTGCCTCAGCCCGCTTGTTCTGTTTCTGCCGGCACTGCAGGCTGCCCTTTGTACTGGGCTCCTGCCTGTCTTGCCACCCTTTTCTGCCCACAAAGAAATTTGCATCAGTCATGACAGAGTTCTGTTGAGCTCGCCCACTCACTTCCCCACTCTCACTTGTTCATTCTGTTTCTCCCTTGCTACAGGCTGCCCTTTAGTATTGGGCTCTGCATGCATTGCTGCTTTTCTGCCAGAGCCGAAATCCGTCCTCCCAACAGAGCTCGTTGGAGCTCACTCACTTCATCCCCTCCTTCACTTGCTTATTCTGTGTCTCCGCTGCTGCAGGCTGCCCCTTTGTACTAGGTTCATGCCTGCGTTGGCGGCTTTTCCCAGAAAGACATCTGCTGCAATCCCGGCAAAACTCCGTTGAGCTCGCTCACTCCCTCTCTCTCACTCACTCATTTCAATTTCTGCCAGCACTGCAGGCTGGCTTTGTATAGGCTCCTGCCTGGGTTGCCCTTTCCCTGCCCACAAAGAAATCCATGGCAGTCACTATACACGCCATTCAGCTGCTCTTCCCTCTCTGACTCGCTCATTCTGTTTCTCCCAACGCTGCAGGCTGCCCCTTTTAGTACTGGGCTCCTGCCTGCGCTACATTCCTGCCCCGTCAAAGAAATCTGCAGCTCTCCTGACAGAGCTCCATTTAGAGTCGTTCACTCCCCTGTGTCACTTGCTCATTCTGTTTCTCCTGGTGCTGCAGGCTGCCCTTTGTACTGGCTCCTGCCTTTGGCGACATCTTTCTGCCCACAATGGGAATCTGCAGCAGTCCCGACAGAGCTCCGTTGGCCTCCACGCACTCCCCTGTCTCACTTTCCTTCTTCTGTTTCTGCCGGTGCTGCAGGCTGCCCTTCTGTACTGGGCTCCTGCCTGGTTGCCACCCTTCTGACAACAAAGAAATCCACAGCAGTCACGATAGAGCTCCGTTGAGCTCACTCACTCCCCCTTTCTCACTCGCTTGTTCTGTTTCTCCCACCGCAGCAGGCTGCCCTTTTGTACTCAGCCCTGCATGCATTGCTGCCTTTTCCTGCCCACAAAGAAATCTGCAGCAGTCCCAACAGAGCTCCGTTGAGCTCCACTCCCTCCCTCCCCCTCCTTCACTCGTTCGTTCTGTGTCTACCAGCTGCAGGCTGCCCTTGTACTGGGCTTCTGCCTGCATTGTCACTTCCTGCCCACAAAGAGATCCGAACCAGTCCCGACTAGAGCTCAGTTGAGCTTGGTCCTCCCTCCCCTCTCAGTTGCTTGATCCTAATCTGTTCCAAACACTGATTTCCAACAGCTACTGCAATATTCTGCATTGGAAGCATGGAAACACATTTCGGCCAGGATGTGAAAAATAACAGCTGTACTGTTCACAAGGAGGTGTGAACAAATGCCAGTGTTGAAAATCTGGTGTGAAAATATTACTAATTTGCAAACTTACAAAGGTGCATGGAATCTGCACAATGCACACTCATAACACAGTCATTTTATGGAGTTTCATCACAAAATTTTCAACATAGGCATTTTAGGGCCTCTGCTCATGAACAGTGTCAAAGTGATTTTCTTTATATGTCCCAAACACTGATTCCCACAGCGACTGCGCTATTGTGCACTGGAAGAGTGAAAACATATTTCAGCCAGGATGTGAAAATGACCAGCTGCACTGTTCATAAGAGGTGTAGCAAAATGGCAATGCGAAAATCTGGAGTGAAAATATTGCACAGTTAGTGAAGATGCACGAGCATGCATGAAACTACAATGCACATTAGTAACACACTCATTTTATGGGCTTTTATCATCAAATTTTCAACTTAGGCATTTTAGGACCTCTAGCTAATGAACAGTGTCACTGTCATTTTCATAATGTGTCCCGAACACAGATTTCCCACAGCGATCACGCTTATTCTGTGCGGAACTGTGAAAACACATTTCAGCCAGGATGTGAAAAATGACAGCTGTACTGTTCATAAGGAGGTGCAGAAGAATGGCAATGTTGAAAATCTGGAGTGAAAATATTATTAATTCGTGAAGGTATGAGCGTGCGTGCAAACTGTGCAACGTATGCTCAGAACACAGTTATTTTACGAATATCGTCACCAAATTTTCAACATAGCCATTTTAGGACCTCTGCTCATGAACAGTGCCACTGTAATTTTCTTAATCTGTCCTGAACACTGATTTCCCACAGCGACCGCGCTATTCTGCACTGGAAGTGCGAAAACAATTTTGGCCAGAATGTGGAAAATAACAACTGTACTGTTCACAAGGAGGTCTCAAAAAATGCCAGTGTTGAAAATCTGGCATTAAAATATTGCAAATTCACAAAGTTACTAGCATGCATAGCAACTGAGCAACACATGCTCGTAAAACAGTCATTTTTTTTTATTTTTCCACCAAATTTGCAGTATAGGCTAGATGAGAGCCCACCTCATGAACACTGGCACTGTCATTTCATTAATTGGTCCTGAAAGATGATTCTGCGCAGTGACCATGAATCACCTTTTGGGGCTGAATAACACCATGACAGTGCCAGAATTCATGAGGAGGGGTCCCAAAAACTCCATGTTGACAATTTGGTGCCAAAATTCCAAAAAAGGCCTGAGATATGCATCAAAGTTGAAAAAAATCCTATTTATTCCATTATACAGCTTACCGGCATTTCCTCAGTTATGCAGTCAACTTGAAGAGTGTAGAAGAGTGTTCCCAGTCCACGAAGATCATCGCTCCGGACTCCAGAGGTAAGTATGGGGTGAGGGGTGCGGGAGGCAGGGTGCACAGTGGTGGGGCTGGTTGTGGGAGGAGCAGGGAGACACTTGAGTACTGTTTCCTTTTTAGAGTTAAAAAAAGACATCAGCGGGACCATTTTGATTTACAAGGGGCATGTGGCATACTGGAGTGGGCTCCCAGCATGCCAACGAAGTCTTTTGGGGGCAGCTGTAGCCCGATGGAGGGAGTGGCACCCCCATCGACACCTAACAAAATGGGGTGTTATATTATGCCGAAGGGATTAGGGCACACCTGTCAGCACACAACAAAAGGAAGGGTGACATTACACCGGCGAAGATTGGGCACCTCGTCGAGCAGACAAAAAAGCGGGGAGGGGTTACATAATGCCAGCAGGGAGTAGGATGCCCCATCGGCAACATAAACCTTAGGACACTGAAGCTGTAGAGTTGGGGCCCCGTCGGCCAAACAAGCAGGGAGCACATGCTGCAGGGGATTAGGCACCCCCTCGCGAGGTTAATATTGTTAGTGAACACGGTAGCCGCCACCCATGTTCCAAGCAATATCAGTGTTTCGTTCCACCCTGCAATGACGGGTTGCTCCCTCATTGCAGCGAATGGCTGACGCTGCAATGATGAGTTGACCCCTGATTGCAGTGGCTAAAATTTTATAAGTTGATGGCATGATGGCTGAACTAGTGTCAGAAGCAGTGTGCTATGGCATTGGGGGAAGTGGGCCAAGCCTTTAAAGGCTGTGGGGGCATTGGCCACAACAGTGCCAAACCTCCACAACCTGCTTCTGGAGAAAGCTGCCGCAATATGTTTCTTGCACATGCACTCAATCAACATAAAAAGAGCTTTTATATACAGCTGATTACCATTTAACAATATTTTGCATCTATGGCTGCCACTGTACATCTGCTACAAAGCCATAATGATGTTCCTCACTTGAAGCAAAAAGGGAGGATGGAGGCCATAACTGACTCTTTGTTTTTGTGTTAAAAGGGTCAGTTTCTTTACAGCAAAAACAAGGAAAGGCATCATTTCTAAAATGTGCAGATGAGCAGGGGGACCACTTTTTTCCAGAGCATGCTGCCACCGACAGCTACCACTTCAACACTGCTACTACCCCAGCCTAATACAATCAGAGAAAACCAGAAGTAGTCTACCAGCACTGAGAACAATATGGTTAGGCACATTTGCCAGAAATTACTGGTTAGAAAAGAATGAGAAAGTGACTGTGATGACAAGCAAGTCCCAGACCAGATCTCTAGTTTGATAATAGACTCTTTTTGAGTCTGATTTGTATGTAGCATAGGCAAGCTCCATGGATGTTATGCCATCATCAGATTTGTATAACAGCATTGTGGAAGCACGTAACCAGACTGCTGTCTGATGTGCTGCCACCATGTTCCAACATAGTTTCCAGTGATTCTGTTTATGCAGCCCTTCCCCTCTATGGGCCGCATAAACATACCCACTTCCCGGCGCACTACTTTTCTGTTCTGCAGTTACAGTACTGACAGCCACCATGTGCAACATAGTGACATTGACTTAAACTGTGCATGCATGGCTATTGTGCATACAAAGTTATGTCAGCAATGCCATGTTGCGCAGGGCTGACTACAGGGCAAACTTCCAAGTGTGAGTATCACGCATGCGCAATACAGTAATAGCTGCATTATTACTTACAGCTGACTCCGGTGCAGCGAAAGCAATGCATATTCTTTTCCACAATCTTGCTACTCCTAAAAGCTCTCCACAGCTACAGTATGTTGGCTCTGATCAGACTGTTTAACATGTGACATCATTTGGGGCTTTTAATCACAGCACACATTACTGCTTTAATTCTTGGCAAAGAGCCACAGTCACTTAAAACACTGAAGGTATTTATTCTGTGGGTGTACATGTGGGGTGCTTTTTAACTTCTATTTTATTTTATTTATTTATTTGAAAGTCGGATTTACAACCTTTGAGTCGTGGACTCATTTACAAAGGCACCTCGTCGCAGGGAGGGTAGACATGGTTACAGTGTGAGGTACAACAGTGGTAACATACAGATGCAATACAGATAACAATAAGAACACATTTACAACAGTGGTTTACAGATAAAGTTGCATACAGTAAGTTACAATTGTATAAAATATTATAATAATAGAAGGTACAACCCTGGATGTACCAGGGAGGAATACCTATGAGGAAAGGTTAGGGGAAAAAAACAGGGGTGGGGAAAAAGATGGAGGGGGAAATAGCAGTCCAGTGGACATTGTCAAGGCTATAGGCCAGACGGGAGGTACCCCGCCATTAAATTAATTAGGGGTAATTACAGCTTCGGGCATCAAAGATGAGGTTACGGAGAGCGACTTTGAAAGGACCAATTTTAGTAAAATTAGTGACAGAGGGCATGAGGGAGTTGAACCATGGGGGGTGCGATAGTGGAAGGACCTTTGGGCTAAAGAGATCTTGGTACCGGGCACCTGAAAGGTGGCCTTAACTGAGCTATGGGTGGCAACAGATGGGGATGCATACTGCAGGGATGCAGTGACCCCGGGGGGAGAGTCCTAGCAGGGAATTTTTGGCAAGTAAGCAGGTTTGGTAGCATAGGCGCTCCTCAAAGGTGAACAGGTTGGAGGTGCAATAGAGCAGGCAAGTATGAGTGTGATGAGTGTGGTGGGATGTGCCGGTCAGGAACTTGCAGGTCTTGTTTATCGAGGTCTGGATTTTGACGGGGCAGTATTGTTTGGCTCTGTGTAGATGGGTGGCCGTAGTCAACTAAGGACAGGACGGGAGGAGTTGATGGTCAGTCAGAGGGCGGTTTGGGGAGGCAATCTCTATGTCAAGAAGGCCAATCCGAGAATATAGCTGAGGACAGGGTACTGATGTGGGTGGAAGGTAGAGCCGAGTCGAAGGTGACGCCCAAGTATTTGTAGGAATACTAGGATTACAAGGAAAATTAGGACAAAAGGGAACAAAAATGCTCATGTATTATTGTCCCCTACACATGTGGGCATCATCATACCATAATTCCCTCAGTACAGTACTGCTTATCTAAAAGATGTTTAAATTGGTTAAACCCGTCAGTTTCAACTATTTCTCGTGGAAGTCTATTCCAAATCTTTGCACATCTAATTGTGAAAAAATTATCTCTTTTCTTTGTAATAGCCCTACGCATGACCAATTTATTTCCATGAGATCGAAGATTGCTACGATTATTACCAATTTCCAGTCCACACTGAATTATCAGATCTGGTGATTTCAGTATTTTATATAAACATAATAAATCTCCTCTTTGTCTCCATTGTTCCAGAGAATATAATCCCAGGTTTTTTAACCTAATATCATAGGGTAATCTTTTTAAATGAGGGATTAGTTTGGTAACTGAACGTTGCACACCTTCGATCATTTTGATATCTTTCATATGATAGGGAGACCAAAAAGGTGATCCAAAATGCAAAAATGGCCTAATGTATGCCCTATATAAGGGAACAATACACTATTCAGACTTACAAACAAACGTTCTTTTTAATTTTTTAATAAGACCTCTTGCCTTAAATGATACCTTGCGACAATGTTCAGAGAAGGTAAAGGAATTATTAACAGTAACCCCTAAGTCTCTTTCTGATGTAACCACTCGTAATAGCTCATTTCCCAATATATATCTATACTTTTGATTTTTTTTCCCAAAATGTAATACTGCACATTTCTCGGCATTAAACTTCATTTCATTTCATTATCTATCCAACAACCATTTTGAAGAATGCCCGCTAGGCATTCTTTCTGCTAAACTACTTATTCACCTGGCCCGGCAGCTCTTTATGCTAGCTGGAGATATTGAACCCAACCCTGGCCCTAAAGTTTGCACCTTACCCCCCACAACGGCTGGCACAAAAAAGGGACTGGTGATAGCCCATATGAATATTCGAAGCCTCACGAATCACCTGGCTGAGCTCGAAACCTGGACTAAACTGATTGACCCTGACATATTATGCCTCTCAGAAACTTGGCTGAAGCCTTCTGTACCTGATGCTTCATGTCTTATACCTGGGTATAATATTCTACGGAGAGACCGTGGCTGGGTCTGGGGGGTTGCGATTATTTATAAAAAATCATCTGTCCCTCAACATCCTACCCTGCCCTGATTCCCCATATCTTGTGAAATGCTGCATGCTACCCTGGCACTGGGTTCAAACTGCTGCACATCGTATGTATACAACCCACCAACCAGTGGGCTGAGTGGTCTTCAGAACCTACTACAGTATGTCTCTCAGAATACAAAATCAAATGAGGCATCCTGCTTGGGACCTGAACCTTAACTGGCTGGGTCCACAGCACAATATTCTTGCATCTCTGATCCAGGCGTACAATCTCCATCAAATTATTACAGACTGTACCAGAGCTACGACTCTCACTCAGGGTCACTACTTGACTGGATCCTCACTAATAGACCGACCATGTCTCAAGTACTTCAGTGTTGGCTGATTCAATTACTGATCATTTCCCCTACACTCTGTCACTGGTGCTCCTGTCCACCACCTCCTCCTCAACCACGACTGATCACTTTTAGAACTATGCTGCCCTGGATAAACAAGCCTTCCTATTGGATATCTCCTGTATTGACTGGACTGACATTTTCACCACTACCAATGTTGATACTGCCTCAACTCATTTCTAACCAAGTTTGGTAATGTTCAAAAGCACCTCCCAAAAGCCAAAAGGAGAGTTAGAGGCCAGCACTCTAGATGGCTGAAAAAGACCTTCTACACAGTTAAAAGTCAGAGACAAGCAGTGGAGGAGATACAAACAGACTGGACTTCAGCCTGATCTCATTCTGTATAAGCAATACAGAAATGACTGCAAAAGGTGCATCAGGCAGGCCAAAGTAAATACTGCCAAAACCTGCTGGTTAATTCCTCCCATGACCCTCGTAAGTTTGGGGTCACATTAAGCCCTTCTTAGGATCTGCTAAAGATATGTCACTCCCTCTGATATGGTTCTACATGGCGTACACTGCAATGACTCTACCACAATTGCTAATGCATTTAATCAACAGTTTTCGGACTTATCTGCCTACACAGCTTCCCTTCAATCACAATCTCCTGCCTCACAACCTAACTTCTCAGCACCTGGCGAACCATCTAACCTACCTAACCCCTTCTACTTCAGGGCAGTGTCTAGGCATCAAGTTCTCAAGCTGCTCAGAGCCCTCTCTGACAACACCAGCACTGGCTCCGATGGCTTGGAACCAAGGCTACTAAAAATGGCTTCTCACTACATCTCTGGCCCCCTAGCAAGAATATTCACCCTCTCTCTCTCCAATGGCGTTGTCTCTGAAGTCTGGAAAGCAGCCAGAATCACTCCAGTATTTAAGAAAGGTAGCAAAAATGACACATCTAACTACCGGCCTATTGCTATTTTGTCTGTCCTGAACAAAATCCTGGAAAAATAGTATCAACACAAATCACAGAATACATTGAGAACTTCAGTCTGCTCAGTCCAGCCCAACATGGCTTTAGAAAACATCACAGCACCATGACTGCACTTGTAAATTCTCTTCTGACATTGTCACAAACATGGATAGAGGGAAGTTAACAGGGCAGTCTTCATTGACTTAGCCAAAGCTTTCAGACCTGGTTGATCATACATTACTACTCTCTACCCTCAGTACCTTGGGCTTCTCCCTTCCAGCAACTACCTGGTTTAAAAGCTACCTCACCAACAGAACCCAGGCTGTGAAGTTTAATTCAACGATTTCAGACAGTGCTGTCATCAACATTGGTGTCCCTCAGGGGTCCATACTTGGCCTCTTCTATTTTCATTATTAGTAATAATCTCCAGAGATGGTAACCACTGGTCACTCACTGCTGTATGCGGATGACCTGGTCATTTATGCTCACTCTGACAACGTTCTGGAACTGAATGCTGCCCTCACTGCTGATTTTCACCGGTACAACACTGGCTGAACTCTCAACGCCTTGTTTTAAACACAAACAAAACCAAAGTCATGCTATTTGGCTCCACTCACAAGCTCAGATCATGTCCTTCGACTATCTCTGTTCCTGACATTGATGGGAACCCACTAGAACCTGTCACTTCTTTCCGCTACCTGGGCATCCACCTCACCAAACCTTGGACCCAAAAAACACATCCAGGATACTTGCAAGTCGTCAATTGCAAGTTAGGGCTGCTTACAGAACCAACTACCTCCTTACCCCTGCTGCTAAACTGGCAGTAGCTGAGGTATACTGTTGCCAACCTTACATAGGTTGTCCCATTCTGTCTTTGGCCAATAAATCTGCACTGCATCTGTGGACACTACTTTCAACAATGTATGCAGGTATGCAACCAAAGCACCGCTCTGCAGCATCACTGCCAACTATATCAAGACCTTGGCTGGCTCTCTCCCTCCTCTACCAGACAATACTACCTGTACAATCTATCAGATACCATCATATGGACATCCAAACCTGCTATCCTATCAGAACTCCTTAGACCAGCTATTCACACAGGAACCTTAGATCTGCAGATCAGACCTTATTATCCATCCCCTCTGTCGGACAAAAGGGCATGGGCTCCTTCCATTATGCTGCTCCTCACCTGTGGAACCTGCTGCCTCAGGAACTAAGGATGTCCCTACTCATGCAACTTTTAAGGGCAAACTCAGGACTTTTCTTACTGCTTTGGACAAATGTGTTTGCTTTTGATCCTACCTGATCCCCTTGTTTCAACCTGTTTTCCCCACTTCCTTATTGCTAGCACTTGTGCCTTTCCCAATGGTTGTTTTATGTGGTGTTTTACTATAATTGCTGCTTGAATCTGTTTGACTGTATGCCAAATATTAGCTTTTGCCATTTACAAGTTGTTGTTTACTTCCTGCCACCACTTGGCTTCCTTGATCCCTGTTCTCTTCTCCTCACCTCTCAGCCTTCCTTCACTCAACTCCCTGCTCCTCTTCCCGACCACATCTCCTGCACTCTCCTTTTCCCCTCCCTCTGCCTCCCCTTCCTTTCTCTTGCTTGCCCGCCTTACCGCCTCCTGAGTCACCCCTGCCGCTTGCTTCATCCCACCCTCCCAGCTGAGCATTGTTCCCTATTACCTCCACTTGCCGTGAAACTTACTCCTCCTACTGACCTCTTCTTCCTGCCCCGTCAGCTCCTCGGTTCCACTGGCTCGGCTTGGCGTTGTTACCTTTTCCGCACTGCCATAACTCTTTCGCTTCTCTCCTCCCTCTTACCGCATCATCACCTTGCCCTGCCGCTCATCGGTTCCACCTGCAGCCCAGCCGCATTTCTACCTTTGCTGCTGTTGTCGTTTTGCCGAACTCCCGTCACCCTTTCTCCACTTGCCAGCCTTTCGCCCATCACAGGCCGCAGGTTGGAACCTGTATCGCCAGCTGCCGTATTTGCCGGCTTTTTTAACCTCACTCCTCCCCTCTCGCCATCCCTCCTCTACTCCCTCCTACCTCCTATTCCTGCCACCGCCTCTCTGTCCTTATATTCTTAGCCATTTCTTTAGCCCCTGTTTTGGCCCCTTGCCCTCTATCCTTCCTCTATCCTTTCCTCACCTCCTCATCTTCCCCTTTTGTCATTTCCATCTTTGTTTCTGGCTTACCCCTACACCTATCCTCTCCCCTTTCCTAGGTCCTTCAATGCACTTTATGTATGCTCAATGGAAAATGTCCTTGAAATATATTTTGCCTTGTATTTTCCTTGTCATGCATTGTATCCTGCCATATGTATCTTCCTGTATTTCTGTGCATCATGTATTTTCGTTATCCTTACTGTATCGTTATGTTCTGTAATTTTACCTCCCGGGTCGTGCCTGAAAACAGTCACTTGCTGGCTAGTGCACTTGCCTGGTTAACAAAAACGAAATAAACAAATAAATAAAATCTAATGCCCATTCCATCAGTTGGTTTAGATCATTTACTAAAGATAGATGTTTATTAAACGTAATTACTTCACCTCCCAACTTTAAATCATCAGCAAATTTAACCAATCTGTTACTCACATTCTGTTGAATGTCACTAATATAAACATCAAATAACACAGGACCCAGTACTGACCCCTGTGGAACTCCACTGGTGACCTCCTTAATATCAGATAGTGTATTATTGATTTTAACCATTTGAAATCGTTCAAGTAGCCAATTTTTAACCCATGTTATTAAAGGGCTACTGAACCCTAATTTATATCACTTTTTAACCAGATCATTATGAGGGACCCTATCAAAAGCTTTTGAAAAATCTAAAAGTATAACAACAGATGCACATTTCCTATCAATACTGTTACTTATATTGTCATAAAAAGATAGCAAGTTTGTTGTACATGACCTTCCCTTTTGGAACCCGTGCTGTATGTTATCCTTGATATCAAGTGCAATTTTTTCTTGTTCCAATAGTTTTTTTATTAATCTTTCCATGATCTTACAAGGTATAGATGTTAAACTAATTGGTCTAAAGTTTTCCAATTTATTTCTAGAACTTTTCTTAAATATTGGAGTAACTATAGACATTTTCCAATCCAATGGTACAGTCTCACTTTCCAAAGACTTATTAAAAATTATTATTAGTGGGACATCCAGGATATGCACACCTGTTGAAAGTAACTTAGGATGAATATTGTCAGGGCCTGGTGAAGTTGATATGTTAACTTTCTCAAGTTCTAATCTCACATCTTCTTGAGAAAGAAAGTATGTGTTTGTTATAGTACCAGTTGAGACATCTGAATTTGATATTTTAGTGTCAAAGACAGATACAAAATAGTTATTAAAACTATTAGCAATTTCCACATGATCAGTAATACTATTGCCATGTACAATTATGTGATCCAATGTATTGGATGATGCTTTTTTTTGTATTAAGATAGGAATATAACATTTTCACATATTTACAATGAGCTATTTTGAGTTCCATGTTATATCTTGCCCTTCTAATAATTTTTTTTTAATTATTTTTTTCTAATAAGGTATTTAGCCTTATTAGCATAAGAGGGATGCTTTATAAATTTCCTATATGCTTTTAGTTTCAATTTAAGTAATCTCCTAATATCTTTAGACATCCAATTTGGCATCTTACCCACTTTATTATATTTGTTGACTGAGTTGCAAATCTGGTGACATCCAGCAGACCAGACCTGGGTTTGAATCCCACAGCTTCCACTTGCATACTGTGTGACCCTGAGCAAGTCAGTTAACCTCCTTGTGCTTCCAGGTCGCTCCTGTAAAAAAGCTTTCAGCTTAGTGTGCTATACCTGGTTAAACAACTAAATAAAAAAATTAAAAAACTAGTGGGACAAACTTGTTAATGACCAAATTTACAGTATCCTTAAAGCACATCCAGGCTTCTTCAGTTCCTAAATCAGTTAAAATACTTCTCCAATCGATGTTGCTCAGAAATGTAATAACAGCAGCTAAATTAGCCTTATTGTATTGCCTTATTTTCATTTTGACTTTCCTAGAACTAGGAGCTGAACAAACCCGGGAACAAGTAATCATGTTATGATTGCTGCTTCCTAAAGGTGGGAGGATCATAACATCTTTCATTAAATGATCTATATTTGTAAGTATTAAATCCAAAGTATTGGTCCCTCTTGTGGGTTCCTTAACTATCTGTTCATAGTTACAGGTTATAATGGTGTCTAAAAAGAGGGTTTCCATTTCAGACTTCGTTCTGAAGTTTATCCAGTCAATATCTGGGAGATTGAAGTCTCCTAAAATAATTACATCACCCAAGTTGGATACTTCCTTAATTTCTGAACAGAGGACAACTGTATCACTATAATTACAATTTGGAGGCCGGTAACAGTTTCCCAGAATAACAGGGCAATTGCCTTGTTGTTCTAATTTGACCCAGATTGTTTCCAAACTACTACCTGTTAGTTTAGGATGTTGAATTAAATGTGATGGAAGGTTATCAGACATGTAAATGCAGACGCCTCTGCCAATTTTCCATATTCTATCTGTATTATATAATTTAAATCCTGCAATTTCTTTTATCCAATGTGAGGTATCGTCCCACCATGTTTCTGTTATGGCCACCACGTGCAAATCAAGATATTTTATTAATGTTTATAATTCACTTTTCTTGATAACATTGAGGCTCCTGGCATTAATCAATATGATGTTTTATCTACCTAACTTATATTTTTTGGAGATAAGTTCAGAATCCATAATTAAGTCAGAACCCTGTGATTTTACCCCTTCCCCAACATACCTAATTTAAAGAATTTTTAATATGGTGAGCAATTATTTTTATCCAACAAATTACTTCCATTTCTACTTAAATATAGGCCATCCCAACAGTATACATTAGGGTGACTATCAAAAATTTCCCAATGAGTTAAACAGTGAAATCCATTAGCTAAACACCATGCTCTAAGCCAATTGTTCAGTGCCTTAATCATATTTGTTAGTGTAAATGAGGCTCTGGGTACAGGGAGATCCTCAGAAAAGATCACCTTGCAACCTCTATCTGTAAGACATTTACTTAGAGCATCAAACTCCTTTTTAATATCCTCTATATTGTCCCTATTTATATTATTTGTACCAATATGTATTATCACAATAGGTCTATCACCTGCATTCTTTAAAATTGTGTCCATCATATTTGTCAAATCTGATATTTTTGCCCCCCCATAACTGGAACATGTTCTATTTTCTTTGTCTGGATTACAGACTAACCTATCTATATACTTTATTATGGAATCTCCCAGCACTAGGATCTGACGTTTATTCAGAGAGTCATTTGGTATATCTGTTTGATTTTGAACATGTATCAATAAACCTGCTGCTTCGATAGTATTATTTGATGGAATATTTCTAACTACCTCATCAGAGTCAAAGCTAACTAAAGAAGGACCTGATAGGTTGTTTACTCCTAATGTTGCTACAGGTAATGCATTGTTTTTATCACACACAAGTTGCTCATTTAGAGGACTATTTTTAGTGCATACAATAGAAGACTCTTTTATAAAACTAGAGTTCTCAATTGAATTCATTATGGGATTCAATTTATCATTGGTTGCCAATGTTCCAGACATAACCACTTGGATAACATCTTTATTTAAACAAGAATATGTGTTGCTTGAAGGAGGATGACACCTGCTCGAGAGGGTGTGGATTACTGGGGAGAATGCAGAGGGGGGCATTTTTGGCCTTATTCTGGTGATGGGAAAAAAAAAATAGATTTAGTTTTCTTGAGGTTAATGACCAGCCGGTGGTCAAGGGACCACTTTTTGGCTTGGTTGAATGTATGCTGCAGGGATTCCTGTAGTGATGTGGGGTCAGGGTGGGAGGCAAAGAGGACTGCATCATCAGCATAGAGGAGAATATTGCCCAAGGAAGAGCTGGGGAGAATGTTGAGAAATAGGCTAAACAGAACGGGGCCCAGGATGGAACCCTGGGGGACTCCAGAGCGAATGGGCAGTGTATTGGACAGTGTGCCATTTACCTTCACTCGCTGGGATCTGGTAGAGAGGTAACTGGTGAACCAAGCAAGGGGGGCTGGGGAGAAGCCAAGTTGGTGGAGGGAATCAAGTAGGAGGGGGTGACAGACAGTGTCGAAGGCCTTGGAGAGGTCAATGAATACTGCACCTGCAATGTGACCAGAGTCAAGAGCAGAGTGGAGGTGCTGGGAGAAGTCCAGGATGGCTGTAGTGGTGCTGTGTCCAGGGCAGAAAAAATGTTGTTCTGGACACATCAGGTCATATTTGGCCAGTTACTCGGAGAGCTGAATGGCCACTATTTTTTCTAGTGCTTTGGAAAGTGGGGGGAGAATAGAGATGGGCCTGAAATTGTTAGGGGAGGGTATATCTCCACTCTTATGGATTGGAGTGATTTCTGCAATTTTCCAAGCACTTGGAAACTGACCAAGACATAGTGACCGGTTTAAGAGGTCAGTGAGAGGGGCTAGTACAGTATCCAAGACTAATCGGAGGATCCTGGAGTCCAGGAAATCACAGCTGGGGTTGCTGTTAGCTAGGACATCTTGCAGACGAGGCCTGGCTTCAAGGGGGGATATGGTGCGCAGGTAGAAGGGGGGAGGTGATCCAGGGTGGGGAGTGGAGGTAGGGATGGGGTAGAAAAAGTAGTTGGGGCAGACAGAGAACAGAGCTTAGATCTGAGAAAGCCATATTGAGGCACTCAGCTATGTGGGGAGGATCAGTGGTGATGGTACCATCTATGGAAAGCTATGATGGTGGGGGGGGGAGCTTGTCTCTCTATTGAGCTCTTTCATATTGTCTCAGAAGGTACGGGATGAGCTTCAAGTGGATGCAAGGGTGGTTTGATAATAGTCGGCCTTAGCCTGCCTTATAGCCCAGGTGCATTTATTACGTGCTGCATTATAGGCTTGTCTGTCAGCCAGTTTGCCTGTCTCAACAGCAATATGCCAGAGATTATCTCTTTGTTTCAGTTTTTGGATAAGGGATGGGGAGATCCATGAGGTGTTTTGTTTTTTGGTATGGATTCTGGTCAGGGGGGCAAAAAGGTCACAGGCCTTGCTGAAGGCACTGGAGAAACAGGTTAGGGCAGAGTCAATATCTGCTGCGAGTAGGACTGGGGACCAGTCAAGCTAGACTAGGTGCATTTTTAGCTTTCTGAGACCCCCGGGGCAAAAGCTCCAGCGAGGTGACCTGGGACACTGGTTTTGGTGTGGGGGATGACCAGTGACAGAGGACAAGAGAGCGGTCACGAAGAGAGTCAGGTAGTACATTAATATCCCTGATTTTATGAGGGCAGTTTGACAGAATTACATCTAAGAGGGTGCTGGAGCCACTTGACTGGTTAAATCTAGTAGACGAGGTAACTAGTTGGGTCATATCTACAGCAGCGAAGGAGTCCCTGATATGGGAGGCAGTGGGACCCAGCCAATTGACATTAAGGTCACCTAGGATGAGCTGCTCTGCCTTGTGTGGGAGTGTGGTGGGGTTATCGATGAAGGATTGGACAGTTTGTCCCTGGTCCCTCCGGGGTATGTAAGAGACTGTGAGGAAAAGGGGGCCCCTGGCTGGGTCAGGGGTAATCTTAAGGGTGAGGGCTTGGGAACTAAAACCAAGCTTGGGGGCAGGGAGTGCATGGCCTAAGAGTCATTCATGTATAAAGACTGCACACCCGCCACCACGTTTGCCTATATGGTCTTCCCTGAACAGAGTGTAGCCAGGGATGGAGATAACAGAGTTGGGAGTTTTTTTGGAGAGCCAGGTCTTGACTAGTGCTATAATATCAGGTTGGTGTTGTACAACCCAGCACAGATGAGAGGCAGATTTTTTTAGGAGGCTGCAAATATTCATAGATGCAATGTGGAGGCCAGTTCCAGTGGGGGGTGTGGGGTGGCTAGTTGACAATGGCCCAGGGTTGGGTTGTATGTTCCCGGAGAGCAGAAGAAGTAGAGCAATTAATCTGATGAGCGGAATGTGGTGACTAGGACCCTTAGCTCGGTACCGATGCGAGGTCCTAATAGTGGGGTGAAGGGGATGGGTAGGGAGCAGAGGGTAGGTATAGCAAGGAAGGGGTAGGCTCAGGGTGTCCCAGAGGGGAAGGAGGAGGGTTATTGGTTGGTGGTGGGTGCCGTGGAGTAATAAGGGTGTCCAGAGTGGGGGTTTGGCTGCTGTGGGGTGGTGGAGGGTGGGGCTCAGGGTGGAGGGCAGGGGAGCAAGATAGGACATGGGCTGAGCGAGAAAGGTAACCACGAGTAGGCTGAGTCTGATAACCGTGGTGCCTATTGCTATTTCCTCTTGGGGGTATAAGGGGGATAACTGACCTTCAATAAGGGTGACTGCTGCTGTGGAGTAGTGGTAGTGCTGCTGCCTTTGGTGCCATGGGTACCAGGTTCGAACCCCAGGAGGGGGGGGTTGTAGAGCCTTGGTATAGAGGCTGGCGGGCCTGGCTAGTGGGCAATGAGAGGCTGGAAAAGGTACTCAGAGGGAGGTGAAATAGCAACTCCTAGTGGCCGCTCTGGGTACTTAGAAAGATGGGGAGGACTGAGGGGGTAGGCGGTGGAGAGGTTTGAGAAAAAAGGGAAGCAAAGGAGGGTGAGGTGGGAAGGTGGTGAAAGGAGCAGGGAGGTACTAGGCAGGAGACTGGGCAGAGGAGTAGCTGGGTGGACAAGAGTGCCTGCAAGTAGTAGAGACAGGGGAGTTATAGAGAGGTTGGTAAAGACAGGGAGGGAGCTTCCTCCAGTGGCTGAAGAGTATAAGCTGCAAATGGGAAAAGTGGAAACTTCATTTCAGAAGGGTACAGGATGTCACAGGAAGTCACGTGACAGGATAAGGCTTGGGTGGGAGGGCAGGTGGGGCAGTCAACACACGCAGCGTGTCGACGGGCTAACACCTCACACAAATGAAGCCAGCAGGGAGGACAGCCTTATCTATTAAGGCTCTCTGCAGTATCCCTAGCTCCTGATGGAGCTCTGTGTCCCCGGTGAAGTTTGTGAGGTGGAGGTGGGGGATTCAGAGGCCTATATGGAGAGGAGAACAAAGGGGAGCATTAGTATGCAGCGGGTATAGCTGAACCTAGAGCCCTACTGCACATGCGACAGAGTTCCTAGTGAGCATGCGCAAGGTCTGGCCAGCAAGATGGCGATAGAACACCAGAAACCTCCTTGAAACAGGTAGGAAAACAAACAAGTACTTCTCAAATGCACTGACTGAGAATTAAAACTACTAGATTTATAAACCTACCAGGCTAGCATAGCTAAATAACACAGTTAAATTCTGTAGCAGTTAAGGTACAAGCAGCAGGTGTAATTCCAGCTAGTCTAACCCTGAGAGGGTCTTAAAGTACAGTTCAAACAGCAATTAAATCATGATGAGATGCCCAGGATGTTTCAGTGCAGAAAAACAATCAGTCGCTGTGTGGGGGCATAAAATGTCCCAACACCCCACACAAATAAAGCCAGCAGGGAGGACAGCCTTACCTATTAAGGCTCTCTGCAGTATCCCTAGCTCCCAATGGAAATGTGTGTGCCAGGTGAAGTTTGTGAGTGAAGTATGTGAATGAGTAAAGTTGTACCATTTGGAAGAACATTGACTTCAGTTATATTACTGGAGCAGAGTGCTTTGAGGCCAGCTTTTACATATTTTTCCTGATAATTGTATGCTGTCGATCCACTCACTCCACTACTGCATGGTCTCCCAAATCCAGTATCCTCCTGTATAGAAACAGAGGTGGCAGAGCATCATGCCTGAGCATTGTTTTCCCTGGGCTGATGAGGGGGCAATGGTTAAAAAATGCTGTTATTGTTGGCGAAGAGCAGGGTAAAATCAATACTCTTCTGCATGGTATATACAAATAAAAATGCTGCTGTTTTCTGTTCCCCATGCCCCTAGGAGTGTCTGTCCCCATAAACAAAGAAATGCTATATCTGTCTCTGACTCACTTGATGCTGCTCGAACACTTCCAGATGTGTAGGTATCTGGTTGGTCACAGGGTGGGAGCTGAGCTTGTCTTTCTCTTTTTCTCTGCCTGACTCTGTCCATTGCCCTATGGTTCAGGGTGAGAGTGTGGTGATGTGCATGATGATGTTGGTGGGCCATTGAGCATGGTGGGCTAAGGCTGCTGAATTGAATATTCATTGCTGTGGGATCATCTGGTTTGGGGCACACAGAAAGAGAAAAGAAGAGGGTCATGCTACTAAATTATGGTGGGGGTTGCAGACTGTGTGTGATAGTATGGCGTATCTTTTGTTTTGCTGGGGCAGGAAGCAATATAGGTGCAGCATAAATGTGCAATAATCAAAATATTTCTTGGCTTGTAGTTTTCCAGTATAAGTATACAACATTCTCCGTGGACTAGTGCAACCATCTGTAGGCTACTGCAATTTTGAATCAACTTGTCCCGCTGGTTAGTGCAAACAAAGTTTAAGGCTGACCCCTGGTGCTAGGCCTCAAGTCCTCCTCCACTACTGTGTTTGCATCTTTGTTCTGGAAGCACCATTTCACGATAGAGTTTGTATGCGGGTGGGAGGCAGAACGACTGGTGTTTTTCACAAATTCATAAGAAACACGGAAGTGCATGCACAGAGTTTAAACTGCATTTATTTTCACAGTAGAATTAATTTTTAAATGCACGTGTAAAAGAATGTGGGGTCTAAAGATGCACAATACATGAAAGGCAGGAAAGCAAAAATCTGGTGCTGTACAGACACACCACTGCTTATAAATTAGCCCTAACATTCAGATGGCCACCACATCATTATTTCTCAAAGATTTCAAAGATAGTTTTAAACCACACTGTCACATCAGTGCACTTTGATATTTCCATGGGCACAGAAGTGTTCAGCACAGGACGCTGAGTGCCACGTGCCGGGTTGCCTAGCAGTGGTAGGCTGCACAGCTCCAAAATGCATTCTGAACCACTTGATTAGAATTCTTAGATATGGCGGGGGAAGGGCGCATCAAAAGAGCTTGTTAACAATAATTCCTCAGAATAATTTTTCTACCTCCCTCCTTTGTTATGAATATGTGTGAGCCATCAATATATTCTCTTTTAGAAGAGAATACCTGTAGCACTTGATTGTGTGAGTACCTTAGGACCAGCAGCACTAATCTGACCTTCTCATTCCTTTGGATAATAGTTATAACAGAGGAATTTAAGCAGCATGGGATTCAGAGTGCATCAGGGTCACAATAACCCTTCATTCTGCGTTTCATGTGTATTACAAACCACATAACAGAGCAAGCTATAATTTGCAAGATTTATTACAGCATGCTTTGATTTATTTCACTATGTTCACCTTGATAACTTTTTAGTTCTATAGGGTAGGAAATGTTAACAGGGGTATAGGTAACATCTTAATATGTTGGCTCACCCCCCCCCCCGAGAGAAGGGAAATTTGTTCAGACATTTCTTCTACATTCCTCCGCCACTAGCTGCTGTTCTGTACATCCAAATAGTCAACCCTTTCAACAGTAAATCAAGGAGGGATTAACCGACAGCAGGGTATCAGTTTACTGAGCATTAATCCACGCCTGGGGCTGGAATCACGAGGCAAAGCAGAGTGATTTCAGCCACCCAGGCATGGATTAGTGCTCAGTAAAACCCATACCCTGGAGTGGGTTAATCCTCTTATAACATGGGCATTGTTTTGTTTGAGTTTTACCTAAAAAAAAACAATGATATAGAGCCACGTAACCATGAACTGTAGGTATATCAGACATTAATCCATGGTCAGGTGACCTGTTTGGACCAATCAGAAGACAGTATTTTAGGAACCCATGTTATAATGCCTTATCTTGGATCGTTTTATTTAATTCATCTCTGCTGTATTTCATAAGTATGGTAAATGTAATATTAATTATATTTTGGCAGCATGCAGTGCTGTTTAATACTGTATATAAGATTAAGTTAAAGTCAAATAAAAATAATGTCCAATTAGTGGGACAGCAGATGAAGGCTAAAACTGGAGGGGATAGCTAATCTTGCAGTGGATAAGAGTGCCATTTCTGAGGTAACATCATTAAACTCTCTTGTACTAGTATTGATAGCAAGGGGGAAATAGTGGCAATTGTAATGGAACATTACTAATTCTTTTTTTCTGAACAGTGTACCCTGTGGTATGGTGAAAGGGGAGTCTAAGACTGCAGATGGGGTTTCTTGTCTTGTTTGTGCTTTTTCTGTTGTAGCTTCAGGATCTGAGCTGTCTGGACAAGGATGATCTGATGTTATGTTGCAGACTTCAAGCAGCAGCCAGTGGCCCTAGTTTGAGGAAAAGGGAAGAGCTGGTGGGAGGCACTATTCCAGAATCCAGGTGGCCCAAGTCCAGCAGATTCTTCAAACCTGGAACTGCAACCACAGTCAGAGATTCTAGCAGATCCAGTCCCAGATGTTCAAACACCAGCCCCACCAACTAAGAGGAGCAGGATCAGAAAACCAAGACAGGAACTTCCAGCTGCAGTGAATCCTCAAACAGGTAGGCCAGACTTGGAGAATATGAATGAGGAGGAGGAGATAAGTAAGTTATTGCACTGGACATTTGGGTATCCCTTGCCAGGTATGCCAAAGCATCCGCCAAGGTCCTGGGGAGTGGCGCCATTTCTGGTAGGCTTGGGAAAATCTGCTGTGTGAACCAGTGGGTCTGGCACCTCCTGGACCAGCCCTAACAGAGATGCCAGTCACAGTACCTCCACCACTGGCACCTCAGGCTCCGGCTTTGCCCTTTACACTGTGCCTAGTGCTCACATCACTGGTTCTGGTGATTCCTGTACCCCAACCTCAGGGCTTGGTTCCACCCTCTTTATCGATCCTGGCATTCCTGCAGCCAGTTGGCCCATAGCTGCTAGATGGTCCATCTCCTCAGCTGTCAGCCCCCTCCCTCCCAGTGGGTCTATCTGCTCTTGAGTAGAAGCTAAACAAGGTCATGACATTTAGAGAGACTCAGGATCAAAAGCAGATAGATACCGCATGGCCGGACATGATACCAGAGGGGTTCACCTATTGCCAGTTCACCACAGCAGGGGGTACCACAGTCAACATTAGAGATGCAGCAAAATTTTAATCTGTTGGCAAAGTGGACGCTAAGTGACCACTTCGCATTAGAGGAGCACAATGCGAAGTGAATACTGCAAAGTGCTCACTTCGCGTTATTAGTATTACTACTTCACATTGCCATCATGCCTTAATGTGAAGTAAGGCAAAGCGAGAAGAGAATAGGCAGCCCCCCACACATCACGTGGCTTACAGTACTGTAAGTCACATGCTTTAGCCAGGCAGGAAGGAAGTGAGTCAGAGAAGCAGTTTCGCTTTCTCCTTTGCATTCGTAGAGGGAGAAACCTTTGTGAGAGGAGACTAGGAGTGAAAGTGCATGATTGCTGCTTGCATTTCAGTACTGAAGAAAACTACCAGCTTTTTTAAAAGCTATATCTTTATTTAGTTTTTGCATTGTATTTGTGTTTTTTTTTGTTAGTGAATTTTTTTTTATAAGTTTTGTTTTGTTTTGTGTGTGTGTGTGTGTGTGTGTGTGACTGACTGTGGGTGTCAGTGAGTGTCAGTGTGTGTGTGTGTGTCGGCCCGGGGACTTGTTGTGTCAGGATGGACCCAGGAGAAGGTGAGTTGCTGGCCTGTGGGTGTGGTCGGAGGGGAGTGTGGACACATGGGGGGTGAGACGGTCGTGTCATGCTGGACCGCTCCCAACTCCTGGGTGTTGCTTCCCCCATGTTGAAGCAACAGGAGCAGCAGCAGCAGCACCACCAGTGCCACCAGTGGCTGCTGTGTGTCCACCTTCTCTGCCACCACCACCACCGGTAGCAGCTGTAGGAGCTCCAGCAGCACCCCCTCCACCACCTCCATAGCCACAGGAGGGGGCCCTGGAAAATGTAGGTGATGGGACTCATGTGAGGACTGAGTCTAGTCCCCCCCCGTAGCTCCCCAGTGTGGGAATTTTTTAACTTTGTGGGGGGAGACAGCACAGTAGTGGTGTGCCATCTGTGTGGTGTGCTGGTGTGCCGTGGCCCCTGTGGGACACATTTGGGGACCAGTGGCCAGCACACTCACATGCTCAACCACCACAGGGCAGAGTGGCAGGCTGGCAAGGAAGGGGCCAGGCAACCACCTGCTGGCCCTTCCATGGCAGTGGCCAAGGGGGCTGCTGGGGTGGGAGTTGTGCCTCGCAGTCACCGCCGCAGCAGGAGGAGGGCCAGTACAGCAGCTGCTCCACCACCACAGTCACCAGCACCACTCTCTCCACCACCACCCCCACTACCTGGATTCTCTGCTGCAGTGGACACCACCACAGTCTCTGCGACACAGGCTGACATCGCCCTGATGTGGGCAGCTCTGGAAGAAAACAATCAGAGGGTCGGTGCTTTGCAGCAGCAGGTCAACACAATAGAACAACAGCAGCAGCAAATAGTTACGATGGTGCACCTGCTGCTGGACCACCACGGCATCCCACGGCCACAGTAACTTACTGGATTGTTTTCTGGCCCACCGCCCCACCCCACTACTGTGTTGTACTGTTTTTGTGAGTTTTTTCTTTGTTGTTGTTTAATCATACACATTTTTCCTTCCAGGGGAATCTTTCTTGCACCACATAGTGCAATACATTTCTATGAAAACCACCCATAATTTCATTACAGTGTGTCACATGATGGAGGAATTCCCATTCTGAAAATCTACCCACATACTGCCTCCCTTCACAGCAACATTAGGATGTGATGCCAGGGATAATGTGTGTGCATGCTCCTTACAGTGAATATCCGATTGTCCAGCAACTTTCCAAATATTTCTTTATGTTATAATGGTCAGTTTGTGGTGAAACGTGTGGGCACATTTCCAGTAAGAAGAGCCTTGTTAGTGGAAACATTTCCACATTTTACTACAAAGTCAACCTTATAACATAAGGAAACATTGGGATAGCTGCAGGACATTCACTATAGTGAAGCATGTACCTGTGTTCCCCCTGGCATTACGTCCTAACGTCGCTGAGAAAAGGGGGCAGAATGTGGGGACTGCTTTTCTGAATGGCAATTCCTCTGTCACGTGATACACTGTAATGAAATTATGGGTGGTTTTCACAAAAATATATTGTACTCTGTGAAGTAAGAAATATTACATTGGAAGTAAGGCCCCCACATATTAGGTTATGTGCATCACCATAACTATGTAATGCGGTGACTCTCTGTAAAGCAGCTGTGCAATAATCTATTGAGAAATCTGAGCTATATTTTTTAATGCTATGTTACTTTTTCCTATACTTACATCCTGACTGACTGGAATGATATGAGAATTTGCAGTAGTTGAGTCTGCTATAGTACCTTTTTTCATGTGTGAAATATTGAAAGGAGCATTCCTTTTAAATTGGTGCTGACCAGGTCTTTGTCATTGATTTCCTCTGCTTTTCTCTAACACATCAGCTAGTTGTTATACATCACTTCTGTTGTTAATTAACAGTTATGCAGCAGGCAGTGTTTTATAACACCACAGAACAATAGTTATTGAAAAGCAGCTGCAAATAAATACAAACCTGGTCAGAACAATATTGGAAGGTGTGCTCATTTTTTTCATACATGAAAAAAAGTAGTCAACTAAGTAAAGCAGACATAAATTGTGAAAAGAAGCATATCATTCAAGTTATGACTTGGAGGTAACTAGTGGTGGCTGTGGCAATGTAAAGTAGCATAAAAAAGTACAGTTCAAAATTGTCAGAACATTCTTGCAATGCTGCTTTAATTGTAATGTCAGTATGACATCATGAGCTCACAGCAATCACAGAACACACAAAAGTGGCACAGAGTCCCCATATTTTTTCTGCAGTCCCAAAATGCATCCTCCTTGTGTGCAGAAAATTGATAAGTGGTACCACAGTGAAATTAGAGTGTTTCAGTACATACCAAGTCCCCCAGAATTAATGGCATACTCAGTCATGCACACAGTGGTGGCACAGAGTCCCAGATTTTTCTGCAGGCCCAAAAAGCATCCTCCTTGTGTACAGAAAATTGACAAGTGGTAACACAGTGAAATGAGAGTGTGTCAGCACATACAAAGTCCCCCAGAATTAATGGCACACTCAGTCATGAGTGCAGTGGTGGCACATAGTCCTAGATTTTTTCTGCAGTCCCAAAATGCGTCCTCCTTGTGTGCAGAAAATTGACACATGGTAACACAGTGAAATGAGAGTGTTTCAGCACATACAAAGTCCCCCAGAATTAATGGCGCACTCAGTCATGCGCGCAGTGGTGGCACAGAGTCCCAAATTTTTTCTGCAGGCCCAAAATGCATCCTTCTTGTGTGCAGAAAATTGACACATGGTAACACAGTGAAATGATAGTGTTTCAGCATATACAAAGTATAAAATGATGACCGTGAGTGCCCTGTTGCTGGTCCAATGTTTTCTGCGAGGTGATTCAGGCAAATGCAATGTGATCATTTCAACTGGATTGAAGGGTGCCCTTTGGCTGTACACTAATAGTAGCCTTGGTGAGTAGATATATATATATAGCTATATGGTCATGTATTTTGTAGGTGAGGAAGGTGGTTGTCATGGACACGTACTCATGGTATTGTTCTGCAGAACAGGTCACACAGAAACTGCTGGTGTGCACATTCCAGTGCTCAATGAGAATTTTTTGTGCTGAAATAGGAAACGGATAACTCTCAAGCACAAGAAGGTAAGTATTTTTTTTTGGGGGGGGGTCATATTTGCTGGTTTGTCTGCAATGGTTTCTTATTTTGTTACTTCTTCACAGATTTCATCTGCATTCTTCTGGAGTCCGGTTGTTGTTAATGATGGTCATGGCCATCTAATGAAACGACTTCTGCTTGTTGCACATGTGCCCAAGCCCGGGGGAGGGGGTTGCCTGATGTTGATGTTCAATAAGGCCAGTTTGACAGAACAACAAAGCATCTGGAATTTCAGTAAAAAAAGCAGTGAATGACTTCCCACAACTTAATTTCCCTTCCTGGTTCTGAATCTCTTCTCAAGTCAAGTTACACTAAAACCCACATCTTGTCAACTAACACAACCTGTGTGTAAAATATTTGCAGCTGTCTTTCCAAAACAATAAAATGGATAAAATAAAATCTTCATACTTACCAGAATGGATTTCACATGGATATTTCATCGGTTCCGAATCCTTTCTGTATGGTACAGCTGCAGTACCATTCCCACCAAGTTTTAGCAATGGGACTTTTTTTGTTAACCTGTAAAAGAAACAAAATGTGTACCATATGTGTTTGACCATTGTGGCTCTAAAAAACTACAGAAAAAAAAAACATACAACTAAAGGAAGTGAAGCAGCATAACACAAACATGAGTACACATACTCACTTTATGGTTTAAATATTAAGAAGCTTTGTGTCTGTGGCTGATGGATGTGGTAGTCCAGACAGACTCAGGCTCAGTGGTGGCAGTGGCTAAGAGCAGTCCCGGTGGTTGTGGTGGTGGTGGTGATGGTGGTGGTCTGGGGGCGGAAAGACTCAGGCTCAGTGGTGGCAGTGGCTAACAGCAGTCCTGGTGGTGGTGGTTCGGGGGCAGTCAGACTCAGGCTCATTGGTGGCAATGGCTAAGAGCAGTCCTGGTGGTGGTGGTCTGGGGGGCAGACAGACTCAGGCTCAGTGGTGGCAGTGGCTAACAGCATTCCCGGTGGTGGTAGTCTGGGGGTGGACAGACTCAGGCTCAGTGGTGGCAGTAGCTAACAGCAGTCCCGGTGGTGGTGGTGTTCTGGGGGGGGCACACCGCCTTTTAAAAACTTCAGTTAAAACCTGCTAACATTAACCACATCATCATCCTTGTAAAGAAAGCTGCCCTCACATTCATCGATGTCTGAAGTCTGACCACTGGGAAATTCTTTCTCCATTGTGTTATCATCTATGTCAGTGGTGTGCCGTTTCAGGCAGCCACTGCCAGTGCCACCAGGATGGTCCATTTCCACATCAGCAAGACCACCGTGACTAGGCCGAGGTACGAATACCAAGGTTGCAGTCTGTGCTAGTATGTGCCTCTCATTCATTTTAATGAATGTTAGCAAACTAACATTTTCAGGAGACAGGTTTGTCTGACAACCCCTGACTATTGCACCTGCTGAGCTGAATACCCTCTCAACACTTACACTGGAGGGTGGGCATGTGAGGTACTTCTGTGCTACTGCAGCCAGCTTTGGCCATTCACTGATCTTTCCACTCCAGTACAAAAGAGGATCTTCAGTTATTGTCAGATGCCTGTTTTCAGACAAATATGACTCAACCATTCTCTGTGCCGTACTAAGTCCAGTTGTTGATGCATCATCCTGTTCTCCTGAATCATTTATTTCACAAATACCCACTTGGGACAAAGCCTCCCAAAGTGGGTTGATGCCAGCCACTTTGGATGACAGACCACATGGAACTGCAGTCCCCTTCCCCTTGCAGGATATGTTAGATGGTCCTCCAGGTACACTTTCAGCTGGATTATGCTGCTGAGGTTTGCTGACCTTGGCACGTGACTTCTGTGCCCCATGAACCAAGCGCAGCAGTTGACCACTGATATTGCTCACCTGGTCAGGCCCTCCCTCCAGTACTGATGCAACTCCACATTTGTATCGTGGGTCCAGCATTGTTGCTATGGCAAAGTTGTCACTACACTGAATGCTCACAATGTGAAGATTCTGGTCGAATACTGTCAGCATGTGTTGCAGCAACATACTGCTACCACCGTCTCCGGCAACATCAAGGCTATGCTGTACATTCACCAATGTCTTCCTCAGCACCCACAGCAGTGGAATTGATTAGCTAATGGAGGCAGACTCACCACTCACTACCTGCGTGGCATGTTCAAAAGGCCACAAAGTTATTATTACAGAGTCCATGAGGCGCCACTGTTCAGTCGTCATAGACATGGAGGCCCCAGAACTGTCACAGCTAGTGTGCATCACAAGATATTCTGAGATGGTTTTGTATTGTTCATACAACCTCTCTGCCAGGTATAAAGTGGAGTTCCACCAGGTGACAACTTCCAGCTTCAAGCAGTGCTGAGGGAGGCTGTTTTGCATCTGCAACTGCCGAAGTTGGTCACAGGCCTTTGCAGATCATGAAAAGTGAGAGCAGATATGTCGTGCAATGGTCAGCATTTCCTATATATCAGGCTGCTGCAGAAACTCCTGAACCACAGGATTTAAACAGTGGGCCATGCATGGAACATGGAAAAATACACCATTCGTGATGCATTTCACCACATTTGACCCATTGTCGCTTGCTATGAACCCAGCTCTCAGGGACAGAAGGTTTAGCCATCTGTCAATTTCAGTAAGTACCACGTTCAACATGTTCTCGCCAGTGTGTGAACAGGTCACATTGCTCATAGCAATCATTGCATGCTGTCGAATTCCTGGAAGATTGCAACCGTGACAATACACCTTACTGCACTGATTATTCACACTACCAACATCACTAACAACCCCCGGCACCTGCGCCCAGTGTGCAGTTATACACAAATATGAACTCCCTGCTGTTATGCCACTTTTCCACATATCCATACTTAAATGGATGAATGGAGAGGTGGATATGTCTTACTGAGTCGGACACAGTGCGGAACAACTCGGGGACAGCACAGGTAGAAAATTATGTCCTGGATGGGACTTTCCATTTTGGACAGGCACGTGCAGCAAACCACTGGAACATAGAATTCTCCACAAAGGAGAAGGGCAAAAGATCAATTGCCAGCATTTCTGCTACAGCAGCATTAAGTTCATGCTACACTGCATGATTCAGTGGGTACTTCAACTTATGCGCAAAAACACTCTGTAACGTGGGCTGACTTAAACGTTTTACACGGGGTGTGATCACAAATGGTTGTGCTCTGTGATGAATGGCATTGGTAGGCGGTGGAGTGTGGACATTTGATGAAGACAGTTACACAGGTGATGATGACAAACCCAGAAATGCTGCTATTTTGTCAGATTTGCCAACCGGGGTTGATGTACCACTTGCACTAGACATACTGCATTCACCACCACCACCACCACAAAAACTGCTACTCTCACCAGCACTGGACAATATTTCAAAGTAATTATGGTCCTCCACCTCATCATGCCTGTAGTAATCCTCTGCTCTTATTACCTCACTACTGCACACGTTTAATTTCCTACTGGACTTAACAGTCATGGAAGGGGGATAACATGCTGGCTATGGTTGCCGGTGACGAGGGTGAACGCCCCACTGTGGTAATAGTTGCCAGCTTGTGCTGGGTCCACAGTGCCGTGTGCCTATTCTTAAGATGCGTATGCTGTCCTCCTCTACCCAGATGGCTCCCCTTTTTTACCTCAACTCACACACACATTGCAAACCTGGCAGATTGCAACTGACTTATCATTTGCATCTTGAACAAAAAAATCCCAAACAGGGGATTGTGATGCTCTGCTTTTAACATGCCCATAATGTAGATTATTTAAGTCCGTTATTTTAAGTACTGAAGTGGGGGGGGCACGTGATGTTTCGGGCACTGCACACCTGTACTGCAACTGATCACCATGACTACCTATCATATTGATTACTGGGTCATCATCATCAACTAAAACCAGTAAGTCACAAGTTTTTACAATGGGGGATTCCTGCAAACAGACTCAGACACAGCCATTTTGAATTTCTTTTTCTCCAGTTCCCAACTGGGGTCAATTACATCATCATCATATTCATCAACGTCACACACATCCACATCTTCTGCTTGGATGTGGACTGCATGTTGCAACAACAGCAACATCATCATCATCATCACGTTCATCATCAGCATCTACACCACCATCACCACCATCACCTGATATTTTTTCAACACACTGTGAATCATTGCATGGAAAATGTGTGACGTTAACTGCCACGGTGGACAGAATATCACATTGTATGCTATCACTGACATGATTATCAGAATTCTCAGGTTCAGTTACTGAGATGTTACTGGGAAGTATGACATCATCTACGCTGCCACTCACTTGCACTGCTTCACACTCAGTCTGTTTGGATACAGTACACTGGTCGGAATTAGAACTTGACGCAACAATACTAATACTACCCACCACCACTAACACCAGTAACACTAACACCACTGGCTGGGAAAACATCATCTCCTCCTACTATGAGTGAAGCTACTGTTTGGGCTGTAAAAAACATTGCAGGAGAAATACCTTTCCTCACATCAGCAATGCACTTCTGTGTCTGCGTACTACTACCACGCCCACAGAGTATCTTACTGCCAGCATTGCCATGGGGAGAAACTGCTTTGCTTGCACATCTCTTTGCAGGTATTTTGGGGGATCAGTCACAATATTATAACCGAATTCAGATTTTGATACATTCACTCCCTGACTGGGGGGATGCTGGATGTGAAGCCAAAAAAAACAACTGCAGCTTCAGCAACAGTTAAGAGACTAGTCTGAGACTGTCACACAATGAAAACAACTTCAGTAACCAGTGATGCTGATGAGATCACAAAAACTCCTTTTGAACATGGGTGTGGGGGGGGAGCACTGAATGCAGACAGTGCAGATTTTTACGGCACTACAAGCAGCAAAACAAAGAACAGATATCACAATCGCAGTACAAAATCAGGCAGCTGCAGTGGATAGTAGGTTCACACTGCTGCGCCTGCAATTACACTAGTCTGTGGCACAATAAAAGGTGTATTATTTGATGCATGCAACACCGCACGCACACTCACACACAGAACAGTTTGTCTCCAATGCTGAACGAGTAATGCATAGCAAATGCAAAAGTTCAACACTATGCCACGTTACGTATTGTAATGTAAACAACCTGAAATTATGAACTGCTGCACCACATCCACACACAAACAGCAAGAAAATTTCAACTATTACTGACGATTTTACTGTGTGTACATTAACACAGTCAGTTATAAAACAAAAATATAACCAAAAAACAAAGAAATCACTATATCTCCAACTTAAATCTAAATCACTATATCTCCAACTTAAATCTATCTACACCACAGATACGCCTCTCCCCCAAAGCACACTTTCAGTGTCTTTCACCACACACACTCAATGTTGTAAATTAACATTCAAAATCCACACAAAAACAAAAACACTCGATGATATGAGCACAGGAGGATTTCCTACACTCAATGAACTAAAGTTGGAGCCCCCTTAAAAAATGCAAAAATGCTTTTTTAACAGTTTTTACAAGATTTCTATCACAGACAGCTATCAGAGCACACTGTCTCCTATTCCTTCCTACACATACTACCCCAAACTGAGGCTGTGCAGATCAATATAGAGCCCATGTAACCTGAAATCCCATGAATCACTACAAAATTTGCTATTGGAGCTCAAAAACAAGGGCGAAGTGAGGCGAAGTGCATTGTCCGCAATGCTCTTCGCCTTAAATTTGGTGAAGTAGTGGCCTGGGGAGGCAGAGTAATGCAAAGTCATTGTTTTCAATGGACTTTGCATCCTCATAATAACGCAAAGTACTCTGCTTCGCATTGCAGAGCACTCCGCGAATCTGCCTTTGCTCTGCAAATTACTTAGTGGAGTGGATTGAGCCCACTTCGCCCACCACTAGTCAACATACACTGACTTTGTGAGTCTAGGAGAGCCAGTGGGGTCCCACCTGTCGGTGAAGGTATGGCAGCAAATTGCAAATGGGAAGTATGTGGATGTGTTTACATTGTTAAATAGACATAGAGAGTCAGAGGAGGAAAAGGGAAGAAGGAAAAAGATGAGGGGGGGGTGGAGAAGAAACAAAAGGTGACTATTCAGTGCATGTGGGAAAACTAGTCTACCAGTTTTGTCATATTTGTGGGGCTGCTGATGCAGGTAAATTCCATAAAGAAAGCAGGACTGTGGTCTAATTACAGTTGGATCCTGTCCATGCACACTAGCAAGCCTGGAGGGGATGACTGGAGTACAACAAAGAATTGTGTAGGCATAAACAGAGTGAGCCAGGTGGGGTGAGGGACATGTTGAACTTGCCCCTGTTGTGGATGACAGTTTGGGGGGGGAGTGCAACATTCTAACAGTGGGTTTCTGCTTTGGAGAACCTTGTAACCAAAGAAGGGGGATGAAGAGTTGCAGTGTGGGGGGGGGGCATTGTTACAGTTACAATCAGAAGATGTGCAATTCGGAGTCTTGTAGTTTCAAACATGCATGTTTAGTGTGTAGATGCCTGCACCTGTTTAGCCAGTGCAAGAAGAGGGCAACTTCCTTTTGGTTCTTTGACAGTGGCATATTAAGACTTCCAACACCAATAAGTTGGAAAGTGTTGAGAGATGGTTGTCTGATTATCCAAATAGGGCAGCTGCTTGGGCACTGGCAGAGGGTTTCAGGGTTGGCTTTCAGATACTGTAAGAGGGTCGGTGCAAGGGTTATAAGGCAGACAACCTGAAGCCTGCCAAGGAACAATCAGACATTTTGTGCTCTAAGTTAAGCATGGAGGTTGCAGCAGGTAGGGTAAGTGGGAACTTAGCAGTGCCACCCTGGCCTCACCTCTGGGTTTCCTCTATTGTGTTGGTTCCCAAGAAGGCACTTGGGTAATATCAAATGATAAATCACTTATTGTACCTGAAGGATGATTCAGTTAACCACTACATTGTCTCAGTCCATACATCAGTGTCATACACACTGCTCACCAGGGCAATTGAGGTGATGCAGGGAGTGGGGTGGGGTGTTCTTGGGTATTGAAGACATCAAGTCCACTTTTCAGTTATTACCAGTGCACCCAGATGAAAGGGACTTTCTGGGTATGAAATTTGATGGGCAATATTATGTTAATTATATGCCTATAGGGGTGTGCAGTGGCATGTGCTGTATTTGAACAATTTAGCATGTTCCTCCATTGGACCACCATGTATAATCAGGTCAGTCAGAAGGTGTTTACTACTTAGATGACTTTTTGTTTGTAGGGTGAGCAGGCACTGAGCACTGTAGGCAGTTAATGGAAGCCTTGTAAGCAGACTGCAATACACTTGGAGTGCCCCTGGCCCAGGAGAAGACAGAGGGCCATGTACATGACTCTTTTGCTTAGGCATAGAGATCGATGTGGTTGCTATGGAATGGTATTTGGGTTACCTCAGGATAAACTTGTGGTGCTCAGGGCATTTCTCAAATGGGTGGCTAAGGCTTGCAAAATCACATTACGTGAATTGTAGCAGGTGGTGGGGCACCTTCATTTTGCCTGTAAGATCATTTAAATTGGCAGTGCCTTTTTATGTCAGATAGTAAGGGGAAGCTCCAGTTGCTTTAAGCCTTATCATAGAATAAAGGTGAATGGAAGGGATGAGGGAGTATCTGGGGGTGTGGCTAGCATTTCCAAATTGCTTCAGTGGTGTGGCCCTCTGGCTACAGCCAGTCACCAGTCAGGAGTTATAGCTGTTCACAGATGAATCAGGGGGTTTGGGTTTCAGGGCCTATTTTAGGTGATCCTGGTTCTTGAGCTGGTAGCCACAGACCTGGGAGGCAGAAAGACTGCTTCCTCAGATTATGCAGTTGAAATATTTTCTGATTGTGTTGGCCCTTGTTGTATGGGGGAGCAGCTGAGGGACAAAATGGTGCTCTTCAAGGTGGACAATGCAGGGGAAGTCTATATGGTAAATTGTCAATTAGTATGTAAGGGCCTGCTGGGTTCCCTTATGCAGGTTTTTGTGTTAGAGTGTCTAGAATTTAACATACAGTTCAAAGCTGTGCATATGCCAGGTGTTAACAGTATTGCTGATGCTCTTTCTCATTCACAGTGGTCAAGATTCTGGGAGAAGGCTCAAGAAGTGGAAATGTCAGGGCGTCTTCTGGCTCTCAGGCTTAAACAGCTGGAATCCCATAGATTGATAGCCGCAGTCCGCTCACAAAAGAGTGATACTCTCATGACTTCCCCTTCGGACATAACTCCGGAATTTAGGTCTTATTATGCGAAACTGTATAGTCCCATGAAGGATCCTCCTTCTGCCTTGCAATTATTTTCCTATTTCTCGCGGATCACATTACCTGTACTCTCGGACCTAAATAAGTCCTCCCTAGTCGCTCCCATTACTTTAGAGGAGATACTCAGGGTTATTCAGGACCTGCCCTCGGATAAAACACCCAGTCCGGATGGATTCTCCGCTAATTTTTATAAAACCTTCGCGTCTCAACTAGCACCTGGCTTGCTCTCGCTATTCCAGCATGTTCTCTCTGGCCAGGTTCTAGATGAGTCCCTGTTTGAAGCCTTAATAACTTTAATACTGAAGAAAGGTAAACCTCCTGAGCGGGTCCAGAGCTATAGACCGATTTCCCTCCTCAACCAGGACATTAAGATTTTAACGAAGCTCCTGGCGGACCGTTTGAGTCTTGCTACGCATGATATTATAGGTCCAGAACAGGTAGTTTCATGAAGGAGTAGATCCTGATCGATCACTATAGAACCCTTTCGCATGTCTTCTCGGCCTCCAGGGATGCTGATTTCTCTGCTGTTCTTATCTCCCTGGATGCCGAGAAGGCATTTGATAGGGTTGACTGGAATTTTTTGTTTCAGTCACTCACAGCATTCGGGTTCCCCTCTCTTTTTATAAAATGGATAAGGGTCCTGTACAAATCCCCCATGGCACGGGTGGTGTGCAATGGAGTTTTGTCCGATCCCTTCAAGTTGCATGCTGGCACCAGGCAAGGATGTCTTTATCCCCCGTGTTATTTAATATTTATTTGGAACCATTTATCCGGAGGATTATGGCCAATACAGAAATCCAGGGCATAGGTATCCAGCAGCAAACTGTCAAAGTGTTGGCCTACGCGGACGACCTACTCCTTCAAATATCTAAACCCGACATATCCATACCAGCCCTACTTATCATACTGAGAGAATTTATCTCCATGTCTAATTATAAATTAAATGAGGATAAGACGGTTGTTTTCCCCTTGAATGATAAGGCGTTAAAGACTGTAGCAGCCTAAGTGGGTTTCTCTTGGCAAGACAACGCATTGAAATATCTGGGCTTGTATTTGTCCAGGGAGCAGAGTAGATTTTTGAAATTAAATTTGGATCCTTTAATATCCACTATTAGACAAGATCTCAAGAGATGGGCGTTACTCCCCCTATCTCTTTGGGGAAAAATTAATGTCATCAAAATGAATGTTTTCCCGTGGCTTTTTTGCCCATTAAATCTTTCGAACACCTGGTTACCATTGAGGTGGTTTAAAAAAATGCATCTGATGTTCTCAGCCTTCATTTGGTCTGAAAAGAAACCCCGGATAGCTTATGACAAGCTTTCAACATTGAAATTGAAAGGAGGATTGCGTCTTCCTCATTTAGGACTCTATTACTGGGCCAGTCATGTAAATAAGTATCTGCAATGGCTTAGGAGAGACCATCCCCAATTGCAGCAGTCCTACACTCCCATTTGGCTCAAAATAGAGAGGAGTTTAATACAAACTCATGGACTTTCCCCTGCTGCGTTATTACATGTTAACCCAAGTTCCCTGCCTTCTGCCCTTAAGAATATTCCTGTTGCATTATCCACTTGTATCCATTCGCAGCTCTGCGCATTCCTAAAGTATAAGCATACGTCGGACCCATCTCAACCTTGGTGGGGTAACCACAATCTTATAACTGATGGTAGGCCACTTCAGTTGAGATGGATCCCCCAGATAGGGGATTGTTCCTTCTCTATCTTCTGGAAACCGGATGGCCTGTGGTTAACTTCACCTGAAATTCTTGCTAAATTTCACATTCCAAATTCTGAGATTTTTAGAATATTTCAATTACGACACCTAATAGTAAAAGCCTTTGGTAATGTGCCAGTAACACCCCCGAGCTCATCCCTGTTGGATTTAATCCCCCAGGTGGGTCTCCCACACGCTGTTTCCAGATTGTATGAGGTACTGTATAATTGGAAATGGCCAGACTGCCTGGGAGCGTCCTCTTATTGGTCCACACTTTTTCCTGAATATGATTTGCATTGGCCCTCTTTATGGAAGACCTGTCACAAGTTTGTAACACAAGACAGACTTCGACTAGCACAATTTAAACTATTGCAAAATCTTTATGTACACTCAAAAGATGGCTAAATGAAGCTTGCTCTCTCGCCATGATGTACAGAGGTGCCGCAGAGTGAGGGTAACCTTCTGCACATCTTTGGGAATGCCTCAAGGTAGCCCCCCCTTTGGGCCATCATTAAACAGAAGGCTGATCCCTTTTGGGTTTATTGGAGCTTTTTATAGCAGAAATTTGTATTTTGGGAGATCTTTCTTCTGTTACTATTACTAATAAAAAATATCACATAACCCTCATTGCGTTGTTGGTTAAGAGACTGGTTTTGTGGCATTGGCAAGATGTGATTGAAATTTCTTACAATGAGTGGCTACAGGAATTGTTGGCCAGTCTTCGCCTGGAGAAGACAATTGCTAGTTTACACAATGAATCGCAGAAATTTCTCAAACACTGGGGTCCTCTGGTTAGTCTGTACTCACTTCAGAGTGAATAGAAGTTCTGTACCTTGCAATGGGGACTCTGTTACCAGATAGATTTTCCTGTGTGAACGGAGGGAGGGATGGGGGAGAGGAGATCCATTCCCAAGTTTATACTGTAGCATTGTATACTTGTTATATAAATTTAACAGGAGATCCTCTCTCTATATTTGAATAATACTGAATAAACTTTAAATTGAAAAAAAAAAGAAGTGGAAATGTACCCCAAGGAAGTCCCAGCTTACCTGGTGAATTGGTGACCCAGAAGCCTAGGAGTTACTCAGGTGTTTCATCCCCTCCTTGGTGTGAGACTAGGCCAAGTGCCCTGCAAGAGAGGAGCACTCTGCTGCAGGATCATAATATAGGTGCAGTTAGGCGCAAAACAGTTCCCAGTCTCTCCTCAGTGACATCAACTATAATATGAAGACTAATTTAAAGCAGTGATAATATACATGCAGTCTTAGCTTATGAAAATTCTGTAAATTAGGTCTGGAAACTCAACTAATGCTCAATATCCCTCTTGCAGAACATGGTGAGCAATCGACTTAAAATAGAAAAAGAAACACGCATGAGCAGGGGGCAGAGTTCACCAAACCAGCCCCAGCACTCCCAGACTCCCCTTCTGTGCAAAGGCAGCTCGTTTAATCAATAGGCCTGTGCAAGTTTCTGTCCCAGTCTACGTCCATCCAAAAAAACATGCTCCACCTATAAGAGGGGTTCTGAACAGGTCACTGCAGTAATCTGCCTTGGGTAGTTTGGTTTCTCCAGTTAGAAAACTGCAGAGAGATAAAATGCCTACCCTCACTGTGTACACCAGCAAGGGTGGGCACTCCAAGGAGGCAGAGGCCCAGAAATGGTAAGTCTGTGGGTAATTCTGACTTCCCCCTGAGAGCAAGCTCTCCCCATCCCCAGTTCTCCTATACCCGGCCCTGACACCCCCCAAAACAGGACCCACACCCATCCAGCCACTCCAGCAAGGTGTGTTTATTCTTGGCTGGCAGTTTCCATCTGTGCGTCTTGTTTCTTCCTCTGGCACAGACCCCCAGAGGCTGTTATAATAAGAGCCTTCCTGTTCAGAGAACTCACCTATTCAGGCTGACATTTCTTGCTACAGGCCCACTATAATGGTGCACATAAAGCCATAGAGTGGTTGCTCAGCACGTGGGCCTAGCAGGATCCGGTTAGCAACTGGAGCAGGGGGGCTGCAATGGATTTTCCTCCTACATATGCAGCTATCAAGAACAGACTCAGACAGAGGCAGGAAATAATAACCCAGGAGATGAGGTGGACACAGTAACAAAGGGAGGTAGCAACTACTGAGTCTCCAGGGGGAACCACCAACATGAAGGGATCTCAGCAAAAAGAATGCCATTTCAGGTTTCTAGTAAAGGTGTACGGAATTTGTCAGCTAGATTAACCAGCACAATGATGGTCTCATTGAGGAAGGGAAGGAGGCAGCAAAACAAGGAGCCGAGCAACCAATGGGAGCAGGGTCAGAGGGGCGGATCTAAGCACCCATCAGACCTACCTTTATAAAAGGTGCAGGCACCAGATTCACTTTGCCAGAGATGTTCCTGTGGTCACAATGTTGGAACCACTGGTGGATGCCTTAAGGTGCTTGATAATGTCATGGATGACATCTGAGATTGTTGCCTTAACTGGGCATTTTAACACTTAGAGCTGGCCTTGCCCCATGCCTATTTACCAAGTTTAGAAGTGACCGAATGTAGCTGTCTCCTGCATTGTGACTGGAGGGGGACCTCAATATCCTTCTTTTTAAGTTTGGTTATTGCAGAGTCTCCTGTATGAAAGGACTGGTCCCATCTGGAAAGTACATGATTATCCAAGCAGGATACAGTGTTCAAAAGTGGAGATCTGGAGCCCAGACAGCCTTCACCACAGGGTTGTAGGCCCTTCATTGGGCCATAATATTGGTGGCATCATCATCTGGTATCCTGATATGTGACAGTTTTGTGGAATTTCTGTGGAATTTAAAAAGAAATTCCACAAAGCATTTCAGAAACAGAATTGCCATTCCACAGCAGTTCCAATGATATAATTTTGCATTCCGCACGGCCCTACAGGTTGCAAGACCAACTGCTGTTCTTGCAACCTTTATTATAATTTTTACTGGCAAAGAAAATAAGATAACTGGATTCTTTCCAGATTAGGAAAACTGTGTCTTCCTTGTGTAGAAAAAATGAAATTTTAAATGGGTGCTGATTAATGAATGTCTTCCACCTCTAAATATGACATATTTTAAAGAAGGGACCATTTCAACCAAATAATACATTATTCAGCCTTGTTTTGCAACAGCCTATGTGTTAGTTTCAGGTGATTTTTTCCATATATTTTTTTGCCTTGTGGCATGCAGACAGGTTAATCTGCTTCATCCCCTCCCCCTAACCAACTGCCACCTCCCCAGTTAGAGGGAACTCACCTGACCACAGGTCCCCCACAGCTTGCCCCTTGTAGCAGGGCTATGAGAGAGCGAACCATCCTACCCCCAGTACATAATTCAGATTGGTGGTTGGCTGCTGCAGGCTAATGGCATGGGTCACGGAAGAGCACATAGGGTTTCATGAGCCAGCACAGCCATTTTCCCTGTTCTGGTCCTGCCCATCCCCACTGCAGACAGGCAGTAGTGCATGCCATATGGAGGCACACACACACATTATGCAAAACTGAATGCCCCTCGCTTACATGCCCTAGCCTGCACTTCTACTAGGTCTCCACCTGGTGGCAGTTGGCAATGGGGATGACAAGCTCTCCTCTCTACACTACAGGACCCAAGGCAGCATGGTTTCACCAGGGGAAGGTCATGTCAGACCAACCTCACTGAATTTTTTGACTGGGTGACTAGGGAGGTGGATCAGGGGAGGGCAGTGGACATGGCCTATCTGGACTTCAGCAAGGCCTTTGACACTGTGCCACATAGAAGACTATTGCACAAACTGGGGAATATGGGTGTGGGCAGGACAGTAGTGTGGTGGGTAGGTAACTGGCTGGGCAGCAGGACACAGAGGGTGGTGGTAAATGGCTGTCACTCCACAGAGGCGTGACCAGTGGGGTACCACAGGGATCAGTGCTGGGACGGTACCATTCAATATCTTCATCAGTGACATGCGCAGGACCTAGAAGGCAGAATTTCACTGTTAGCTGATGACACAAAGCTCTGTAACAGAGTAGACACACCAGAGGTGTAGACAGAATGAGAAGGGACCTGCAGAAACTTGAAGAATGGTCAGGGGTTTGGCAGTTGAAATTCAATGCAAGGAAGTGCAAGATAATGCATATGGGGCACAAAACCCTGGCACAATATATCAGTTGGGGGTGAGGATATAGCATGCACCAAGCAGGAAAGGGATCTTGGAGTTATCATCTCTGATGACCTCAAGGCAGGGAAACAGTGTGACAAGGCAGCAGGTAAAGCAAATAGGATGCTGGGATGCATAGGCAGGGCATCACCAGCAGGAAAAGGGAGGTCATAATTCCACTATACAAGGCTGAGTGAGCGCACCTGGAGTACACTGTGCAGTTCTGGAGACCTTACCTACGTAAGGACATAGACAGGGTAGAGAAGGTTCAGAGGAGGCAACAAAGATGGTGCATGGATTGCATCACAAGTCCTATGAGGACAGGTTGAAGGCACTGAACATGTACTCCCTGGAGGAGAGGAGGAGAGGGATATGATAGAGACATACAAGTATCTTACAGGGAGGAACAGGGTGCAGGAATGCACTATTTTAAGCGAAAAAGATGTTCCAGGACTAGAGGGCATGGGATGAAGTTGGAGGAGGGCGATTCAGAGGAAGCGTGAGGAAGAATTTCTTCACAGAGCGGGTGGTGGACAAGTGGAACACCCTGCCAGAGGAAGTGGTGGGGGCTGAAACAATCACGGGATTTAAGAATGCATGGGATAGACATAAAGGAATTCTGGAGGTCAGGGGTAAGGGGCAACAGACTTCCTGGAAAACATAAACTGAACTTACAAACTTAAATGGGCAGACTGGGTGGGCCATAGGCCCTTATCTGCCGACAGTGTCTATGTATCTATGTATCTCTAGGAAAGGAGAGCAATCCAGCAGTGCTTAATCATCTCTCCCCTGACTGACCCCTGGACTCAAGTCACCGGTGTGGATGGCAGTAGTGCTGCCACCATGCTACTGGGCTGACTCACTGCAAGTGATTTTAATATGAGAACTGGAGATCAGGGGCTGGATTTTCAAAACGTGGTGCAGGCTTGAAGCAAACCCTGCACCATGACACTTAGGTTTTGACAGCACATCAAACTACTTTGCTGCAGCTGCACCCAATATTACAATCTCGGGTGCAGTTGTGACCGTTTCTACAATTTAAGCCAGCTTGCACCAAATATCTGTTGCAAGCTCCATGAAAAAGGCCCTCAGGACTGCTGCAAGCTAGACCACAAAAAGTTGATCTAACTTGTGGTGATTCACCCACAGGATGGAAAATCCTGATCGCTGGAAAGGAGAATGCCACAAGCCCAGTGCACCATATGTTCATGTACCAGGGGCTTGTGTCATTCTCGGAGGTTTGAAAATCCTGCTGCACGGGTTAAATAATTATAAAGTTCCAGAATCTCTATTTATAAACTGAAAAGTATTGGCAGAGTTGGAAAGAAACAACAGATAATGAAATAAATTTGGATTGAAGCTAAATGAGGAAATGCATAGACATGGGTATCTCCTAGATCCTAAGATCTAGGAGATAAGGTATCTAGGAGATATGGGATCTAAGATAATCCTAGATTTCAATAAAATAAAAAAAAATTAAAATAAAATCTCCTGGTAAGTAGATGCACAAATGGCAAACTCCATGAAGAATTTACCTACAGTATATAGGCCCTAAGTGACTGTCCTTATTGACTTGTTATGGGTGAACCATCTTGCACTTAACTCATCACTTCTTGGGCGGCCATTTTGTGTCAGGTAAACAATGGATAGTTCGGACTTCATATGGAGCTATTGGAAGTAATGAGAGTTAACAACAATTTAGCTTTTAAAAACAGAAAACAGATCAGTAATTGATAATGCCCCTACTGTATTAAAAATAAAGAATGATATAAAGGGAGAAACACATTTGGAAAAAGAAAATCAGACGGTTATTAGAAATAAAAGGGCAATAAAACTGAATTTAAACACTCTATAAAATGCAAAGGAACTTATTCAGTCTGGAGAACTGGATCAAATTAAGTAAAGCATTTTGGCTATAAAATCCCCAGAATGTGTCAATACTTTGATTATATGAACATATGTCGAAGCCAGCAGAATACCACCATTATATCTATTAAGTCTATTCGTATTACAGAGTCCTCAGTGTCAGCTATTGACCCAGTCCCACTCCTCCCCCCATTGACCCTTATTTCCCCCTTAACTCTTTCCCAGTCTCCTTTGAAGCTGCCCACCATTTAAAAAAAAAACACCACCTCAAGAAGGCCATTCCAGACTGCCACCACCCTGTCCATGAAGAAGTGCCTCCTAGCCTCTATCCTAAACCTCGCCCCTCCAACTTGAGAATGTGTCCCCTTGTGTCTCAGTTTCCACTGAGCTTGAAGAGGCCCTCCTTGTTCACCTTATTTATTCCTTCCAAATACTTGAAGGTCTCAAACATGTCCCTTCATTCTCTCATTTCTTCTCCTCTAGGGAGTACATGTTCAGAGCCTTCAACCTCTCCTTTCTAAATCCTACCTTGCTGACCCCTTATCATCTTTGTAGTCCTCCTCTGGACTGTCTCCATCAGGTTTAAGTCCTTTTTAAGGTATGGTCACCAGTACTGCATACTGTACTCCAGCTGTGGCCTCACCAGTGACCTGTACAAGGGCAGTATTACCTCCTTCCACCTACTGCTGATCCCACATCACAGCAGCCCAACATTTTGTTTGCCTTAGCTGATGCTTTCCTACACTACAGGGAATGCTTCAGGTCACTAGCTATCATCACTCCCCCAATCCTTCTTCTCCTCAGATGCAGCTATCCAGACCCCCCAGGCAGTACTTAGTTCTTAGGTTCTTGGCTCCAGTGTGCATAACCTTGCACCTATTTGTACTGAAGCCACATTGCCAAATTCTGAATCTCTCTCCAGCTTTTCCAGATCATCCCTTTAGCTCCTGTACCCATTCTACTGTGCCCATCTTCCTACAAAGCTTGGTGACATCTGTGAATAGGCAAATTTTGTCCTTAATGCCATCACCATTATTATTGATGAAGACATTGAAAAGCCCCGGTCTAAGCACCGAGCCCTGTGGGACCTCACAGGTGACCTCCCTGGTGCTGGAGAGCTCACGTCCCACAACCACATTCTGGGTCCTGCCCATCAGCTAGTTTTCCACCCATCTTGTCGAGTTCTCACCAACCCCTCGATCCACCAACTTCCTGAGCAACCACCTGTGGGGTACAGAGTCAAAGGCCTTGCTGAAGTCCAGGTAAAGGATGGCCACCACTTGACTCATCTCCACTATTTTAGTGACCCAGTTAAATAAGTCAATCAGATTTGTTTGACACACTCTTCCTCCCATAAACCTATGTTGCTACTCATCCTGGAGGCCATTCTCTTCCAAACATTTTATTACCTTTTCTTTAAGTATGGTCTACATGAGCTTGCACATGCATGAGGCCAGACTGACTGGTCTGTAGTTCCCTGGGGCATCCTTAGGACCACTGTTATGGAGGGACATTACATGTACTGTTCTCCAGTTCTGCAGTACCAGTCCTGACTCCAGTGAACTACTGAACAGGCTATACAAGGGACCTGCAAGCTCCTCCACCAGCTATTTCAGCATCCTTGTGTGTATACCATCTGGGCAAGGGGATTTATTTACCTTTAATGCTAGCAACCCTTTCTTCACCCTATCCACCTCTATCAAAACATTTGTGCTCTCCACCCTCACCCATTTCCTCTTTCCCCTTAGTGACACTAGTCCATCTCTCTCCCTGGTAAAGGCCAAACAGAAATACTCATTCAGTACTTCTGCTTTGCCCTCACTCTTCTCTACCCACCTGTGCTCTTTCCTGATCCTAAAAATCCCATACATCATGTCCCTTTTCTCACCAATATAGCAGAAGAAAAGCCTTTTCACCCTTTACTTCCCTCAAGTAACTGCAGTTCCTTTTGAGCTTTAGCCTGCTAGACTGCCCAAACTGCTACACTAGCCGTCTTCAGGTAGTCCTCCTGGACCTCCTCTCTCTGGGTCCTCCTGAACTTCTTGTAAGCTGACCTCTTATCCTTTACTACTTGGGTGACCTTTGTACTAAACCAGCTGGGTGCTTTGGCCCTTGAGTTTTTCCCCTTGATCCTGGTGTACTCCCTTGTGGCTATCATTATTTTCTCTGTGATGATAGACCACCTTTAGCCTACCCCCATGTCCCCTCAGATGCATTCCAGATGACTCCTTAGCAGTTTACCCATCTTTCTGAAACTCACCTTTCTAACATCCAGGATCTTAGTCTTAGTGGGGACCTTTTTCCATCCCATGTCTAACTGGAACCACACTGTGAGATGGTCACTTCCACCCAGGAGTTCCTTGAGCTTTATATCCTGGACGTGATCCCATTTGTCACCACCAGATCAAGGATTTCCCCTTCCTGATGAGCTCTGTGGTGTCTTGTGTCTGGAATCCACTTTGCAGCACATCTAGGATCACCTCTCCCCTGGCAAAGGCTGTGGCCAGTACCCTCCAATCCAGGTTAAAGTATCCCACTATTATCACCTCTCCCTTCCGTGCAACAGTCTTTATTTTTGAGTTTGATTCCCTGTCTCTTTCCTCCTCCTAGTTTAGTGATCTGTAAACCACCCCCAACCTCATCTTCTTCTCTCTACGTGACAGTAAATGAATCCACATTGCTTTTGCCCTCCTCTTCTGACTACTCCCTCATATAATTATAGCCTCTCTGAGGTAAACCACCACTCCTCCCTTTTTTCTACCTCCCTGTCCCTTCAGTAAAATTTAAACCCAGGGACTGAGAAGTCCCAGTCATGGTTAGGAGTGTTCCATGTCTCCATGACTATCGGGATGTCCACTCCCCTTTCTGCTAACAATGCCTATAGATCATCCATCTTGTTTACAAGACTTCAAGCATTTGGGGGAGAATAATAAAAACTATACTTCTCACATGGAAATCGTTATGGATAAGATTAGATGAGCCAGAAACAAACAAAAATCCAGAAAAGGGCCCAGCCCTGATAAGATTTCAGCTGAGATATATATAAAAAGCATGGTCTAGTGGTGGTGTGATTTAGTTTAAATAATAGTATGGAATTATATTCCTCAACTTGGATTAAAATAAAAAGACAAAGTCTGGTTTATTATGGCAAGATTATTACATTAAACATCTTATTATACACTGAAGTCTGCCAACAAAAGGATAAGGAAAGTATATGATTTAATGACATCTGTAGATTGCAAAAGAGGAAATTGAATGGGTATATTAGGAAGGTAAAAAATGAAGACCAAAGAAAACTTGATGGCTCAAGTAACAAAGAAATACATACTGGAAGATTATTAAGCAGCACAAAAGATATCAAATACTACTCCGGGAAAAGTTAAATAATGCAATTTTGAAAAAGGACATGTAATCATTTTGGGAAATTGTAACATGAGGTATATCAACTGGAAAAATAATACCCTAGCTCAGATGCAGGAAGACCAATGGATAGATCATTTTAAAAATAGAATATGTGGAGGAATTTGATTTAAGTATGAATAATAATAGAAACAATACTTCTCACGTGGAAATCACTATAGATAAAATTAGAAGGTCATAAACAAACAAAAACTCCAGAAAAGTACTCATCCCTGAAAAAAATTCCCACACACACACACACACACACACACACACACACACATTCACTGAAAAAAACTTTGTTAATGCACTAGTTAGGGTTAAAGTGACAAAATTAGGGACGCACAGTGTTAGGGTTCACAACTCTAACTCCCCACTCCCACCCTGCAGGCAACAACAGGAAAAACCATTACTATTTGACCTCATCTGCGTCTTTGCAAATCATGTGTGGAGTGTGCCTTGGGGTTGTCAACCTTAACACTTACCTCATTCACAAATATTGTACACATCTCAAGTCACTTAACCGCCCAGTGTTCCCAGGTCGCCCCTGAAAACAGATACTTGTGCTTAGTGGGCCTTACCCAGTTACCAAAAGACCAAAGACTCAGCTTATTAACTGATGGAATGGGGTGAGTGTTAGGCTGACAACCTCAAGGCACACTCCACGCCTGACTTGCGAAGTCACAGGAGAGGTCAAATAGTAATGGTGTTTCCTTTTGCTGCCTGCTGGGTGGGGGTGGGGCGTTAGTGCTGGGAACCTTAATGCCACATTTCCCTGCTTTTGTCACTTTCACCCTAACTAGTGCAAAAACAGAGTTTTTTTTGCAATGAATTTTCTTACTTTTTGAGATAGTAGAATCGTATCATCATTCACACAGGTCACTTTGGAATCTGTGTGAACACATTTATGTGATCATGGACATGCAAGGCCATCTGGGCCCAGTGCTTCCTTGCCTCCATTTATCCACATGTGTACATGGGTGTGGAAACGCAGGGCCCAGAGGACCCTGCACTTCTGTTCCACCAGAAAAGCAATTTATGTGCTTCCTTTTAATTTTTTTATAGGGATAGACCATTTTCAGTTCTTATTTCTTTGGGGCTTAGTATTGCAGTAGTCATTAAAAAACAGGCGCTTAGTAAGGGTGCATATCTTAAAGAATGAAGGTTTGGGGCCTTTAAATTCCTCTGGAATCATTCAGTTTGCTTTTATTTGTTTCTTTACTTACTTTTTCATCATTTTATTTGTATTTTGCCAACTGTTAGTGAAAAAACAATCCAATGAAATCCCTGTATGATGATGTCAGAAACTCTTTACTGGCAAGGCTGCCAGTGTATTTCAATGGGAAACTATACATCTGTTTTCAGATTTTTATGAAGAAATAACACTTCCTGCCACCAAAATATTATAAATTTAATAGAAATATGTGATTTTTGATAACATTAGATCTTTTATTATAATTTAGCAGTTGACATTTTCTTCATAACCAGATTTCACTTGGAAAGAAGTGAAGATAAGCCAATTATTATATTCAAAAATGTAAAATCATACAGATGGAGCCCGGAACAGGTGGGATTCATGGTGGGGAGGCATTCCAGTGACCACTTTCACAAGATATTTCATCTTATCTTCATGTCTGGAGAGACAACCAAAGACTTGGTGCTTGTCTCCCTAGATGTGGAAAAATCATTTGATAGAGTGTCATGGAATTTTCTTTTTGACATTTTACCCTGATATGCGATACCACCTGAATATATCCAATGGGTCAAAATTCTATACCGCTGCCCTACAGCCAAAATTATGTGTAATGGGGTATCATCCTCTTTATTTCCTTTTACTAGGGGCACCCGAAAAGGATGTCCCCTGTCACCAATGCCGTTTAAGTTATATATTGAACATTTAGCCAGGAAAATTATCAGTTCCATGGGAGTTCACGGAATAACTGTGTGTCCTCATGAATTTAAACTTTCCATGTTTGCGGATGACATATTATTACATCTATCTAAGTGGGACATTTCTCTTCCTAGGACCTTGGAAATTATTGTCAAATATAGTGCATTGGCTGGTTACAAACTAAATAAACATAAAACAACAGTTTTGGACCTCTCAAACTCTTGTTCAAAAGCAGATATTGAAGAGTTGGGGCTCAAATGGACTTCCAAATCTTAAATGTTTTGGGGATAGAACTCACTCCAGATTTGCTTTCTTTGCAAAAATTAAATTTATACCAGGTAGTTAAGTGAGCAGAACAAGATCTTTCCCACTGGCAATATCTGCCACTTACATTGTGGGGTAGAGTTAATATCCTGAAGATGGCTATATTTCCCCATTTTATGTACCCTCTATCAGTGCTTAACCTCCCTCTCCCTAAAAGTTGGTTTAAAAAAGTCAATGCAATTTGGTTATCCTTTTTGTGGCATGGGAAGAAACCCCATAGAGCATTAGAGAAATTGTGTCGATCCAAAGGAATCAGGGGATTACAGGTACCTCATCTCTTCCTGTACTACCTTGCTTTCCATGCACACAAGTATCTGAGATGGGTAGACAGCATGAATCGTGGCTCCTCCTCCCCTGGCTTGGTGGACTATTGAGCTTATTAAAGTTACCAGATTAAAAATATCCTTATCGGCACTCCTTTATTTCCCTTTTAGCAAGCTTTCTGTCCATTTAAAATGTCCACCTATTGGTTGGTCAGAGCCCACCAACAAATGTGCAACTTTTTTTTAATATCAAGAGTCAGAAAGATTTGGGACAGCATCTCTTTCACAATTTAAACATTACAATTGGGCAGAAAGTCCTGGAACCCAGGAATTGGAAACGGCTTCAAGTGACGTCTCTTCCAGCTGTAATTATAGAGAATTCCTTTATTATATTATCACAATTTAGAGATAAGTTTAATCTTCCTGCCTTATCAGCCTTCAGCTACATGCAGTTAAAACACTGTTTTAATTCATTTATGGGGGCACCGCCATGGTTGGATGAGGTTTCCAAATGGCTTTATTTCCTGGCCTCACAACTCTATAAGGATAGGCCTACTTCTAGACTATATAAAAAAATGGGGGCCAGGCTCTGGTTTTCCTGTTCCCCAATAGCATTTTATTGGCAGGCAGCTGCAAAACTGTCCTGGAATGAAACTGAATGGAAGGCAAACTGGACAGATATGTATAAATATATCAAACAAGATAGACTACGCTTGATTCAATTTAACATTCTACATAATCTGTACTATACACCGCTTAGACTGTATCACACGGACATTCACCCCACAGTCTCCTGTCCTAAATGTTCTCAGGAGGAAGGGTTACTTATTCACATGATTTGGACCTGCTCAGATACGGCCTCCTTTTGGAATGAGATTAAACTATTGCTGTCATCCCTCTTTGGCCGTTCCGATTATTTCTCTCTGAAAGTTTATATAACTGGCAATTATACAGCCATTAAATCTCAAAATCATCTTGCTTATATGGCTCTCATTTCAGCAGCAGCTAAGCTTCTTCTGCATTGACACTGGATTAATGAGACCATTCTATCTCAGAAGGAATGGTTACAAGAAATGTTTTCAGCATTAAATGCCGAAAGAAGCATTGCAATGTAATACTATAACCTTAAAAAATATTGTACCCTTTGGGAACCTCTTTCAAGTTATTTGACAGGGAATTAAACTTCATTTTCACCCCCCTATGGGTTGGTTGAAGCTACCATGAGGTTGAGATAAGATTATCCCCAACATACGATTAAGGCATTTATGCATTAGAATGCTCTTATAGCATTTTTCCTTTTTATTTAGATCAACTTAGCTTCCCTATTTTTTGGTGGGGAGGGTGGAGGATAGGGATGTGACCATTTTAACTTCTACTTGGTTACAGTGTGATATGTGGGACTGGGGAATGGGGTGGATGGGGACAGTATTTTATTTTCTTTTTTCCCTTTTTATGTTAGTTGACTTTGCATGTTTTAGTACCTATGGACTGTACTAGATGTCATCACCATGCTGGTTATTGTTGGGGAAAAACTTTTTCAATAAAGCTTATTCAATTACAAAACAAATCATAGAGATGGAGCATCATAGTGCAAACATATAAAAGGCACATTTTGTTGATGAAATAAGTAACAATTTCTTTTGAAAAAGATTGAAAAATATATTTAGTTTCTCATTGAAGTACACTGGGCTCTTAAGTAGCTGGCAGCTTCTGAGATCACAATACCTGCATTCTTCTGAATTATTTTCTAATAGTAGTATGAAAATCAAAGGTGAAAATACACTTGTTTCACTACACTAACAATTTTATTATAAAAGTAGAAAGTGATTACTAACACATCAAAATACAATAAATAAAATAGTCCATTTTCTATTTATTATAAGTAAACACCTGCTCGTTAATAGCCCAGTGTATTCCAATAAGAAACTAAATATATTTTTCTATCTTTTTCAAAAGAAATTGATACTTATTTCATCAACAGACTTTGCCTTTTCTATGTTTGCACTATAGTGCTCCATCTGTATGATTTTATGTTTTTGAATACAATAATTAGCTTCTCTTACTTCTTTACAAGTAAAATCTGGTTATGAAGAAAATGTCACCTGCTAAATTATAACAAAAGATCACATGTTATCAAAAATCACATATTTCTAATAAATATATAAAATTTTGGTGGCAGAAAGTGTTATTTCTTCATAAAAATCTGAAAACAGAGTTATAGTTTCCCATTGAAAGACACTGGCAGGCTTGCCAGTAAAGAGCTTCTGACATCATCATACAGGGATTACATTGGATTCTTTTTTACTAGCAGTTGGCAAAATACAAATAAAGCGATGAAAAAGTAACTAAAGAAACAAATAAAAGCAAACTGAATGATTGCAGAGGCATCTAAAGGCCCCAAACCTTCATTCTTTAAGATATGCACCCTTACTATGCACCGGCTCTTCAAGACCTTTGCATTGATATATACATTGTCCGTTAATTGCAAAGATTGTCAGAGTTACAGCTTGTTGTTCTTTTTTATAAACAGTAAGCTTTATTGAAATTTTCGTAATACAGTGGACAATACAAGCAGACATACTATTCCCCAGAACAAACAATGAAGCATGCTGCTCCCTGTCCCACCAACATTCAGGGATAAGGCAATTGGATCAGTAGCCCTTGTTTGGTGGTTTCATTGAAGAACTAGCTTTGTCAGATACATTTAGAGAATTATATCCTGGACTGAGAAGCCTTTCCTTCTACTCCACAGTTTTCAATTCTTATTCAAGAATTGATTACATGATCACATCTAAATCTTTACTATAATGAGTTTCTTACATTAAGTATGGACCTATAAAAATATTGGACCATGCTCCTTTATATATTCATTTTGTGTTTTACTAAGGAGCAAAAAGAAATGCTATGGAAATTAAATCTGTATCTTCCAAAAGCCGATTTATTCAAGGTAAAGTTAGCAGGAGAAATAAGTCTCTTCTGGAATGTGAACACTCGGGAGGGTATTTCCTTAAATATGGTGTGGGACTCCTTAAAAGCCTGCTTAAGGGGACAGCTGATTAGCCACAATAGCTATAAAAAAGAAATCTAAGATTAAGCTACAGGATCTTGAGAATAAATTAAGCATAGCACGGACAAAACACACTACCTCTGGTTTAGAGAAAGACTTAAATGAGGTCCTCAGGTTAAGGGAGCTGTATAACAGGGAAGAAAATGAAAAAGTAGAACATACTCTGGCAAGGGTAAGGTCAAATTATTATTTCTTTAGCGATAGGCCAGATAAACTATTAGCATATCAACTACAATGTGTACAAGAACAGAACAGCATCTATAGCATCAGGGATGAGAATGGAAACTTGGTGAGTGACCCAAAGACAATTAATTATATTTTTCAGCAGTTTTACCAAAACTTATATACCACATAGAAGAAGAACTCCTAGGGGAAAATATGGAGCTCTTTCTAGGATCTCTACAGCATCCCGTATTATTAGAGGAAGACCTGAATGTCTTGAATAAACCCATTTTAGTCAAGGAGATTAGAGAGACAATTCTAGAACTACCAAATGGTAAATCTCCAGGTCTGGACAGCATGTGAATGAATTCTATAAGCAACATGTGGTAGAACTAGCCCCAATCCTTTGTGAAGTTTTCTCCCAGCTCAGGAAGAGCCACACACTCCCCATCTCCTTTAATGAAGCTATAATAACCTTATTGCTTAAAAAAGACAAAGACCCTGAAAAATGCTGGTCATATAGACCAATTTTATTATTAAATTCAGATGATAAAATATTTACAAAAATATCAACAAAAAGATTAAATAGGGTTATACATAAAATAATCATTGAAGATCAGACAGGGTTTATAAAAGGTAGAAGGTTGTCTAATAATATTAGACGTACAATTAATATAATAGAACAAGCAGTTGCGGAGGGGGTGCAGCCCTGCTTGTGCTGGATGCAGAAAAGGCATTTGACAAGGTTAGTTAGAAATTTTTGAAGAAAACCTTAGGGACAATTGGGATTAAAGGTCAGTTCTTATCTTGGATAGACTATATTTATAACACACTGTCTGCAAGGGTAAAAAATGAATCAGATTTTCTCTAAATCAAGAGGCACAAGACAGGGATGTTGTTCTTGATTTTTATCAAACCATTAGCCATTGCAGTTATAAACCTATCACCTGAGGTAGGCATAAAAATAGGCAAAAGCTGGCATACAATAGTGCTTTATGCAGACAATGTTATATTGTATGTACAGGATATTCAAAAGTCTGCCCGAGTATAATAAAATTAATAAACACATTTAGTAAGACCTCTGGGTATAGGAACAATACACAGAAATCTGAAGTGCTACTGCTGAATTCAAATGTGACTCAACAAACAATCTTAAATGTAATAGGAGTATGTAAAGAAAGTATTAAGTACCTGTGGATTTATTTGCATGAAAACTTCAATAAATTATGGGAGTAAAATTATCCACCTTTGTTACAATGTATCTATTCAGATTTGGATAGATGGGCACTATTACCCCTTTCCATTATGGGAAAATGCAATGTAATAAAGATGAATATTCTACTCTGCCTGTTATTTCTATTCCAAGCATTACCAATAAGGTTGCATAGCGGTGTCTTTAAGGTATTAGAAAAACGTATAAGAAAGTTTGTATGGGCTAATAAAAGTCCCAGACTTAGATTAGAAAAACTATATCTACCAATGGAAGAAGGGGGCCTGAATTTGCCAAATATGTTTCTGTATTATTTGGCTGCACAATTAGAAATGGTAACATTGTGGTTTAAAACCTTCGAGATTAAACCATCATGGCTAGAAATGGAAGCCCATAAGTTACCTGGGAAGGAGATAAAAACGGCATTGGATTTGAATATTGACAATGCGCACATGTATGGCAAAGGGAAACAGACTATTGGGCTTTAAAAGGAAGATTATGAAGTTCCCCCCATTATTTTTTAATGCATATTCACCTCTTTCTTATCTGCTAAAAAGTGGATAAAAAATTATTTTTTGTTTCTTACAGATATTTTCTCCCCTTTGACCTCCACTTTCCTTCCCTTTGAAGAGCTAGCAGTGAAACTAAATCTGTAGCCAGGAGCATTTCTTATATTTCTGCATGTTAAAGAACTTTTGAAAAAGTGTATGAGAAACCTGGAGCTCCCACTGACTTCTCCAATGCAGGAATTTTTCACAACTTGCGACTCGGGAGCAACAATGATAGGAAAGTAACAGAATCTAAAGAAAGTCTGGATTCTTTAAAAAAATTGGGAGAAGGATTTGACAAAGTTAATTACACCAGTTCAATTGGAGAATATTAAATCATACCATTTAACAGTGTCCCAGAATATTAAATTGAGACAAATCCAATTTAACGTACTTCATAGAACATACTACACACTAAGGAAGTTGAATAAACTCAATAGCGATATATCAGACAGATGTCAGAGGTGTAAAGTAAATGAAGGCACTTTAGTATGTATTTTTGTCCTATGCCCAGAACTTAAAAACTATTGGCAGAACATCTTGGGGTTATTGCAGCAGATCTTAGGGGTAGGCATACCATTCGATCCAGTTATTATTCTTCTTCATCTCTTTGAGGAAACAAGGCTGCTTAACCAACAGGTAGACCTCATTAAAGTGATCTTAATAAATGCTAAAAAGATTATTTTACAACATTGGAAGGATGTTAAATCCCAATCTTGTAAGGAATTATTAAATCTTGTGATTGAGAGTGCCAGACTGCAAAGGCTATATTATGTCAGAGCTGGTGAAATAAGCAAATATGAATTACTTTGGGCACCCTTCGTAGAGGTTTTGGAAAATAACTCCACTTAAATTTATGTTACTCTTTTTTTCTGCTATACTGTATTTGTGTTTCTTTTAACCCTGGTTACTCCTTAGCCTGGGTTAGGATGAAAACCTGTTCTCTGAATAGATACGGGATTATTCCCAGGATATAACATGATGAACAGGATTCTGACACCCCCCCCAAAAAAAAACATTCAGAGATAAGGCATCTTTTTAACCGAGGCTGATACAGATACATAGGTAGGCACTTTGTTTATTACACTTTTGGGGGTGGTGCAGGTGGGGAAGGGTGAAGTCTGGTTGGAGGCTTGCAGGGGAGGAGTTACAGCTTGTTAAATTTGCATTGTTATCCTACAGGACTTCTCATTTTTTTATTTGTTATCCTTCTTTTATAGCCCCTAAATTTGTTTGGGGGGTGTTATATATTAGTGGTATAGTACTTATTAAGACCTTTATTTTGATATATAGGTTGTCCCTTCACTCCAAATATTGACGGAGTTATGGTTTGTTAACATTGTAATATGGGGAAAAAACTAAGTCCAAATTCTTTTTTTGTATGAAGGGATCTTTTTTGTGAGGTTGTGTCTTTCACATGAAAAAAAGACTACTTCATGTGAAAAAAAAAAAAACAGAAACAAGATGGCATCCATTCGAAAAAATAATTTGTTCTCACTAAAAAAGTTTACTCCCATACAAAACAATCTTTTTTCATATAGACCAAATTCCTTTTTTGTATGAAACAGCTGTGCAAAAGACTGTACTGAGTATGTTCAGAAACAAAATTTTAAATCCTTATAACTCTGGAACAGATTAATATTTTTCACCAAACAAATGAAAGGTACCACACTGGCCCACACTCTTTCTACCTTGAATATTTCAGAGCCAAATTCCAAGTCATCTGGGGGTTAGCGATGACAAACAAAACAACAAAAAACCCTGCTTTATTCACTTTGTTCTCTATCTGGATCTCAGAATCAGCAAATCCATTTAGAACAAAACTTGCAAGTCAAGAGACCTTGACCCTGAGACTGTGCATGTAAAAACTTATGCAAATCTGTTGAATGGTGGCAAAACTATTAACGTGCAAAGTTAGGGTTTAACATTAAACAGCTTGCTCAACCCTAACTATAGTGGAGCTACCATGCCATTATAATTGTAAGACTATATACATATAAAGAAATAATCTGTATTTTTATATTGCCCCCTTAAAATTCAGGATACGTGATTTTGTGCAGTTTGGTTCTGCTCCATGATTTCAAACCACAGTGACTGGTGGTCATTGTTCCCCAAGTGTTCCCCCACTGTTACCCCCATCACACTGTCCCCGTTTGTGAGCATGAGGTCCATTATTGTCTTCTGCTGAGTTGGTTCCATGACCAGTTGCTTGAGGAAGGTACCTTGAAGGGAGTCCTGGATAAATCTGCTCCTGGTTGGTTCTGCTGCTGGGAGGCTCCAGTCCACGTCTGGAATATTGAAGTCTCCAACCAGCACCACCTCACCCTTGTCTGCCATCCTTTGAATGGCTAGCATCAGCTCCCTGTCTCTTTCTTCCTCCTGGGCTGGTGGTCTGTAGACTGCAGAATGAGAAGAGATCTGGATAAACTAGCAGAATGGTCAGAAGAGTGGCAACTGGGATTTAATGCAAAGAAGTGCAAAATCATGCACATAGGGAAGAGAAACCCTGAAGCCACTTATAGGCTGGGAGGGGAGTTGCTAGCAGTCACAAAGGAAGAAAGAGACTTGGGCATCATCATCACTGATGACCTGAAATCATCAAGCAGACCTCTAAAGCAGTAGGTAAGGCTAGGGGGTGTTAGGGTGTATTAGTAGGGGTATCACAAGTCGTAGAGGAGGTAATAATCCTCTGTACAAGACATATTGGTTAGCCCCATCTGGAGTACTGCGTGCAGTAATGGAGGCCACACCTTCACAAGGACATTAATCAAATTGAGGCAGTCCAGAGAAGGGCAACCAAAATGGTGCAGGGACTGCATTAAAGACATATGAGGACAGATTAACGGAGCTCAATATGTATACCCTTGAGCAAAGGAGGGAGAGAGGTGATATGATCGAGACATTTAAACACCTTAAGGGCATAAACAAGGTGAAAGAGTCTAACATGTTTAAATATAAGAAAATAGCAGTACAAGAGGACACAGCATGAGATTAGAGGGAGGCCGATTAAGGGGAATGTGAGGAAATTCTTTTTCACAGAAAGGGTGGTAGATGCATGGAATGGCTTACCACAGAAGTAGTGGCTATGAATACAGTGCAGGGCTTCAAACAGGCATGGGATAGGCATAAGGGAGCAATACAAATGACTATGAATAGATAGGTCACTGACATAGCAAAGGCCGATGGCACATTTATAAGGTAGAAAAAGAAATGGGCAGACTGGATGGGCCTTGCGGTCCTTATCTGCCGTCAACTTCTATGTTTCTATGTTTTTGTGTGGATGGCTGGCCCCATTTTCCTCTCCAGCTTAACCCACAGTATCTCTACCCCAATTTGTTCTTGAACAGGGCTGCTTCAGCTCCCCCACGGTCAGCCGGCACCCAGCCAGCCACCGACCAAGACCAGGACACCCGCCTGCAGCTCCTTGGAAGCTGCCTACCCTTGAACAGGGCTGCTTCAGCTCCCCCACGGTCAGCTGGCACCCAGTCAGCCACCGACCAAGACCAGGATACCCACCTGCAGCTCCTTGGAAGCTGCCTGCCCTTGAACAGGGCTGCTTCAGCTCCCCACGGTGGCGTGACACCCAGCCAGCCACCGGCCAAGACCAGGACACCTGCCTGCAGCTCCTTGGAAGATGCGGGACAAGCGCAGCCAATCAGAACACCAGGTACTTCCAGCAAACCCACTCTGATTGGCCAGGACTTTTCCCCTGCTATAGACACCTGGCACTTTGTTAGATTTTCAATAGAACTAAGCACATTTCAACTGTAATTAGAAGTTTTCAACTGTATTAGCTGGATTGTAATATCTACTACTGTTTAAAGTGGTTACACCTCTTCTGTCTGACTGCTCTTCCTGCAGCCCCCCCCCATCCAAGCACTCTGCCTTGGCGCCGATAAGTCTAACTACCTTTTTTTTTTTTAAGTGGCTAGTTTTCCATTAGCAGGTTATACAGACCTGCCACTAGAGGGATTCTTGGTCTTCTACATAAATCTCTGTACTCATTCGTGGGCAATATGGCCTGCATTATCATTCTACTTCTTTCCCGGTGCTGCTATAAGGGGTGGTTGTAGTTGAGGTTCCCCTAAGCTTCACTCAACAGGCTGACAACTTCCTTAAAACTGCCTGTGCGACAGCTCTGCAGTTGAAAACAGGAAGCCCTCAGTGTCTGCCATCCACCCTTCAGACTCAAGTCAGATAGATGCTGAGCACCCTATTATTACCTACGCTGCGCTGTCATACCGATAGATACAGATAGAATCCTCTGCAGAGAGCCAGCACACCTGGGCACCCTTGATTGGTGCGGCACTGCCATAGGGGGATTGTGATTGGTACGCCCGCTTGCCTGCTTTGCTCTGATTGGGGCACCTTCTCTATAGCCTGTTACAGTGTTCCCTTCTTAATTCTGACTTCTCAGCTGTCGCTCTGACCTGAAATTTTCTCCCACCCCCACCACCCTCCTCTCCCAGGCCTCCTTTAAATACACTCATGATCCGCCTCCTATATCATATTACTGCTTCATTGGCCTAGTTTCGACTGCTGCCAACGTATGATTGGTATCTGAGTGTGGCCAATAAGACTGCCCTGTGTGAATATCTCTTGAGCCCCACCACTAACTAAGCTGCTCCTGCTCTCCTTGTTCCCCTTTCTGCTGTATCTTCTCATCTAGGTTTTAAGTGAGTACCTAGGTGGGCAAATTACTTGCCTAGAAAATATTGCACTAATACAAATCACAAGACCACTCAATCTGGGACCATGGCTCTCCTTATTGTGTTTTTATTGCTCTAAGATTGCAGAGTTCTCAAGCAATACAGTGCAATTCAAGTACCTCAATGCAATTCAGTTCTCAATGTACCTTATCAATACCTAATGTTATAGCGGTCTACCGTGCAGACACTATGTCATTCTCCTCTCCCTTTTAGCCTATTCCCAGCAGTTAGCCTACACCCCTTGCTACTGTCCTCACCTATGTCTATTCAAGCACTTACATTGATCACAATCAACTGTCATTACAGTGGTGCCGCCTCTGCGCAGCACGATATGGAATTGCTTTCTTGAAGAAATAAAAGCAATCTCCATTCTTATAAGCTCCTTAAAGAAAGTTATACTTCTGCTTCTTCTCTGCTCAGGAAATGTGGAGCTCAACCCTGGCCCCCTCCCCACAACTTACCTCGCCTATCGATTTTGCTGAGGCCACAGGTCTCAAAATGATGATGGTCAACATTTTAAGCCTGCCTAAAAAACTTGTACAGCTGCAAACCTGGGCTGCACACGTTAACCCTGACCTTATCATAATTACTGAGTCGTGGTTAAAAAAGACGAACACTAATCAACAAATATCACTGCAGGGCTACAATTTATTTAGAGCAGATAGAGAGTCTAGAGGCGGGGGTGTGGTTATCTATGCCAAATCTAAGTACTCGGTCACCAATATTAGTTGCAAATCTCTAGCCAAGGAATTTGAGTTAGTTTCGCTGAGCCTTCATCTCACCTCCTCGGAATGTATCACTATCCTAGGTGGCTATAGACCCCCGTCTGGTGGTGATGAAGTCCTTAATCTTTTGAAATCCATGTTCGTAGATGCAAAAGCTGAAACAATATTTCTAGGAGATCTAAATATGGACTGGCGGTCACCTAAATCACACGGCCTCAAATCCTTTTGTGACGAGCTAGGTCTTGGGCAGTTAGTCAGTGAACCCACTAGGAACAACACTCTAAATACTGCTAACAGTTCCATTCTAGATGTGGTACTAACCACCCATCCACACAAAATATCTCATTCGGCAGTGTTTCACAACGACATGAGCAATCATGGAATTGTTGCTTGCATAAGATCTCAAATTAAGGCCCGGCCACAACCCATCTTTATAACAAAAAGATCCTTTCAAAATTCAGTGCAGTAAACTTCCTATCTGACCTGAGCATGATCAGATGCAAGATCTCTACCTAGCCAAAGATGTCAACAAGGCAGCTTACATCATAATGACAAACTCACTACAATAATAAATAAGCATGCCCTTTCATCAAAGTAAGGGTACAGAACAATTCAACCCCTGGTTCACCTCGGATCTCAAGGCAGCCCTTTAGCTCGAGATAAGCTCTGGGCTAAAGCTAGACATTCAAAGAATCTTTGGATTGGCAGGCCTTTAGAACAGCCAGGAATAACTGTGTGAAAAACTTCACTCTGCTAAAGCTAACTATTATATTTCTACTCTCTAACAAGCTAAAGGTAACCCTCATAAAATATGGAAGACTATCAAAGCTATAGAAGGACGACCTATGGCCCCTCTGTCCCAACAAAGATAGTTGCAAGTGGCAAGATTGTGGAAAACAAGTCCCTAATCCTGGAGAACTTAACTCCACTTTGCCACAGCTGGATTAACTTTTGACTTGTCTACCTTATGCTGGTGCTGCGGTGAGCCAGCATACCCCTCCCCTACATCTAGTCCTGCACCCAGCCTCTTCCAACTGCGCGAGATAACTTATAAAGAAGTAGAAGATTCTCTTCTTAACTTAGACACCAAAAAAAGCGCAGGGAACGATGGCTTGGAACCCTTTCTCCTAAGGTCAGGCTATGCCCATCTCACTGCCCCTATTCTCCACATCTTCAATCTTTCCATTACATCTGCTACTGTGCCGTCCTGCTTGAAATCAGCACATATCCTCCCTCTATATAAATCTGGTGACCCATGCGATATAAACAACTATAGGCCTATCTCCATATTGCCTATCCTTTCTAAAGTTCTCGAAAAACTGATCCATATTCAGTTAAAATCTCACTTGGAAACCTTCTCTCTCATTAACCCAGCTCAATCTGGCTTCCAGGCTAATCATAGCACAATCACTGCACTAGCAAAAGTAACCAATGATTGGATCTCTGCTATAGATGCTAAGAAGGCAACTGGCGCAGTCTTTTTGGACCTCAGCAAAGCTTTTGATACTGTTGATCATAAACTATTAGTCAATTGCCTTGCAAAGTTGGGTGCCACATACCATACCACCCAGTGGTTCTCTAGCTACCTAACTGGAAGATTCCAAAAGTAAAGGCGGAAGAGCTTTTCTGCTGCCTTGCCAGTTGCAAGAGAGTCCCCAAGGATCCATCTTAGGCCCTATCTTGTTTTCTTTGTACATTAATGACTTAGATGCTAACATATCTCGTCCAATCTGCACTTTTGCAGATGATACTCTGTTGTATACTTCTGGCTCATCGTTATCTGAAGTCAGCGGAGTGCTTCAAGCGGACCCCTTTAACTGAGCATAATCTAATAAAAGCAAAACTTCTGCTCAATGCTAAGAAGACTAAAGCAATGATATTCTCCCAGGTGCTGTCACAGGCCCCCAATACCCTTGCCCAAGACTTCATTGTCACCACGCTAAACGAGCCTCTGGAAGTTGTAACCAAATTTAAATATCTGGATCGACAATAAATTATCTTTCAATGACCACGTCGAAGATGTCTCTAGAAGGTTAAAAGCAAGGTTAGGTTTCTTCTACAGAAATAGGCCCTTTTCCCCTTGAAACTCAAAACAAGCTTGTACAGGCCACTTTTCTCCCCCTACTCGACTATGGCGATGTAATCTATTCCTCCACCACTCTTGCAAATCTAAGTAAACTGGACATCCTTTATCACCGTGCGTTACGGTTCATTACCAACTCCCCTTACCGTTCGCACCACTGTGACTTATATGCAGCTGTTGGTTGGACATCCCTTACTACTAGGCGCCTGCTCCATGCTGGGCTATGGACTCTTAAACTGCTCCTGCAGAATTGCCAATATCTCTCTTCCCTTATTAGTATCTCACATAGTGCATACTCATTAAGAAAATCTGACTTTATTATGCTTGACATAACAAGGACGCGGACCTCCTTTGGTAAACGTGCTAGTGCATATGCCCTTCCCTCCATTTAGAACCAATTACAAACTGTACTGAAACTAACTAGCACAGTTTCAATAAACTTCTACAAATCACTAAGTTCAGCCAAAATAAAAGACACCTGTAACTGTCATTAAGTCTCTTCCTTCCCCATGTGTGCCATATTTATCCACTGGTAAGGTATGATTGCTTTGTCATATTAACTGCTTTCCCTTCCCCTTCTACTCCTGGCTTTATCTATGCTTACGCTCCACTGCTACTCTATCAAATCACTCCCCCCCCCCATATCAGTTGTAGTCTGTTGTTTGATCTAGCTGCCAAAATATATATATTGCACCATAGTCATCATGTTTCATTTATCGGTATGCAACCTGTAAGTCGCTTCCCTGTCTCATATTAATGTTTACCACCTGCGGTCACCCTATGTGGTACCCTTGTATGTATATCCAGCCTGTATCATGTAACGTGCATTTCATGTATATACTGTTATTAACTATCTATGCTTCTACTTTAAGTGTTTATGTCACAGGACCTCCTTGTGAATGAGCTTGCTCAATGGAGTTTTCCTGCAATAAACTTGAACTTGAACTTGAACTTGTTCTTTCTGGATCTCTGTGGCCTTTATGCCATCTTTCACATAAAGTGCCACTCCTACTCCCTTCCTGCCTGCCCTGTCTCTTCTGAATATGTTGTAGTTGGGTATGGCCATCTCCCAGTCATGGTTATCATTACACCAGGTCTCTGTGATTGCCACAATGTCCAGGTCCAACTGCACCATGATAGCCTCCAGATCCTCCATCTTGTTGCCAAAGCTTCTGGCATTGGCACACATGGCCTTCCATGATTTGAACTCCCTGAACTGTTTCACTGTTCTACTCCAGCCCCATCCTTGGTTGTCCTTTATCCCTGGTTCTCCCTGCTGTCTGCCATTCTGTTGAATTTTGCCTCCTTTCTGCCTATCCCCTCTTGGGTACTTATCTCCATCTTTTGCACACTGCTTTGTAGAGCTAACCACTCCTCCAGTTCACTGCTTCCACTGCTAGCTGTAGTGGTTGGGCAATTATATACCCTCCTTGCTGGTCTGCCACCCCCCTTGGTTAGTTTAAATGCTTGTCCATGTAGCATTTAAACTTATCATTGAGTGCTTGGATTCCCCTCCAGGATGGATGCAGGCCATCAGACTTGAACAAGCCTTCATCCCTCCAGGTGGGTCCCCAGTCCCCAGTGAATCCAAACTCTTTTTCACAGCACCAGTTCTTCAAACATGAGTTAAAGTTCCTGGTGCGTGCACCTTATGCTCTCCCATGCCTATCACAGGTTGTACTTCTGAGAAGGTGACAGAAGTAGTTACTTGCTTGAGACCCCTCCCCAATTTCCTAAACTCTTCCTGAACTTCCTTAGGCTCCCTGTTTTCCAGGTCATTAGTACCTAGGTGGATAATGACATCCAGCTCACCCTCCTGTCTTGCTTTCCTGATGATCCCTAGGCTCTTCCTCCCATCCCTCCATGCCGTGGCACCTGGTAGACACCTCAGCTCCCTGTCCTCCCCTTCCTGTAGTCCAAGCTGGATCCCTCTTATGATGGAGTCCCCCACCAGAATTTTCTTCCTCCTCCTCCTCTGGGGTCCACTGCTCTTCCCACTGAGGTCACCTCCTTGGTTGACCTCCACACCCTTCCCTTCCACTTATCTGGGTACCTCTGTTTGGTTGTCTCCTTTTACCAGTACAGCATAAGAGTGTTGGAGTGGAATAGGATTTGGAATGTGCCTCTGCCTGACTGCCCTAACCTTCCCCAAGCCCACTGTCATCCAAGTGCTCCTTGTTCCTGGCATCCTTTGAGGCAGCAGTGTTAGACTGGGTGGTCTCTGGATAGGGGCGAAGGTACTCCTGATCCAGTTTACTTCTGCTCTGAGTCTGACTACTTCATCCCACAATCCAGAGAGATGCCTGCAGATAGGGCAGCACCTCAGTGTCCAGAAGGTCTGCCTGAATATGGCTGCTCTGCATCCACTGCATTGCACCACTCCCCACATTATACTGCACTTATACTGCTATTCCAGTACTTGTCTGTTACTGAAGCTCCCCTAGTTTCCTCTTTATTAATTTGTTGTCCTGAAAAGCTTGCCACCAATCCTCAGATAGATTTTTTAAAAGAAGGAAAAGAAAAACAAAAACAAAAAAAAAAAAAAAATGAGTGAAAACGCTTCCTCCCCCTTATGCCCCTCCTACTCCACACCCCCTGCTATTCACTGTGCATAGCTCCTGTCAATCAGATTTAACAGGGCATATAATTTAGACTGAGGGACATGGGAGGAAGGGTTGGTGAAAATTTGCAGCAAGTAAAGACAGCAAAGGAAACCAGCACCACTACAAGCACACCAAACTAGGTTTTAAATTTTCAACAGCCAAAAAACAATTCTAAGTAATGGTAACATTATATTTCCCATTTTCAAAAGAGATAACCCTGTGGATGTAAACACATAGGGCTTGATTCTCAAAGGTTTCACAAGCCCTGCGTTAAACCCTGCATTGCCTCGAATGCATTGCTGCACCACGCACCCAATTTACAAAGGCTGCCTGTATTTGTAAATCGGGTTGTTCGTTTCAGAGCCGTGGCTCCTGCCTACAACTGCTTTTTCAACTGGTGTCTGGCCGTGGCGTCAGTCAGTGTCTCTGTTGCTCACGCTCATGAAAAGAGCATTTAAGCTTACAGATAGTCTGTGGCTGGGAGTCGAAGAGTCGGAGAGAGGACTATCTTCCCTGAAGGTGCCTTTTTTGGAACTGGAAACTGACGAACTTTTTTCTGGGTTTGTCCTGGTGTTTTAGCCTCTGGATGTCCATGCCTTCAACTTGTTGTGTAACCCCCAGGTGGTGCTATCCCAAGGGCTACTACCCCTGCCTGTGTAACTGCTGACAGGTTGAGGGGCCCAGGTCCAATGGCGGGTGCATCCACCCAGAGATCAGGGTTAGAACAGTCGGGAACGACTTGGTCACAGCCCTCTGGGTCACTGCGTGCCCCCTTTCTTCCCACTAGTGGCCCACAAACATTACCAACAACACCTTTACAATATACACTTACCCCCAGGGTTGGTTGATCAGCTTGACTCTGGGGACCTCCTATAAAATAAGATGCAGTAACACAATAACCCTTGTACAGTATGTTTGCACAAACACACAGTTCAGACAGTATACTTTGCAAAACAACCAAATCTGATTTATTTAGGGAGGAAATAACAAGGGCAGAGGAATCTAGTTAATTAGCTCAACACTTTACTGTTTCAAAGCACTGTGCACAGGCTAACTTCCCTATAAGTCACTGTCACTGGGTACCCAGGCAATAAGGGGCTAGCCTATTTAGTGCAGCTGGTTGGGGCTCTGAAGATGAAGACAACTGTTCAATACCTAAATTTGTAATCCGGAGCCAGTAGGCTCAGCTCATGTGGCCAATGAGGCAAACAGACCAAACTTGCACTCAACAGATCATCTGCCAGGGAGCTACCCTGATTCTGTACTCACGACTCCTGTAGCAGTATCCCTCTCATACCACCCCAGGACACAGGCCTGTGATCCGAACATTTCTCCACACATTTATATGTAGAACAGAGGGGCACCATACCAGACATCTGCTTTAAATCCCAATTGCACTCATCGCTTGACTGGGGAATCGCAACGCAGCTTCACTTTTCCTGACAGACCGAGCACGATGAAGCAGATTCTCCAGTCTTCTACAGGGTGAGCCTGGTAGGTAGCTGCAACATGTACAGCCTCCTCTGCCTACAAACCACAGCGGCTTTGGTTTGACTACTTTGGTGATACAGCCGCCCGACTTTTTGGCCTTTCACACGCACTTCCCACGTGAAGACTCTACAGCTCAGGAGATCGGAGCTCCTTCCTCTCTCACAGCCACAACGACTCTGTCCTCTCGGCCGTTGGGTAGAGATTCCAACTCGGGCGCCACCCAACCCCATTGGAGGGCTTGAAGTGCCAGTCTTCTCTGTCTCCCCCTATTGGTGCAAAAAGGCACCGCAATCCTGGACTTCACTTCCCAGAGTCCCTGGCCATACTTTCCATTGGCAGCTGGCTCCCAACAGAGTCCCAGTCCTGGTTGGCTGCCCAATACACCATTTTAAGCGCCCATCTCTTCCGATTGGATCCAGAGGCAGTTCTGATCCAAAATGGAGGGGCAGAATACACAAAGTCCCAGCTGCAAGGGAAACAGGTTAGATAAAATACATTTTCCATTCCCCACTCAACATATGTTACATCAACAGACAGCCCAGAAAGTGCCTGCTTTGCCTGTTTAACGAAGGCAAAAACCGGGACACATTATCAGCTGCTCGAGTGGGACTCGAGTAAGATAACCCATGGCCCCCTCCCTCATAGCAGACCAAACAGGGTCCACAAGCTGGCAGCTCTTAAAGAGACAGTACTAGAGGCGTTTTAGTAAACCCCCATTTGCAAGGGGATTACAGTTGGATCGTGATTTATCTTGTAGTGCTGGATAAAGGAGAAGAACTGGAACTAGGATCTCCTGCAGTGTAATATTTCTCGATACCAGCTAGGGGGATTGCTGTGGGCTTTCTTAGAGTATTGTGAGTGAGGGGGTCTGATTTATTGATCAGAGCCCCTTTTTTTCATGTAACATTATTCTCCAATTGTCTCCTGAGTTTTGAATCCAGAAGCAGAGCCATAGCAGTGATCTGGTTGTGGGTGGCTCTGCCCCCCAGCCACGTGCCTGGGTGATTTTGGGTGCCACTTGGGACCAAGCAGGAGCTACCTCACTTCTTCCTAGGGAGTTAGGGACTAGTGGGGGGCCCCTAAGTTATCTCAAGGTCGGTCCTAGCGGTTTGGCCTTGGGATGTCTGTAGCTGCAGGTCCTGGTGGTAAAATAAATACTTGATTAGGCAGTTTGAGGTGTGGGGGGGAGCCCCCACTCTCAGTGGCTTGGCCTGTCTATTTTTCTGGCTCTCTTGGAGACTCTGTGGTTCTCCTTCAGATCTATATTGAGACCATGTGCTGCCACTTTCGGGAAGCCCTAATCTGGAGCTGATGAAATTTCTGTTGCTGATATTTTACTTTGGGTTTTACCTATGTTGGATTATTTAAAACTTTCAGTTGGACTTAGATTTATATTATTTTGAACTTCTCCTACGGCTCCTCCTTCTGACAGATGACTTTTTCCCTGACTTTTTAATTTGTTTTGGTTTCCTGGTGGTGAGAGGACCAGGGATCCTATATTTTATTTTCTATATTATTTGATGTTTTTTAGTGGTTGTCTGACTTTTTTTTCAACTGTGAGAGGGCTGTGGGAGGGTGGAATTTATCTCTGTATATATATACATATATATATATATATTTTTTTTAAATCCTATGAGAGGGGATTGTGTTACTGTATGTTTTTTATTTTTATTTTTTCTCTTCCTCGGTTGTGTGAGGGCTGTGGAAGAGGGAGAATCTATATCTGTGTGTTTGTTTCATATCCTGTGAGAGGGGACTGTATTAATGTTATTCTATTCTAGGGTTATAAGTCATCTTTTAGTGGGAGGAGGATAGTTTAATATGTTTTGTTAGGGCAAGGATCACTGTATAAGTTTTTTATAGTTTTGGAGCTTTCAACTGTCTGCAGTTCTGCTTTGGATCCAGGAATTTGGTGTTTTATGTCCTTTCCCTACTATTTTGTTATAACTATTAGTAGAAATGTGCCTGCTTGCCCCCCCATCCTGTGCTATTCTGTCTCCGTTCTCCGCACCCTCAGCCCGTTTTCTTCTCCCCCCACCTGCTTCTATTTATCAGTGCTGTCGAGTGCTGGGGATTGCTTGCAGGGGAGGGAGCTGGGGTGGGTGGGGGTCGAGGACAGCAGAGCCCAAATGAGCGGTGCTCTCCCATAGGGGTGATTAGGGCCAGAAGATGCTTTGGGGCGAAATGGTACCTGGAATGTGGTGATTCGGTTCTAGTTCCCATACCCAAGGGCACCTCCAATTTGGGAGGGCAAGTAGTTGGGACAGCTTGTCAATCTCGTCCAACTTGGGCGCTGTTATGCAATGCCAGATCTGTCTGCAACAAGACTGGCCTTATTGCAGATTTTGTTGGTAGGGCAGATCTGGTTTGCATTACTGAGACCTGGTTGGATGGGAATGCTGCCCCTATTTTAGAGGCAGCTGTTTCCGCCGGGTACTCTGTTTTACATCACCCGAGATTGGACCACGGTGGGGGGGTTGTGGTCTGTTTCAAGACCAAATTGAGCCTAACTAGTGTACCAGTTGAGGAGGCCGGGTCTTTTGAGTGTACTGTGGTAGCTGGTGTGGGGTGCAGGATAGCTCTCATCTACCATCCACCAGGTGATGAGAAGCTGTTCCTGCAGGAAGTAGCAGACTTTGCTGCCGACATGGCATTGGCGTCACCCAGACTGATGGTTCTGGGTGACTTCAATGCCTGGGTCGACGATGAATCCTCACTTTTTGGTCAACACTTCCTCCAGCATATGACATCTCTGGGCTTCACACAGGTTGTTTCCTCAGCTACTCACAAGGGTGGTCACTCTCTTGATTTGGTCTTCCTCCTGGGGATCGAGGCCCCCAACTTGGTGGTGGAACCAGTCAGTTATTCCGACCATTACTCTGCTGGGTTCAATTTTTCAGCCCCCCCTGGGTAGGTTGGCCCCTGTGGAGGTGGTCAATTATCACCCTTTGTGGGATCTGGTCCCTGAAGACCTGATGGTGGTAATTAACCTCTTGTTATTGGATGAGACTAGCACAGATCCTGAGCAGCTAGTTACAACCTATAATAGGGCCGTTTCTTCAGCTCTCGATCTGATTGCTCCTGTCTGTGTTCGCCCCCTCCCGCATCGCCCTGGGGCCCCTTGGTTTGATGGGACTCTAAGGGAGTTGCGGAGACAGGGGCATAGGTTGGAGCATCATTGGCAGAGGACAGCCTTAGATGCCAACCACCTTATTTTGTTAGAACATTATAAATTCTATCAAACAGAAATTTCCCCTAAGAAGGCAGAATTCCTGTCCAGGGAAATAGCTGTCACATGGAACCAATCGGCTCAACTCTTCAGAACAGTTGACAGACTGTGCAACCCAGCCTGTCAGCAGTTCCATTGATTTTTTTCACAATATGATTTTGATGAGATCACTCACTTCTTTGCGAATAAGGTGGCTGACATCAGGCAGGAATGCCTCCAACTTCACTATATGGGGGATGCTGTTGATCGGTGCCATGTCGCAGAACCTGGAGTTTCCTGGAGTTCCTTTTATCTGTCAGAGTTTGTAGATATAATGAGGATTGTCCAGGCGATGCATCCCACCTGCTGTAGTTTAGATCTGGGCCCTACTTCCCTGATTTTGGGTTGTAGTGACATCATTGGCCCGGTCTTAGCTCAGATTGTCCGGTGCTCTCTGGAGTCAGGTGAGTTCCCTAGCTCCCTGAAGGAGGGGGTGGTGATACCCCTCCTTAAGAAAGCTTCTTTAGACCTAGAGAACCTAGCAAACTACAGGCCTATCTCTAACCTCCCTTTTGTGGGGAAGGTTATTGAGAAAGTTGTGGCAGCTCAACTGGATAACCATCTAACCACCCATAATTTATATGAACCTCTCCAATCGGGTTTTCGTAAGAGGCATAGTACTGAGACTGCTCTGGTTCAGGTGCTCAATGATCTCCTGATGGTGAGAGATCAGAGACACTGTTCCATCTTGGTTCTTCTTGATTTATCATCAGCTGTTGATATTGTGGATCATGGGGTCCTGCTCAAGCATCTGAGGTCCATCTGTGGGTTGTCTGGTACAGTTCTCAGATGGTTTACATCTTTCCTCACTGGTAGAATGCAAAGAGTTGTCTCGGGTATATTTTCTTCTGGGGTTTTCTCTCTGCCTTGTGGGGTACCTTAGGGCTCGGTACTGTCCCCCATGTTATTCGCAGTATATATGCTGCCCCTTGGAGACATTGTAAGATGATATGGGCTGAGGTTTCACTGTTATGTAGTAGTAGTAGTAGTAGTAGTAGTAGTAGTAGTAGTAGTAGTAGTAAAAAGCATTTATTTTTATGCAGGATACAAAAATGACTCAGTTTTTACACCATTAGGATAAAATCCTATTTACAAAGCGTTCCTGTTTTAGATGTTATGAATCACTTGGACATATAAATCAGTTACACATATCAAATATAACAAAGTGCAAAAGTTTATATACAGTTTACTTAAAACCTTCCATACTTAATCAAAATAAATACATCTTATTGCTAATTCATTTTTCAAGGCAGTATTAAATTCATGTGAACCCATATCTGTGTTTTTCTCTTGTATCTTTAGCTCATTCCAAAATTTTATTGCTATATAGGCAAAAGACATTTCTCCTAACCTAGTTCTTTGTGTAGTTATTTTAAACTCCCTCAGTTTTGTTGTGTGTCTCAATTCATAAGTGTGTTCCACTTTCTGTAGTTTTTCTCTCAAGTAGAGCGGTCTTCCTGAATCAAAAAGTTGCCTTACCATGATAACCCAAGTAATTTTTTGTTTATTTTGTAAGGTGAGCCAATTTAACTCTTCATATAATTTACAATGATGGATTTTCCTATCTGCTTTCAGAGCAAACCTTGCCAGCCTGCGATGCATAATTTCGACCCTTTTTATTTCAGAGACCCCGGCAAACGTATATATATATATTTATTCCATAGTCTAATACTGGTACCAACATGTAGTTTACTATGGACTTTCTCATGGTTTCATTTATACAATGACCTGTTCTACGCAGGGCCCCAAGTCTTCCATTCAATTTGTTTACCTTCTCATTGATGTGATATTCAAAGGTCAGTCTCTGGTCTATCCAAAAACCTAAATATTTATATTCGGTCACCTGTTCTAACTCTGTACCATTTTTAGATGTAATTTTTAAGGTCACTTTATCTTTAGTTTTATAGGTGAAAAGCATACTCTTTGATTTTCCACTGTTCAAAACCAAATTGTACTTCCCAAACCATGCCTGAATTTTATCATAATCTGCTTGTAGTTGCATTTGTATTTGACAAATGTCTTTACCTTTAGTTAGTAAGACAGTGTCGTCTGCGTATAGACGAATGTCTGAAACTCTTACTGTTTGGATTACTGGATTTGAATAGACCAGAAACAAGAGTGGGCCCAGGATTGACCCCTGGGGCACCCCTCGCTTCACCTCTGCTTTTATTGATAAAGATTTACCCACCACAGTCTGTTGAGTTTGATTTGTTAAATAAGACCAAAACCATCTCCTAGCATCTTCTGACACTCCTGAATTTTGAAGTCTTCTCATCAATATTTGATAGTGCACTGTGTCGAAAGCCTTTGACAGGTTCATGAACACTGCACCCACCGACATCCCCCCATCAAGGGAGAAGACCAAAATATCAATTATGTCAGTGAGTGCAGTGTTCATGGAGTGCCCTTTTCTGAACCCAGACTGGTACCCGGACAGCTGATGATACCCAGCTCTACCTGCCTTTTGCCCCTGATCAGGTTAGTGCTATCTCAGTATTGAACAGCTGCCTCGTTGAAATCCAAGACTGGATGAGTACCAGTGGTTTAAAGTTGAACCCAGGAAAGACTGAGGTTTTGGTAGTGGACCCGGGTCATAGGGCAGAGGGGTTGAGGACTGAGCTCCCCTCTGGTTTAGTCCTGGGGGGCCCAGATTCTCACTTCTGAATGGGTGCGTAACCTGGGAGTGGTGCTTGACAATGGTCTGACCCTTCATCATCAGGTGTCGGCAGTCATCAAGCTGGCCTTTTACCATCTTAGGAACAGTGCTAGGATTAAGCACCTTGTTCCGTCCAGTGACCTACCTGTTTTGGTCCATGCGTTTGTGACATCGTGCCTTGATTACTGCAACTCCCTTTACTTAGGGCTTCCTGGGGTTGATACCTGCCGCTTGCAGCTAGTGCAGAATGCGGTAGCTCATTTTTTGACTGGGGCATCTAGAAGAACTCACATTACCCCTGTGCTGCACGGTCTGCACTGGCTGCCTATTTAGTGGCGGATCACCTTTAAGGTAGGTCTACTGACTTACAAAGCCCTACATGGACAGGGCCCTGATTACTTGAAAGAGCTCCTGGTTCCTTACACTCCTCTGCGACAGCTCCTCTTGGCTGACGAGGGGTTGCTGGAGATTCTGAGGGTAAGTTTAAAGTCGTCTGGTGCACGTGCTTTTGGTTTTGTGGCACCTACCCTCTGGAATTCTCTGCCATGCCAGGTTCGGGTGTGCAGGACAGTGGGGTGTTTCAAGCAGGCAACTAAGACTTTTTTGTGGGGGAAAGCCTACTCTGGATTTTCTTGATTTTATTGTATTTTTTTTTATATTGAATGTACAGGGCTTTGATATATGAAAGGCGCTATAACAAATAAATGTTATTATCATATTTTAGTATTTTTATTATTATTATTATTATTTGTGACACTTTACCCCATTTACGACGGCTTATGACAAATATGTTGGGCAAACACTGTAAAAAGGACCACAAAGTTAGACAAGCAAAATCTGGTCTAACTAGCGGCATGTGGTGCATGGGATCGATAATCCTCATTGCCAACCAGGGAATTCTGTAAACCTCATGCCCCGTGTGTTCTATGCACCCACGTCTTGCGAATTTCTAACTTATTTTAGAATTGAGTCCATAAAGGCCAATTAGCCTGACTGAAAATTTTCAGAAAAATATTCATATCTATATATATATATATATATATATAGGTAGATAGATATATAGCTATCTATATACCGTATAATTTTAGAAAAGTTTTAAAAATTGGCTACATCAGAATAACATCATCTATGAAAGACAAGTGGGAGTCAGAGCAGGTAGATCAAAAATGAGCAGTTGTTTCACACGTTATTACTTAGTGGAGAAGTATACAAGGATGAGATAGCAATATTTATTAGTCACCTTTGTTGGTTTCTCAAAGACATTTGAGATAGTCTTGATAGAAATATTTTATGGAAAGTTCTGATAAGTTTTGTTTTCTGGTTGAACTTTTAAGTATTATTATGGAATTATATTCCTCAACTTGGACTAAAATAAAAAGACAAGGTCTGGTTTATTATGTCAAAAAACGTTACTCCATTGTAAATGTTAAATAGGGTTCTTTGCTTCCACCCACTCTGTTAAATGTCTACACAAATGATATTCTGCAATAAATGAATCATACCTATTTTCACAATCCTAAAATAAGTCAGGTAGCTATGGGTGTCTTGGCCTATGCAGATGATGTCGCACTACTAGTAACCTCAGCACTTGCCCTTCAAGGAAAAATGTATAGAACTGCAGAGCTTTGTGCAGCTACACACATGTAAATAAATTTCAACTAAACAAAAATAGTGATCTTTGCAAAAAATAGCAAACTTCTACTTTTTTAATAAAGTAAATATTGAGGTACAGTAGTTCTACTTTATGATTATTTGGGACATAGATTTGTATTTAATGAATGGAAGAAGGATCTTGAAATGGGCTTAAAGAATACCAACACATATATTAAATTAATTCTGATATTTAATAATAAATATGGTTTTAACTCTGTTGTTGGAGTTATGAGAACCATTATTGTCAAAATAATAGCAAATATATTGTATGGCACTGACATGTGGGGGGAATAATGTTAAAATGGACATATTAAATTGCCCTCTGAATAATATCTACAGAAGAGTTCTGAGATTGCCAAGGTCTGCACCAACTGTTTTAGTAAGGGTAGAACTGGGTCTGAAAAAATTGGAAAATATGATAATTAACAGACAACTCAAATGTTGGCTAAAGCTTAATCATTTTGATGGAGATAGGCTTCCAAAAATGACTTTGAAGGAAATGGTTGATTATCCAGTCACACCCTTTACAACACTCTGATATGTAACTATTGGGTTATACAGGCTTCCTCTAAAAGGCTGATGAGCAACAAGTGTTAAATCTGATCCTGTCTCTACCCCTTCCTGGTGGATCTTCCTCAGTTTAGTTTGTGCATCTCTCTACGCTGGTTACTCTTTGTATATGTTCCTTGACAAATTTAGTTGCTTTGAACGTAAGATCAAATTGCTGCTTCAGTTCACAGTTTTTGCCTTATTCTGTGCTCTGCTACATTTCTGAAGGACTCTGCCTTTGCCTACTGGTTTTATTCTGCCATTTTTGTAAGGTTTCCAATGCTTTTTTGTTCCTTTTGGGACAGATGGGTGGGGCTGGTAGTCTCCACAGTTTGTTTGTAGTTTTTTCTTTGATCTGTTTTTACCAGATTTTTGCTTTTCATTTATTGCAACTCCCATTTCTTCTTCCTGTGCCTGTGTTGTAAGGGCATTGTGCCCTCAGACTAGCTTTTGTTTATAGTGTTAAAGTATTCAACTTAAATCAACAGTCTGTTTAACTATTTCTTAATTCGATATATCAGTGATGCTTGTCAGTTTTTTCTCTGTTTTATTTTTTCTAGACGGTGTTTTTACTTATTGGATCTATCCTCTAGTTTTCTTTTAATTCCATGAGACTGATGGTACACTGTTCACAGCTGAGCATCCCCCCCAATTGTCAGTGCTCTAGATATTACCCCACAGGGGTGGTCACATCTGGTGACCCAAGGATTCCCCTCAGCACTTACTAGTATTGCAGTGGGACTTGATCCTCACCTCTCCTCCTGATGGCAACATGCCTCGGAGCTCCGATGCTGTTCACCCTGCCCCTCCATTTGACTGTTTGGTCCCAATGCCTCCACAGCCATGGATAGATTCTGGACTGGAACACTTTTTTCCATTTCCTCAAACTGTTCTAGAGGGACTACTGAGTGACCGCCATGGTTAGGAAATTACATTAGCCCAACCTACTTCTGGTACTGTGACAACGGCCTCTATCTCACTAGCTCCCTAGAGACCATGCCCACATGCTTCTTCCTACTCAGTAGCCATATTGTACATACTGATTTTGGTATGTTGGTCACTGCTTGGCCTGTGATCTCGTGGGGTGTGGGATCTCAGCAGCCATCCTGGTGCTGATTTATGTTGTGTTTGTGAGCATGGCAATATGAGGGTTTCTGAAGCAAGAGATCTCACAATATGTCCAGATCTCAGTTGCCATATTAGTGCAGTTTGAAGGGTGGCCATTCTGAGAATAACCATGCCTAGGACCATCTTATTTCCCCATGGAGGCAGCTATTTTGGGTAGTTCTTCCCTTCTCTGACAGGTACCTCTGCACACTCCTAAATTGTCTCTGTAGCTGATCATTCACTACTGCTGCATATTTGCAGATTGCTAAAGGCCAATTTACATGTATACTTTTTCAATGTCTGAATGCCATGCATGGGCTGTAACTTGTTCTTGCAGTCCTATCCACAGGTGTAAGTCCCAGCAATCAAACATAGGAGGAACAAAACATATTGCAGAAAATTCCCCAACATTCTCCTCACTAACCAGACTGGGCATCTTTGCTCCTTCTGCCTAGTTGACACCGACTCTCAGGGGAACAACCTAGCATCAGGCAATCTGGCGAAGGATAATGTAGATGATACAGCACTACCGTGTAACAAGGCACCATAGCAGCAATGCTTCAAAGGCTGTTGGACAAGATAGAGGCATTGGCTGAGCTCAAATCTCCTACAGATGATTCTAATGACTTTCCACCTGGGGGATCACCAAAGCCAGAAAAGCCAAGAAGAGGAGCTGAGGATCCAGAGGATGCTGATGGAGCAGAGTCATCACATGAAGAGACTTGGTTGAGGAGTGAGATGGTCTCACAGCTATGCTGTGCCCATATGATGCTATTCCTAAAGGTATCAGAGTGATTTTTGAAACATCCAAAATTGAAGCCCCTACACCACCTGCAAAACAAAAGCTGGATCCCCCAGTGATGGAAAGGAAAAAAAATCACTGGCATTTTCCTTGTATGCAAGGCCCTTGAAGATGTGCTGTCCAAAGAATGGGATGCCTCAGACCCAAGCAGCACCAGGGAAAAGGAACCTTCAATAAAAGGTATTTCTTACCTGGAGACAAAAAAAAGGCCTACTCACTTCCTCCAAAGGTGGACACTCAATTTTCAGCACTGAGCCACCAAACAACTCTCCCATTAGCTAGTTCCATGGCCCTAATGGAGCTGGTGGTCAGTAAAGCAGAGGATGCAGTTAAAAAAGTCCACAAGATGCTCACAATGTTGACAAAGGTATTGCTGGCATCTTTTATATGACCATTGTCATCACACATTGACTCAGGGCCATTCAAGAGGACCTCCCTAAGGCTGGCTAGCACCTCCCAGCCCTGGATTATGTGGTACAAGCAATCAAAACTGATGTTATGTTGCAGATGCAGCGGTCAGTATTTTCAAGATGACAGGCCATGCTACAACAACTATCACTAGAGCATATTGACATTTATAGCTAAAGCTGTGGCTGGTGGATCAGGAATCCAAGATGATGCTTAATGAGCTCCAGTTCAAGGGCAACATGTTTTTTGGGCCTGGTTAGAAAAATACATTAAGCAGAAAGGTGAAGGAAAGGACCTAGCCAAGCATCAGATAGGAAGCCAGCCAATGTTCAAGAAGAGGTTTCAAAACAACTTGCTGGTGGGGGGTGTCAGAGAAACAACTAGTTTCAAAATACCAAGGCACATTGCTTCAACTTCAAAACAACTTCTTTAATCACCGAGGAAACTTCAACAACAAAAACTGAAGTGACCATCCAGAAAAAAGGAGAGGATTCAGGTCAATCAATGGCAACAGAAGACATCAGGCATGAGGTGAGGCTGACTCAGGCCACACACCTTGCAGTAGGAGGAAGATGAAAATATTTTACCAACACCTGGGCTACAAAAAAGTAAAGTACAACTGGGTAGTAGAGGTAGTCTCCAAGGGTTATGTAACTGAGTTCCAGCAAGTGCCAAGAAACAATCAGTTCCTAATATCCCACATCTCACCATCTGAGCTCCACTTCAACAGGTATGAGCACTCCTGTATCAACTGTTGCAGGTCAGCACCATAACAACCGTGACTTGAAATGAGCAGCATCTTGGAGTCAACTCCGCCTTCATTTTCATACCAAAGAAGATGGGAGACCTGCAACCCATCCAGGAAAGTTCATGAATTAGTTCATACAATACAAGTGGTTCAAGATGGAGACCCAGAGGTCAACAACAGCAGTATTCAGGAAAGGAGACTTCCTGTCCTCAATAGAGCAGAGAGAGATCTTTTTCCACACATCCCTGTTCATTCAGCACATCAGAAATATGTAAAATTTGGTGTGCTAAATCTGCATTTCCAATACCATTGTCTGCTTTATGGACTAGCACTGGCACCACAAGTCTTAACAAAGCTGATGGCAGCTCTGGTAACTCTGGTAGCAAACCTTCAGAGGGAAAGAACTCAGTTAATCCCTTATCTTAATAATTGTCTAATAAGGGAAAAGTCTCAAGAGGCAGCAGAATAAGCCACCTTCAAGGCACAACTCATTCTCACACAGCATAGCTGGACAGTGAACAGAACCAAAAATAATCTCAATCCAGTACCTCATTCACACTGGAACACCTAGGGGCAGTGTTCAACACAGATCAAGGAAAGTTTGTCTCTTAGACTCATGAATTTTGGACATCAAGTCACAATGCAAACAAATTCTGTCCAAAATTCAGCACATATTATGGGACCTAATGCAACTGCTCAGTATCAGGGCAACTTGCATAGACCTTCACACTTGGACAAGGTGGTACATGAGACTGCTCTAGAGATTCCTACATTACACCTGGGGCTGCGCTGCTCAGAATTACCAAAAAGAGACTATAACTGCTTGAAGCTTCTCACAGTAAGACAGGCAATTTGTTGGTAGACATAGAAATGTAATCTCTGACGGGGGTAATTCTGGGCAGAAAAATCACAGTAACTATAAACAGATGCCAGGCTCCTAGGTTGGGGAGGCATCCTAAACAACTTGACAGTCCAAGGAAGATGGTTACCAATCGAAGCAACACTGCTCATCAATGTATTGGTGACCAGGGCAGTCAGGATAGCCTTGAAGTACTTCCAACAGCTGGTTCCAGGAGAACACATCAGAATGTGGACAGACAACAGTGTGACCATGACTTATATCAACAAACAAGAGGGAATAAGGAGCTGTCAAATGGCCTGAGATGCAGCAATGCTCATAACATGGGTGAAAACTCACCTTCAAAATCTGTCAGCAGTACACCATGCAGGAGATACCACAAGCAAGCAGGCTCAGTCAGCAGACACTGTGTCCAGGGGAGTGGTACCTCAACCGAGTCACTTTCTAGACAATACCAGATCACTGGAATTCATCTGACTGCAATCTCATGGCAACAAGGCCCAACAGACAAGTTCTAAAGTTTTTTCTCCAGATTAAGAGAACATGAGATGGCAGAAATAGATGCATTATTCATGCCATTACAGTTTAAGAGGGTATACATGTTCCCACATATACCACTCATAGCACAGGTGGTGAGCCAGATTCAGGACTCTCAGAGTGCAGTTGTCCTCATAGCTCTAGATTGACCCATAAGGATTTGGTAAGCCTCCTTAATACAGATGCTTGACAACAAATTAATGAGGCTGCTAGTCAGTTGGAATTTGCTAACACAAGGACCCATTTTTCCTCCAACGCCAGGCAGTCTCATCCTGACCATCTGGTTGATCAGAGGAACAGATTGCTAGCTGCTGGTTTCTCCATAAAAGTTGTGAATACCATATTACAGTCATGCAGACAATCTACCAATTGTACCTGCAACAGACGCTGAACAATGGTTGTGAGATGGCGTGACAACAAAAACATCAACTCTCAGGACTGCTCCATTCTCCAGATTCTGGATTTTCTACAGGATGGTTTTGACAATGGTTGGACTAGAACATCTCTAAGAGTCCAATCTTCAGCCATAGGGGCTATACATGGAGAAACGGATGACTCACTCCCAGAAACACATCTACAGCTACTGAGGGTCCTTAAAGTGACAGAGAACATTTGCCCAAAGAAAAAAGCAGTTGTTGCACTCTGTCATCTCAACTTCATGCTGGGTGCTCTTATCAGACCAAAATTTGAACCTCTGATCTCTGTACCTCTGTATGTTATGACCCTGAAAACACATATATCTGGTTGCTGATCTGCCCATAGGATTAGTGAACTCCAGGCCTCAACATGCAAAGAATTGTTTTTGAATTTCTATGAGGACAAGCTAGTCCTTAAGAGGCCTTGCCCACTGGCCCATCAGCGCAGTGGTTGATTTCCACTTGCGATGCCAGCAACTCGGGTTCAGGAATGGACTTGGGTGCCAGAAGGCCAGCTGGGGTGAGGAGACTTGAGTGTCCGACGACTGCTCGCCTTCTCCCTGGGGAGGAAGGAGGGTCCACAGCCCAGTGCTTGTTGACTCCTGGTGGAGGCTGGGGAAACATCAATGCTTCTTGCCCCCACCACATAGGGAGCGTGATGGACGTTGGTGTGTGCCTTGACGTCAGTGGCATGCCACACTCCCAGGGGAGAAAATGGAAAATGGAGCTCCCAGGCCTGCAGGATGATGGTTACCAGCCCCCACCACTGCAAAGCCCCAGACAGCCCGGACCACCTCAGCAGCACCCTGGGCTGAGGTAAGAGTAGTGCGCTGGCCAGCCCCCACTGGTACCTTCCCCCTCGGATGGGGGGATCCATCTGGCAAAGAGTTACGCTGGGCTACCCAGGGAGGGCTGTGATGTGGGGTGGTGGTTAACGGTGGGGACAGAGTGCCAGTGGGGTTCTAGGTGACCTGAAGGTGTGGCCGGTCAAGGAGCATGGGAGGAGCAAAAAGGAAAAAGAGGCCTTGTCCTTTTTACTGAAAGTGTCATCCCTTTTTCATTGAATCCAAGATATTTCCCTTCCATCCTTTGATCAGGGGCCAAATGAACCCCAGAGAGACTCTTTGGTCACCATGGATGTCATTAGGTCAGTCAAGGTATATACCTCAACAGAGACTTTCCATTAAGAATGTCAGAGAGATCGTCCTCCTGATCCAAGTGCCCAAGAAGAGCATTGCAGCTTCTTGCTTGACATTTTCCAGGTGGCTAAAGGTGGCCATATCAAAAGTCAACATAGCTCTAGGCATAGTTTCCACAGTAGGCCTGAAAGCCCATTCCTCCAGGGCAGTAGCCATCTCCTAAGCAGAGAGGAACTCTGCCTCTGTATCTGATCTCTGTTCAGCTGCCACTTGATCTTCTGTACACATGTTCTCGTGACCCTGCCATTTTGATACTTGAGATGTGGAGAAGATCAGTTTTAGCTGCAAGGTACTGCAGTCTGTTCTGGAACCACCTCCTCCTCACCCAACCATTGACTGTTTTGCCATTGCTTCTTAATCCCCCAACAGTGATGACATCAGAGTGCTGTAAATAGTGTGATTGGTTAATGCAAATTTCCTCACCTGTTAAAGATGATTATAGGAGCACCTTTGCAGCACTTCAAATCCAACTAGGTGAAGAGGAACCCATTTATGGCAATACAAATTACACCTGCTATGGTGTCATAATAGTAGTATGCTATGCTATGCAAGGCAACAGTAGCAGTGCTGATTTTGTCCATTCAAAGTAATTGTTTTCAGTCTCTTTGATCCTGTAGTATGTAGTGCTATGAGTGCAGCAGTAGCAGTAGTGACCGTTTCTGATTAGGGTAGACCCCTACTAGTTTTTACTCACATAATAAAGCCCATTGAGTCTAATACAGTGGCGTGAAAAAGTATTTGCCCCCTTCCTGATTTTCCCTATTATTGCATATTTGTCACACTGGATGTTTTCAGGTCTTTAGACAAAATGTAATATTGGATAAAGGGAACCTGAGTGAACAAATAACACTTGTTTTTTTTTTACTTATTTCATTTATTTAATGAAAAAAGTTAACCAACACCAACTGGCACTGTGTGAAAAAGTAATTGCCCCTAATTAAATCAACCCAATTAAAGGGATAATTAGAGTCAGCTGATTGAACACAGCCAGGCTTGATTACAGCCAGTCCTGCTCAATATAAACCTCACTTATTTTGACCCTTACCATCAGAGTCACGTTGCCAACACAAGATTCAACAAGCACATTATGCCACGATCAAAGGAAGTTCCTGAAAAGATCAGAAAAAAGTTGCTGCTATCTATCAGTCTGGAAAGGGTTACAAAGCTATTTCTAAGGCTCTGGGACTCCATCGAACCACAGTGAGAGACATAATCCCAAATAGAGAACATTTGGAACAGTAGTGAATCTTCCCAGGAGTGGGCGTGCCAAAATTACTCCAAGGGCGCAGCGTAAAATCATCCAGGAAGTCTCAAAGGATCCTAAAACAACATCCAAAGAACTGCAGACTTCTCTTGCCTCAGCTAAGGTCAGTGTTCATGACTCCACAATCAGAAAGAGACTTGGCAAAATGGGCTTCATGGGAAAGTAGCAAGGTGGAAACCACTGCTAACCAAGAAGAACATAAATGCTCATCTCTCATTTGCCAAGAAGCACCTGGATGATCCACAAGCCTTTTGGGAAAATGTTCTATGGGCAGATGAGTCCAAAGTGGAACTTTTGGACGACATGGATCCATAATGTCTGGCGTAAAGCATACACAGCATTCCACAGTAAGAACATCATACCAACAGTCAAACATGGTGGTGGTAGTATGATAGTGTGAGGGATCTTTGCTGTCTCAGGACCTGGACGACTTGCCATAATTGTAGGAACCATGAATTCTGCTCTGTACCAGAAAATTCTTAAGGAGAATGTCCGGTCATCCGTCCGTCAGCTGAAGCTGAAGCGAGGTTGGTCATGCAGCAAGACAATGATCCAAAACACAAAAGCAAGTCCACATCAGAATGGCTGAAAAGAAGTAAAATTAAAGTTTTGGAGTGGCCTAGTCAAAGTCCAGACCTAAACCCAATAGAGATGCTGTGGCAGGACCTGAAACAAGCAGTTCATGCTCAAAAACCTACCAATGTTACTGAATTAAAGCAGTTCTGCGAGGAAGAGTGGGCTACAATTCCTCCACAGTGATGTGAAAGACTGATATTGAATTATAGGAAGCGTTTGGTTGCAGTCATTGCAGCTAAAGGTGGTGTAACCAGTTATTAAGTGTAAGGGGGCAATTACTTTTTCACACAGTGCCAGTTGATGTTGGTTAACTTTTTTCATTAAATAAATGAAATAAGTAAAAAAAAACAAGTGTTATTTGTTCACTCAGGTTCCCTTTATCTAATATAACATTTTGTCTAAAGACCTGAAAACATCCAGTATGCCAAATATGCAATAACAGAGAAAATCAGGAAGGGGGCAAATACTTTTTCACGCCACTGTATATCTTGTCTTCACTGTTTTGTTCTTGTTTTCTCTCAATGTTTTCTGGTGAACATGTTATTTTTCAGGATAGAGAAGCTTTGAAAGTTTTGCACCGAGGAAGATCTGCCAGGAAGGGGCTGAGACAGGATTGGATTTAAAGTTTCAGTTTGTGCATCAGCCTATCAGAGGAAGTCTGTATAACCTAATTGTGATTACATTGGAGTGCTATAAAGGGTGCGTCTACAAACACCTTTACCAGGTGAGTAAATTTGTATTACTTACAAGAAGGGCATAATGCAAGATGAATATGTAACATCAGAAATAACTTAAACACAAGCAGCTATGGTCACTTACATGACATTCCATCACTTGAACATTTATAATGGAATAGTCCAAACATTAAACAAAGAACTGATTATCAAAATAAACAGAGCCCTAAAGAATGCCATTTATTTACCAAATACTGGATTGAATTATGTGAGAGTAATTTCTTATAAGCTAGATACAAGAAAGATAATTTGAATTCATACTGCAAATGTGGTATGCAGCCAAGGATAATCTCTACCTCTTAATGATGATCTGCACATCTATAAGAAACAGAGAAACATAGGTGCCAATTCTCAAAGCACTTAGAATGACACAAGGTGACTGTGTCAAAGAGAAAAGATGCAAGTGGAAGCTTACGTCATGAAATGCACACCAAGCAATTCCCAAAAGCAGTCTGCGACAAACACAGTCTGCTTGTGGCAAAGGGGACTTGCAGCAGCCTTACCACATAAAATGGGTTGCAGTATGGCACTGGGGGTTTGTGGCAGATGCACTGTACAGTATGCATTCATTGATAGCTTAGTTGGCGGCCAGCTATGGAGATGTGAGGAGGGCTGTGCTGGACGTCAGCTCGGGAATGGGTGGAACAGGGTGGTGGGCCACTGCCAACTGGGGTGGGAGGGTTGAGAGACCACTAGACTACCAGGGAATGTTTGGCTTACATTTCAGGGGGATTGGGGATCGGGGCTGTTGAGGAGGTGGGGTGCCCTAGCCATACAGGGCATATATTTGTTATACATGACACAGGGATCAGAGATTGGGGCTGGGGAGGTATCCAAGACTTACAGGGCATATATTTATTATACATGACACAGGGATTGGAGAGCAGAGTGGGGGGCACCAGGTCCCTGTATATAGTGCTACTGCCGCAGGGCCAAGGTATGGCTTGTGGCAAACCATCCTGTTGTGCCCTCTGTGTGGTGCAGGACCGAGGTTGCCAGAAGCTGTGGGACTTAGCCACTGGGATTCTACCCAACAGAGAATCGGGCGCAGGGTACCCGGTGCATTGGAAATCGGCACAAGCCACCTTTGGTGTGGCTTGTGCTGACCCTTTGAGAATCATCCCCATACAATATATCTTGGTCAATTTTTAGATGATCTTTAGGAATCTCAATATGGGTTATTTCCAAGATTGATGTCTTCTAAAGATAAAGACATTTTGAGTAGAATGTTGGCTTAGTTTAGATCAATGAAAAGGCATTACATACAAAAGGACTGGATATTAGATGAATGAATGTTGTATTTCAGTTTATCAAACTGGTTTTTATATACTATCCTGCTACTCTTCATAGCGATATATAAATAGTTTTATCATACATAATTGATTACATTGGTTGGAAAAGAAATAAATCATTTTAATCCACCTATTTTGTGTGCCCTTTTCAATTAAAATTATTTATTTGACCAACAGGTCACAGAAAAAATACTGGAATGTATACATCATTTTTTTCAGTATTGTCTAATTTTCTTCTTCCCTTATCCACCTCAAGAACTAATTAAATATTACTTGGATCATCAAATTAGAACAATGAGATTTGTTTATGAATAATTGTATAGACAATATGGTATGATACATATTGGTATTATGTAATATGTCTTTTTTGGCTAAAAACTTTTGTCAAAGCCTATGGCTAAACAAATAAAAGTCTAACTTAAGCTGAAATAAATAATGGGAAGCAACAAATATCTCTATCGAGAACAAATGGTTCAAGGAAAACATTAATGAAAGGGGGATTCATAGATACTATTTGTTATTGATTTTGGCCTGGTAACAATCTAGTTTATACATATTTGAAAGATACATTAAATCTCAGACAATATCAGATCTACAATGGAACATTCTTGGGAAGGGCAAGGTAGAAATTTTATGAGAGTTGAAGTGTACAATTTCGGGGGGGTGAAAGGGTAGCAATGTTTTCAGAGCTAAAGGGTGAAAATGTTTTGAGGGGTGAGAGTAGAAATTTCAAGATATGTGAGAGGTACAGATTTTGGGAGGAGTAAGGGTTCAAATTTTGAGAGGGCTAAAGATTACAAATTTCAGATGTGGTAATGGATGAAATTCAATAAAGAGCAATGTGCACATATTAGGGTAGGGTTAGTTGTGAACATTTTTAGAAGAGGTAAATGGGAACATTTTAAGAGAGGAAACATATTTCCAGTTTGACAGCAGAAAAAAAAGACCATCTTTCAAAACATTTTGTAGCTACATAAATGTGGAGCAAAGTCTCAGAATAATTACATCAAGCATGCATTTATACTGAGATATTTGCACAGGCTGGAATGCTTACTGTCCAGTCAGATTTATTTGATTATCCATGACATTTTAGAAACACTGGTAATAGTTTAGGATTGCCCTACTAGATAATAAAAGGTTTTGTGTGAAATGCATGCTGCAGTACTATTAGAATTTGTATATGTATATGTACATATATATATATATATATATATATATATATATATATATATATAGTACATTAATTGCAGGAAACCCTTGTGTGTTGATGTCATTGAGCATTTATTGTTTTTCTGTGCATATTGAATGTTAATTTAGTCCATTCAGTCTCTGTACTGACAGACACTGTAGAAGTTTGCTTTGGGGGAGGGGCATATCTGTGGTGAAGCAAGATTCACAGTGAGAAAGGCAATCTTTCTAACTGTTGTTGGGTAGCTAATGTGTTAGTATTGTGTGTTCATGTACACACAGTAATACTTGTAGAAATTGTTGACACTTTTTTGCTGTTTACTGTGGTGCAGTGGATTTTTTCAGTCGGTTTAAAAGATCTGGTGATAGTGTACTGAATTGTAAAATTTTCTGCACATTACCTGCAGTGTGTGTGTGTGCATTCCATCAAGTCTGACACAATTTATTGTGCCACATTGTAATCACAGCACTCTGAGTCGCTTATCTTTTTTTTTTTCCAGTTGTTTAACCAGGAGTAGCACACTAAGCTGAAAGCTTGTTTACAGGTGCGACCTGGGAACACAGGGAAGTAAAGTGACTTGCTCAGGGTCACACAGTATGCAAGTGAGGGCTGTGGGATTCAAATCCAGGTCTCCAGATTTGCAGCTCTTAGCCTTAAACCACTGCGCTATACTGCTGCCCTCATCTGTCTGTGGTATTTTTTACTGCTTTGTTCTATCCACTTAGTGGACTGGTACTGCAGCTTCCCCCTTCCCCCCTTCCGCAAAAGGTATTATTTTTCCAATTTTTGATTTGTGTGACCACTGGTTAAGGTATTGTTGTGCCTGTGTGGCTGCATCTCTTTTGTATGCAATCTTCATCTGTCTCTGCACCTGCATCTGTTTAGGGCCCAGTCTCCATCTGTAAGCCACAGTTGTTGTTTTTGGCTTGCCATCCAGCCCAAAGTTCATAAATCTAAATTTGTTGTTAATTATGTGTGTAATCCAAAAAAATGCCTGCAAAGAGACATGCATGCAAAGATGTTTCTGGCCATGGCACTGCTGCCAGCAGCAAGAGTAGTCATGGGCATGGTAGTATGCAGCATAAGGGCATAGTTGATGGCAGTAAAGGGATTTCTCCGACTATGTTTTTCACAGCGCAATCAGTTGCTTTAATGATGGTTGGAGATGCTGTTGTCTCCATCGCCGCTGGTGGTGGTAGTGAAGTTGCTGATGGCATGATTATTGGGCCAAGTTCAACATGTGACAAGTTAACAGGTTGCCAAAATATTGTGGACTCTAAAGACTTGAGTCAGACTGTAGTTGATGTCACACCCCCGTACCCATCCCTACAGTAGTTGATCACGATTTTAATCCTGACATGACAATGACTCATAGTCACAATGTAATGTTTCCATTGCTGTTGAGGTTATTCCTGGGCCATCCAACAATTCAAATGTTGAAGAATAAATAGTGGATGATCATAATCAGACTGCGGTTGGAACAAGTTCTCCACAGGACAGCATCCAAACTGAAATTGTGGATGTGGATGATGATTATGATTATTTCAGCAACCCCAATTGGGAACCAGAGAAAAAGAAAGTAAAGGTGGCTGTGTGCAAACAGTCTGTTAGTAAAGCAACCCCTCCTCAAAGTTGTGAGGTAGCTGTGCCTGTTGATGATGATGACCCCATAATAGTCATAGATTGTGATGGTCAGGTACAGTCCAAGTCTGCCCAACAACAGAATTCATGCAGTACACCCCCTTTCGGTGTATAAAAAACTGGAGTCTAATATGCAGCATCAGGTACATGTGAAATGTGGGGCTTCAAAATCCCTCGTTTGGGATTTTTTTGTACAAGATGCAAGTGATGAAACAGTGGCAAACTGCCAGCTTTGCCAAGCGTGTGTGAGGTACACTAAAAAGGGTAGCCATCTGGGCACCAGGGGCCAGCATACACATCTGAAGAGCAGGCACATGGCACTGTGGACTAGGCACCAAAGGGGAGCTAATGCCATAGTGGAGCATTCATCCTCATCCACCTTATTGAGCATGATCTCCCCTTTCTTGGCTGGAAGTAGCCCAAGTAGCCATGCCTGTAGAAGTGGTGAAATTACACCTGAGGATTACTACAGGCATGAGGAGGAGGAGGATTTTGAATTGTCAAGTAGTGATAAGAGTAGCAGTGGCGGTGGTCCACACAGTATTTCTAATCCAACATCAACCCCTGCACTTAAAATTGGGAAAATAACATCATTTGTTGACTTGTCCCCTGTGCATCCCTGAGCATCACACAGCAAAAGCACCACACCCATGGCAGTTTGAGGAGCAGAGCCATTTTGCATGCCTCATGCAAAATGGGTAACAACGCAGTCCACGTTGCACAGTCTTTTTGCCCTGAACATGAAATATCCACCAAATCATGCCATGTAATGTGAACTGGATGCTGCTGTCACAGAAATGCTGGCAACTGACCTTTTGCCCTTCTCCTTTGTGGAGAATTCTGGATTCTGGCATTTTGTAGCACGTGCCTGTCTCAAGTGGAAAGTCCCATCTAAGACCTACTTTTCCACCCATGCTGTCCCTGAGTTATAACGGACTGTGGCAGAGTCTGTAAGATATGCCATTCAACATTCCTCCTCACCATATATTCACTTAAGTATGGATATGTGAACAAGTGGCCAAACTGTGGGTAGTTCCTATTTGTGTATTACTGAACATTGGGTACAGGTGCTGGGGGTTGTCTGTGCTGGCGGTATTGGAAAGCAGTTTAATAAGACAGACTGTCAAGGTAGCAAGCTTCAGGGAATTAGACAACATGTGATGCTTGCAATTCGCAGTGTTACAGGGTCCCACACAGGTGAAATCATGCTAGACTTGCTACTAACAGAAACTGATGAGTGGCTAAACCTCCTTTCCCTCAAAGCTGGTTTCATAATAATAATAATAATACTCTTTATTTTTATGGTGCCTTTCAAAAGCCAAGTCGCCTTACAGATTATAAAAGCATCAAACATTTCAAAGTCTTAAAAATATATAAAACAATTAATACAGTTAAAACAGGAAGGATAAACAAAAAATGCCTGACACGACAAATATGTTTTCAGGGCCTGTTTAAATCCCTCCATGGTTATGCACTCCCATAACTGATGGGGTAGAGAATTCCAGAGGGTAGGGGCTGCATGCATAAATGCACGGGCCCCCAAAGATTTCAAAGACACCCTCAGGATCTCTAGCAACCCCTCATCAGCTGAGCGGAGAGATTGCCCAGGGCAGTAAGGGAGCAGGAGCTCTTTCAGGTAGTCCAGGCTGAGTCCATGTAGAGCTTAAAAAGTCAGAAGACTGACTTTAAAGGTATTCCGCCACTGTAATGGCAGCTAGTGCAGACTGCGCAGCACCAGCCAAATATGACCGAAATGAGAAGTTCCCATCAAAACCCAGGCTGCTGCATTCTGCACCAGCTGCAAGCAGCAGATTTCCACCCCAGGTAGCCCTAGGTAGAGGGAATTGCAAATAGTCCAAGTGTGAGAACACAAAGGCATGGCCCAGCATAGGAAGATCGCTAGACAGAACAAGGTGCCTAATCGTGGAGATGTTCCTCAGATAATAAAAAGAGGACTTGATCACCGCAGACACCTGTGAGTGCAGAGTCAGCCCTTCATCAAAAATTACTCCCCAGTTACACACCCGTTCAGAAGTCGGGAGTGATAAACCCCCCAAGGCAAAGTCCAGAGGGTAAACCAACCCCCGGCCCCCCTATCCGGCATGCAGAATCCACAACCAACACCTCAGTTTTTTCTGAGTTCAACTTCAGCCAACTCAAGCCCATCCACTCCTGGATTTCTATGAGGCAGTTATTAAAGACTGAGAGAGCTCCATCCTGGTCAGGTGCGCAAAAGAAAGGTAGACCTGGGTATCATCAGCATAGCAGTGAAACCTCAGCCCATACCTTCTTACAATGTCTCCGAGGGGCAGCATGTACACTGTGAACAACATGGGGGACAACACTGAACCCTGAGAAACCCCACAAGACAGAGAAACTGGGTCAGAGGAATAAACCCTGGACACCACTCTCTGAGTCCTTCCAGTGAGGAAAGATGTAACCCACATGACGATCATCTGCTGTACTGGAGTGGGAAGGTAAATGAATGGCCAGAGCTGACTTCAGTAGCACTGAAGTACTGTACCTGACCAGCCCACCCTCCAGTGTAAGTGTGAAGAGGGTATTCATTTCTGCGGGTGCAATAGTGCATGACCATCATACTAACCTCTCACCCACAAATGTCAGCATGCTGACATTTATAAAAATGAATCAAGGTCACATGCCAAATCAAACTACCATGTCTGTGTTTGTACCCCATCATGTTCTCTACTCGGACTAAAGAACTAGAACTATTACTGGGACCTTCAATTTAGGGTAAAAAAAAAAGTTAGTGTGTTTGTCTGAGTTGGCTGAAGCGAACTGTTATCTGTGCAGTTCTTTAGGTGTTTGTCTCAGGCAGCTGAAGGGAATTGTTATCTATGTAATTAACTAAGTGTAGAAAGAGCTGTAAAGTAGGGGGAGTGGCTTAATCAGAAGGAAGCCAGGTTAAAGCCAGATTTAAAAACTGCTCTAGATAGCTTCTGCCAGAGAACAGACAGAGAACACCAAGAAGAAGGAGCTGCTGTTATAACTATACTTCTCTACTGGGACTATATTGCCCTCCTTCTTGTCTTAGAACAGGAAGATAAGGAGCTTAAAGGGCACAGAGGCAGTAAGTAAGCAGGGAGAAAAAATAAATAAATAAACAGAGGAAAGAGTAAGTATTCCAAACAACAGTTAAGGGGCCAGAAATAAGACATGATGGAAGTGGTGCAGTGGCTGTGGAGCAGTAGTCTTCCGGGAGACGTTCTGGAGGATGTGGTGTTGTCCCATCTGCAGGTACCTCTCTGGGCTGAGGGAGGAGGTTGCTCATCTCCAGGCTGAATTGGCCAGGATTTGGGGGACCTCCTCTCCCACCCAGGGACCAACAGGGCCACTGCCGTTGCCTCAGAGGTTGCTAAGAAAGAGGAGTGGTTGGACCAAAGTGGGTTCAGGGAGGGTGAGAGTGAGGGTGGTGAAACAGAGGCACATCCCTCCAGTTGTATCTCTACACAATTCGTATGCTATTCTGGCAAAGTGTGGTTCCTATCTGGAGGCAACCACAGTAGAGACTAAGGAGGATGCTGGGAACCTCCACAAACGAAACCCACAGGAGGGTGGCATGGGATCCCACAGGGGAAGGAAACAACTCCTGGTGGGGGACTCCATTGTTAGGGGGGTAGAACTGGGGGAGGAAGGGGAGAGGGAGGTCAGGTGCCTGCTTGGCACCATGGCTTGGAGGGACAGGGAGCGAATTCTCAGGATCACTGGAGCAGCTGTACAGGGGAGGGAGCTGGATGTCATTATCCACCTAGGGACAAATGACCTGGCTGAGAAAGGGATCAGAGCAGTGCAGGAAGAGTTTGTGGAGTTGGGGAGGGGCCTTAGACAAGTAGCATGCACGGTAACCTCCTCAAAGGTGCTACCTGTCTATGGCATGGGTGAAGCTAGGGTGCTCCACACCATGGGATTCAATCAGTGGTTGAAAAACTGGTGCAGAGCTCAGGGATTTGGCTTCATTGGGGACTGGGGGTCCACCTAAAGTGATGCAGGCCTATACTGGTATGATGGTCTGCATCTGTCCAGGAGGGGAACCAGGATCCTAGGTGATAGGTTTAAATGCTTCATTGACAAACATTTAAACTAGCCAAGGGGATGAGGCCCTGGAAAGGAGCAGGGAAATCCTAGCACCCCCAAAAAAATTTAGGGTAGTAAGTGAGGTAAACAACAAGACAGAGATGTCAATAGGGAGAAGGGCAGGGGTAAATGGAGAAAATGACAAAGACAATAAGGACAGGGATGGGCAAAAAGGGGTAAGGTCATCAAGACATGGAGGGTAATGAGTACCAATGCCCATAGTCTGGGGAACAAGCTCCCTGAACTGGTGGCCTTGATGGAAGAGGGATGCCTGGATATTGTAGCAGTCACAGAAACATGGTACACAGAGAACCATGACTGGTGTGTTAACATACCAGGGTACACAACCTACAGGAGAGACAGGGAGGGTAGAAGAGGGGGAGGAGTAGCTTTCTATGTAAGGGAAGGGATAAAACCAATGGAACAAAAAAGTAAACAGGGAGGACAGTGTGGGTCACCTTAGAAACTGGAAATGGTACCACATTCCACACAGGGGTTGTATACAGACCCCAATGTCAGGGGGAAGGAATGGACAAGGATATGATAGAAGACATCCTTTGGATGGCAGAAAAAGGAGAGATACTGTTGATGGGGGACCTGAATATGCCAGATGGAGCACCTTTGTTGCAGGCATATCCAAGAGCAAGGCCATTCTTGATGCCCTACAGGTGGCATGCCTCAGACAGCTAGTTTTGGAACTCACTCGTGAGGGAGCAATTTTAGACCTCATAATCTCAAATGGGAACAGTGAGAAGATCTCAGATTTAGAAGTGGGTAGCCATCTGGGAACAAGTGAACACCAAACAGTGTGATTCACGATAAACTCAGCTACAGAGTCAAGCCATACAAAAGTGAGGGTACTGAACTTCAGGAGCGCTGACTTTGGCAAGATGGGAGAGTGCCTTAGAAAAGCACTAGCAAACAGGCTAGAAGGAGGGGTGGAGCAACAATGGGGAAACATCAAAACTGCCATCACAGAGGCAACAACCCTTTGTGTGAAGCAAATAAAAAATCAAAATGAAAGTAAAAGCCACTATGGTTCTCAAAAGAGGTGGCGGGGAAGGTTAGGGAGAAAAAGATAGCATTTAGGAGGTATAAGGAAACACAGAAGGAGCAGGACAGAGAAATGTACCAGTTAAGGCAGAAGGAAGCAGGGAAGGAAGTTAGAATAGCAAAGGCCCAAACTGAGGAAAAGATAGCCAACTCGGTTAAGAAGGGGGATAAAACCTTTTATAGGTACATCAGGGTGCATAGAAAGACAAACAGAGGGATAGTGAGATTGAATAGAATGGACAGTGGGTGGGCAGAGAGGGACAGTGAAAAAGCAGAGATACTGAACAAATACTTCTACTCAATATTTACAAAAGAGGAGGGGGGTGCCTAATCCAATTAACAGAAGCACTCTGGATAGGGGGGTCGATCCCAGTCCTTTCACAGAAGAAAGGGTTCTGAAAGAACTCCAAAAACTGAGGATGGACAAAGCAATGGGGCCTGATGGAATTCACCCCAAAATTCTAAAAGAATTAAGGGGAGAACTAGTGACAGCACTGACTACCCTTTTTAACAAATCATGGGAGGATGGTGTGGTACCTAAGTACTGGAGGAAGGTGGATGTGATTACCTTTCACAAAAGTGGGAGCAAGACAGAGGCAGGAAACTACAGACCTGTCAGTTTGACCTCTGTGATAGGGAAAGTGATGGAATCACTTCTGAAGGAAAGAATTGTTGAGTACCTAGAGTGCAGTGGGATACAGGACCCAAGGCAGCATGGGTTCACAGCGGGAAGGTCATGTCAGTTGAATCTAATTGATTTCTTTGACTGGGTGACCAAAGTAGAAGACGAGGGAGGGGCTGTGGACATGGTCTACCTAGACTTTAGCAAGGCATTTGCCACAGTCCCACACAAAAGATTAATAATCAAATTAACCAGCCTGGGAGTAGGTCCCAGGGTGGTAGCCTGGGTAAAACATTGGCTGGACAACAGGAAACAGAAGGTAATTGTAAGTCTACTCTGAAGAAAGAAGGGTTACTAGTGGGGTACTGCAGGGTTCAGTACTGGGTCCAGTCCTTTTTAATGTCTTTATAAGTGACATTGCAGAGGGACTGGAAGGAAAAGTATGCCTCTTTGCAGATGACACAAAGATCTGCAACAGAGTTGATAGACAAGAAGGCATGGAAAGGATGAGAAGGGACTTGGCAAGATTGGAGGAATGGTTCATACTAAGGTTCATACTAAGGTTAGGTGCAAGAGCAAGAAGGCAGAAGCCCATGAAGCTCTTATACTAATCCAGTACATAATAGGAGAGGTCATACCCATTACATATAAGACTATCCAATCTATTTTTAAAAATACTTTTAGTTTCACTGATAACAACTTTTAGTGGTAGCCTGTTCCAAGGGCCAACAACTCTGACAGTAAAAAAATATTTATGGCTAGACTTGACAAAAGGTTTCTTACAAATTGTAAGGGATGGCCCTGATGTTATGACCACAGTTTTAAATTCTGGACCCAGTTCACACAATAAACAAGGGTCTTGAATAATATCATACATGTAACATAAGATCACCACGAAGTCGGCGTGGATAAGGGCGAAGTTTTAAAATGTCTAATCTGTTCTCATAAGGAACTGCGAATAGCCCATAAACTTTTTTTGTATATTTTCTTGAACTCTTTCCAGTAACAGGCATTCAGATTTTTATAAGGAGTCCAAAGCTGTGAGGCATATTCTAAATGTGGTCTAACGTATGCACGAAACAAGGGCAACAATACTTCCTGTTTTCTAGATCTAATATTACGTAATATAGACCATATCACTTTATTAGATTTGTTAATAATATTGTGTACATGATTATTGTAATTAAAGTTATCTGAAATATTGACACCCAAATCCCTTTCATCAGATGTGGTCTCAAGTAATATGCCATCCAAATAATAGGGACTTTGTAAATTATTAGAACCCAAATGCATTACTTTGCATTTGAGATATTCAAATTCATACCCCATTTCTTAACCCATGTTGTGATATGGTCTAGGTCCTTTGGAATGGCAACAACCTGATGATCAGAGGCACAAGGGCCACCTATTTTTGTGTCGTCGGCATGTTTAATAGTAAATGAGGAACAGCCAGAAGTAAGGTCAGCAATAAATGCCTGGAACAGACAAGGGCCCAAGACTGAACCCTGTGGCACCCCACTAGTCACATTACCCCTAGCTGAAATGCTCCCATTAATGGTCACTTGCTGAGAGCGATTGTAAAGCCAGCTACAGTAATTATCCAATTGACTAGAAACTTGTTTATATTGAGCTTGTGAAGTTTAGTAATTAAGGCCCAATGTGGCATGATGTCAAAAGCCTTACTGAAATCAATATAAATAAAATCGCATGGAACATTTCTGTCTAATAATAAGCTGATATGTTCATAGAAACATATTAAATTTGTCAGACAACTTCTACCTTTTTTGAAGCCATGTTGTTCTGCATCGTGACAATCCAGGACTGGGGAAATTAAATCTTTAATTAAACTCTCTAATAATTTACAAATAGAAGAAGTTAGACTTATAGGCCTGTAATTATCCCACTTATTTTTTTGGCCCTTTTTGTAAATAGGGATGACATGGGCTTCTTTCCAGTCATGGGGAACAAAATTGGTGGCCAAAACATATTCGAACATCAATTTTAAAGGAACTGTAATGACATCAACTATAATGACATAAAAATAATAAATGACCTGCTATATTATCTGGACCAGGACTATATTTTCCTTTCAATGTCAATATTTTATTTCTAATGGTGTCCAAAGAAAATTTAACTGGTGAAACATTGGCGGTGTCTAGTAAGGTATAATCATAAGTTTGATTAGAGGATCTGGAAAAATGTTTACAGAACTTTGCATTAAACAAATCAACCATTTTTTTAGGCTCATATATTAAAGTGTCACAGTCCAATAATGGACCTACTTGACATGTAGGTTTCCTTAGAGAATTGATATATGAATAAAATTGTTTGCTATTAGATTTGTGGGCGCTGAATGCTAAGTTTTGTTCCCAGTTAGATTTAGCCTTCCTAATCAACCTTTTGCATGTTCTTTGTATATATTTATAGGAAATCCAGTCAGAGGACATTTTAGTCTTTTGAAATGTAATATATTTTTTCTGTTTTTGTCTAATACATTTCTTGATAGATTGATTCATCCATTTAGGAGCTTTAACATTAGTCTCATTTTTAAGTTTGGATGGAATATATAGTTCTTTAAGTTGAAATATAATATTCTTAAAATATTCCCAGTAATCTTCTGGGGTAAAGTCTGACAATATGAGTTCCCAATTGATGTTTCCCATAATATGTTTCATGGTATCTAAGTCAGCTTTGTTATACAGATAGATTTTAGTACAGTTGGGATTATATACAAAAGTTTGTACAATATTAAATGTGATAGTATTATGATCACCATTCCCTATAGGATCGCTAACTAACATATTTTCTAATTCAAGGTCATCATCACAAAGGACCAAATCTAAGATCATTTTCCTCTGGTTGGGCAAAATACATTTTGTCAAGTCCCAACTGAGTACAAGTATATGATAACTTCTTCCCATTGCAGGTATTTAGCATAAATTATGCCAGTCAATCGAGCCAATGTTAAAGTCCCCAGTGATGACAATTTTACCTAATGATTTTGCCTGTTCAAATTCGGATAAAAGTGCATCTAATATATCAATTGATGAATTCGGAGGATAGTAACAAGAACCCAATATGAGGGCCTCAGAAGTAGATAAGTTTATCTTAATCTAGATAGACTCTGTTTGTATGTTATGAATTTTAATATACTTTGTTATATTTAAAGAATTAATTTGATTCCTAATAAATAACGCCACTCCTCCACCTTTCCTGTTAGGTCTATTGAAAGTATAGGTTGTGAAACCAGGTATGTTAGTTCCCCATGATGTTTTTGCATCCCCCCAAGTTTCGCTGATGGAAGTAATGTCAACATCCCCATTATTAATTCTACATTTTAATTCGTCCAATTTTTGAGTTAAGCATCTAACATTAAAATATAGAAAATGTAATTTATAGCATTTTACAGAGCTACTGACTGGAGTTTTTAGAGATGGCGGCCTGTCCACCATCTCACCCCCAATTTTTAGTTTAAAAGATGATGAATGGATGTCAAAAATTGTTTGCCCAAAGTGGCATTACCCCGTCTGCTTAAGTGTAACCCATCGTAGCTGAATAATTCTGGATGGAGATCAAATTCCTCCCAATGTGTTAAGCATGTCAAATTTTGGTTTAAACACCATTTTCTTAACCATTTATTCACAGAAGTGTGGTCAGAAGTATGGCAGCTTGGATTCAATGCAAATAAGTGCAAAATAATGCAACTGGGAAACAAAAACCCAGGGGAAGATTACACAATGGGGGGGGGTAGTAACAACAACAAAAATGTAAAGGGACCTGGGGCAATCATGTCAGATTACCTAAAGGTTAGCAAGCAATGTGAGAAGGCAGTATGGAGGGCTGGGGGATGTTGCGATGTATAGGGAGAGGCATCACCAGCAGAAAACTGGAAGTTGTTATCCCTCTGTACAGACAGTTGGTGAGACCCCATCTGGAGTACCGCATCCTGTTCTGGAGACCCCATATCCACAAGGACGTAGACAGGATGGAGGCAGTCCAGAGGAGGGCAATTAAAATGGTGCAGGGTCTGCAAGAGAAGCCATGCAAGGAGAGACTAAAGGAGCTTAATATATATACTCTTGAGGAAAGGAGGGAGGGGGGGAGATGATAGAAACTTTCAAGTACCTCAGAGGAATCAACAAAATCCAAAAGGGTAGCATCTTTCAGAAAAAGATATGTGTAAGAACAAGGGGAAACAATCTCAAGATAGAGGGGGGGATGGTTCAGGGTCAATGTGAGGAAGTATTTGTTCACAGAGACGGTGGTGGACGCATGCAATAGCCTTCCTGAGGAGGTTGTGGGGTCTAAAACTGTGGGAGAATTCAAGAATGCATGGGACAGACGTAAGGCAATTCTTGTGGGGGTAGGAAGAAAAAGGCTGTTGGTTAACTAGGATCTGCAGCTTATCCTGTAGGTAGGGAAATGGGCAGACTAGGTGGGCCATGCGGTCCTTATCTGCCATCAAAGTCTAAGTTTCTATGGTTGTGCTGATGCTGTGGGTGAAGCAGACCATCCTGGTGGTGGTGTCAAATGGTCTACATTGAGGTTGATGATTCAGTCATGGAAAAAGAATTCCTGAGTGGGTACAATTCCAACCTTGATGACTGTGATGGTAGCTTCCTCTTTGATCAGGAAGATGAGGATGATGGTGCTGGTTCTGTGTAACAGATTTAAAGGCTGTCACTTTTCTGCAATGTTACCTTTTTGTTTCTTTTATAAAAGAAAAACAGTGTCCTTGACTCTCATTCCATATGACAGATATGCACAAATAATGACCCATCATTGTATTTTACCTTCCCATTGGTAGATTTTCAAAGTACAGTTAACAGAATGTGCACTGCTGTCATTAGCAAACACAGTCAGTAGCATCATAAACACAACTGTCCAGTTTTTGTAGCCACTTAAATCCTGCTGATTAAATAACAGATATATTCCTCCTGTGTACTCAAAGACTGTAACACAATATCCAGCTACCCGTCTTGATGAGAGTGAGAGACACAGAATGTGTACCTGTGCCCATGCCCAATGAACAATCCCGCAGCCAGCCACAGCCACCCATCTTGATGAGAGTGAGAGACAGGGAATGTGTATCTGTGTCCATGCCTGAAGGAACTCGCAGGCTCAGCCAGCCACAGCCACCATTCTTTGTATTATCATTATTTTACAGTGAGTATGTACTAATTCATTATACTATGGCTTTTCCAAGATATGTGTGAATGCTTTCATAACCATTTTATAGATGACTTTGTCACCAAATACCAGCAAATGATTTTTTTTTTCACAGGTTCAACATACAAACAGTGTAACAGGACAGGACTCAGAGTACTGTAGTACCACACAATAACCACCTAAAGGATATCATTTTCAGGTAAGTATCAATTATATTTCATCTGTTTTTTTTTTGTCTTTCATTTTTCAAAGCAAGGTGTAAAGCATACAACAGAGGTGAGATAAAGGCCAGATAATATATTTTTCATGCACATCTGTCACCGGCTTACTTCAGCATGAAATGGTTGTATTAAGTTTTATCCTGGTCATCATGACAACACGTCATGTAATGTAACTTAAGTTAATAGAGTGTGCCAGTGCATGTCACACGCACTAAACTTGTTAGTTGGTCTTGTAGTGGCTTACTAATAGCTTGGTATTTTAAGCTGGATGTAACAGATAGGAACAGCCACACTTGTAACAGAATGTTTTAGTGCAATGAAATCTGAATAATTTCTTCCTCGTCTTTTTGCAGGTGACATTTAAGTGCTGTGTGCTGCCATCAGTGCTTTCTTCAAATCAGAACATGTGCAACTTGTATGACTCTGAAGGATACACACAACACCTGCAAAGAAGACAGAACCATTATTGAAACTTGTTTTCAAATGATGCCCCCATCCCTCCCCCAGAAAATACTTACCTTTCATGGCTGACACTAGTTTTCATAGAGCAAAAGTCAGCAGCAAGCTGAAATGTGTGCAACAAAAGTAGAACTCGATAACCTGTGACAGAAAAAATAAGATCACACACACACACACATATATATGTATAGAGAGAAAGAGACATATATATATATATATGTATATATATATATATTTATATATATATATATATATATATATATATATTTATATATATATAGGATACATGATGGGCAGGAGTGATATGGAAAATATCTTCACTCCTGCAGAGTGAGCTCTGGATACTCTCGAGTGCCGAAGGCATGAGTGATAGTATCCAGAGCTCATGATGCAGGAGTGAAAATATTTTCCATAGCACACGATCTGCACATCATGTGTTCTATTTATACAATAGGGGTATGAGTTTCAGAAGTATTGTTATGATTTTTTGTGTTCTGTTGCTGTTTCTGTGTTTGCTGTATCTGTCTGTGAGATTTTCTGAATGGGCTGGCAGTGTTACAAACTCTGTGGGAAAAGCTGAGTGTGTTTTGCAATGCTAAGTAAGTTAGCTTTAGGCAGCTGTGAGAAAGACTGTTTTATGAAGCTGTGTGCTTTAGAATTCTGGTTGCAGTCAAGCTGAGAGCATCATAGTAATGGGCTGGGAGTGAGACAGAATGTGAGGAATGGGTGATGATATTTTGCCATGGTAATTGAGTTAGCTGCAGGCAGCAGTGAGAAAGAAATTGTTTTATGAAGCTGTCTGCTTTAGAATTCTGGCTTCAGTCAAGCTGAGAATATCACAGCAATGGGTTGGGAGTGAGACAGAGCATAGGAAACACCTGAGAATGTTTTGCCATGGTAACTGAGTTGGCTGCAGGCTGCAGTAAAATATCTCTCACAGTGGTGATGTCACGACATGATTTATCACTTGTGGTGATGTCACCACAGTGAGAATACAAGTTTTTATCATATTCCTTTATCACTCACCCCTATTGTATAAATATATATATATATATATATATAGAGAGAGAGAGAGAGAGCGAGAGAGAGACAGATACTTGTCTGGGTCTCTGAAAAAACATGAACATGAAACATACAGTAACTTACCAATGGTGGTATGAATCCATGACATAGGGTAGTATGTTTCAGTCAACGCAGCAGATTAATGGCCCTCCAGAACATCTCAGTATGGTTCACCCAATTGTCATCTTTGGCTATCATCATTTGGCAGCACACTGTGCACCAGCTCATCAGTGGCAGAAGCAGGAAGCAGAAGTACAACAGCAGCAGCAGCAGCAGGCACCAGAGTTGTGGTTGTTAGTGCATGCTCTAATCAGTACCTCCTGAAATAAGTGTGACTTTTCAGCACATTTTCTCATGTGATTATTCTTCATCTGGGGTCGGGACAATAATACTGCATGCCAAATGATGTAGCAAGATAACAGTATAAGCAAGCTACATTCACATATCATGGTAATTTGTTTTTTTCTGGTGGGGGGGACAGTGTGTTGTGTGATGATAGGGTATTTTGATTGTGGTTGTTGCCGGTATTCTAAGAAAACAGAACACAATCAACAGTAATCAAATTCTTATATTGCATGACAACTATCGCAGCAGTGCAATAATCAGTTGAAAATAAGTACCTGTACTTTTCAATGCGATTTTCAATTGCTAGTACTTATCTACTGATTTGTCTATATGATACCCTTATTTTCGCAATTTACATCTGCTGGACTACGTTTTTTCACATGTGACATAATAAACAGTATTTCTTTTAATCTTGCTTGCTGCAGGTTTTCATCAGTATTCACACCATTTTTTGTACATATATCATTTCAAATCCTTTCTGTTGGGACTACAACAAAGTACCATGCTGTCCAGTAGGACATGGTCCACCACCATTACATTACGGAGCAGTAGGTGTACAAAAACAGCTGGGTAAACTGATTAAAGCAATGGTTCAAAATAAGATTAAAAGGAGCGCTGCTGTTCTTTCATATCTGAAAAAAGGTAATGGTATCATGCAAACAAGTCAGTAAATAAGGGACAATTGAAAATAGAATAAAACTGTATAGGTCAAAATTGTTCAAGAACAGGTGCGCATGGTCAGGTGGTTATTACACAGCACCCCTCAAACATATATATTAGCTGACGTGCTCCAGTGTTGAGGGGTATTAATAATACCATGCGGTCCTGTCCAGTAACAAATTACAGCACCCCAAATGTGTACCCACAGAAAAACACAGCAGTGTCCAAAGCCAGTTGACACAACCCCAGGCAGGCACACCAATGTTAATTTGGGGATGTCAGTAAATGAATTGAGACGTTGAGAGTATACACTCCACTGACATGTATGGGCATGATTGTTCTAGAGCATCTCGTACTACTTAGTGTTGCAATTTACAGAAATAAAAGCGATCGCAGGAGTGGAGTAACAGACACTCTTACTACAGCAGTCACTTTCAGTTTTCTAAATTGCAGCTAAAAATACCACTAACAGCTAAAGAAAGATCGCACCCATAAAGGTCAGGTGAGTGCACACTCACCATTCATTTTCTAATGTCACAAAATTAACATGGGGTTGCCTGCCTGCATGGTGGCATGTCAGCAGGTTCAGGAAATGCCTCTGTTTTTCTGTGGGTACACATTCAGGGTGCTAGAACTGTTTGACTAGAAGAGAAAGACCAGTCAGTATGGCTCTCAGTCACTGTCCACAGCTTAATGATCCACAATCATTGCAGTAGGATTAATTCCACATAATATTATTTACCACCTCAGCCTTGACATAGCACGGGTAACACGCAACAAGGTTCGGATTGCTATGTGAGGAGGGGCACCTCCATCTATGTGCTGGTAAAATAAACTTTTGGTAAATGTATTCTACTGCAATTGCAGTGTATTATTAAGGTGGGGATAGGGGACTGAGAGCCATACTCACTGTTCATACTTCAACAGACGGGACCACATTGTATATTATTAATACCATCAACACTGGACAAAGTCATCTATCATTTTATGTTTGCAGGGGGCTGGGTACCTGACAGTGTGCACCTGCTCATTGACAGATTATTGCACTGCTGCTTTAACACAAACAACACGACAGGAAGAAAACACTACTACCAAAAAAAAAATTCCTGTTTGCAAACAGAGATTATTAACTAGGATTATGAATATAAGGAGGGAAGGACAGCATTTTTTATCTTACTTTCTTTAAACTGGTTCCAGGGGTGTTTTAAATTTTTGGGAGGGAAACAAGGTTAGAACTGAGAAAGAAAGACAGAACACAAAATGAAAATTATACAGCAAACAAAAACTCTAAGGTTCTAGGTTGTGGTGAGACAGCAGCAGTTGGAGCATGGACATAATCTGCAACTGGTGACCCTCCATACACTTCAACTGTTTCTTAAGGTTCTCCACCCCATTGGTAAGGTGATCTACCACACTCCACATAACACCAAAATCAGCCTGGGTGGCAGATGTTGTTGCAGGGTTTCCTCCAGAGTCATTCCATGCAGGTTTAGGTTCTGGAGCAGCCACTTGCTCCCTGGTCCTTCTGCTCTTCACATCCTGTGCAGGCAGAGGCTGTTCTATCACCTGTTGGCCAGCAGGCACATTCCCTCCATGTTCTGACACCTTGGCATTCCACTCCACATGGTGGTTGTTAGCAAGGTGCATGCACTGTCCACCTGTCCCCAGATGACTACCCCAGGGCCCATGACACACAAGCACATTATATATCTTACACCTCACATCACTGGGGTCACCGGGCAGTGAAGTGAAGAACCCCCACACAACAGAGCAGTGGGGAGGACTGTGCACAGGCATGGGGGGCCCCAAGTATTATGGTTATGGCCTGCTGCTGGTGCATAATTGGGGAGGGCAACCTGCTGTGGCTCCTGCATGACTTCCAGCTCCTGCTGCTGCTGATGATGATCCACAGGGGTGATGACAGGCAGTGGGGGGGTGGCAGTGGTAGGTGCCACCAGCAGGGGTGCTTGCATCACACCAGTGCCTCCTTTTTCAGGGAGGGGAGCACTACTAGCAGCACTAAATACAGTGCTTTGATTGATCCATGGGATGCCACCACACATACATGGCCCCACACGCTGTCCTCTGCATGCCCCAGAGGAAACAAAATCACTTTGCTCCATTTTACACACAGACACAAAAGAAATCCCTATTAAGATCAACTACTGATACAAAAATAAAAAGACATCAACTAAGGAATCAGGATGTGGAATAAGGAATCAAAATCAAAAGGGGCATAACTAAAAACAACAAATAGGCAACTAAACTACCAAAAAAGCTCTAAATTCGAGGAAATATTCAAGATAGAACTCATTTTCTCTGCCTGAGACAAAGGCTCCTTCACCAAGTCTAGGCAAGGCAAAAGTGAAACTATTTTACTGTCTGGCTGGTTAATTTCCTGCCTGCAGCATGTGATCTGCAGACTGTGAATCTGTGACTCGTGATCTGTGGGATGTTTCATTATCACTCACTTTGTCTTTGTGTAAAAATAAGGCAAAGTCAACGCGAAGTTGACAACACAAAGTCGTTCATTATGATGAGGACTTTGCCTAGCCATAAATGAACGTTGAGTGGCCACCACGCCTGCACTTTGCCAAGGAATTTAAACTTCGCTGTGTCTCTAGTCTCCATCCTCAAAGGAGTCTGCCACCCTGGGAAGCTTAAAGTCATTATCATCAGCCAATATGATCAATCTCCTGGAGACCCTGGCTTCTAGATTAGGCGTGAAAATATTGAACAGTAGACTGTTTGTCCAGCACAGCCATTGCACAAGTGTTTGCCATCCAGATGACCAAGGTTTGCACTCCGAGCCCAAGATATCCGGTGCCAACCAGTGAGGTGGGATTCCAGTATTGATCTTGGGTTCCTTCTGCTTTGGGCATGAGGGCATCTCATTCTCTACATGACCACCCCTGCTGCTTCAATGAGAGGGACTGTCATATGAGATGAAATGAGTATTCTATCATGGAGTAATCTTGTATCAGTACACACCTGTTTATCTAGTTTGCGATGTGGAGATGCCACACACTTTAAGTGAAGCCAGCAGGGGAGGTCCAAAGCAGGAGTGAGGCTTACCCATGCCTCCAGCAGTCCTCATATGGGAAATGCTATATTGCTCCACATGTGAATGCCCTGAGGGTTGAAAAAAAAAAAGAAAAAAGAAAGAAATAAAGAAAAAATAATTTGGAATATTTGGAAAGCTAAGTTCTAAATTATTCTTCTATTATATTTGTGGAGATTATATTGATGCAATTATAACTGGCAAGGCAGGTGTGTAAATGGTAATACTGCTAATAGTGTTCATATTAGTTTCTACCTATATAGCATAAGGTTATACTGTAAGACAGACAGTCTACATCCACATATTACTAAGTATCTCAGGAAGTTTTACAAGCACTCAGTGGGCTAGAATGGGGATTTGGGTGGGTGGGGATGTAGTCAGCTGTAGGGATTCTTAGGTGCTCTTTTCCAGGACTATACTTTGGGGGAAGGGACATTGTCAAATATGAAGGACATTCTGAGAGCTCCACGCTATGTTGCAGCAGCAAGGAAAGAAATATCTCAGCTGTGACTCCAGTTAACTGGTCCTCACCCCCCCACACCCCCACTACCTCAGAGGCCTACTGCTTTGTGGATGACGGTTGTGAGGAAGGAAAGGTGGAGGAGGTTGGCTGACAGGGGCAGTCGCACAGCAGTCAGCCATACCCAAGAGATGCCAATAGCAAATTGCTTTACACCCTGGAAGAGGCACATGTGCCTGACTCGGGTGGGGGCACTATTCAGTTGGTGTTAAGGGGAAAGTAGACATGGTGACACCTGGAGTCAAGTGCAGGCAGAAGTCAGTAAGAAGAATTCTAGTGATAGGAGACTCTATCCTTGGAGATGTAGAGAGGGTGGTAGGAAGTGTGGGAAGAGAGGGGCAGATGCTTGCCTGGACCATCAGTCATTCGAAACTGAGAGAGGATAAGGAGGATAGTAGAAGAGGGGAGGGGAAGGAGCAGAAAGTACTGGTACACCTTGGTACCAATAATCTGGTGAACTGGCCTGCAGAGACAGTAATGCAGGAGTTCCAGAGGCTGTGGGACAGAGTAATGAAGCACTCGGCTTCCATGGCCTTTTCTGAGGTCCCTCAAGTCAGGAGCAGTGAGATTGGAATGGTTAGAGTGAGGAAGCAAGAGAGCAAGGAGTTCAATGGGTGGTTAAAAGGATGGTGTCAGAAAAAGGGGTACCACTTTGTAGGGGACTGGGCGGCTTCTGGGGCAGGAGATTCTTCAAGAGAGATGCCCTTCACTTGACAAGAGAGAGGACTACTGTGTTAGGACAGAAGTTCAATGTCTACATTGCCAAACAGTTAAACTAACTGCATGGGAGGCTGGGGCTAGGGATTCCACAGTCAAGGTAGGTAAAGTGGGGAACCTAGTCAGGAGTCTCATGGGGATGGGAGCTAGGGATACAAGAAGTAATAGCAGAGTAGAACAAATTCAGGGCACTGGGGAGTGCAGACTAAACAGACCAGCTGAAAAATAAAAATAAAAGACACCATGGATACCAGAGAATTGTGATGGGGAAGTCAATCAAAAACCAAGAGGGATGGGAGCTCAAGTTGGGGAGGTGTCTCAATGCCAGGAGTCTGGGTAATAAAATTAGTGAGCTCCAGGCATTGTTCACAGACTCTGGGCTGGATGTAGTGGCTGTTACAGAAACTCTGGCAAATGAGAACAATGACCGGGACCTGGCAGTCCCTGTGTACTATACAGGCAAGAGAGAGGGATGCATAGAGGGTGAGGGGTGTCTATTTACATCAGGGAAGAAATAGAGTTAGTAGCGGATGCATCCATTGGAGGGGAAGGGGAGGTAGAATCACTGTGGACACAGCTGACAGAGTTGTCAGGTAAGAAACTTTGCATGGGGGTGTTTTATAGGCCACCTGTTTTATAGGACACCAGGGCAGGGAGGAGAGAGAGAGAGAGAGAGAGAGAGAGAGAGAGAGAGATGGAACTAGGAGCAGAAATAGGAATGGGGGTAGAAAAAGGGAAGGTTGTAGTAACAGGGGCTCTCAACCTGCTGGACATCAATTGGGACATCCTAGCAGCCAGGATTGCCAGAAGCCAGGCCTTGCTTGATACTTTGCAGGACTGCATGCTGGTGGAGCAGGTCAGAGATCCCACTAGACAATCCTCCATTCTCGATTTAGTGCTCACCGACTTGGAAAAAGTAGGTGGTGTGAGGCATAGAGAACCACTGGGGTCCAGCAACCACTATACTATATGGCTTGAATTGGCCCTCTGCACCAGTAAGCCCTAGTCTAAGCCTGAGGTACTATACTTCAGAAGGGTGGATTTCAACCAAATGAGGGCATTAGTCCTAAGTAGGTTATCTGGGATAGACAGCATCAGGGGAGTGGAAGAAAGATAGGGGCTTATAAAAGGGGCTGTTCACTACACAACAAAAACCTGCATAAGAGTAGTTATCAAGAGAAACAAGAATAAGAGACCAAAATGGTGCTCTGAAAAGGCCAGGAAGACACTGAGGTCAAAAAGAAGGACTTTATAAGGTACAAAGAAAAAGAGGTTCATAAGGAATGGGATGAGTATCAGGAAAACATTAGAGAGGCAAAGAAAGTAGTCAAAAGGGAAACACACAAAACTGCATATTGCCGAGGGGGTCGAGGGAGAGGAAAAACAGTTTTTTAGATATGAAAGGGAAAAAAGAAGGATGGGAAAGTGAATTGTCAGGCATGCTATGCTGGAGCAGACCTAGGACTTGCCCTGTGTGAACTGTGTTATCTGGTAACCTGTGTATAAACAGTGACTGTTTCAAATCAACCTGCACTTTTGCCACTGTTTCTGATTCTGGTATTGCTACAGTTACTGTTCCTATATTGCTTCAGTAACTGCCGTCTTCTGATTGCCCACCCACTGCCCGCTTGCAGCCTAATCAACTATCTGAGCCTCACTATTTAAATCCTCCACTTGTCCAGTAGCTTTCCTCCCATTGGTAGTGGCAGCATTTGTAGCAGGGACTAGTGTGGACAAAGCCATGTAAGTTAGATATGGCAGTGTCTGTAGGAATGGCAAAGTGGGTGGTGCAGTAGCGGCAAAGTGGCAGAGAGCCACTGGGAGTTCATGAAAGCCATGGAGCCTGGGCCATAAGAATCTGTTTGGTTGATGTACTTTTCTTATGTTTTTATGGCTCTGTGATTGGATTTTATTTCTTTTAATTTTATATTCCTTTTTTATTTTTCTTTTCTGTCTGGTTATTGACTTATCACAAATGGGGAGTTTTAATGTGGTGGGATGGGTTCTCCTCCTTTCTTGCTGCTTTGTATTGAATTAGGTTTGCTCCTCTATCCTGGCTGCAACTATTGAGGAAGAGAAATGTGAACAGTAAGATTTTTGTATGCCTAATATTTTTGGTAAGTCAGGGTTACCCACATCTGAGCTATATTATTGCTTGATTTGTCTCAAAAAGTATCCTATAAAGGTTAGTGGGTTTGTTGTCCAATGCTTTTTCTCAGTTTGCATTCAACTGTTTTGTTAGAAAACTTAAATGCATTTTATGTTTTAGTTTACATTTGCTTTTACTTGCTGGTGATATCGAAGTGAATCCTGGTCCCTTCTTCTCTGCTAATTTGTGTTCCGCCACCAGCACAAGATTCATGGCCTTAAAATTCTCCATTTGAATGCCTGTAGTCTTATCCCTGAACTTGCTGAACTTGAGGCTATTTGTAACTTCTACCGTCTTGATAATATTGGTATGTCAGAGACTTGGTTGAAACTTTCTGTCCCTGACAGATTATGTGCCCTACCAGGATACAATATTATTAGAAATTATCATAAAGGTAAACACGACGGTGGTGGAGTTGCTGTTTATCTCAAAAAACCATATACAGCTTAATTTGATTAATTGTAGTGATAAGTTTGATGCGGTTCCACATCATAATGGTGAACATATAACGGCACCGTACCTATGGGCGAGTGCACAATGCGGAAAACACAAACGGCAACCGTGCACTATGCCAAACAGAACATCTGCACCCATACCACCATACAGTATCCTACATTCTATGTGGGGTCCGCAGCCCCACCCCGCACCCATCTACAAATAACGAACTCTGAGGGGGGCCTGACAGTGGGGTAAGGAGCCAACTCAGATGAAAAAAATAATAACATCCAATCCATTCCCTACCCAAAAACAATAGCACACCAACTCAGGATCAAACCCAGGTCCTTCCACACTGGAGGTATACATAGATACATAGACAGTGTTGGCAGATAAGGGCCTATGGCCCACCCCAGTCTGCCCATTTGAGCTTGTAAGTTCAGTTTGTGTTTTCCTAGAAGTCTTTGGCTTCCCTTACTGTCCTCCCTGCCTCTCTTTGCTTCTCCTGGTACTTCTCCCTATCCCCTTCTGCCTGTGTATTTTTGTATTGCCTGAATGCAATCTTTTTGGCTTTCACTTTCTTTGCTACCTCTTTGGAAAACCATAATGGTCTCCTCTTCCTTTTCCTCTTGCTAACCTGCTTAATGCATAATTCTGTTGCTCTTGTAATCCCCATTTTAAATACTGCCCACTGTTCCTCAACCCCTGATTCCTGCCCCATTCCCCTTAATGCCTCTTTCAAGTATCTCCCCATTTTCCCAAAGTCTGTCCCCCTAAAATCCAGGATACGTGTTCTTGTGTGGTTTGGTTCTGCTCTTTCTGTGATTTCAAACCACAATGACTAGTGGTCACTGTTCCCCAGGTGCTCCCCCACTGTTACCCCCATAACACTATCCCTGTTTGTGAGCACAAGGTCCAGTATTGTCTTCTGCCGAGTTGGTTCCATGACCAGTTGCTTGAGGAAGGCACCCTGAAGGGAGTCCAGGATAAATCGGCTCCTAGTTGATGCTGCTGCTGGGATGCTCCAGTCCACGTCTGGAATATTGAAGTCTCCAACCAGTACTACCTCACCCTTGTCTGCCATCCTTTGGATGGCTAGCATCAGCTCCCTATCTGTTTCTTCCTCCTGGGCTGGTGGTCTATAGACCACACCTGTGCAGATGGCTGGCCCCATTTTCCTTTCCAGCTTAACCCACAGTATCTGTCCCTCATTTTGTTCCTCCTGGATCTCTGTGGCCCTTATGTCATTTTTCACATACAGTGCCACTCCTCCTCCCTTCCTGCCTGCCCTGTCTCTTCTGAATATGTTGTAGCTAGGTATGGCCATCTCCCAGTCGTGGTTATAATTACACCAGGTTTCAGTGATGGCCACAATGTCCAGGTCTGACTGCACCATGACAGCTTCCAGATCTTCCATCTTGTTGCTAAGGCTCCTGGCATTTGTACACATGGCTTTCCATGATTTGACCTCCCTAAACTGTTTTGCTGTTCTATTCCAGCCCCTTCCTTGGTTGTCTTTTATCCCTGGTTCTCCTTGCTGTCTGCCCTTCTGTTGAATTTGCCCCTTTTCTGCCTATCCACCTCTTGGGCGCTAATCTCCATCTTTTGCACACTGCTTTATAGAGATAGCTACTCCTCTGGTTCACTGGTTCCACTGCTAGCTGTGGGGGTGAGCAAGTAGGTACCGTCCTTGCTGGCCTGCCACCCCCCTTTGCTAGTTTAAATGCTTGTCAATGTAGCATTTAAACTTATCATTGAGTGCTTGGATTCCCCTCCAGGATGGATGCAGGCCGTCAGGCTTGAACAAACCTCCATCCCTCCAGGGGGGTCCCCAGTCACCAATGAATCCAAACCCTTACTCACAGCACCAGTTCTTCAACCATGAGTTAAAGTTCCTGGTGCATGCACCCCTATGCTCTCCCTTGCCTCTCGCAGGTAGTACTTCTGAGAAAATGACAGAAGTAGCTACTTGCTTGAGACCCCTCCCCAATTTCCTACATTGCCTCCACAAGCCCAGGTGGCCAGCTCGGCATTACCTCCCGATCTACCTCCTATATCCTGCTTCCCATGACTTTCATCCTACCAGCACTGTATCCTGCAGTCGCCGTTTCAGCCCTTCTACCCTTACCATTACCACAGTTGCTCTCCTTTCACAATCGCTGTACATACAGTTGCTCAGACTGAGTCGCTCTAATTGAGTCACTTAATTTGAAGGTGCCCATATCACTGGATACCATTTGATGCAACCAATGAATGGCTTCTTCTCTGTTTAGTCCTGGGTGGGAAGAAACATAATTTTAGGGTGCTTGTATAACCCTCCACAGAGTGGTTTGACTGAGTTTAAGGAATTTTTGGACCTTACAGATTCTTTTATAAAATTATATGATTGTGTGATTATTAGTGATGTAAACCTTAACTGGGTCCAGGATAATGGGATATGTTATGAGTCACTGTTACAGTCTTGTAACCTTGTACAAATTATTAGTGAGCCTGGACATTTAAGCTCATTATGTTCTAATACACTCTTTTAGACTGGATTGTTACTAATCAGGAAAGTAAAATTTCTATATCTGGAGTGGGATATTCAAAGTGGTTGTGCAAGGCACAAGTGGGATGCGCCAGTGCAACAGCGGGCATGCGCCAATGAACGATATTCAGCAGCCGACAATGCACAGTGCAAAAAGCAGTACGCCAATGCACAACCCAAATGAATGTATGTGCAAGTTCAGGGGGCGTATCCATGAATAAGTTGCACAGTGCGATATAGAACAGCAAGCCGATGGTGCAAGCACAGAGCAACAGGGACATGTGCGGAGCAAAGTTGAGCCCATAAAAGGATGGAGCATGCAGGGGATGGAGGCTTGCATCCATGGGAGTAGAGACGAGAGACAGAGAGTGAGAGACAGAGAGAGACAGAGACAGAAGGAGACAGAGACAGAGAGAGAGAGAGGTCCAGTGGCCAGGCAGGACAGTAGCAGGGGTGCAGAACAGGCACAGAGGCAGGAAGTGCAACAGGCAGTGGGACAGGGAGTGCAACCCTGACTGTGCCTGTCAGTGAGAGCTGACCAGAGTGTGAGTGTGAGTCCCCAACATAGGAGTGCACCCAGTGCAGGGGCCCAGGCAGCAGCACACTGCTGGGGTAGCCCAGGACGTGAGCCGCAGGGGGTGGGGCAGGACAGGCCAGGCCATGGCCAGTGCAATATTCCAGATGGAGGTGGTAATGAGGGGTGTGAGGAGGCAGGAGGCCGAGCGGCCCGGCCATGGAAGGGCCCAGCGGCGGTATGCCCGGAACAGGTGGTACTGTACCCACACCACATTTGAACAGTACAGTGACACCACGATCGTGGGCCAGTACCATCTGAACTGGGTGATTCTGAGGCAGCTCTGTGAGCTGTGCAGTGATGAGATGCAGGCACCCACAGGATGGAGCCATGCCCTGTCGGTGGAGACAAAGGTCACGGCCATAATGTGCCTGCTCGCCACGGGCACCTTCCAGAGACCAACAGGGGACACCACAGGCATAACCCAGTTGGCCGTGTCACGGCTCCTCACACAATTCCTCAATGCACTGCTGCCACATGCTGCGGAATACATCCACTTCCCCAGCACACAGGCAGAGTGTACAGCAAACATGCAGGAGTTCTATAGGGTTGCACATATGCCTGGCATGCTAGGGGCTATTAACTGCATCCACATAGGCATCCACACACCACAGGGGCCAGAGGGAGTGGCCTACAGCAGCAGGAAGGGCTACCCCAGCGTCAACTGCCAGGTGGTGTGTGATGCCAAGGGTCGCATAATCAATGTCTGTGCCACACACCCTGGAGGAGCACACGATGCCTTCATCTGGCACCAGTCTGCACTGTGCCACAGGTTTGAGAGTGGGGCATCACCCCGGCCACCTTAGGTGAGTATGACAGTATGCAGCTCTGCACAGCAGGGCTGGGTCCGGGGAAGATGCAATGCTGGGGTCATAGGGGGCTGACTGTGTAGGCGGTGGGGCAGACACACAGACCATGGTGCTAACCCTTCATGTCCCCACACAGGTGATAGCAGATACCCACTCCGGCCCTGGCTGCTCACCCCGTATTAGCGCCCGTCGACCCCAGCTCAGGAGAGATACAATGAGGCACACGCCATCACACAGAACATCATCGAGCATGTGTTTGGACTGCTGAAGGCACAGTTCTGTTGCCTGCACAGGTCTGGTGGTGCCCTACAGTACAGCCCCTTGAAGGCCTGTGGCCTATTCCTGGCCTGCTGTGTGCTACACAACATGGCCACTGACCATGGGATAGCCATCGAGGTCGAAGAGGGGAACAGCAGTGGGGACGATTCAGATGCCGGGCCACACAGTGGTGGGCAGCCCCTGCCGGACGACGGGAACCCCGGCTGCAGAGGATGGCCCAGCAGCACCGGGACACCATTGCAGAGAAGCACTACGGTGCTTGCAGGTAGGTGAACGTGACCACACACAGGGACCAGGGCACAGTATACAGGCATGTCAGGCTGGACCCCACAACAGACATGGCTGGAGGGCAGCAGTGACAGAAAGGGACTGGACACTGTGGAAGCACCCTGTACGGCACCGCGGACCCCACACACATGGCCCCACACACCTCCACACACACACAGGTGCAGTCACATGGGCACCCACACACACACACCCCAAAGCTGCCAATGGGTGTGTGTGTCAGATGCTGAACACCAGTGCACAGTGGCGGCCGGTGATGTGATGGCATCATCTTGTACACGCCACACTGGCTAGTGGCTGGGTGGGTGTGCACAGGGCGGGCATGTTGCATGGGCCATGGACCACATGGTCCTGGTACGCACACGCACACACACCATGCCACAGTGCAAACAGGGCTGTGGCAGACAGCGGACAGGGAGGGAGGAGGATCATGACTGCCGAGCAGTTGCATGGCCACCACGGACACATGGACGGCCCCACCAAGGCCACCCAGCAGACTCTGGCTGTGCAACAGTCACAGGGGGTAACACAGATGGCCCCCCAGGTGTGACGCTGAGGGTATGCGACTGGTCCCTCGCAGGCGTCTGCAGGTCCCCGAACAGGCCCGCTCCAGGCATGCCCGGAATGCCTACAGCGGATCCCAGTGACGACAATGCTGGGATTGCATGACGCCGGGACTGAGGGGTGGAGAATGCACTCCATGGTGACTGCTGCAGACAGCCCCACACCAGGATGACCAGCGGTGCTAGGCCAGCCGTGACTGCAGTGGTGAGCTGATCCAGGCCTGCGGTCATGTCCTCCCGCATTCGTGTAGCCTCAGCCAGGAGCTGCTCAAAGTCCCAGTCACGCTGCCCTGCAGACTGGCGCAGCTCAGTGTGGAGTGCACGCACTCCTGCCATGACCAGCATCTGTTGCTCCACGGATGCCCGGAGCAGATGGGTGTGCTCGGTCAGCGGGTCGGCGTCCTGGGCATGGGCATTGTGCCGACCCGGGGGTGTTGCATGGCCTGACAGAACGCCCCACGCAGGTGGGGCTGGTACAGTGGGGCCCCTTGGGCCTATACTGGCTGCGGTGCACTGGCAGTGGCCACTGCACCCGGCCCCCCCTCAGCACCGTCCTGCTGCCACTGCTGCCTCTCCGGCCGCTGGGCGCGTGACAGCTCCAGGGCGGCTGCACCACCACCGCCACACAGTATGGGCTGTGCTTCAGGTACAATGACCACCGCCTCACCAGGCGGTGTTGCTGGAGGGTCATCAAATGCCACCTGGGTACTGGCTGCGCTGATGTGTCCGGTGCATGGTAGGGGCGCCTGCCCCCGGCTGGCATCACCATTGTCCAGGATAGTGGACATGTCATCATTGGACCCAGACCCCACCCCAATCAGTGTCTCAACATACTGGACACCATGGCTGGCATCCTGCTGAGACACTGCCTGGGCCTTGTCCGCGCCCACGCCACTGGCATCCGGTCAGACAGTGGGGAAGGCCCGGCAGCGGTCCAGACCCCGGACTCCAGTGGAGGTGGATGGCGCTCCTCCCGGTTCACATCAGCCCACATGGTGGTCACCGCCACCCCTGCAGCTGCACGCAGGTGCTCAGGATCTGTAAGGGAACATATACCACCTACAGAGCACATGTCACTGCTGTCCGCTGCGCACGGTGGATGGGCTACAGTTGTGTGGTTGTGCACTCATCCTTGTCCACTCCTTTATCATAGGTGTCCATCAGGTGGATGTCCACATGCAACTGCTGAAGAGGATACTGAGGGTCGCCATGGCCACCCTTGTGGTGGCCCGCATCATTCGGCAGGCCCTGTTCCGGCCTCAGAGGCGAAGATGGATGAGGCGCCGGTAGGCGTGGACATCTTGGGGGCCTGTTGGTCTGCTTCACCTTCCCTTCCCCTGCCCCCCCAAACCTCCATTGTACCCTGCCTAGCCATGACCCCTGTCCCCCCACTCCCCTTCCCCAGCCTACCTTCCTGATTGTGGCCTCCCTGTTCCCTGCCCCCCTCCTCTTCCCCTGTATACTTTGGTGGTATTGTTGTTGTTTGTTAATTTTAATACCTATATTTTGGTAGCCATCTGTGTCCGTGTCTGCTTTGCAGCTGGCGTATGGTGCCATGCTGCAGTGGTGTGCATGGTGGCTGTGTGGTACATCTGGGGTTGAGTGAGGCTTGTGTCTGGTGGTCTGTGCCCAGTGGCCTGTATGTGTGCCCTGGGGTGTATGTGTGTTCCCTGCTGGGCTGTGTGGCCTGTGTGCTGTCGGATGGTGTGTTGTCCGCTATGGTCCCGGTGGCATGTCCCATGCCATCCTGTGTGTGTTGCCCATGGCTGCCTGCCAGTGGCCATTGGTGTCACACCACCTCCTTGCACTGCTGTGGTTTGTGTGGTCAGGGCCTGCAGCTGTGCACCTGTCTTGCCACCCTCCAGTCATCCCCTGTACCCTGGTGGCAGTGTGGCCTGCTCTTGTGGCCTGCTCCACTCTGTGCCGGGTGCCCTGTGCTATGGCCCATGGGCCTCTGTCCCTTGCCAGCCCATGTTGTGCTCTTGCACTTCCTACTGTGCTCCATTGCGCAGCCCAGGTTGCATGATGGTGCCTGCTGACTTGCTCTCTGGCGCAGCCCTTGTTGTGCGATGGTGCATCCCTGCGATATTCAGCCGTCTTGCGCTGTCACTTGCCATTGTGCTCAGCCTTTGAATATCACATTGGTTGCTCACTGGCACACTGTACATGCACTGCATGGCTGTTGCACCTGTCTCTGGTGCATTTCTGAATATCCCATCCCTGGTGTCCTTGGGGACATAGTGAGTGACCATTTGGTGACTTACTGTGTCCTTACTTCTAAGCCTCCCAAAATCTTGTTTCAAGTTACTTAAACTTAGAATTTCAAATTTTTTTGTCATAGTGCCTTGACCACAGAATTGTCCCAACTCATTTCTAATGTTGATTTTATTTCTTTACTTATTTAGTTTATGTTGACTGGGTAAGTACACTAGATAAACAGTTGCCTATTTTCAAGTACAACCAGGGAGGAGTACATATAGCAATTAAAATACAATCAATACAACAGAGAGATTCAGAGTTTTCAAACATACGATAATCAACAAGGCAGATCAAACATTTAAAATATGATCCAAATCAGCAGTGAGGGTCTAGATTTACATTCATACAGTAAACAGTGGTAAGTGATAGGTTTATGATTCTGGCAATGGGCATAAACAGCTCCCTGGCAGCTAATTTAAGGAGTCCAGGCTCTATGCCATCCGAGCCTGCAGATTTGGACACAAGGATGTTTCTTAGTAGTTTGAAGATCTCTGAGACATTTACCCACTTGAAGTGGAATGGTGGTGTTGTCTGGGGTTAACATCTGTAGGGTGCGTTGAAATGAGTGTGCTGGGGGGAAGGCAGAGAAATTAATGAAGTATGCATTGAATGCATCGGAGATAGTGGATGAGTTGCTGCAGTTTACACCATCAGTCTTGATGTCGTCAGGAGTTGGGGCTACATTCATTCCCAGGGATTTTTTAAGGGTGTTCTAGAATTGTCGAGGGTCACTACTGCAGGAGTTAACCTGAGTGTTGTAATACTGACTCTTTTTTTGTCGAATGGTCTTTTTGCATTTATTTCTATGGTTCCTGTAAGGTGTCCAGTCAGCTTGGGAGTTGGTTGCCTTAAAGGAAACCCCACAACATTTGTCTCTTTCCTTTAGGAGTGCAAGTAGTGAATGGTCCACCCATTTGTTGGAAGTACCGTGGACTCTTCAGGTGGTTAAAGGGGCATGCTTGGCCTGTATTAAATTAAATATGTTGTTGAAATGAGAGACTGCCTGGTTAATGTCTTCTGTTGACCAGAGGAGGAACCTGTCAGCAAGGGCAATGTCTAATTTGAAATGGTAGGGATTTAGTTGGAGTGATCTCGGAAGTGTAATAAGCAAGTGGGGGGCTCCTTAGTCTTTGCTGTCCAACAGCACTATACTGCAGCATGGTCATTTATGGAGTCAGGTAGAACCCACGAACATAGTACAGTGTTTACATGGGGAACCAGTATCCAGTCAATCAGTGTGGCACATTGTCGATTGCTTGAGTGTCTGGTAGGTTGTGTAATAATCTGGGACAAGAGCAATTTATTTAACAATAGTGATACAGAGTTAGTGTTATGCTTTAATCAGTCAATGTTAAAGTCCCTGACCTTCCAGTCTACTCTTTCCCCTCCCACTCTCAGCCCACCAATGCCCTCCTGCAACCTTGTCTCCCACTCCCACCATCCTTCTCTTCCTACTGAACTAATCATGGCAGTAATTAAATTTACTGTAATCAATTGATTTATTTATTAAAACATAATTTGCATTATATATTTGTTTATTGTTGCTTTGACAATTGTTCACCTGAGTCGCATATGTCGAATTTACTAATTGTATTAACAAATGCTCATCTTTGCTGCCTGTATCCAAATTTGTTTGTTACAATACGTGACGTAGAACCTTTGCGTATAAGCACTTAGCCCAAAGGTTGACCAATGTACAAATAAATAAATATATTATGAATTTGTTTCCATGGACAAGAGGATCTATAGCTTCTAAGAGGGATGAGAGCATCTGAGAGCTCATGGAGGGTGGCAGATAAGTGCAGAGGATATGCTGTGTTTTAGTGTCACCAAGGGTGAGGATGGCGTAACATGATTCGTAATAAGGGCCAGTGGGGGCAGGGAACCTAGGGGTAGGCATATTAAGATGATCCTTGAAATAGATAATGGTTCCCCCACCTCTCTTAAGGGGATCCTTGTCTTGTCTTAGGAACCTATAGCCAGAAATGTCACATAGATTATCAGGTACACTGGCATGTAACCGTGTTTATATTACAAAAAGTATGTCGGGCTGTTAGTGAGCAACCCAGACACTAAGCTCATCTTTATTTTTTGTGAGACATCTGATGTTGAGATATGTAATAGAAACATAGACGTTGATGGCAGAAGGAGACTGCTAGGTCCATCTAGTCTGCCCATTTATTTTAGACCTATTTTGACACTCTAGCTCCCCTTTGTAGTTTGGGCTCCTTTATGTCTATCCCATGCATTCTTGAATCCCCCCACAGTGTTGACCACCACAACCTCTTGGGGCAGGCTATTCCAGGTGTCCACCACTCTTTCTGTGAAGAAAAGCTTCCTAGTATTGGTAGAAAACCTTCCTCCTTGCAGCCTGAGGTCATGTCCCCTGGTCCTGAAGCCCTTCTTGAAGTAAAAAATGTCCTGTGCCTGTACCTTGTTAATGCCTTTTATGTACTTGAATGTTTCAATCAAGTCCCCACTCTCTCTTCTCTGCTCCAGGGAGGACACATTCAGTTCCCTAAGTTTTTCCTCGTAGGAAATATACTGCAGACCCTGAATAATTTTTGTCGCCTTTCTCTGTACTGTTTCCACCCAGTCAATGTCCTTCCTGAGATGAGGCCTCCAGAAATGGACTCCGTATTCCAGGTGAGGCCTGATCAGTGATCTATATAGTGGTAGCACCACCTCTCCCCTCCTGCTCGTGATTCCCCTCCCAATGCAGTCCAGTATTCTGTAGGCCTTCAATGTTGCCTTCTCACACTGCTTACCAACCTTCAAGTCATCTGAGATTATAATTCCCAGATCTCGTTCCTGGTTTGATGCCACCAGTCTTTCACCTCCTAGGTGGAGGTGGGTGAAAGTTGCAGATTCCACTTTCACGAAACTTTCGAAGAAATTCAGAAATTTCATGGAGTTTTCCGAACTTACACCATTGGCGAGATTGGAATCTTCTGAATGTGTTTGGTGGATTTTCGTCCTGTTCTGCAGAATTTTTTGGCTGAACTGCAGAATAATACACATAAATTGTGGAATATCAGTTCTGAGGAATTTTTTTTCCTGCAGTTTAATGAATTATTCCTCAGTACTTGTAATTATTCTGCAGTTCAGTGATCAGTTCTGCGGACCTTTTTCTTCATAGTTTAATGCAATAATCCACAATTTATAAATTATTTCCACCATTCTAAGTCGGAATTTCTGAGAAAGTTGCTAATTTGATTTCTGCACTTTCGGGGAAGTGAAAATCCACCTTTCGTGGAAACTCCGCCTGCAGAAGTATTTTTTTGCACACCTATACTCCTAGGTAATACTCCTTTCTTAGATTTTTCTTTCCTATGCGCATGACCTTGCATTTCTTGGTGTTAAATCTCAGCTACCACATTCCAGAACATTCTTCTAGTTTCTTGAGGACAGCTTCCATCTTGCTTACTCCTTCTGATGTGTCCACCCTGTTACATATCTTGGTGTCGTCTGCGAACAGACACACCTTCCCTTCCAGTCCATCAGCGATGTCTGCTCTAATAACATTGAAGAGCAGTGGCCCCAGCACTGAGCTCTGGGGCACCCCGCTGGTCACCCTGCCTTCTGTTGATTACGTTCCATTAACTTGTACCCTCTGGGTTCTGCCTTGTAACCAAATTTGTAAACATCTGACTACTTCTGGACCAACCCCTGTGTGGTCAAGCTTCTTTACCAGCCTTTTGAATGCAACCGAGTCAAAGGCCTTACTAAAGTCTAGGTAAACCACATCTACTGCCCCACCATCATCCACTATTTTTGTAGCGTAGGCAAAAAACTCAAGCAGATTTGTCTGCATGACCTACCTGCTGTGAAACCGTGCTGTTTAGGGTCTTGTTGACCACTAGTTTTGAGTAATGCTATGATCCTCTGTTTGAGTAGTGTCTCCATTAGTTTCCCTATTATAGATATGAGGCTCACCGGTCTGTAATTACTAGCCTCTTTGCAACTACCTGATTTGTGAAGTGGAACCACTATTGCCCTTTTCCAGTCTTCGAGTACCACACCGCTCTTCAAGGATTTCATGAATAAAAGTGCCAGAGGCGCTGCTAATTCTGTCCCCAGATCCTTAAGGATTCTGGGCTGCATCTCATCTGGTCCCATGGCTTTGTCTGCTTTCAGCTTATTTAGTGCCTCCCGTACTTCAGCTTCTATAAAGGGACTCGTGTCTACCCCTGGTCCTGGGGTGTTGTGTTTTTTCAGGGCTGGGCCATCCCCTGGGTCCTCTTTGGTAAACATCGAGTAAAAGTATTTGTTGAGGATTTCGGCTTTCTCTGGGTCATGTTTGGTGCATTTCTCTTCTTCAGTAGCAATCTTTACTATCCCTCCTTTTGTCTTCCTACGTTCCCTAATGTATCTAAAAAAATATTTGTCTCCTCTCTTTGCCTCTTCTGCTATCTTTTCCTCTGTCTGGGCTTTTGTCTTTCTAATTTGTTTGTTAAACTCTCATTTTTTCCTTGTACGACTCCCAGTTTTTCTTAGTTTGGGTTTCCTGGTATATGCTGTATGCCTTCTTTTGTCTTTGACTGTGATAGCCACTTCCTTGGAAAACCATAGAGGATTTCTTTTTCTTTTTGCTTTGCTGACTCATCTGGCACAATGACCTGTGGCAGACTTTACTGCTCTCTTGAGTCTCTCCCACATGACTTCCACCTCCTCAACCTCTATTTCCATTAACTGGCTACTTATGTTGTTCTTCATTTTTTGGAAGTCAGCCTTTCTGAAATCTAGCACCTTTATCTTTGAGTGGCTGGTGTCCTGTGTTATGTTTACCTTAAAGCTTACCATGTGATGGTCTCTGTTGCCCATATGGCATCCCACTTCTATGTCCTTGATCCTTTCCGAGTTTGTGAGGACAAGATTGAGAATCAATTGATGGCAACATCTGGTCTTGGTTCTATGTCCTCACATAACAGTAGGTGAGAGAGAGAGAGAGAGAGAGAGAGAGAGAGAGATAGAGCAAGAGGAAAATATGCTACACATTTTGGGTAAATCATTGAAAGGTAGTGACATCTGTAATGTTTGCACACATAGCATGCCATTAAGTACCATTGCTTATGAATTAATGATTGCGAATTACTAGGGGATTTAATGGGAGCAACTAAAGTGTTAGATAGGGAGAAGTCCTTGAGGTGTGGTGGTTTGTCTCCATTACTCTGATCAGTGGGCACTGTGTCAGTGATGATTAATAATGCAGTCAGGGCAGTGAGGAGAGTAACTGTCATATAAAGCCAATCCATAGGGTAAGTAAGGATGGGAGGAGATTGCCCTAGTTTGTGAGAGAGAGGGTTCCTAATTAACAACTATGTCTAATGAGTTAATGCAGGCTAGGTATGGCCCTTCAATGAAATGTTTGTATTACTTAATATGAAGGGGAAGTAAGTTAGTTGCAGTATTGTACTATAGTTATACAGTTCAGTCTTCTCAGTTGTTACTGACTTGGTAGTAGCATATGAGGCTTGCGAGGAGAAATAGCCAGGCTCTGTTCAGGGTATGATGATTGCTCAGTGTAGGATCCTATTAATTAGTTTATGCTGGAGGGCATCAGTGAAGTCAGTGTAGCGGAGCTCCGTTTAACTGACCCCAGCTAGACGTGATCATGAGGGTTTGGTATGCTAGGACTGAAAGCTACCAAATATGCTATGTCAAAGGGAAGGATAGGGCATACCAAATATAGCCGCCAAGCAGAGGTACAGAACTGCACTCATTGGTTCACATTGGTGACTATCCCTATAAGCAGAGCACCAGCTTAGGGTGGTAGGGTGGCTGGCGTTTCTCTCGGCAGTTCAGAAACCGCTCAATCACTCGCTGTGGTCTGTGTTTACTCCGCAGCTTCTTTTGGAAGAAATAACAGTAAGCTGTGCATAAAGTACAGCATTTTCTTTCTTTTAATATTCAGGGTGCCTCCTCAAAATGTTTGGAACTATGCCATCCACGAGTGTGAATAGCGCTCTGACACGCTGCATTTAAGGGGAAAGTGAAAGTGTTAAAAGTGGCAGGATCAGCCAGATAAGTATTAAAATAAATATTTATTCAAAAATAATGGCAGGATCAACCAGATAATTTAACAGATAAGTCAGAGCTGCATTGGGGAGAAGGGGGCAAGGGGTAGAGAGAGTCGCATGATGGGTGTGTGGATAGCAGGGAAAGTGAAAGTGTTTGAATTATGATGACGTATAGGAGTTTGCAAAATACACGATGACGTATAGGAACATGAAGATAACAAATATATCTTCACTGGGCTACTTGAGATATCACTTTTTATACTGGCTTTTATTCCTAAACATATGTTGTATATATATATATATATATATATATATATATACACATACATACATATATATATATATATATAGAGTTAGATAGCTGTATATACACACACACACACACACACACACACACACACACACACTACCTGTGGCCACATGTGCCCTGGATGATGCCCCCACCCCACACCAACAGAGCCGGCCCACAGCAGGCGTGGGTGGAACACAGTGGGGGGACACAAGTATGCATGGGGAAGGCATAAGGCAAACTTGCTGAGGGTGGGGGGATGTCAGCCGTAGGGTCACTGGGCTGTGCAGCACAGCCACCCAATATATAGGGACCTGGGCAGACAGGCTGGGCCAGGCAGCCCGTCTCAGCCGTCATGGTCCCTGTTCCCACTTGTGTTGACTCCACTCCTTGGTAGTCCAGTGGTCCCCCCACCCCCCCAAACACGAATCCCGGCCCCCAGTCCATGTAAAACATCTATTTGTCCCTGATGTTCTAGTGGTCCCCCCAACCCCTAAGCATGAACCCCGATGCCTGGTAGTCCTGAAAAGAGCAATACCTGGTGTTCTAGTGGTCCCCACCCCCACCCCAACCACGATCCCGACCCAGTAGCAGTGGTATTTCCTCAATTTCCTGGTGGTCTAGTGGTCCCCCACCCTCCCAGAAGTGCACCGCCGTTCTCCTGGACTCAGTCTAGATATGACACCAGCGACCGGCTCAGCCTCCTCTCACCACCATGGCGGCCGCCGACTGCGGTATGCATGAGCGCTACAGTGCTGCTTGGGGGGTGGGGAGCCACTAGACCACCAGGGAAATTGAGGAAATACCATGGCTACTGGGTCAGGGGATCATGTTTGGGGTGGGGGGCCACTAGAACTACCAGGGAAATTGAGGAAATACTGTGGCTACTGGGTCGGGATCGTGTTGGGGGGTGGAGCCACTAGACCACCAGGGAAATTGAGGAAATACTATGGCTACTGGGTCAGGATCATGTTTGGGGGTGGGGGGGCCACTAGACCACCAGGGAAAATTGAGGGAAATACTGTGGCTACTGGGTCGGGGATCGTGCTTGGGGGTGGGGCCACTAGACCACCAGGAAATTGAGAATACACGGCTACTGGGTCAGGGATCGTGCTTGGGGTGGGGGCCACTAGACCACCAGGAAATTGAGGAAATACCACGGCTACTGGGTCGGGATCATGCTTGGGGGTGGGGGCCACTAGAACACCAGGAATTTCTCTACATACCGGCTATGGGGCTTGGGGATCATGCTGGGGGCACCCATACATTACCGCCAGCTTTTGTCAGCGGTATTGGCACTGTTAACACAGTCGTAGCTAATGCCTGTGGCGCCGCTGTGCATTTGAATATGCTGGCAGGCTGGCATTCATGGCCACTCCTCTACTCCCTCCCAGCATACATTTACTTTAGCTTCGGTGCTATCACACAGCGCCGGCGCTATTAGGGCTTCTGAATATTGCAGCCTCGCGCTATTCCAGAGCTATGGTTTTGTGCTGGGCGCAATTGTTTGAATACCTGGCCCCAATTCTCCTCATGTTAGTTTAAGTGCTTCTGGTACTGAATCTTTTCCCGAAGTTCATCCAACATTTTATTTTAAGAAGGAGTCAGTAAGCAAAGTTCTTAAGTTAATTTCCTTTATTCCTAACAAGGAGAGTGACTGGGGGGGATGGTTTCGGTAGGCACTTGAGATTGGTTGCCCCTATTTTGCTTCTCCATTGTGCTCCATTTTTAACTTGTCACTGATTTCATAGCAATTTCCAACTGGCTGGAAATACGGAAGGGTGCTGCCTGTGCTGAAGAAACTACATGCTATTTTTGTTGAAGATTTTTGGCCTGTCTCTGTTTTAAATCCTATTAGTAAGTTACTGGAGAAAATTGTTGTTTAACAAATGATTTGTTATCAGAAAAAGTACAATGCTCTTTGCCTCAACAGCATGGGATTTGAAAGGGCTATGGAACAGGGATTGCCTTGATCAGGTTCTTGAATGTGGTTTTCAGTGGTTTACATAGAAACATAGAAACACAGAATTTGACGGCAGATAAGGACCACTTGGCCCACCCAGTCTGCCCATTTCCCTACCTAATGGGTAAGCTGCAGATCCTAGTTAACCAGCAGCCTACTTCTTCCTATCTGGAAGTCAGATCTATGGCTGGGGCATGTTTGTCGACCTGACCAAGGTACTGATCTTACTGACCATAATTTCTTTTGCATTAAACTCAGGTTTATAGCTTTTTTTTTCCTGAGAATGTGGTTTCCAGGGTGAAAGATTATCTGATTGTACTCAGTTTTTTGGGGTTGGTTTTGTTTTCTCATATTCTTGTACAATGAAGACAGGGCACCTCAGGGATCTATATTGGGCCCCTTGATGTTCTTACTGTTTGTGAATCTTCTTCCTTTAGGCTGCAAATCTAGCAATATGCTACTTTATGCAGATGCTTTGATTATCTTTTCTACTGCTAAAGCTTTGACTGACATATCCAGGGACCTTGAATCAGATTTAAGTTCTATGCATCACTGGGTTTCCAGCAATTCTTTGAGTCTAAATTCAAAAAAGACAAAATCATTTGTTATTTGGTACTGGGTCTGTGTTGAGTGGGTGCCCATCCCTTACCCTGGAGGGTAGTTCAGCAATGATATAGAGCAAGTCTTGCAGTTCAAATAGCTGAGTGTTGTTTTTGACTCTGGGTTAACTTTTTCCACTCATGTTAAATTTAATAGTTACAATATCAATCAAAAGACACAGGTTCTTTATAAATTAAAAAAAACTATTTTTTTCCTTTTACACCCACAAAGCAATAGCTGTTGGCTTGGTCTTACCTCACTTTTATAATGTTTCGTGTCCCGTTTTTAAATTGAGCATTAAAAAATCTAATATTCTGTTAGTTTTTTTTTTTTTTTTACCAGCAATTACCTCCCATTCAGGAGGCTCTGGCCCCCTGCTCCCACTCGCCACTCCCCCCATCCTAAGGTTTACGTCCCCCGGGCAGAGCCACTGGGCAGGTGCCACCTCCCAGGAAACATGGTCCCAAGGCCCTAGCTTGCCCCCCAGGGTGGGGTTATGGGAGTGGGACCCCCCAGTGGACTTTGCTCTGCAGCAGGGAGTGGTGGCGGAAGGTCATTGGCAAATACAACAGTGGATAACAAGTTCAGAGGACAAATACAAAATAAGTGCCATATTGAGGCATAACAGAGGGATGAGAAGAGTTGAGCAGAAATAGTAGAAGGGAAGTAGTGAGTCAAAAGTGGTTACCCTGGTGAGCATAAGCATTTGGCATCTGTCATCAGCCAGGTTTTGAGATGGGATTTGAAGGTGCAGTACGTTTCAGCTGAATGGAGGGTTGCAGGGGAGTCTGTTCCACAGAGATGGAGCAGTGACAGATAGGGCTTTACCACCTGTGACTGTGTAGACTCTAGTGACCTCCAGGGGTGGAACAGAGGACACTCAGAGACATCTGGGCTCAGATCTGGCTTTAAAGGGTGAGTATGGTGACACTTCACCACCTCTAAGGGTGTTATCGACAATACAGCTGAGAGCATAGTCATATTGACCTGGGAGTGGGAGCCACCCTAGCAACTGGTAAAGATTGCATTGAAGTGTTGATAGTAGGGTGCCAGGAGTAAGAAACAACAGATGCTATTGCAAACTGAGGTGAGTCTTGTGTGCAGGGCAGAAGACACATGGGAGAAAAAAGGGGAGCAGTAATGATGGGGAGCAGGTTGCCTTGGGAAATAGCTAAGCAGGCCTCAGCAGTCAGAAAATGCTTTATCCGATAGGCGGCCCCCAGTTTCTAGTTTTCCTGATGCATTATGATGTTGACATGCTCCATGTAAGAGAGGGAGGGGTTGAGGGTTACACTCAAGTATTTAAAATTGGGAATATTCTGCTGGGCGGGGCCATTGGGGGTAAGCACAGAGAGGGAGGAGTTGGATTTGGAGATGTTAGCCAGGTAGGGTTTGGATCCGAGGAGCATTGCTTTGTTTTTTTTCTTATTAACCAGGAGCCTATTTGGTAGGAACCATTTATATGCAGAACTGTAGTTATGGGTCAGGAGGGAAGATATATTTGTTAGGGACTTGTCACTGTGGAAGAGGATGAGATCATCAGCATATAGTAGCACTTTGCAGGTGATCCTGTCTGTGGGAAGGGAGTTTATAAAGATGGAGAGCAGTAATGGTCCCAAGATGGAGCCCTGGGCGAAGCCCATGGATACAGGCAAGTCAGGGGAGGTGGCAGTGCACCGATGCTCACCAACTGGGATTGGCCCGTGAGATAGGTCCGGAATCACAGGGAGGTCTCCATGGAGTAGCCAAGTTGGTGGAGTTTGTCATGTAGAAGGAGGTGGTCGACAAGGTCGAAGGCTTTGGTCAGGCCCACAAATACAGCACCCGTAGCATTCCCCAGGTCCATGTTACCATAGACATGGTTTGTAAGGTGGGCCAAGGCAGATGTGGTGCTGTGGTGTTTGCAGAACCCATGTTGTTGACTGCACAGCAGGTTACATTTCCTAATATGTTCAGATAGCTGGCAGTGAACAATTTTCTCCAGGAGTTTGCTCAGGTGGGGGAGTAAGGAGATTAGCCTGTTGTTGTCTGAGGAAAGGGAGTCCCCAGCTTTGAAAATTGGTATTACCTTGGCAATCTTCCAGGAGTCTGGCATGGTTGAGGTGGACAGTGCCAGATTGAAAATATAGGTGAGGGGTTTAGAGATGGCAGGGGAAATGAGCTTGAGCATTGAGGGGAAGAGACCATCGCTGCCAGGGCTGCCCCTGCTAGGGAGGCTCTTGAGCAATTTGGTTGTATCCCTATGGGAGATGGCCCTGGAGTAGAAAGGGGATGGGGAGTGAGCACCAGTGGATAGGGAGGGGGAGGGGAGGCCACCAGGACCAGGTCCAGGACTAGTTGATAGTTGGGTGGATAGTTTGCTAAGGTGGACAGTGAGATCAGTAAACTTTTTGTTAAAGGCCTCGGTTACCTCTGAGAAATCGGTCAGAGGCCCAGTGGGGGAGCTTAGGTGGATGGCAGGGCTAAGGGGACGTGGGTTAAGGCAGGAACTGATGGATCCCCAGAAATGGTGGAGGTTACCAAGGTTTTCCATTTGCTGATTGTGGAAGAATATTCTGGACCTAGGCGGTTTGCTTGCATTAATTTCACGTACGCTTCTAGTCGTTCCAGAGAGCAGGGGAGGGGCTGTTTTGTAGGCAGCCCACTTTTTGTTCCTTCCTTTCTTTCGTCATGGCCAGAAGTTCTTTTGGGACACAGTGAGTGCAGCCACTTCTCACTCTCCAGGTAGTGAGTGGGGCATGCTGATCCTGGATCTGAAGGAGGGCGTCCGTGAAGAAACCCATTGCTGATGACACATCCTTAAGGGAGTAAAGTACAGACTAGTTCACCACCCTAACAACATCAAGGAGGGTGGAGGTGTCAGGGCAGTTAAAATTCCAGAGGGATAAGTATTTAAGTATTTGGGGGGGGGCATTTGGTCTTGAGAGACCAGACATTGTACGTGGGGGAGTGATCGTTGATGGAGTCAGACATGGTCCCTGCCTGAAGTACCTTGTCCTCTCTGTTGGTGGCTACCCAGTCTAGTAGGGAGTGGTTTTGTGTATGAGTGTTTTGTCTGGTAAGGATGGAGATGACTTGTACCAAGTTCTGCTACTTTAGGAGGTTTCAGTAGTTGGGTTCCAGGGCACTTAACCAATTAAAGCAGCAGTACTAGACATCAAAAATCAGATCTTTTGCAACAGTTTGTTCCCTGTGCTCTGTTGAGCATTTACCTTGTAATGTTTCTTGTTTTCACTGTACTATCATGCCATAATTTGCTCAATTTTCCTTTGTTTATGTTTGCTTTTCTTCCACTGGCCATGTTGAACTGGAACCCTCTGCTGCCAACTGCTCATGTGTATGACTCTCAGCTCTACACAGGGACAGCAGGAATGTACAGCACAGGGTCCCACTGAAGTAAACAAACGACATGTTGTGATGTGAAGGGGGAGCTCGGCTGAAAATTAGGCAGCAGTCATATTTACTATGGTGCCACAAAACTGGAAATGAATCAGTTCCTGATTATCTAGTACTGCTGCTTTAAGGTTCAAATCTCCAAGACGAATAGTGTCCCTGGGGGAAAAGAGTTGACCCAGTTCAGCCAGGTGGTTCATTATACCTGGTGTGCCCCCTGCTGCAGGGTAGTAGCAGTATCCCATATAAATTTCTTAGCAGAGCCCAGAGCCCAGGAACAACTTGTCTATCAGCCATTTGCAGGGGGAAGTGGGTCAGAGCTGAGGACTATGGTGGCTGAGAGGGAGTCCCTGAAATAGACTGCCACGCCACCACCCTTGTTTTTGCCTGGCCGATCATGGTGTAGCATGGAGTACCCCAGCAGTTGGTACGTGGTGTCAGGGATAGGTGGTTTCAGCCAAGTTTCTGAGAGACCGAGGACATGGGGCTTGTACAGGGATACCCGGGTTCTAGATCAGGGAATTTGGACAGGAGGCTGCATATGTTTATATGAACAATATTCAGCTGAGGGGAGCTGGCCCACATATGGTTAGAGTGGGCAATAGGGATATTTGTGGGCCCGGATTGCTTTCCACATCCCTTGCAAGTAGAAGCAGGGAAAAGACAAGACCGTATGGGCAGGGCAGCATGGGGGGGCATAAGCGAGAGGGACAATAAAAAGATGCCAAGTTTGTGATGCTCTATATTTGAGATAAAAGCATAGAACAGAGGTCCCAAAGGAGTTAACTCCCATCTGTTTTCCCCCGGGGGGGTAGCGTCAGTTCAGAAGGTAGGTGTGTAGGAGGATAGGTGCTATTGGTCTAAAGCAAGTACAGAGGTGCAGAGATCAACTCCCATAACAGTGCCTAGCAGAGAGGCTGCCAACAGAGGGAGCACAACAAGCTTCAACTTATGTGCTATAACTGTTTAACACCAGTGGTATCAGAAGGCAGTGTTGGCCTAATGGTTAGGGTTCCTGACTGTAGCAGCAGGCAAAGAACAAACAAGGTTTGAATCCTGGGGCCTCACAATAGGTGAAGTCCACTAGAGCTACAGTACAGGAAGAGCTCCCGGAGGTGGGGGAGTGTATGAAGGAGGAAAAGGAGCTTTGTAAGAGGAAGGGTGAAAAAAAAAGGTGGGTAATCTATAAACAGTGGGAGGGGCAGATCAGATTGTTTAGAGTAGTGCCAAACTGAAGGAAGGAAGGGGGGGGCTAGACCAAGTAGTGGCTTAAATAGGGGTGTAAAAGTGGGCTGATTGGTTCTGGCAAGAATAAAATGAGGAGGACCACCCCTGGTTGGAGTGGGTTCAGTGGGTAGGACCTAACGGTGCCACTATACTGTACTTCCAGGTTAAACCTGAAAAAGGACCCTTAGTCCAGTACAGCTATCCAGTTAACAAATCACTAAACAAAAAAACAGAGTATTGAATGGGAGGGGTTCAGCTGGCCACAATGTCAGAGGAATGGGACCTAGGAGTCATTATTAGTGACTTTTATAAACAAACCTGCCAATGTAACAAAACCTTCAGCAAGGCTAATAGGATGCTATAATGCATTTGGAGAAGGTTCAACAGTAGGAAACAGGAGGTACAGTTACCTCTGTGTAGGTCAGTTGTGAGGCAACACCTGGAGTAGTCTGCCCAGTTCTGCAGTCCTCACCTAAAAAAGGAGAGGGACAGGATAGAGACAGTTCAACGCAGGGTGACCAAGATGATTCAGGGCCAGGAGGGAAGATCCTAAGAGGATCAGCTAAAGGCACTGAACATGTATTCATTAGAAAAAGTGCAGGTGTGGATCTCATAGATCTGTGCTTCCTAAAAATAAGTCACCATATCCTAGCTGTACCCATTACTCACTTGTTTAATATGTCCCTCACACAGGGAACACTTCCGACAATTTGGAAAACTGAACGTCATTCCTCTTTTTAAATCAGGAGATCCTGGTGATCTTAACAACTACAGGCCTATTTCTCTGCTTTCTCTCCTCTCTAAGATGCTGGAAAAGCTGGTGAATCAACAAATTAGGGACTACCTAGAATCTTGTAATCGTCTTACCCATTGCAGTCAGGGTTCAGATCAAACCATAGTACAATCACGGCACTTGCCAAAGTAACCAATGACTGGCTGAATGTCCTGGATAACAAACATTATGACTATGCCCTGTTCTTGGATTTAAGCAAGGCATTTGACACAGTAGACCATGCCTTGCTCCTGGACATACTTCAGAACACCGGATTGGATAAAATGGCAGTAAAGTGGTTTACTTGCTACCTATACTAACCACTCTCAACAGGTTAAAGCTGAAGGCAACCTTTTCCCACTAAAACCACTCCCCAGAGGCATGCCATAGGGCTCCATCTTGGGCCCCCTTCTTTTCACAGTTTATATAAATAACATACACTCTGGAACACACCCAGCCAATGTTCACCTTTTTTGCTGACGACACAGTACTCTATATTTCTGGACCTACTGTTGAAACAACCTGCCTAGACTTTCAATTTGTGTTCTCCCATCTCCAAAAAAACCTGTTGCAACTAAAGCTGCTTCTAAATACAAAAAAAAAAATCCGAAGGCTATGCTTTTCTCACCCTCCTCCAAGCCACTTTATACTAGCCTCCTGAGTGCTGCTCCACAGATCTCCACCATCCTTGGTGAACCCTCAGAATTTGTGGTCATATTTAGATACCTGGAAGTATGGATTGACCACAAACTGTCCTTCTTGGAGCATATTGAGGAACTCACAAAAAAGCTCAAACAGAGATTGGGTATATTTTTCCATATAAAACACTTACTAACTGTTGAAGCTAAAACCCAACTTGTCCAATCTCCCTTCCTCTTCTTACTGGACTACTTTGATATTTCTTATGATCAAGGCCCTTCCACCACCCTATAAAAAATTGACACCCTATATCACCAGGCCTTAAGATTTATTACAGGAGCACCCTATTCAACGCATCACTGCTCCCTTTATGCACTTGCTAGCTGGACCTCACTCAGTTACAAACGCCATAGAAATGCAGCCTGCTGGACCTTTTGTGCTATCACAAACAAACTACCACAATATATTTCTGATTGCCTGCCTGCTAATTGTCCTGGAAGCTTTGCATTGAGAAACCTTTCTTACATATCGCTAGTTATTCCTACAGTCAGAACATGCTTTGGTAAGTCAGCCATAAGCCACTCACTCCCGTAAATATGGAACAAATTGTAGAAAAACTTAAAGCTTGCCACCCTGCCTAAACTGTCTACTTTTAAATCCTTGTTCAAACAGGTGGTCACCGAAAGCTGTAATTGTAGGACTTAAGAACCTATCATACTATCTCCTAGTTTGACATTCTTCCCCTTCCTTCTTACCCTGGTTCCTCTTCCATGTCCTATCTTAACTTCTATTCACTGAACCATTATCCCTGAGTTTGAAATGTCCATTTGTAGTCTGTGTTAGCCTGCTGCCTGTAATTGCTATTATCTTCATGGTTGGAATATGTTAATATGTATCTTATGTATACCTGTTGCCTCCAATTGTGTTATTTTATGCTTACTTAAATGACAATCGCATATTTGTATCCTTTGCTACTGTAGTCTTACAGTTTTATATCCTAAACTGTTCTGTATTCATTGTACTGTGTCCAGGTCTATCTTGCAAATGAGTTCTTCTCAATGATGTTTCGCTTGGTAAAATAAAGATTGATTGATTGATTGATTGATTGATTGATTGAAACCAGCTGAGAGAGGGGGGACATGAAAGAGTCTTTCAAGTTCCTGAGAGGAATAAACAAGGAGAACTGTGAAGTACTATTTATCAGGAACAGAGATGCTAGGATACGATGTCATGAGTGAAGGTAATGGGGGGAAGGTTTAAAAAAGTTGTAGGCAGGTATTATTTTACAGAAAGAGTGGTTGAGCCATGGAATGGTCTACCGGCAGAGATAGTGGATGCCAAAACCATAAACTGCTCAAACAGGGCTGGGTTACAGGCAAGGGTATACTAGCTACTCAGAGGGATGGGGGGGGGGAACACAGGGAACAGGGAGAAGAGAGTAAGTGAAGATCCCACAGGGACAACAGGTCCAAGGGTATGATAGGATAATATGGGCAGACTGAATGGATTGACAGTCTTTTTCCACCATCATCATCTATGTTTTTGTTTTTATGAAAAAAAATAAAGGTCAGATCTTAGACAAATAAAGTTTCTCATCTTACTACACCCAACTGGGCTCTGTGGCCCCTCACTGGCTCCATTTTGATTTCCCATTTGGTCAAGTGACGTACTATGTGTCCTGTGAGGCCTGATCCCTTCTGAGATCCCACCTGCAGTGGATAAACATAGCAACATAGAAACAGAGAATTTGTCAGCAGAAAAGGATGGCTTGTCTGCACAGGTGGTCCCTGTCTGGTATGTTTCTGCAGACTCTAACCGGTCTTTACTGACCCTCCATCCTCCCTGCCTATTTATTAATATTCCTCTATGTCTATCTCATGCATGCTCAAAACCCCTTACCATTTTTACCTTCACCACTTCCACTGACAGTCTATTCCAGGTGTCCACCACTCTTTCAGTGAGATAGTACTTACTCACATGCCTCTTAAACTTTCCCCTTCCAGCTTTATCACATGCTGTCTGGTCCTGGTGCTCTTTCTCATTTGGAAGAGACTCCTCTCCTGTACCTTGTTTACCCCCATGAAGTACTTGTTGGTGTCTATCATGTCCCCTCTTGCTCTCCTCTCTTTCCATGTGTACATGTTGAGATCCCTCAGTCTTTCCTCGTAGGGCTTTTCATGCAACCCCTGCACCATTTTAGTTGCCCTCCTCTGGACTGCCTCCCCCTTGTCTATGTCCTTTCTGAGGTGCAACCTCCAGAACTGGACACAATACACCAGGTGGGGTCTCACCAGTGAGTAATATGGGGGTAACATGACCTCCCTCCTCCTGCTGGTGGTTCCTCCCCTTTTGCATCCCAGCATCACTTTGAAGTCATCAGATATGATAACCTCAAGGTTCCTTTCTTGCTTAGCGGCTATCTGTACCTCCTCCATCCTATACTCGGCTCCTGGGTCCCTATGCCCTAGGTGCATGATTTTGTACTTTTTTAGCATTGAACCCCAGCTGCAATGCCCTTGACCACCCCTCAAGTTTTCAAGGTCTGAACACATTCTCTCCACCCCCTCCTGAGTATTCACCCTATTACAGATTTTGGTGTCATCGGAAAAAAGCATACTTTCCCTTACAGTTCTTCTGCAATGTCTCTATTGAAAGCATTGATGAAGACCAGTCCCAGTACTAAGCCCTGCAGCACCCTGCTGGTTACTGTCTCCTCATTAGAGTGAGTGCCATTAACCACCCTCCTCTGTCACCTATTCATCAATCAGTGTCTTACCCAGTTTACCACTTTGCATCCCATACCTAGGCTTCTCAGTTTCTTTATCAATCTCATGTGTCGCACAGTGTTGAAAGCCTTTCTAAAGTCCAGATAGGCCATACCCACTGCCTTCCCCTGACCTACTTCCCTGGTTACCCAGTCAAAGAAATCAACCAGATTCATCTGCCATTACTTCCCCTGCTTCCCAGATTCATGCTGCCTTTGGTTTTGTAGCCCACTGGATTCAAGATACTGTATTAACCGTTCCATTAACAGGATTTCTATTAATTTCCCCATCACTGATGTGAGATTGACAGGCCTTTATTTACTAGACTTCTTGCTGCTGCTGCTCTTGTGGAGCAGGACCACATCTATTCTCCTCCAGTCCACTAGAACCATGCCTGTTTCCAGCGAGTTGTTGAATATTTCCATCAGTGGTGCAGCAAGCACCTCCCTGAATTCCTTTAGTACCCTTGGGTGTATCCTGTCTGGTCCTATAGCCTTGTTCACTATCAGGGATACAAGTCCCTTCAGGTCTATTTCCTCTGAAAATGAACTTGTGCCCACCTCCCCTATTCTTTCTGCTGCTTCCTGGTAGTCCATTCCCTATGCCTCCACTGTGAAGACTGAGCAGAAGTACCTGTTCAGAATGTCTGTCTTCTCTTGATCCTTTTCTGTGCAGTCTCCCTGTGTCATCATCCTTATCCTCACTATCCCTCCTCTTGCTTTACTTTTCTTGCTTATGTACCTGAAGAAAGTGTTATCCCCTTTACCCCTTTGGTTATTCTTTTCTCTGTCTGCTTGTTTGCTCCACACGTTGACTTACCTGCTTCATTCTGTTTTACTTAATACACCTCCTGTCTTCCTCTGTCTGTGTTTCTTTGTACCTCCTGAATGCCACCCTTCCCCCCCTTCTCATTCCAAAATGTACATATTCAGGTCCTTCAGTATCTCCTCATAGGGCTTTCAATGCAGCCCCTGCAGCATTTTACTTGCCCTCCTCTGGTCAGACTCCACCCTGTCTATTTCCTTCCTGAAATGTGGTCTCCAGAACTGGACACAGTAGTACAAGTGAGGTCTCACCAGTGATCTATATGGTGGCAACACCACCTCCCTTGTTCTGCTGTTGATATCCCTCCCTATGCACCCCAGCATCCCACTTGCTGTATCCACTGCCTTGTCATACTGTATCACCATCTTGAGCCATCAGATTTGATTACCCCCATGTTCCTTTCCTGATTGGTGACTGCCAATACCTCTTCTTCCATTTTGTACTTGGCCTCTGGGTTTCTGTGTCCTAGATGCATAATTTAACATTTTCTCACATTAAATCTATCTGCCATGCCCTTGACCATTCTTCAAGTTTTCTCAGGTCTCTGCACATGCTTTCACCCCTCTAGAATGTCTACCCTATTGCAGATTTTAGTGTCATCTGCAAAGAGGTATGCCCTTCCTTCCAGTTCATCTGCAATTCCACTTATAAAGACATTAAAGAGGAGTGACCCCAGTACTGAGCCGTGAGGCACCCTGCTTATCACCCTCCCTATCCCAGAGTGAACTCCGTTTACCACTACCCGCTGTCGCTTATTTATTAACAAAGTTCTTAACCAGTTTACTTCTTTAGGACCCACTCCTAAGCTGCTCAGTTTCCTTATACATCTCTTACGTGGTACAATGTCGAATGCCTTATTAAAATCTAAGTAGAACTAGCAGCAGGAATCACTCCACAGAAAGGCCAACTATGCCACAGAGGAACATGAACAGAAGGAGCAGCAAAACGGGGCACCAGTCAAGAGCTTCCAACAAAGTAATTTTATTCATAAATAGAAATACACTCACGGACACTGTGTCCGTGAGTGTATTTCTAGTTACGAATAAAATTACTTTGTTGAACGCTCTTGACTGGTGCCCAGTTTTGCTGCACCTTCTAAAATCTAAGTAGGCCATGAGCACTGCCCCACCATGATCTACTTCACTGGTCACCCAGTCAAAGAAATCTATCAGATGTGTCTGATGACAGCCCCCTTCCCATTAATCCATGCTGCCTCAGGTCCTGTAACCCACTGGATTTAAGAAACTTCAAAATCATTTCCTTTAGCAGCAACTCCATTAATTTCCTGTTCACTGATGTCAGACTGACAGGCCTATGACTGCAGCTTCCTTTCTGCTGCCACTTTTATGAAGCGGGACAACATCTGTCCTATTCCAGTCCTTTGGAACCACTCCTTTTTCCAGTGAGTTGTTGTATGGGGCGGTCAGAGGTGCATCCAATGCCTCCTTGAGCTCCCTAAATACCCTTGGGTGTACCCCATCTGGCCCCATAGCTTTGTCCACTTTTGGACTAGGGAGTCCCTTCAAGACTCTCTTCTCTGAAAATGGACTTGTGTCTACCTCCTTCCCCCCAGTGCTCCTGCTTCTTTTATGCGGCCCATCCTCTTCCCCTTCTTCTGTGAAGACCGAACAGAAGTATTTGTGCAGGATATCTGCTGATTCCTGATCCCCTTCTGCACAACTCTCCCCCGCCCTACTTAACCTTTCAATCCTTCTCCTCATTGTCCTCTTTTCACTTTATGTAGCTAAAAAAGATCTTGTTCCCTTTGTGGTTAAATATGTTATTGAGTTTCCTGAAACCAAAAGTGACGGACAATACAGCAAGGAATACATGGATATAAGCAACTATATCTCACCTAAGGTACAGTATAAAAGGTGTATGGTAGGGTATGACATAGTACACATTGTAATGCAGAATAGAAATGATCAATGAAAATATAACATGAGATGACTCCTAAAAAGAGTAGCCTAGTTATGTCTAAAAATCTGTAAAATGACAATTGGTTTGTGTAATGTAATTAATGGCATAGGTCTGTTAATAGATACATATCTATACAGAAGACATATTAGTATATCAGGCTATCCTGGATAATGGTGGTAGATACCTAAGCATACACCTCTCAGAATAGCTGTAACAACCTAAAAGAACTATGTATAGTGTGGTGTACCATAACTGATAGATCAACGAACACACTCTAGGTATTCACAGACCTTAACTGAGGAGTGTTACATTTTAGTTTTCCAGGGGTCCCAGGGAGAGGGAGGACAGGAAGGGGTAAGATTTACCTGGGACATAGAGAAAGAGCCACTTTATTTTTTTCAACCTTATCTGATACTGGTTCTGGGATGAAAGGCAATGGTCTTTTAGAGAGTATTGTTGTGGAAATTAGCATTGTGAAGAGAACTCATGAATGGTGCCCAGATTTTATCATATGTCGGGATTGCATTAGTGGAAATATGTGACATTTCTTCATATTGCTCTAATTGTGTTATGCATTTTAATAACTCCTTATGGGTAAGGATCTCTGTAGTACGCATTCTGCATATCGGGAGTCTCTTAGCTTCAATACTGGTCAGAATAACCAGGTCTAGTTGATGTTTGCGTAGGTATGGAACTGCCACATTGGACCCCAATAGGAAGCGATCCGGAGTCAATGGTATAGGGATTGCTAGTATTTTGGGCAGCAGATCCTGTACCTGCATCCAGTACAAGGTGAGCCTTGGACAGGACCAGAGGATGTGGCATAGATTTCTGATAGGTTGCATACATCTCCAGCATGTATCAATTGGGAGTAGACGGATGGAGTATAGCACCTATCCTTTAAAGTGAAAATGCTCCTTTGTTGCCAAGATGTCCAATTGTGTGGTACCCTTCCTACTATGATGGTTCGATTACCCCATAGGGGAGTATATTTTGGGTGGAAAAGATTCTATTTAAGCAAGGTGATTCTCTACCAGATTGTGAATCCTGCTCATATTGTCCACATAGAAAAGCAGTCAACTGGTCCACCTCGAAAAAAAATATATACTCGACCCTTATATGTAGCACGAACTTTAGCAGGAGCTAAAAGCTATAATTTAGCCCCTAATTCAAGAATGTCCTGCCGATAAGTAAGGAATTTCCTACGTCTTTGTGTTGCAAATGAAAAATCTGGAAAAATTGAAAATCGGTGTGATTTTTATATATAAAAGAAAAAAGAAATGGGGCAGATAAGGTATTGTTAGTGAGAACCTGTGCTGTGTGTGTAGAGTACATGGCTTTTACTGCTGCGATGAAGGGGGGTATCAAATCTCATATGTTGAATGACTGTGTATAAGCACTCCCACTCCACTGAATCAAATACCTTTTCAAAATCAATAGCTAATGTTTCAGCTGGGGTGAGAGATGTCTTAGCTACATGCATGAGGTCCAAGAGTGTGCAGATATGGTCTGAACTGTAGCGACCCTTCACAAAACCTACTTGAGAGGGATGACTGATCCTGGGAGAAAGGTTTCTAATCGCACAGCTAATAACTTGGCATAAATTTTGCTATCCACAGTTATTAGGAAAATTGGTCTATAGCTTGATGGAGAAGTGAGGTCTTTTGCTGTTTTAGGAAGCACTGTTATAGTTGAGGTACTCATTGTAAATGGAAAAGTACCTTGTTGGAGTGTTTCTGCAAATAACTGTTGCAGGATCAGTGAGATCTGCGGAGATAAGGAATGGTAGAATTTCAGCAACGGTAAATGGTTGATTAAGGCTTGTGATCCAAGAAGTATTGAGCTTAGGGAGGTGGAGTTGAGATAGAAAGAAGGAAAGGTTATGAGGGTCAGGGGTAGTCACCATAGAGAATAACTGGGAGTACAAATCTGTCATGATCAAGTTTATTTTCTGCTCAGTAACTCCGGTATTCCCTATCTCGTCCCTTACAATGTTATATGTTGTTTGGCCTGTAGCTTTTTTTTTTTACTCATTATTTTTACTGCGCCTCCACTGTTCCCAAGCTTCCACTCCTTTGGGCCTCAGGGAGCGTCACACCCCCAACCCTACCAACTGTCAGGGTCTGCCCTTAGAGTGCCACATTCACTTTCCCTTGGGGCCTTTGATGGCCCGGATTACCCCCTGGGTGGTGTGAGGAGAGATAGGCCCCCTTATCTTCCTCTTATCCCTGAGAGTGAGCTGCACAGTGGGGTCTGCCCTGATCCGTAGGTGGGTGGTGAGGATGTCTCCAGAGGTCATCATCTAGGAGGATTGGAAGGACAATTTTCCTCCATGTACAGATCCCCAATGCTGGCGTGCAATGAGGAGCAAGGCTGCCGGCGTGCACAGAGACGCACGTCACCTCCAGTCCTCTGCCAGCATAAACCCTTACGCCAATGCATCCCCCAGCCACACTGACAACCCTGAGTTCCCCCAACAGGCAGCAGTATCATGGTGGAGAGCGCAACCCCTCCCACCCCGGAGAAGGAGAGCAGCCGTTGGGTGCTCAATCCTTCTCCCTCCTGGCCGACCCCTGTTGACCCGAGTACACTCCTGAACTCGGGTCGCTGGTGTGGTATGAGGTGTGGCGTCCAGCGCCTCAACCCTCAGTGCCACCAGGCCAGCAGCCTGCAGCTTTTTGAGGCAGTAGGCCAGTAACTTCCCACATTTTTTCTTCCCCTCTCAGTACTGGTGCTTTAAATGGAGCAATGCTAGCTCTGCTTTCCGAGCAGTAAAGGTGTCAATGTCCAGTCTGAGTTTCAAAATTTCTGTAAATATTGGGGACTTAGGTGAGGCTTTGGGATTAACTTTATAACTTCTCTCCTTTAGCTGGAGCTCAGCCTTCAACTCTGCAAGCTCCTGCTCCCTTTTTCTGCACCGGTGAGAGGCATAAGAGATGATATGGCTCCTCATGGTGGCTTTAAATATTTCCCATAGAGTTGTCACTGTAGGATCCCCTGTGTCATTTGTTCTAAAAAATTCTTTGGCAGTAGATTGCAACCAAGGTTTAAAGTTAGGGTAGAGCATTAATAAGGGATCCACTCGCCATTTTGGGGATTTAGTGGATAGACATCCAAATACTAGATGTAGTTACAGTGGGTCATGGTCTGAAATCACCAGTGGATTCATTGTAGCTGCCTTAATCATGCATGTCAGTTTTTGGGATGTGAGCCATAGGTCAGTTCTGCTGTATGTCCCATGGACGACAGAGTGGCAGGTGTAATCTTTAACCTGGGGATTCTGAATGTGCCACACATCTACGAGAGCTTGGTCCTTCATCCACAACTGGACTGCATTAGCAGCCCTGACATGGGATTCGGGTTTACTCTGGTTACAGTCCATGGCAGCATCCAGAACAAGACTGAAGTCTCCCCCTAATAACATTGGGGCATTGTGGTCATTAAAGTTCACCACGTGTATGGCCAGGTTATGGAACAACTGGGGTGAATCTGTGTTCGGGGCATAAAGGTTGTCCGCCAGTAGAGGGCCTTGGGGCTGGTCTGAAATATAGCCAAAATCCAGTGGCCCTCTGCATCTTGTGCAGTTTTTAGAACAGTCCATGCCAAATCTTTATGGAGTAAGATCGAAACGCGTCTTTTTTTGATCTGCGCAGTACTGTTGACTTCTAGCCCTACCCATTCCCTAACTAATTTTTTGGATTCTAGGTTGGCAAGCTTAGTTTCTTGCAGTAGGGCTACCTGAGTTTTAAGGTTTTTAAGATGGGTCAACACTTGCTTGTGTTTTATTGGGGAGTTTAACCCCCATACATTTCAGCTTATACAACAGAGATCCACCATTTGGCTAGTTTATAGCAAAATTCATCTGGATAGGATAAAGAAATAGGAACGATCAAGTCAAGCAATGACCCTTGCCTCAAAAAGTAGCTCGAGGGATATAGCCCAAGGGACCACCCCTCCCCCCTTGGCCACCAGCATAAGACGCAAGTTCCTGTAACTGACCATTGTACTGTCATAAGTTGCCAGGCCTCGATAGGTAAAGTCAAAGTGAAATTTTATTTATAAAAGGTGCTTTTCCATAACCAAAGTGCCAGTACAATACATTGCTAAAAACTCTTCAGATTAAAATCAGAAATCATAAAAATTCCAAATTCATGTTAAAATCAAATCATGTCAGGAAATGCTAGTTCAAATAAATAAGTCTTCAATGCAGACTTAAAGGACTCAGTGGACAGGCACTGTCTCACCCGATGAGGTAGAGTCTCCCACAGGGTTGGGGCCATAAAAGCAAATGCTCTGGCCCCTGAGATCTTCTTCAAATGGATCCTGGGAACCTCCAGTAATCCCTCATCAGTGGAATGGAGTGGGTGGAGGGGGCAGTAGGGACAAAGGAGGTCTTGCAAATAAACGTGATCCCTGTTCATGTAGGGCCTTATAGGTCAGCAACGTGACCTTGAAGGTGATGCTCCACCACACTGGCAGCCAATTCCGTTCACAGAGCACAGGTGTAGTAGAACTGGCTCTTGATGAGCCAGTCAACAGCCTGGCAGCCGTGTTCTGCACCAGCTGCAGGCAATGGATATCCACCCCCAGAAGCTTTAGGTATAGAACACTGCAATAGTCAATGCAGGTGGACACAAAGGCGTGGACTAGCTTTGGAAGGTCCTCAGGAAGAACAAGTTGTTTCACCAGGAGATGTTCCTCAGATGATAAAATGAGGTCTTGACAATGGCCGACACCTGAGCTTTAAGTGTCAGTTCACAGTCAAGTACAATGCCCAGGTTACGCACCCATTCAGAGACCCTCAACTGGTTGTCCCCCAGTATAATACTGGATGGTGGACCAGGAAGTAGTCCCTCTACCCAATGACCTGGGTCCACCAGCAACACCTCAGTCTTCTCCAGGTTCAAGCTCAACCAGCTGGCACTCATCCAATCCTGAATCTCAATGAGGCAGTTGTTAAAGACAGAGATAGCATCATCCTGCTGAGGCACAAAGGACATGTACAGCTGAGTATCATCAGCATAGCAGTGAAAACTCAGCCTGTACTTCCTTATAATGTCTCTCAATGGCAGCATATACACCGCGAACAACAATGTGACAAAACAGAGCCCTGCAGTACCCCACATGACAGGGGAAGAGGGACCAAGGAAAAAATCCCCGACACCACTTTTTAAGACCTGCCTGTGAGGAATGAATGGAACCATCTGAGGACTGTTCCCAATAGTCCACAGATCAACTGCAGGCACTCCAGTAATACCCCATGGTCCATGGTGTCAAATGCCGCCAAGAGATCAAGGAGAACCAAGATCAAACGACTCTTCCAATCTCTCACCCTAAGGAGATCATTAAGTACCTGTACAAGGGCAGTCTCAGTACTATGCCTCTTACAGAAGGTACACTAAGTATAATAACAATAAAATCCTGAACCATAGAACTACTAGTAATTAACAACATAAGAAATAGAAAATACAAATAATTTCTGCAAGTGTAGAAAGGAGGTATTCTGCACATGATGAAAAAACAACTGTTGAATACCCCCAGAGAAATGGGCTGGGTGAATGACTACACCCTAAGCCCTCCCTAGAGGCACTGAGGGGGCTAGTTCACCTCTACAGTATTTAACCTTGTTGATGTGGGATTGTAGGACAGTACCATGGTACCAGCTGGAATAAAATGGGGTTCTTTTAATTATGGAAGAGCCTATCATCTGCCTCCCCATCTTCCCCTCGAATTCCACATATTGCAAGGAGTGAATGAAATCATTCTTAAACTCGTAGGTACAAAATTGTAATATACTGGGGTGAACTACTTATCCAGAGTTAGAGTTAACTTATGGAGGCCCCATAACTGACCCAGGAAAGGGTTGGACTAGCCTTGGCCAGGGCAAAGCTAGAAACTAATCCTGTCCTGGATAGAGTCCCTATTACAAGTGTATTGATGAGAGGGGGTTCCATACAGAATGAAAAGAACTGAAAGGGGTGCCTAGGTGTAGAACTGCTGTGTAAAGCCATCAATCAAAGGACTAGGGGGCCCGATACATCAGCTATATTCATTAAACCAGTAAAGATGTCTTGTAGTAAGGCCCTTCCAGGTTTATTCTAGGCAAATGAAGGGAGTTAGGTAGTTTGGTTAAGTAGATAAATTGCTTCTGAATTGATTGCCACAAATACATGCTAGGTATGAGCTAAAGGTATGCTCTTACATGTGCTGAATTCTCCTGTTAGTACTGAGCCCTACTTACGGGCTCTGTATTTCCATCCAGGTGTGCAGATGAATGGCCTCCATTTATGGCTGAGCATTTAGACAGCATTGATCAAGCACGTATGCCTGCATTTAACCTGGTAATAAGGGGTCCGGCTCTTATAAGCTGCTTTAGGTATGTGCATTTAGGAGTAGGAAAGATAACATTACGAAAAGGATATATATCAGTCAACCTCCGATATGAAGGTCTTGATCCCCATCTACTGGGGAGTCAGTGTAAATTGGCTAAGCACCTACAGCAGCTGGGGACAGTTACCCATACGTGCAATCAAACCTAACCTGCAATAGTTAAGTCCAGTATTGGCGGACCAGCTTGCTAATAATTAAAATAAACCTTTAGGGGAATAATCTGCCTCTGGAGTAACTAGGGTATCTTGGGGTCCCAGAAGACAGGCATGGGTATTATGTGCTACGTAACTGGTTGGACTGTAACGGAATCTGGAAATATGAACCACCAAATTAACTGAACATCTAAGGGAACAGGAGTAATCTGGTCATTGGAGGCAAATGTGACAAATTAAATCGGTCACCTGCTTCCACCAGAAATCAAGGCATTTCTAAAAGTCAGTCTAGCAGCTGCTCAGAAACTCCATTTTGTGACTGATGAAATGCAATTTATAGCTAGGTTCCCCTTCAAACTGAGAGACAGATGGCAGCTACCTTTAGAGGGGACAACGGGGTCCCAGGAACTTCCACGTGCATCTCGCTATAATTCAAAACGGAAAGGAAGAGGATAAAACTCCCAAGTTATTTTGAAAATCTGGCTGCCATACAGAGTTTAGTTATCTATATGATTCTTAATGGGAGCATTTCTTTGCAGGCAAAGTGAAGTGCTGCTTGACAGCCTGAGCCTAGTTTGGACTGAAGAAGGGGAAATGGGAGCTCCAGACAGAAACAGAGAAAGACACCTCCTTGCTCCTTGTAAAGTTTCACTGGCCATCAAGTAATTCACCCTTTACAACATCAGGGTGAGCAAGAATGGGGAAAACATAACAATATGGGAAGCTTTTACCCAAGGAACTTTGGCAAAACAGCTGAGTGTAAACAGTGGCCCATAAACAACAGGGTCGCACCCCCCCCCTCCATTGCAGCTTATTAATGACTTAATTGTTTTAACTGTATAAAATCAGTAAAGCAGAATATATCTAGTACAGATATTCCCTTCTACACTTTAAGGTACATACTAACAGTTCAGAATTGTTAGTTATGGTATGCCTAGAGGAATAGCAGACTGCCAGAGAGGGTATAACCGAATTCTCTAGCTTCCCTCTTAATCGGCAAAGATGCTGTGTAGTCGATGGCCCCGAAGGGGCTCCCACATAAAGTCCTGCCTAGATAGAAGGGGTCCAGAGTTGGTCAGGCCATAAAGTGAGTGAAGACAATTCAAACCGGGTTATCAATTCACCTCATACCTCTGCTGATCCATTTGGTCTGAGGCAAAAACCATCCTTACAGCTAGGGGTCATGGAGGTGATTTTCCCTCTTTGAAAAGTGTGTTATCCGGTAAAGAAGACTGGTGGCTTATATCTGAACTGGCAATGCCGGGTGGTTGTGGTGCAGTAGTGCCTTTGCTTACCACTGTGGCTCACAAAGATGTGGCTAAAGTATCAGGAATGACGGAGGTTGCTGCTGGCCCTGCAGAGTTCAGTGTGGAGGTATCCATTGATTCTTGGGGAGGATGGTGAAGAGCCAAAGGGGCACACCTATTCCCCTTTAGCACCGGAGATTGGTCATTGTCAGCATCTCTTGTTAGACTAGGGCTTCAGCTCCTGGATCAGGTGATGTATTGATTAGAGGGTCCATTTGGGTTCCCTTGTCAGTTTCGAATTTGTCGCCTACTTTTGGGCTGTTGTGACCAGGAGGCCTCTTCATTTTTGTCTTCTTCACAATCCAATCAATGTTCTGAGCATGACGGTTCTCTGGAGCCCAGTGTGCAGTCTTCCTCCTCTCAGGGCCAAACCTTGAGGTTATCTCAGTTTACCACCCTGGGTCATTCTTTTCAGATGAACTCCATGGCCGCCTCTGGTGTGTTGAAAAGCGGAGGGGGGGGACCATGATCCTCATTTGCGTGGGGTACTGAAAGATGAAAGAGATCCCTGCTTTGCGGAGGGCCTGACAAACACCCGTGAACTCTCATCTGTAGTTGGTAAGTTCTCTAGAAGAGTCAGGAAAGATTATTCTCTTATTATCTTGCCATTCCAGGGTCTGGAGTTCACAGGCTCTCCTAAGAATATCTTCTTTTATGGGGAAGCAGAGAAAACTGGCAATTAGGGCCTGTGTCTGTCACCTGGCTGCGGCATAGGGGCCAGTGATCTATGGGCCTGTTCTATGTCATATCTCAGCTCTCCTGACAGTTTAAGAAGTTGTAGCAGTAGACGAGTGAGGAAGGCTAAACAATCCCTTTGTTCTGTTTGTTTCAGGAATCAGACACTTCTTAAATTGTTTCATCTGCCACGGTTTTCAAGCTTGTCCTGCAACAATCTGAAAGTGTACTCCTGTTGGCAGAGTAAAGCATTTAGGTCCTGGCAGACATATTCATTCTTTTTTATGTTGATTGCGCACAAGAGCAAGAAACATATTGTGGCAGCTTTTGCAAGAAGCAGGTTGTGGAGGCATGGCACTGTTGTGGCCAATGCCCCCACAGCCTTAAAAGGCTTGGCCCACTGTCCCCAATGGTATGGCACGCTGCTGCTGACACTAGTTCAGCCAGCGGGCCACAACCTTCTAAAGTTTTAGCCATCATCCGCTGCAATGAGGAAGCGACCCCTCATTGCAGGGCTGTTGCTGACGGGGAGCCCAGTCCCCATTACTTGTGTGCCGAGAGGGGTGCTCAGTCCCCCTCGACTTATGCCCCCCTCCTTCTGTGTTTGCTAACGGGGGTGCCCAATCCCCGTCGGCATATCCCCCCATTTTTTGTGTGCCGAGGGGGGTGCCAAATCCCCCTCAGCTCATGAGCCCCCCTGAGTATGTGCCGACGGGGGTGCCCAATCCCTCTCGACTCCAGTGCCCCCTTACCCCAAAACATGTAGGTGGCACACTGGGAGCCCACTCCAGCATGCCAAAAGTACCTGCAAAAAAAAACCTTCCAGCTATGTTTTTTTTTTGTTTTACTCCTAAAAAGAAGAAAACGGTCCCTCGCCGTCTGCACCCCCTTCCCGCAACCCGCGCCCTCCCACTGCGTACCCCTCCTTCCCACACACCCCGTCACCCAATACTTACCTCCGGAGCCTGGCTTGATGATCTTCGGTGGACCGGGAACATGTCTGCACTCTTCAAAGCCAACCGCAAACTGAGGAAATGCCAGTAAGCTGTATAATGTAATAAGTAGTTTTTTTTTTTACTTTGATGCATGTCTCAGTCATTTTTTGGAATTTTGGCACCAAATTTTCAACATGGGGTTTTTGAGACCCCTTTTCATGAATTCTGCCACTGTTATGGTGTTAATTGGCCCCGAAAGGTGATTTCACGGTCACTGTGTGGAATCACCTTTCAGGACTGATTAATGAAATGACAGTGCCAGTGTTCATGAGGTGGGCTGTCAAAAAGCCTATGTTGCAAATTTGGTGAAAAAAATCCAAAAAAATGACTGTTTCATGAGTGTAGTGCTATGCAGTTGCTACGCATCGCCAATCTCACGAATTTGCAATATTTTCTGCCAGATTTTCAACACTGGCATTTTCCACCTCCTTGTGAACAGTACAGCTGTCATTTTTAACATCCTGGCCAAAATGTGTTTTCTCACTACCAGCACAGAATAGCGCTGTTGCTGTGGTAAATCAGTGTTTGGGACAGATTATGAAAATGACAGTGACACTGTTCATGAGCAGAGGTCCTAAAATGCCTATGCTGAAAATTTGGTGCTGATACTCCTTAAAATAACTGTGTTACGAGTGTGCGTTGTGCAGTTTGCACACACGCTCGTAAGTTCATGAATTTATAATATTTTCACTCCAGATTTTCAGCATTGCCATTGTTCTGCACCTCCTTATGAACAGTTCAGCTATCATTTTCCAGATCCTGACCAAAATGTGTTTTCGCACTTCTGGCGCAGAATAGCGCGGTCGCTGTGGGAAATCCATGTTTGGGACACATTATGAAAATGACAGTGACATTGTTCTTTAGCACAGGTCCTAAAATGCCTATGTTGAAAATATGGTGATGAAAGTCCATAAAATGAGTGTGCTACGAGCGTGCATTGCTCAGTTTCTACACACGCTCATACCTTTGCAAGTTTGCAATATTTTCACTCCAGATTTTCAACATTGCTATTTTTCCACACCTCCTTATGAACAGTGCAGCTGTCATTTTTCACATCCTGGCTGAAATGTGTTTTCGCTCTTCCGACACACAATAGCGCAGTTGCTGTGGGAAATCAGTGTCTGGGGCACATTAAAAAAATCACACTGACACTGTTCATGAGCAGAGGTCTTAAAATGCCTATGTTGAAAATTTGATGCCGATACTCCTTAAAATGACTGTGTTACGAGCGTGCATTGTGCAGTTTGCACACACACTCGTAAGTTCGCGAATTTGTAATATTTTCACTCCAGATTTTCAACATTGCCATTGTTCACCTCCTTATGAACAGTTCAGCTATCATTTTCCAGATCTTGACTGAAATATGTTTTCGCACTGCTGGCGCAGAATAGCGCGGTCGCTGTGGGAAATCCGTGTTCAGGACACATGATGAAAATGACAGTGACACTGTTCTTTAGCAGAAGATAGCGTAAAATGCCTATGTTGAAAATTGTGATGAAAGTCCATAAAATGAGTGTGCTTCTGGTGCGTTACTGCACTTTCTACACACGTTCGTACCTTTGCAACTTTACAATATTTTCACTCCAGATTTTCAACATTGATATTTTTCCACACCTCCTTATGAACAGTACAGCTGTCATTTTTCACATCCTGGCTGAAATGTGTTTTTCCACTTCCGGCACAGAATATGGCAGTCTCTGTCGAAAATCAGTGTTTGGGACAGATTAGAATCGAGCGAGTGGGGGGGAGTGACCAAGCTCAACTGAGCTCTGTAGGGACTGCTGCGGATTTCTTTGTGGGCAGGAAAAGGCGCCAACGCAAGCAGAAGCCCAGTACAAGGGGCAGCCTGCAGCACCGGGAAACACAGAGCAGGCGAGGTGGGGGGGTGAGTGAGCTCAGCAGGCTCTTTTGGGACTCTGATTTGTTTGTGTGCAGAAAAGGCAGCAATGCACACAGGGGCCCAGTACAAAAGGGCAACCTGCAGCGGCGGAAGAAACAGAACGAGCGACTGAGAGAGGGGAGTGAACAAACTCAACAGAGCTCTATCGTGACTGCTGTGGATTTCTTTGTGGGCAGAAAAGGGCAGCAAAGCATGCAGGAGCCTCGTACAAAAGGGTAGCATGCAGCGCCGGCAAAAATGGAATGAGCGAGTGAGAGAGGGGGAGTGAGTGAGGTCAACGGAACTCTGTCGGGACTGCTGCAGATTTCTTTGTGGGCAGAAAAGGGTGCCAACAGAGGCAGGAGCCCAGTACAAAAGGGCAGACTGCAGCGCCAAGAGAAACAGAACGAGCACGTAAGACAGGGGGAGTGAGCGAGCTCAAAGGAGCTCTATCGTGACTGCTGTGGATTTGTTTGTGGGCAGAAAAAGGCAGCAACGCAGGCAGGAGCCCAGTACAAGGCCAGCCTGCAGCGCCAGCAAGACGGAATGAGCGAGTGAGAGAGGGGGAATGAGCGAGCTCAACAGAGCTGTGTCAGGACTGCTGCAGATTTTTTCTGGGCAGAAAAAGGCAGCAATGCACGCAGTGGCCCAGTACAAAAGGGCAGCCTGCAGCAGCGGGAGAAACAGAATGAACGAGTGAGAGAGGGGGAGTGAGCGAGCTCAATGGAGCTCTATCGTGACTGCTGCAGATTTCTTTGCGGGCAGAAGAAGGCACAACGCAGGCAGGAGCCCAGTACAAAAGGGCAGCCTGGAGTGGCAGCAGAAACGGGATGAGCGAGTGAGAGTGGAGAATGAGTGAGCTCAACAGAGCTCTGTCGTGACTGCTGCAGATTTGTTTGTGGGCAGAAAAAGGCTCCAACAGAGGCAGGAGCCCAGTACAAACGGGCAGCCTGCAGCACCAGGAGGAACAGAATGAGCGAGTGAGACAGGGGGAGTGAGCGACCTCAACGGAGCTCTATCATAACTGCTGTGGATTTCTTTGTGGGTAGAAAAAAGCAGCAACGCAGGCAGGAGCCCAGTACAAAAGGCCAGCCTGCAGTGCCGGCAGAAACAGAATGAGCAAGTGAGAGGGGGGGAGTTAGCGAACTCAAAGGAGGTCTATCGTAACTACTGTGGATTTCTTTGTGGGCAGGAAAAGGCGGCAACCCAGGCAGGAGACCAGTACAAAAGGCCAGCCTGCAGCACCAGCAGAAACGGAATGAGCGTGTAACAGAGGGGGAGTGAGTGACCTCAACGGAGCTGTGTCGGGACTGCTACAGATTTCTTTCTGGGCAGAAAAAGGCAGCAATATGCATGCAGGGACCCAGTACAAAAGGGCAGCCTGCAGCAGCGGGAAACACAGAATGAGCGAGTGAGGGAAGGGGAATGAGTGAGCTCAGTGGAGCTCTGTTGGGACTGCTGCAGATTTCTTTGTGGGCAGAAAAAGGCAGCAATGCATGCAGGGGCCCAGTACAAAAGGGCAGCCTGCAGAGGCAGAAGAAACAGAATGAACGAGTGAGAGAGGGGGAGTGAGTGAGCGAGCTCAATGGAGCTCTATCATGACTGCTGCAGATTTCTTTGTGGGCAGAAGAGAGGCGGCAATGCAGGCAGGAGCCAATACAAAAGGCCAGCCTGCAGGCGCCGACAGAAACGGAACAAGCGAGTGAGAGAGGGGGAGTGAGCAAGCTCAATGGAGCTCTGTCGGGACTGCTGCAGATTTCTTTGTGGGCAGAAAAAGACGCCAACAGAGGCAGGAGCCAAGTACAAAATGGCAGCCTGGAGCGCCAGGAGAAACAGAATGAGCAAGTGAGACAGGCGGAGTGAGCAACCTCAACAGAGCCTGTCAGGACATCTGCTGATTTGTTTGTGGGCAAAAGAGGTGCCAATGCATGCAGGGGCCCCATACAAAAGGGCAGCCTGCAGCAGCAGGAGAAACATAACGAATGAGTGAGAGAGGGGAAGTGAGCGAGCTCAACAGAGCTCTATCATGACTGCTGCAGATTTCTTTGTGGGCAGAAGAAGGCGGCAACACAAGAAGGAGCCCAGTACAAAAGGCCAGCCAGCAGCGCCGGCAGAAACAGAACGAGGAAGTGAGAGAGGGGAAGTGAGTGAGCTCAATGGAGTTGTCTCAGGACTGCTGCAGATTTCTTTGTGGGCAGAAAAAGCCGCCAATGCAGGCAGGAGCCCAGTACAAAAGGGCAGTCTGCAGCAGCGGGAGACACAGAACGAGTGAGTGAGGGAGGGGGAGTGAGTGAGCTCAAATGAGCTCTGTTGGGACTGCTGTGGATTTCTTTGTGGGCAGAAAAAGGCAGCAATGCACCCAGGGGCTAAGTGCAAAAGAGCAGCCTGCAGCAGTGGGAGACACAGAACGAGTGAGTGAGGTAGGGGGAGTGAGTGAGCTCAAATGAGGTCTGTTGGGACTGCTGCAGATTTCTTTGTGGGCAGAAAAAGGCGGCAATGCAGGCAGGAGCTCAGTACAAAAGGCCAGCCTGCAGTGCCGACAGAAATGGAATGAGCGAGTGACAGAGGGGGAGTGAGCAAGCTCAACGGACCTGCGTTGGGACTACTGCAGATTTTTTTGTGGGCAGAAAAAGCCACCAACAGAGGCAGGAGCCCAGTGCAAAAGGCCATCCTGCAGCACCAGGAGAAACAGAATAAGCGAGTCAGAGAGGGGCAGTGACCCACCTCAACGAAGCTCTGTTGGGACAGCTGCGGATTTCTTTGTGGACAGAAAAGGGTGCCAATGCAGGCAGGAGCCCAGTACTAAACAGCAGCCTGCAGCACCAGGAGAAACACAACGAGCGACTGACAGAGGGCCACTGAGCGCGCTCAACAGACAAACGCAATCAACATTCGGCATTGACAAATTCTTGTTATCCTTTGTTCTGAGATAGTAGTGTATTCTTGCAATATTGTGATTTGCTTATTGTTTAGATTATTCCAAAGTTTAATATCCTTCAGTTCAGTTAATACTGTACTCGGGCAAGCATGACTCTGATTTTATCCAGTGATTGGGATGCCACCAATCTGAAATTATACTGCACACCTCTGCTAAGCAGGCCCAAAGCAGGGTGGACTCTCAGGTTGATTTTAATCCATAGTCCAGCTGATAGGTGAAAATGTTTTTCCCCTCTGGTCCGTGGTTGTCTCCCCTCGTATTCTGCCCACTTTTTATTGCAGAAACAGAGCTGGAAAGTGATGGATAAAGTTAGATTGGAGGGTCTGATACAGAGAGCTAAGATTTAAGCTGCTGCCGTGTTGAAGCACTAGCCGCACCCCCTCAGTCTTGCCCCCTTTAGTTGCCCCTTGGGCTATTCTTTCCTTATTTTGTGCCTTTACACTCCTCACCGCTTTCCCTGCTTCCCTCTGTTTTGCCTGATACACCTCTGTCCTCTGCCCTCTGCATCTCTTTATACTTCCTGAATGCTACCCTTTTAGGCTTTACCTTTTCAGCCATATCCTTTGAGGACTATCTTAGTCTCTTTTTACGTCTGATGTGTCTGCGCACCAAATATTTTGTAAGGAGTTAAATGGGATATCGAGGGTCTGTCACTGCCATGCCCAGTGCAGTTCAGATTAGCAGGGGCTCAGCAGACTATACCAATGACCAGGCACAGTGGTCTTGAAACAACTTTCTGTTTGGTGGGCAGAAACTTTATGTACTTCAAAGGACCGCAGCTGCTCCAGTCAGAGAAGGCTTCATTCCTTTGAATTGTATGAAGCTGGCAGCAAACAGCTGATCGGCTTTCAAAACAGTTACAGCTGCACACCAGTGGAGGTCACTGGTGTACAGCTGCTGTATCAGGCCCTGTAACAACGGAAACCCTCCCCCTCCTTCTGTGTGCTGTCCACCTCCACTCTTCCTTTTTGCCATCCTGGCACTTGGTGTTTAATTAAGCCCTCCTGCTCCCTCCCTGTGTGTGCTGTTCAGCTCCACCCTCCATTTCCCATCTCGCACCTGGCATTTAATGAAACCCTCCTGCTCCCACCCTCTTTGTGCTGTCCACACCCACCCTCCGTTTCCTATCCTGGCAACTGGCTCCCTCCCTCTGTGTGCTGTCTGCCCCAACCCTCCATTTTCCCAAGTACTGCCCCAATAACCAGAGAGGGCACAACCGAGTAGCAGAGCAGGACATGGATATCACGCCAGTGAAAGGTGGTCTGCTGCAATCCTAGAGCAGACAAGGCTCTTTGTTACCCTCTCCTCCACTGGAGAAAGACCCATGGCTCCCCTCCCCCAAGCATCGGACATGCAATAAACACAAAAAAGCCAGAGGAGAGAGGAGAACAGACCACTCCCCGACAGTCTGATCGAGGAGCCACACCAGAGATTCCCGGTCCTCTTCCAGGTCTGCACCAGCATCCCTTGAAGGCAATTGCTTCACCCTCCTGGTCTAACTGCATTCCAAAGAAGCCATGGCCCTACTTGGCAGCCCATTGTCAGAGTTCCATGACTGTACAGGAGCAGCACCATTCAGCAAGTCGTGGGCCGAGATTGCCTCCCAAGTACAACTCCCATTGAGCACCATAAGCGTTAATGTTGAAGGCAGTTGCCTTTTACCCTTTAAGTTTCCCTGGCCATCAAGTAATGGTTTGCAATGGAGCAGAGGTCTCGTTTAGTATTAACTTAGTTCCCGAAAGTAACTTTTAACATGCGATGATGACAGGTCATCTGTAACATAGGTATAAAATTGACTTGCATTATTGGTGGTTCTGTTTGGAAAGGCAAATGTAATTTTACTGGCTGAATTAATTACATTTCCTGGGAAAATCAGGTTGGTGAGTTTTTAACAGTATAACAGCCAAGCCAGTGGAAAAGGGTTTCAGTACAGAATCTGTGGTGAAACTAATCCTTAGCAAATCACCTGGGAAATACTGTCAATTGGACCTGAAATATGTACTAAGCTGGATGCGGAATAGGTCACATAAAACCTACCCTATACTAAAAACTTCTAGAAGGGAAAATGATCAGGAATGTGGTGGGTTTTATCTGGGAAAATTGACTCCTGCTTTGTAAAAATCGATCTTCTCATTTAAAGTGGTCATTTACTGTAATCATACCATTTAGTTACAAGTTTTGAAGCAATAGTCTTGCCTAACATGAAAAAAACACACCCAGATTATACAGTATTCAAATAAAATAATCTACAAAGCATTTTGCAAAAAACAAACCCCAGCAACTGGAACTGGTCTGGAATAGAGTCTTGTTTTATCTAGGGAAATGAATTTGATCTGTTATTTTGGGGGTCTCTTGACAAAGCTCTGCATGGAGTGAAACGTTGGGGTTTTGCATGTCAGTGTTTCTTTCCACCAAAGTTCTGTATTCTGCCAAACCTAATAAAAATGACATTTGCATGCTATCATTCTTCATCACCATATGTGGTGAGTGCTAGTTTTTTATGTTTGTTTGCACGCATGTGCAAGAAACATAGTGCCATCATCCAAGATTCCGGATGCAGTGGCATACAGTTAAAAGGGAGAGCTCTGCTTCACTGAGCAGAGCTCCCCCCCACGCACGAGCATGCAAGCACTGCATTTTGCGTGCTGGTGCGCCTCCCGAAGCACACTGTGTGTGAGGTGCCCAATCCCGTCGGCTCAGGCTTAAAAACAAGCTTCCCGGTGCCATGCTGGAGCCCACCCCAACAGCAAACAATGTAATGGCCGACAGGGTGCCAAATCCCCATTGGCTCACGTCTCAGGCCCCCAAAAGCGTTTCCAGGTGCCACGGTGGGAGCCCACCCCAGAGTGGCAGAAACTGTTATGGCCGACGGGGGTGCCCAATCCCCCCGTCGGCTCCAGCCCCCCCAAGCAGCCTTCCCGATGCCACACAGGGAGCCCACCCCAGCGTGGCAAACGTCCCGAGTCATCCTCCTCTAAAAAAAAGTCCGTGAAAGAAAAAAAGCGGTCCCTCACGGTCTCGTTGGCCCCCTCCTCCACCCGCGCCCACCCACTGCGCACCTCCCACCCACACCCCATACTTTTACCTCCGGACTCCGGCGCGACGATCTTCGGTGGACAGGGAACATGTCTGCACTCTTCAAAGCCGACTGCAAACTGAGGAAATGCCAGTAAGCTATATAATGTAATAGATAGGGTTTTTTCAACTTTGATGCATATCTCAGGCATTTTTTGGAATTTTTGCACCAAATTTTCAACATGGGTTTTTTGGGACCCCTCCTCATGAATTCTGTCACTGTCATGGTGTTATTCGGGCCAAAGGGTGATTTCGTGGTCACTGCGCAGAATCACCTTTTGGGACTGATTCATGGAATGACAGTGCCAGTGTTCATGAGGTGGGCTCTTAAAAAGCCTATGTTGAAAATTTTGGGAAAAAAATCCTAAAAATGACTGTTTTACGAGTGTGCATTTCGCAGTTCCTATGCATGCTCGTAAGTTTGCAAATTTTTAATATTCGCACTCTGAATTTTCAACATTACCATTTTAACACATCTCCTTATGAGCAGTACTGCTGTCATTTTTCACATCTCTCCCAAAATGTGTATCCGAGCATGTAGCGCACAATGGCGCAGTCGGTGTGCGAAAATCAATGTATGGGACACATTAAGAAAATCACAGTGACAGTGTTCATGAGTAGAGGTCTTAAAATGGCTATGTTGAAAATTTGGTGAAAATATTCCTAAAAATGACTGTTTTACGAGCGTGCGTTTTGCACTTCCTACGCATGCTTGTAAGTTCACAAATTTTTAATATTTGCACTCCAGATTTTCTACATTGCCATTTTACCACACCTCCTTATGAGCAGTACAGCTGTCATTTTTCACATGACGCCCAAAATGAATTTCTGTGCATGTAGCGCAAAATGGTGCAGTCGGTGTGCGCAATCAATGTTTGGGACAGATTAAGAAAATCACAGTGACACTGGTCATGAGCAGAGGTCTTAAAATGGCTATGTTGAAAATTTGGTGACAAAACTCCATAAAATGACTGTGTTACGAGTGAGCATTGCGCAGTTTCCACGCACCCTCGTAAGTTCATGAATTTGTAACATTTTCAGTCCAGATTTTCACCAGTGGCATTTTCCACACTTCCTTATGAACAGTACAGCTGTCATTTTTCACAACGTGGCCAAAATGTGTTTTCATACTTTCAGCACAGAAATGCGTGGTCACTGTGGGAAATCATTGTTTGGGACAGATAAAGAAAATCACAGTGAAACTGTTCATGATCGGAGGTCCTAAAATGCCTCTGTTAACAATCTGCTGTAAAAAATCCCCAAACTAGTTACATTACGGGATTGCGTTGCACAATTTCTACTCACGCTAGTGAATTCACCAGTTTTTTTAATATTTTCACAGCAGATTTTTAACATTGCCATTTTTTATACCTCCCCATGAGCAGTACCGCTGTCATTTTTCACATCCTGTTCAGAATGTGTTTTTGCACCTGCAGTGCCAAATGCCATAGTCGCTGTGCAAAAGCAGCTTTCGGCTAACAAACTGATATTGTCACTGTTCATGAGGTGGGGGTCACAAAAAAAACATGTTGAAAATTTGGAGTGAAAATACCAACGAATGCCTGAGGCGTTAAGGTTTCCGACCATAACGCCCCACCCTGTACAGAATGACAGGCATCAGAGCTGTGACTTGGGATTGTTGCCTGCAATGCTCTTACCATTCCACCCCCACCCACACCCTGCAGCCAGTGAGAGGCATCGAGGTGTGCCTTGGACTCTTCGGCCCCAAAGTTCACCCCATTCTCCTATACCGCACCCATCTCACCGTATTTCCTGATGGAATGGGGTGCACATAAGGGCCAAAGACCCCAAGGCACACCGTGACACTTGTCAGTGTCTGCAGGGTGGGGTGTGGTGAAATGGCGTGGCCGTTATACCTGACGACCCAAAGGCACACCCCAATGCCTGTCACTCTCTGCAGGGTGGTGACAAGCTTGGCTTCAGTTCAATACTTCACTGCCATTCCTAGTATGCAGCTCTGTAACTCCTACACTACCAATGCCAATGCCAGCAAGCAAACATTCGGCATTGACAAATGCTTGTATTTTTGTGAGTTTGCAAAGTTGTCTTGTTTGCTCCGTGTACCTGGAAGCCACTACTTTTGGATTTCCTGAGTTTTTATTTTTCTCTGATGGTTTATTTGATTATTTTCATTACTTAATCTGCAGTGAAACTAATCCTTAGCCCCTGGGAAATAATGTCAATTAGACCTGAAATATGTACTAAACTGGATGCTGAATAGGTCGTATAAAACCTGCCCTGTTTACCAAGCATCAAACGTTCGGCATTGACAAATGCTTGTTTCTCCAGCTTTTGCTTACTTCCTTTCTGCAGAGATTTGTCGCCTTCACTATGCTTACTGTTGCTCTCTCCACTCTGCCCTTTTACTCCCATTCCTTGATGCCAGGTGCCTTCCCCATTGTGCCTCCTTTGTATCTAAATTCTGGTTTGGTTCCCTTCTCTTCTACCTTACATCCCTCTTATCCTCTCCCTCATCTTATACTCCCCATTCTCCCTCTATTCCTTCTACAAAATCTACTGTTGGACAATTAAGCAATATATCATGACAGTGTGTGGGTTATGCTGGGATTTACCCATGCCTGGTGTGGTTTGGTCACGAGGCATCAGGCCGAGTGAGTAAACCACACTAGAAGAGGGTAAATCCCTGCATAGCCCACACCCTGGAGTGGTATATAATTATTGTACAATGCCCCCCCTTTTTTGACAAAGAAAAAAAAGGAAAACAGTTTATTTGTTATATTTCTAGTTATTTTGTATTGTATTTATTGCTCCATGAGAACAAGCATTTGTCAATGCCGAACGTTCGCTTGCAGGTATTTGCAGTGGTGTTTGGCATGTATGGTGCTTTACCCTAATGCCCTGTGCTATTGCTGGTATTTGCACAATAAATTGTCAGCATGACCTTTTTGTTACGCCCATTGTGCGCTACATAGGCGGAAACACGTTTTGGGCAGGATGTGAAAAATGACAGCTGTACTGCTCATAAGGAAGTGTGGTAAAATGGCAATGTTGAAAATCTGGAGTGGAAATATTGAAAATTCGCAAAGCTAGGAGCGTGTGTGGAAACTGTGCAATGCACGCTAGTAAAACAGTCATTGTTAGGAATTTTTTCACCAAATTGTCAACATTGGCATTTTAAAACCTCTGCTAATGAACAGTGTCAATGTGACTGTCTTACTGTGTGCCATACCTTGATTTTGCACACCGACTGTGCCATTGTGCGCTACATGGGTGGAAACACGTTTTGGGCAAGATGTGAAAAATGACAGCTGCAGTGCTCATAAGGAGGTGTGGTAAAATGGCAATGTTGAAAATGTGGAGTGAAAATATTGAAAATGCACAAATGTACGAGCGTGCATAGGAACTGCGCAACACAGACTCGTAAAACAGTCATTTTTAGGAATTTTTTCACCAAATTTTCAACACAGCCATTTTAAGACCTCTGCTCATGATCAGTGTCACTGTGATTTTCTTAATGTGTCCCATACATTGATTTCGCACACCGACTGCACTATTGTGCGCTACATGGGTGGAAGCACGTTTTGGGCAGGATGTGAAAAATGACAGCTGTACTGCTCATGAGGAGGTGTGGTAAAATGCCAATGTTGAAAATCTGGAGTGGAAATATTGAAAATTCGCAAACCTACGAGCGTGCATAGGAACTGCGCAACGCACGCTCGTAAAACAGTTATTTGTAGGAATTTTTTCACCAAATTTTCAACATAGATATTTTAAGATCTCTGCTCAAGAACAGTGACACTGTGATTTTCTTTATGTGTCCCATACACTGAGTTCACACACCGACTGTGCCATTGTGCGCTACATGGGCGGAAACACGTTTTGGGCAAGATGTGAAAAATGACAGCTGCACTGCTCATAAGGAGGTGTGGTAAAATGGCAATGTTGGAAATCTGGAGTGAAAATATTGAAAATTCGCAAACTTACGAGCGTGCCTAGGAACTGCGCAACGCAGACTCGTAAAACAGTCATTTTTAGGAATTTTTTCACCAAATTTTCAGCACAGCCATTTTAAGACCTCTGCTCATGATCAGTGTCACTGTGATTTTCTTAATGTGTCCCATACATTGAGTTCGCACACCGACTGCGCCATTGTGCGCTACATGGGTGGAAACACATTTTGGGCAGGATGTGAAAAATGACAGCTGTACTGCTCATGAGGAGGTGTGGTAAAATGGCAATGTTGAAAATCTGGACTGCAAATATTGAAAATTCGCAAACGTATGAGTGTGCATAGGAACTGCGCAATGCACGCTCGTAAAACAGTCATTTTTAGGAATTGTTTCACCAAATTTTCAACATAGCCATTTTAAGACCTCTGCTCATGAACGGTATCACTGTGATTTTCTTAATTTGTCCCATACATTGATTTCGCACACCACTGCGCCATTGTGCGCTACATGGGCGGAAACACGCTTGGTGAGATGTGAAAATGACAGCTGTACTACTCATAAGAAGGTGTGATAAAATGGCAATGTTGAAAATCTGGAGTAGAAATATTGAAAATTCGCAAACCTACGAGCGTGCGTAGGAACTGCGCAACACACGCTCGTAAACAGTCATTTTTTGGAATTTTTGCACCAAATTTTCAACATGGGGTTTTTGGGACCCCTTCTCATGAATGATGTCACTGTCATGGCACTATTCAGGCCCGAAGGGTTATTTTCATGCAGTGACTGCGCAGTGACTGTGAAATCACCCTTCAGACCCGAATAACACCATGACATTGACATCATTCATGAGAAGGGGTCCCAAAAACCCCATGTTGAAAATTTGGTGCAAAAATTCCAAAAAATGCCTGAGATATGCAATAAAGTTGAAACCCCCCTATCTAGCCCATTATAGAGCTTACGGCACTTCCTAAGTTCGCGGTGCGCCTTTCAAGAGTGCAGGCTGTTCCGGTCCACTGAAGATCATCATGCGAGTCGGAGGTAAGTATGGGGTGAGGGGGTATGGGAAAACTGGGTGCGCAGTGGGTGGGTGTGGGTTGTGGGGGCTGGGAGGCGTGCCGTGGGACCGTTTTTATTTTACAGGTTTAAAAAAGGCGGCGTGGGGCGTTTGCCACGCTGAGGTGGGCTCCCAGCATGGCAGAAGAATGGCTGGGGCCGAGGCTGGCGGGGATTGGGCACCCCGTCGGTAAACACATTGGGGCAGGCCGATGGGCGTTAGGCTGCCCGATGGGAAAACTACCTTCACGTTTGCCATGCTGGGGTGGGCTCCCAGTGTGGCAGCAGGATAGCCTGGGGGGCCGTGGAGCCGGCGGGATTGGGCACCCCGTCAGCAACAACGTTTTCCACGCTGGGTGGGCTCCCAGCGTGGCACCAAAGCTTTGGGGGGGCCGCGTGACGCGCGTGGGGGAGGAGCACGTGACGCGAGGCGAGGATGGCATGACGCAGTGCTCAGTATGGCATTGGTGCAGGACCACCATGCCTGCTCAAGACAGCAGTGCATTGGATGGGAGAGGCACACCTCCAAAGTGTGCTACTCTCCCAAAACGTTCCTTGCGCATGCGCGCAAGCGAACGTAAAAATAGTGCTTGTTTGCTAGGGCTGTGAGCTTTTAATGCAGCTCTACACATGCACAGTAAAATCCTGCTGAGCTCCTAATGCAGGTATACTGGCACACAGTAAAGTGAAATGCTCTTTCTTTTTTAAAGAGAGAGAGTCTGGGAGTCATGAAATATTTTTTTTTTTTTTTGTACAAAGAGGGTCCACAACCAACAGCTCCTAATACAGCTCCATACACAGTAAAATGCCCAGGTCCTAATGGAGCTGCACTCCCACACACAATAAAGTGCAGTCATGTTCATCTAGAGAGATCGTGGGAGTCTTGAATTTCATTTTTTTTGAATGTGTCACTTTGTGTGTTGGGACCTAAGGGGCTGCCGTCACTCAGTGTGTCTCACTTTATGCGTTGAGAGCTAACGGGCTGCCGTGGGACAGGAAGTCCTTTGTAGTTACTGGTGTTGGTGCCTTTATGGTCAGGAGGTAGTTAAAACTGACACTGTCAGTCAGTGTGTGTTTCATTCAGGTGGGGGCAGATATGTCAAACTAGTTGTGGAGCTCAAGTTCAAGACTTATGGAGACAGGAACAGAGCAGTCACTGTGGATAAAGTGGGGGTGGAAAACGAGAGGTAATAGTTTTTTTACATTTTTCTAATACAGGGTTCTATGAGTGTACTACGTGACTGCACTCACTTCTGTTGCTGCTGAAAGTGCCCATCCTCTCTCCTCTTTGCTTGACCTCTCCCTGGTTATGCGAGCGGGATGGATCAGAACTGGAGCGGAGCATCAGTTCTGCGAGATGGCCATTTATTTATTTGCTTTTGTTAACCAGGTAAGCACACTAGACAGCAAAGTGCCTATTTTCAGGAGTGACCCGGGAGAGTTACAGGGTATCCAAGAGAAACAAGATAAAGGGTAGGGGGTAACATGCAGAAGCCATGGGTTACATACAGGAGCCACTTGCTCCGACAGTTGGTAATACAGTAGAGGTTACATACTGGAGCAACATGGTCTGCCATAGGGTAATACAGAGATAACATCAAATAACAGTTAGGAATTCGCAGCAAGAACAACACAAGCAGGAGCAGAACATCAAAGTAGTTTGGAGTACATGTGTGAGATAACATCAAATAGCAATTAGTAATTCGCAGCAAGAACAACATAAGCAGGAGCAAAACATCAAAATAGTTAGGAGTACATAGGTGTGTCATAGCCTGGCCTAGACGCCTGTAATGAGAAGGGGACTTGGTACTAGACCAGGTCAGGATAATGATTAAGAGCGATAACGCCGCTCCACCTGGAGCGGTAAGTGCCTAAGGAGGGTAATCAGTAGCGGAGATTATGCTAGGAAAACTGCACGCTGGGGGGGGCAGGTATATGCTTAACACAGGCAGATGGATGCAGTTTTTAGGAAGTTCCATAAGGAAGGTTTGAAGCAAGGGTGGGAGGGGGAGGCACAAACATGAGCTGGGAGGGAGTTCCACAATTTTGGTGAATGGACAGTGAAAGCCCGATCGCCTGTGAGGGTGCAGGTCTTGGGGACCAGATGGGCCTCAGTTGCACACGACCTGAGGTTGTAGACAGGGGAGGCGTGTTTCAGTGGAAGGGTGAGCGAGGCGGGAGAGGCCGTTCTAACTATATTGTCAATGAAGTTGCCAAGGATGTAGGTCCGGAGTTTCTCTGGGGGTAGCCATTCCAGTCGAGAATAGAGCTCACAGCAGTGTGTGAGGCGGGGGGCCAAGAGTGCGAAGCGGCATATGTTGTTGTATGTGGTGTCCCACCTGGCAAGGCTAGAGGTCGGGACGGGGCAAAGGCAACAAGCCCGTAAGAGAGTGTGGGAAGGAGAATCCCCTTAGCTGTAGCAAGCCAAGCTGCGGGGGTGAGGCAGTCCTTAGCTCTATAGGCTAGGCCGAGCTTGCCATTTGTCACTCTACAAATGGTCCAAATATGCGAGGAGAGATCCAATTGAGGATTGAAGGTGACAACTAGGTATTTAACAGAGTCAGTGTTCAGAAGGAGGGAGTCACTTGACCCATGGATTTTTAAGGGGATCATGCAGGAGGAGGTTTTGGCCATGGAGCCAAAGAGCATGGCCTGCGTTTTCTTCAGGTTCACTGTAAGTTTGTGTCCTTCAAGCCAGTTCCCGATAAGAGAGAAGTCAGAGTTGAGCTGGGAGTTGATGGAGGTGATGTTCTGTGAGCTGGCTAGGATAACTAGGTCATCGGTGTAAAGAGTTAGGTGCCCATTGGTAGAGACGGAGGGCAAATCATTAATGAACAGGGAGAACAGGATTGGTCCAAGGATGGATCCTTGGGGCACCCCGCTGTTCTCTAGGGAGAGGGTTGAAAGGGTTTGATTAAAGCAGGTGTATTGCTGCCTACCCCCTAGGTAATTGGCGAACCAGTCAAGGGCATGGAGGGAGAATCCATGAGACTGCAGGGCAGAGAGGAGGAGGGGATGGTCCACCCAATCAAAGGCCTTAGATAGATCAACGAAGATGGCCCCTGTCAATTTGCCTTGGTCGGTCGTGGACCGGATCTGGGAGGTGACCACGGCCAGAGCGGTTGATGTGCTGTGCCCTTTTTGGAAACCGTGCTGGGTAGGGGATAGAACATCATGTCCCTGGAGGTAGTGAGAGAGTTGCAAAGCAACCGCCTTTTCGAGGAGCTTGCTTGTTAGTGCATAGTATAGCAATGGGGCGATAATTATTGACATCTTTTGGGTCGCCATGTTTAAGGACAGGGACGACCTTAGCAACCTTCAATATGTCAGGGAGGATCTCTGAGATAAGTGAAGCATTGAAGATGTGAGTGACCGGTCGGGTGATGAGAGGAGCTCCCAGGCTAAGTAGCTTCGGCTCTAGGTTGTCGTGGCCAGCACCCATGTGATGGGAGAGGCCGAGCGGGAATTCAACATGACGGGTTTATACTGTTAACTTTGGGGGCTCAGATGGATTTTAGAGAAGCGGCTGACTGGCACCTTTTCCCTTTGGTGATGCTATGATTTACAATGGGGTAAATTCGGCCTGCCAACCAATCAGAAGGCTGTATTTTTCAAGCCATTGTATAATCTGGTTTCGCATTCTACTTTCCGAAACTCTGGTCCTCTCTAACCCTGTCAATCCGCATTGCCTGTTCTGCTTTCTTGTTAAAGTCTCTTCTTCATGACTTTTCTTCTCTCACCTGCAACTGTCCATGATCCCCTTCCTCCCTGCCCCATCCCATAGTTTTCCCTGGCTTTTCTGTTCCCCTCTTTACAAGGTCATTATTCTATATTGCAAGACTAGTTTCCCTCGCCTAACTTACATCAATTTTATCTACTACATGTATCTGTTGTACTGAGCTGCCTTCAATATTTTTTGATTATGCTCCTTCATTTACTGTATTTGTTTTATATGACTTACCTCATCCCCCTACCCCCAGGACACATCTGCAAATGAGCTGTTAGCAGCTCAGTATAACTTTCCTGGTGAAACCTTTGAAATAAGTAAATAACCATGTCTTCCCTTAACTTAGCCCAGTGTCCTTCCATCCACAGGCCATCCCCACCATGCTAAGTCATCTCAAAGGCATTCACCCATTTTTTTCAAATCTGCCTTCCGAAGTTCAGGATTCTCATCCTTGTGTGGTTTGCTTCCGCTGCTGTCCTTATGTTGAACCACACTGTACAGTGATTGCTAGTCCCCAGGTGGCCTCCCACCTTGATGTCTGCAATACTGTCCCCATTTGTGAGCACCATGTCCAGCACTGCCCCATCATGAGCAGGCTCCCCTTTTTTCTTTATCAATAAAAATTTGTATTAAATATATAAGTAAACCAACAATCAGCCAACCACAACTCATACATGCAATAGAGCTGATAGTTAAAACATCATAACTTACATACAGTAGAACACTAAAAACAGAAAAACACTAAAACTAAATAAACAGCTTATACTAAAACATAAGTAACTATAAGCTGGTCCAGTGGTACTGAGGGCAGAGGCACTGGTCGCCGCACCTCACACCATGCTGGCGATCTGGGTTCGGGAGCGAGCACGGGTCACCAGGGGCTAGCAGGGGAGGAGAGGGATTGAGCATCTGAAGCACTGCTGTCCCTCTCTGGGGATGGGGGTCCACAACAATTGGTGCCCAACTGCCCCCTGGCAGAGGCTGGGGGGTGGAGTTGCATGTCGTACTCAGGGAAGGAGTCAGGGGCAGATGCCAGGATGGTGGCACATGCGGACACGTGCGTGCTCATGACCACTGGTGTCATTGCATGCCCATCAACTCAGGGGAATCTCAGAAACAGGGAAAAGTGGTGCCTCCTGCGGCTTGATGGTCATCTGCGAGTGTTCATCGGGACACTGGCACCCGAGCTGGACCCATACTGGGTGAGGAGTTAGGTGGCTCGGTGTCACCCCCGCTGCCGGGGGGGTAAGCCACAGGGGCTATAGGGTGCCAGTGGTCCTGGAGAAGACGGACGACAGCCGGATCCCCGGTGACAGGATGCGAGAGACCAACGGGGGTGCAGTGAGGTGGCCACCGTAGGATAAATAACAAAAAAAAAAAAAAATATGGGTGACTATAATAATTGAATGGAAAAAGCATATTTCAAATAGCAGTAATCATATAATAAATACTGAAATCTAAATAACACTGTGAAAGATAAACTAAATGGTAAAATGGAGTGGGAACCCTCACTAAGCTGCCAAAGAAACGTCCCTTGCAGGGAAACTAGGATATTCCTGCTAGCTAAAGCTGCAGCTAGGAGGCTCCAGTCTGTATCCTGCACAGTGAATTCTGCCACCAGCAGCACCTCCCCTTTTTCTGACATTGTGCTAATGGTTTCCACCAGTGCCCTATCCAGTTTCTCCCCCATGCTTAAGACCTGTAGACCATGCCAGCGCAAATAGTGGCTACAGTTCCTGCCTCCAGGGTGACCCACAGTACCTCAAAACCATTCCATTCCCCCCTTGGATTCCCTGTGTCGTCTTGATACCCTCCCTTACATATTGCACCCCCCACCTTCTTCTCACCCTGTCTTTACTGAACTGAGTATAACCTGGTATGGTCATGTTCCTGTTTGTGGTTTCCTGTGAAGTACCACACGGTAATGGCCACAATATCCATGTCTGCCTCCGCCATGATGGTCTCAAGGTCCAGAATTTTGTTTCCTAGACTTCTTGCGTTTGCACATGTGGCCATCCACACTTTGCTCCCACTCTGCCTGATACCACCTATTTTCCATTTTGCAATGCCCCTCTCTTTTTATAACCTTTCTATTCCCATCCCTTTTTTTTTCTACTACACTGCTTTTTTTGTTTATTTTGCACCCTGAGGGCTTTCCTCTACTCGGGTCCTTCCATCTCTCTACTTTAGTCCATGGGGGAGGAGTACAGTTTATGTCTCCATTTTTTTTCCATCACCCCCCAGCTACTTTAAATATTCATCAAAGTAATATTTAAACCAGCCACTGAGGACTGCCATTCCCCTCCAAGACAGATGCAGGTCATCATCCCTGTATATGCGAAGATCCCCCAGGTTGGTCTCTAGTCCCCAGTGTCACTGAATCCCTGCCTCTGCACCATTTTCTCAAGCATAAGTTCAAGCTTCTGGGGTGGAGAACCCCATCCTCTCCCCCAGTCATAGACAGGCAGCACCCCAACGAAAGCCACCAAGCATGCTATCTGCCTATGACACCACCCACCATCCCTAAAATCCCCCTGCACAGTCCCAGGCCCATTCCTAGCCAGGTCATTAGTTCATAGGTAGGCAAGGACATCCAGCTACCCCTCCTGCCCCACTGCCCTAGTGGTCTTTAGGACCTGCGTTCCATTCCTCCAAGCTGTGGCAAAGGTAGGCACCTCAGCTCCTTCTTTCCATCCCTTCCAAGTCCAAAATCTACCCCCCCCAAACAATCAAGTCCCCTACCAGATGTTGCGTCCTCCTCTGCTGGGGACCTTTACCTCCCACCTTTGGGTCTCCCCTCCAAAGGATCCCCACATACTCCCTGGTCACCACTACTGATGCCTTCTCCCAACAGTCCCATTCCCCAGAGAGGCAAATGAATCCTGTAGTGGCACAGGCTGAGGAATGTGCCCCTGATGCACCACCCAAACCTCCCAGATCCCACCACAGTCGACCTGGGTCTCCTTCTCCTAGACATCCTCTGGGGCATTGGTGGCAGACTCAGTGGCTCTTGGGTGGGGGAAGAGGTCCCCTAAATCCCAGTCAACCTGTGCCTTGAGTGCAGCAACCTCCTTCCTCAGCCCTGAGAGGTGTGTGCAGATGGGGCAGCACCTCTGCCTCCAGAAGTTGTCTCTGAAAATTGCAGCTCCACAACCACCGCACTGCACCACTCCTAGAATTCCCATGCCTTCAATCTCTACTTTTTACTGGAATTTACTTTGTACCCTTACCCTAGATAGGGTGTTTCAAGTTTTCCACTTTTTTGCTTTACTTTAACCTCTTTGTACCCTCATCATACTAAAGTGTTTCCTCTCTTCCCACTCAACAACTAGTTACTGCTTGTACAGCCTGTTCCACTCAGGTGCTGGAACATGAATGTGAATGGGATATGTTTTATAGAGCTCTTGTAAGAAGAATAGGGAAGTCTAAATGCAGACTATTGTTTCACTTCTGCCTAAGCAACACACCCCGATTCACAGCAGACATCATAAAGATTGGAAGTAATGCCCCTTCCTTATCATAACCACTCAATGTGGTGAGCATTGCTGGAGAAAATGTTTTTGAACTATTTTACCATAATTTTACCATAATTAACCCCACTGTCCCTTATCACATTTTAATTTTTGGGAACATTTGCCTGGAATAGAATAAATGGCTGATTTATTTCCTCCCAGAAACGTCTACCTAGAGCTGAACCTTTGGCACAGCAGTAGTGGTAATGCGTATGATGCCAGTGACTCGTAATTGAGAATGAGCCTGGGGCATCAGGGGCTGGCCAGGGGAGGAGGACTGAGTATCCCAGCTGATATTTTCCTCTTTCAGGGATGGTGGTTGGCACTTTCTACTATCAGCTGCAATCAGTGTGACTACAAGTGATAGTGTAGCAAGATGGTGACATAGGGAGGGGAGATGATACCCGGTTCTGGTATGGGTCATGTATGTCTGTGCACAAGTGCACCTCATAGCCCTACCCCGCAGCATCTCAGGAGCAGAACAGAGAAAACAAGACACACCCTGCTGTGTAGCAGAATAGCACTGGCACTCTCAAACCTCACCACTCCTGACTGACCACTAGTGCCCTCATTTGATGGGCCCAAAGGAAACAACGGCTGTCTATTCTCATGAGATGCCCACCACTTAAGGGAAATACCCTCCCTAGGGAAGGGAAGGGAAGGGAATGTCCCTACTGGACCCCATGGGACTGGATATGAGACAGAGAATGGACATGAATGGGGCTGGAGGCCAACTGGCAGAGTAGGTCAGAAGTGGTAACCAAGCAGATAAACAGAATAGTTAAACAAAATCTGGTCAGTATGGCTGCTAATGCATTAATCTGATAAGGGATACAGAATATTGTGTGACTTAGTTGTACTTTATGATTGTTATTGAAAATATTCCACATTTACTGGATAACAGGAAAGAACGTTTATGGGGTGAGCAGCAGGTATGCAATGGTATATAGGTTCTTATGCAAATTATAGCCTTGCATTGCAGCTCTTTGTGGTTGGCACCAGCTGATTTTTTCCTTTAGATGGGTTAAAATAGCAAAGTTCACCTTTTCCAGTTGTGGTAACGCCCAGCAGAATGTTAACAAGAAGTCTGCCTTCAGTGTTGGATCATTTCACTCCCAGAACTGAGTTCCCCTGGGTTTCCTTCCATTTGCACTACTGTCTGCTTCACACTTTACTAAGCAGTCATATAAATGTGATAGAGGGATGTTATTGGGGTCTAGTTATTAAATCATAGGCTTGAGAACCAGCAAGTTCATGTTCAAATCCCACCACAGCCACTTACTCACTGTTATACCAAGCAAGTTGCAGTAGTTATGGGTTAGAGCAAGGTTAATGAGATGTCAGGAATTAGTATGGTGTTTTGCAACAGATTAAACTGGGGTTTGCTCTGCTTCTATTATCCATTAGACTGCCAACAGATTAGAATGTATTGGAGTTCTGGACAGATATATCAGTCCACGGCCCTGTAAGGGTTAAGAAGCAGGTGCTGAAGTGCACTTCCCCAACAAAACTATTGCACTCTCCTTTTTATCCTTTCTTTACCTCTCCACCACTGATTTCTGCAGAAAGCATTGTGTATAACAATGTGTATCCAAGTGAAGGTGCGAGTTCAGAATTAGTGGCTTAATGGGAGCAGAGAAAAACAGTTTTGGTCTATTCTGGTAGAGAAATGTGTTAGAGCAGCCTATGATGCAGAAAAACATAAAAATATGTTGCAGGTGGTACCTTTTATTTGACAAGCAACATTTTTTGAAACTAGCTTTCAAGAGTTAAATGTCCAATAAAAGATATCATTCTTTTTTTTTTTACCAGGAGAGACACACTAAGTTGAAAGCTTGTTTACAGGTGCGACCTGGGATCACAAGGATGTTAAGTGATCCTGCGGGGTAGTCAGAGTCACCCAGTATGCAATTGGGGGCTACAGGATTCAAACCCAGGTCTCCAGGTTTACAGCTCAGAGCCTTAAACCACTGCACTATACTGCTTCCATTCACCTGTAACATACTGTATGTGTTCATTTTTAATCTATTCTGATGCAAATCAGTATAATTATTTGTAGTATGGTCTTGGACTGGTGTAGTTCCTAGATAATAGGGATCATTCTGACATACTGCAATCACAGTTCTAACTGACAACAGTAGTTGTAAGTGGTACTGTTCCTTAGCAATTGAGTAGGAAGCAGAGGAATCCAGAGCTCAGATTTCAGTTCACATTGTCACTCTCTGCATACCGATATAAACTGGAGTCATCGGCATAATGAGTGACTGTTTGTCTCTGTCACAACCTGCCCATGCCCAGGACACAGTCTACAACAGGTTGCCAGATTTCTCAACCCTCAACACCTGTACAGGTACCTCAGTAACTGCCACCACTAAAAAGTGATTTTCTTACCTGAGGGTTTTCTTTTTGAATTCCACCAGAGCCACTGCTCACACAGTACAGTGATCTTTGGCTAAGGGCAAATGGCCTTCCCCTGTCACTCACTCCTGAGAAATACTTCACTTATGGAATATGGTAACTGTAGCCATCTCTCCCTCTTTAGAGACAGATCATGGATTTGTCAGTACCAACAGTTAATTATCCCCCCCCCAAAAAAAAAAGATTCAGTCACAGAACCATGAAGTACATAAAAATAAAATTTACTACTTCAAAATATTTACATAATCTACAGGATATCACATGTACACAATCACTATGGGAATTACAGGGTTACTACAGAAGTTCAACATAACTGGTTTACATACAACTGAAGAAACAAATATAAAAACCTTCCTGTAGCTTCTTAAAACTAAAAGAGTAGAAAGATGCTTACTACACAGGATCCCTTAGGGAGCCATGGCAGACTAACTTTTACATGTTGTATGTCCGAGTCCCAACACCAAATGATTTGCTAGGGCCTAGTATAGACCTCAGAAGCCTTCAGCTGCCAAGCCCCCCATGTGGCATCATCAAGTATGTAATTCTGACATCATGGATTTAATACTTTCTTTGTTTCTTGGGGGTTCCACCTCTCTGGAAAGTTGGTCTAAACTAGAACCTTGGACTCTAAGGATTCAAGATACCTCTCATTATTCTGAGTCACGTCTGCCTCTGCAGGGGTGGCTACATGGGTAGGACAGTTTTCTGACATGAAAGATCTTGGACTCTTTGAAGTTCCCTCATTAAGTGACCTGGGTGTCCTGTTGTTACAGAATAAAGGGACTGAAATTACTTACCAGGGCCAGCTGATCTGCCTCTGTCAACAATTTTAATCTTATTTCCCTAGCCCATCTCTGTCCCCTTAACTGATTAGATTCTACTGTTATCAATGAGATAGAGTAAAAAAAAAAGTACAAAAATAAACAACAAGTTGTTACACCCCCCCCCCCATATAATGAAAACCACATTCCTTTGCCACCTCAAAAGGATCTTGTTTTTTCATGTAAGCTGGCTGGTTCCACTTGCTATGCCCTTGGTTCACTGTCTGAGTAAACCCCACACGAATTCCTCACAGTACCTCTCACTCTTTTTTTCTAGGTCTTAGCTATTGTCTAGGCAACCCATCAGCTTTTCAGTGCTGCGACCCACTGTGGTGCCTAATGTCAAAATTATAGGACTGCAACACCAGGCTCCACCTTAGCAATTTGGGGTTGTCCTATGCAGCCATGTGAGGGGGTTGTAGTTAGTGACCAGGGTAAATACCCTCCAATATAGATAAGGTTGTAGCTTCTGCAAAGCCTAACCATACCTAGACACTCCTTTTTGATTGAGGTATGGGCCTCCTCTCTGGGCAGCAGTTTCCTGCCCAGGTACACGTCTTAGTGTTCCTCTCCTGAGTGTGCAACCTGACTCAGAATCATGCTTAGTTCCTAATCAGATGCATCTATATGCATAATGAACCTTAGAGAATATCCCAGGCTGGTGAGCACAGGTGTCCACCACACTGCCTCGTTTAGCTGATGGAATATGGTATTGCAGGTTTCCATCCACTGAACCTTGTTCTGCATTTTCTTCCTGTTGAGATCAGACAGGGGTTTTACCATGCTGCTGACATTTGGCACAAACCTATGGTAGCACTCTGCCATGCCTAAGAAAGCCAGTGCCTTTCTCTTAGTTGTGGGTATGGCTCATCCCTGGATGGCTTCAATTTTCACTGGATCATGCTAGATGTTCCTACGCCCCATTCTGTGCCCAAGGTATGACACCTCCATCATTCCTATCTGGCACTTCTCCACCTTGACTGTCAACCCAGCAGCTTGTAGACAGCAGAAAAACTTGGTCACATGCCTGACATGATCCTCTCAGATCTGGCTATAGATGACAATGTCATTCATGTATGCAAGCACAAAAGCTCCTGCCCCATTCAGAACAGCCTACAAACTGTTGAAATGTAGCTGGTGCACTCTTAATAGCAAATGGCATTACTCTGAACACAAATAACCCAATAAGGTGTGACAAAAGCCAACCACTTTCTATGGCTTCAGGGTCAGTGGCAGCTGCCAATAGCCCTTTGTCAGGTCTGTGGTGGTCAGGTACCTCACCCCCTAGCCACTCTAAGACCTCATCTGTCCTGGGCATGGGATATGCATCTGACTCCATATACTGTAGCTATTGAGCTTGTGGTAGTCGATGCAGAACCTCATAGTCCCATCCTTTCTGGGGATCAGTACCACTGGAGAGGCCCAGGAACTACTGGACTCCTGGATCATCCAGAGAACCAGCATCTCCTTGATCTCCCCCTCTATGGCATGTTATACATCCTCAGGGACTTGGTATGGTGCCTGCCTTGGGGGGGGGACTGGGACCTTGTATCCACGTGGTGCACTGCCAGCGTAGTATACCCCGGCTTCCCCATGAACATCACCTCAAATGGACTTCCGGTGATGCAACGAGCCTAATGGCAGCCTAGCTTCTCAGCTCCTGAGTCTCGGATCATTCATATAAATAATATTAAGCCATCCAAGTGCCTATAAATCAAATCAGAGCACTGCTACACATAGTCTTGTTGTGGTCTGGGAAGATGGGAAGGACGAAAAAGAAAGATTTTTCTTCAACTCCTAAATGCACCATGCCACAGATTGAAAAGCGGCCTACTAGTCCTTCTCCATTGTGATCCTCCATGTTAACAGCCATCGGAGAGAATGACTCCGATTCAGAGACCACTTTGACCTTTACCAAAGCTGACAGAAAGAGAATGCTTAGCATCTTACATAGGATGGACTCAAAAATCTCCTGTCTGCAGACAGACTTTAAGAAGCTAGAAAATCACATCACTGCTGTAGAAACGCACATAGACACCCTCCAGAATGAGCACATGGTATTTGGGCAATCACTGGCTTTTCTGCACTGGAGAGAATGAGAACTAACCCAGAGAGCAGAAGATGCAGAGGCAAGAGCTAGACAGAACAATGTCTGAATTTTTGGAGTTCCTGAGGGTAGTGAATAGGATGACATGGTTATCTATCTGGAGTCCTGGCTACAGCAAGAGCTCTCCCTGCCAGAGCATTTTGAGTTTGCCATTGAGAGGACCCACAGCGCTATAGCCCCTAAACCCAAACCAGGGTCCCCTCCATGATCTATAGTGGTGAAATTCCTCAAGTTTCCAACGAAGGAAAAAATCCTTAATTTGGCCTGGGGCAAAAAGGATCTGAACCTTGGTGGGCAAAAGGTATACTTCGATCAAGATTTCCCCCTAGGCATGATGGCCAAGAGGAAGAAAGTTCTACAGGTGGTTAAGCTGTTGAGAGAGAAAGGGGTCAAAGCGTACCTTCGATACCCAGCACGACTGTGGATGCAGGATGCAGAGGGCATACAGATCCATGAGAATCTGCTGCAAGCCACTCCAACGCTGGAACAATTGGGGATTTCCCTTCCTGACATTAGTGAAGAAAGAGTCGAACAAGAGATCGAAAATCTGCTGTGGGGTTTAGCATCGGGGGGAAGGTATCCCCAGAGAAGAAGACAAGACTCTCTCTTACCATTGCACACTGATGTAGCCCGCTGGGTCCTCCCTAGTCACCCACCTCCGTGAAGCACAGTTGGGGCTGCAGGCCGTGAACATGCCTTCGGGATCTGTGTAACAGATGGGACTTTCCGGGCATTGCTGAAAGCTGAAGCAGTTGTGCTGTCTGAAGCCACGGTTAATATTCCATGAGGTCAGGTGGGAATTCTCTCCTGACTTTCCAGATGTGGAACTCAATATTCCAGGTGCACATTTCCATGGGGGGGGGACTGATAGGAAGGTCCTCCCTTTGTGGTACATCTTTATTTATGTCCTCAGTGACTACAAACTAATCAATCGTACAAGCAAATTATTTTAGTTGGTACTCTGACTTCCTAGCTGAAACTCTAGTTTATTTAAGGTTTATCCTCCTTTGGGGGAGGGGGGGATTGCTTTCTTTTTTATATTGCTGTTCAGAATCTTATTAATGTTAACAGCTGAGTCTAGGAAGTAGCCGCTGTAAAAGATTTGCACGGAGGTTTCTTGCTACTGTGCTCTGGATTTGTTAAATACGTGACCATTAGGGAAGAAAATGGGGGAAAGGTAAGCATCAATCCTTAAAATGTAATGATTTTTGACCTCTTTATGTTCAATGAAGCTGACCGCAGGGTAAAGACGGTTGCTCTCAAGTGGGAAGAAGCTGAATCCTTTATTTTCACCAGATTTGGAGAGGTCAAAGAGTTACTTCCTCCCCTGATATAGGCACTGAAAGGAAAAGTTTCATTCACACGTATGATGTAATTTCAGGATGGATTTCTATTTTTTGAAGACTTGTGATCCAGGGCTGGCAGCTGGGTCTAGGATGTGCACATCGGCCACCCCATTAGAAGGGAAGGTGCATTTCTGCTGATGGTGGTCAGGGGAAATCCCTTGGCACATTGAGTGCTGCACTCTTCTTCCACTTCTGAAGACTATTGTCTTTTTGACCCTCCTTGCAGCTGCAGGGGGTCACAATTGGGCAATTAAGTTTGTCATTTTTGGGCGAGATCCTTCTACCCATGCCCAGGTCCTAGAGGACCACTTTCTGTTTCACCGTTAATAGTTTCTGGTCTCCTGTTGAGACTATCATTGTCAAATGTGTTGTATGGGATATTAGTTTTTTCTTGACTTAATGTGTTTCTGTGTTTTTGGTTCATCATTTTATGTTGTTGGAGGGAGCACCAAGAGGGGGGAGGGGGAGGAGGGAAGGTTACAAAAGGTGTGTGTTCGATTTAAACATGGGTTCACTTAACATATGTACGGTTAATGTAAAGGGGATTAATAATGTCATAAAAGAGCCAGGATTCTAAAAGAGTTGAGGGATCTAAAATGTGATCTTGCATGCCTACAAGAAATGAAGTAGTCTGCAAAGGAGCACGACAAATTAAGATGGTCATTGGTGGGTTTGGTACTTTCAGATTCTCACCTAACAGCAGCTAATGCCGGGGCTGTAATCCTGGTTAAGAAAGGACTTTCTTTTACACCGAAGACAGTTCTAAGGGAAGGATCTGGCCGATGGGTTATTGTTTCAGGGGAATTAAAAGGCTCTCCCTTAAATATAGGATCTGTCTATGCTCCCACCCCGCCCTCAGGAGACTTCTTCCGAGAGTTATTTTAGACTCTGGCAAGTCTCCCCCCAGGGCACCTTGTACTGACGGGAGACTGGAATTGCGTAGAGAACCCCAGTTTAGATATAACTCCACAGGGGAGGAGTGGGGCAGGGACATGCACTAGGATTCTCCGAACTTTAATTGCAGAGGCTGGTCTGGTAGACTTGTGGAGGTGGCAGCACCCTGTGGTAAAAGATTTTACTTTTTACTCCTCTGCCGCCAATACCTATTCCAGATTGGACCGGATCTATACTTGGCGTTCAGAAACGCATCCCTTCAGACCAGTCCAGATATTACCGGTATCTTTCTCAGACCATGCAATAGTTCAGACATGGGTGGAATGGGAACCACCTATGAAAAGGGGATAATGGTGATTAGACCCCAGGCTACTAGCTGACAAGGCCTTAGTTACTGCATTTAGAGATGAAATAAAGTGGTATTTAGAGGAGAACCTAGAATCAGATACTCAATTGAAATTTATTTGGGACAGGCTCAAGGCAGTGCTAAGGGGCAAATTCATCAGCCACGCAGCACGTAGGAATAAATTGCATAAAGCAAAGATCACTAAGGCTCTCAGCATCATTACATCCTTAGAGACTGAACATAAGCTCACTCGTGACCCTCTTGTATATCAAAAGCTATACGAAGCCCGAGAAGAATATAATAAATTAATGTTACACCATACCCTTAACTCTCTAAGATACACTAACCAAAAATATTATGAAGGGGAGACCAGGCGGGGAAATTACTGGCTATGCACCTCAAAAAACAAGAGATGGATAGGCTTATCCCCAAACTTAAAAGTCTTAGAAAACCAGGGGATATGCTGGTCCGGCCTTCAGAGATAGTGGGAGCTTTTGTTGATTTTTATTCACAATTATACACCAAAGAGAGACAGGCAGATCACGAGCAGAGAATAGACACATTTTTAGCCTCAGTACAACTCCCTATGCTGTCCAGGGCTCATGTCCTTAGCCCTGAAAAAACATTCAAAGAAAAAGAACTAGATTCAGTGATTAAATCCCTGAGCTTTGGGAAGTCCTCTGGCCCTGATGGATTCATAGTGGAATTCTATAAGATATTCTGGAAGGAGTTGATCCCAACCTTGTTGAAAGTATGCAACGAAGCACACAAAAGGGGTCAATCCCAGAAACTTGGAAGGAAGCTACCATTTTGATTCTCCTGAAGCCAGGGAAAGACCCCACTGAATGTGCCAGTTAGTGTCTAATGTCTTTATTAAATGTAGATGCAAACATTCTTGCTAAACTGATAGAAGAGAGACTAAAGGGACTGATCCTATGTCTGGTACATGGTGATCAGATGGGGTTCGTCCCTGGTCAGCACATACAAGACAACATTCATTTGTTATTAAATGTCTTGGCAACGGGCCCTTCTCTTCCCCCCCAAAATCTCAGAGCAGTTATTGCATTAGATGCCGAAAAGGCATTTGATCACCTTGATTGGCTATTTTTAAACAAAACTTTAGCCAAGTTTGGATTTGGAACCAAATTCCAGGATTGTATTGCTAATTTATATAGCGATCCAGGGGCTCAGGTCAGAGTAGATGGAATTTTATCTGAGAAATTTGATATCACATGAGGCACAAGGCAGGGATGTCCACTCTCCCCACTGCTGTTTGCCTTAAGTATGGAATCTTTCACAGCTAAAATAAGACAGTCGGGGCAATACAGGGGGATTCAGTTGGAGGGGAGGGAAGTCCAGATCTCCCTGTATGCAGATGACACCTTATTATATCTGGAAGATCTGGAGCATTCGGCATCTCATGCCCTTTCTCTGATACAGGAGTTTGGTTCCATCTCTGGGTTTAAGGTAAATGAAACTAAAACGGAGATGTTCCCCATTCCCAAGCCAGAGCATGGCACCCTTCCGCAAATGAGACATTTTAAATGGGCGAATGAGGGTTTTCTGTATTTGGGTGTGTGGATACCAGATAAAATAAACATGTTATATCACACTAATTACCTTAAGCTACTTCAAAATATACAAATGGATAATAATAGGTGGAAGGAGCTACCTCTATCGTTCTCGGCCAGCATAAAAACAATACGAATGAATGTATTACCTCACCTGTTATTTATTTTTTCAGTCCTGCCAATCAAACCCCCTTCTTCATTTTGGAGGAGTTTGAAATCAGCTACATCCAAATTTATTTGGAATCATAAACCACCCAGGGTTAAGTGGCAGATATTACAACGGGTCAAAGGGAAAGGGGGCTTGGGGGTCCCACACTTCATAAGATATTATTGGGCAGCCCAACTCCAAGTGCAGGCCCATTTGTGGCCCGGCGAAGATCAGCCCTTGTGGACAGCACTGGAGAGACCAGTGATACCAAAGGTTCAGCTGGCAGACATAATTTTTGTAGATCAAGCAGGTCTATCGAAATTCTGGCTGACCAACCCCTGGTCGACAGTGTTAAAACAAGTGTGGATTTGGGTTGTTAGAAATTTAGGTTTGCAATTGAAGTTATCCACCCAGACCCCTATTTGAGCCTGTGTGGACTTCCTCCCAAATCACATGAACCTAGGTTTTTCTAGATGGGAAAGGGTGGGTCTTCACCGCATAGGCCAGCTATACGACTCACAATGTTTCAAGAACTTCCATCAGCTAGCTAGGGGGTTTGGCCTGTCCCCCTGAGATCACTTCAGATTCTTACAAATCTGTCATTTTGTACTAGGTAAAAATTTAAGCATAGCGAAGTTAGAAGATGTCAACCCTTTGACAGCTTTTCTTGTTTCAATATTGACTGGTGGGAATGACAATCGACTAATTTCAAAGCTGGTATCCTTCTTTTCTAATGGGGAATCCACTCTCATAGGAAACTTAGAAGCTAAATGGTCTGAAGAACTGAACTGACCTCTGGAAGAAAAGGACTGGTAATGAATCTGGGAAGGGGTTCATATAACTTCAGCCTCACCCTTATGGAGGGAGTTCAGATGGAAAGTAAATGTGAGATACATTCGCACCCCTGCCATTACGGCACATTATGGGACTACTACTTCAGATCTGTGCTGGAGAGAATGTGGGGAAAGGCGTACACATGCCCATATATTTTGGGGTTGTCCCAAGATTAAGGTTTTTTGGCACCAGATAATTCAGGCCATCAAGCAAATATTTCAAGTGCAGATCCCACAGGATCCTCAGTTCTGGTTGTTGGGCATCCCACCCCCACAGATCAAGACTAGAGGTCAGATATATTTATTTTTGATTCTTTTAGTGGTGGCGCAGAAAGCTATCACAAAACACTGGCTAGATAAAAATCCCCCGACCCTTGGCTTGTGCTGTTCCATATGTATTCAAGTGCAAGAAAGTGAAAAACTTACTGCACATTTAAGATTGCAGAAACAAAAATTCCAGGGGAGATGGTTACCTTTTTTTCATTACCAAGCAGAGAGGGAGAATGAAACTGTACTGGAGATTTTGACTTCATGTTCTGGATCTTAAAGATATGCATTGGTTGGAATGGTGGTTTCCTTGAGATGTGTGAAACTCTGGAGTTTTAGAAGTAAAAACCTCCCAATCTGGGAACCCCATAGCCCAATTCCATAATTTCACTTTAGGGGTAGGTTTCAACCCCAAACCAAGGGGAATCTTGGCTCCTCCTTTCCCTTTTTCCCTTTTTGTTCCCTTTTTATGCCCCTTAATTACTAGGTTGATTCACCATAAGCAGATAAACTCATTGCCCCTTTACAGAACCACAGAATTCAGGATTTAACTCAGATTCCATGTAAGTTTCCCTTTATGCAGGGTATCAAATTTATATGTGGTAATAATCCAGCATCCCACCACCTTTGGTGCCACCATCTCCAATTTATGATTTATAGTTTTACTCCAATCTTTTTATAATTTCCTCCCCTTCTTGTTGTCTGATTTAGGGAGGGAGTAATATCACTAATTATTAATTGTTTTTTTTGTAATGTTAGCCTTGGGGGGGTTGTTTATCCCTCTTTTTCTTTTTTGTTTTGTTTGGATGTAGTAATTATTCTTTTTATGTCTTAGTGTGGGCGTATTGTATGGTTTTTGTTATGTATGTATACCTGTTGAGTCAAAAAATGGAAAAATTCAATAAAAGTACTATTTAAAAAAAAAGAACATCCCCCTCAAATGTTTGCAGTACGCTACACATTTCGGTAGCTTGGGCTATTGTCAGCTTTTCAGAGAGTGTGATGGCGTCAATTGATGATGCTCCTTTAATCTCTCCCAAGAGATCCACCATCAGGTCCATCCCTGTCTCTTCCTCTGGGTAGCTCCACGCAGCCAGGGCCATCTTGTCTTGAATGTGGTAGGGATTCTGCATGTTCCTGTGGTAGATCTATTGCTTGCACCTCCTGTTGGGCAGCTGCACCACATAGTTAACATAATTTACCCTCTTGGCCACTGAGTACAGACCCTCCCAAGCCACCTACAATTTATTCCACATTATCGGGATAAACACCATCACTCATTACCCATCTACATACTCCCAGGCTTTAGCCCTACAGTCATACCATGTCTTTTGTCTCCATTGTTCAGCGGTTAGGTGCTCCTGGGCAAACCCCATGCACTCCTGGAGCCTAGTCCTGAGATTCAAGACATACTCCACAACAGTTTCCCCTTGGGGAGCAAGCTCATCCTCCCATTCATCCCTTATCAAGTCAAGGGGGCCCCTCACCCTATGGACAAAGAAGTTTGAAGGGAGAGAATCCTGTGGACCCCAGAGGGACTTCCTGTCCCAGAGTGTGGATGTAAAAGATAGACACTGATTCAGCTGGTGTAAGGTACAACACATTTGATGCATGAATTTATTCAAACAGGCTGCAAAAACAAAAAAGACATGGGAGTCCATGTGATGCAACTTTTCATGTGAAAGCTACCTCATGCAGCTCTGATCCTGACCATGCATTTTTCTCACTTCTGGAAGAATCCCCGGTTTAAGGTTGGTGGTTTTGGTTTTATTCTGGCTTATTTTGGTCTGCTGTCTCATCAGGTGACATCTGTACTGCTCGGGATGGATTCTGAGATGTGGCTGGCACCATTACACCACACACTTCCGGCTATTCCAGAATGGGACAAGGGAGCCAAATGCAATAAGCCACCACCAGCATCTTCAAGTCACTTATCCCCTTCTTCATAAGTTTTGATGGAGCAGTGGTCCATGCAAGAATTCAGTCCTTTTAAGGATGTGATCTTGGCACTCATGAATGATATCAAGACTATCCTGGTAGTGGCCGAGGAGCTCACCCAACGAGTTGGTGACACCGTGGCCCAGGTGAGCTCATTAGATGCCTGGCAAGATTGTGTGTACCCAGAGCTCACTTCTCTTCGGCAAAAGATATCCAGACTAGAGCACCGTATTGAAGATCTTGAGGAATGGTGCCGTATTAACAATGTAGTTGTTACTGGGTTACCTGAGGGTGTGGAGGGCCCCAATGCGATTTCTTTTGCCCGAAAACTGTGTGAATGATTGGCGGGACCCTACCCTAATGGTCCACTGTATGTTATTGAGAGGGCACATAGGGCACTCTGTCCAATGCCTTCGGAGGGAAGTAAGCCACAAACCTTTATTTTTAACTTTCTAAACTAACTGGATAAAATGCACCTACTGTGGATGGTTCAAACCCTCCCGGAAGTAACTTGGGAAGGCACAGCGATCCGAGTATTTAATTACCAGCTCTATATCCTGACCTCTTTAAACAGGACTGATGGGTCCCATAGCAGAATACATCTGTCTCTTGTTTTTTTTTATTTCTTATTTTGTATTTTGTGATCATCAGCACTGGATGTGTTTCAACTTGGTTTCTGCAGCAACCTGGTTAGTGGCTCATGTTGTATAGCTGGGAACTGGAGTTTTTCTTGTGTTTCATGTTTTTGTGGCCCTTAGACGTGTCAGTGTCTTTTTTTACAGCATTTCTGTTTTATGGCTATGTACTTTGATTGTTTTTTCACCCGCCTGAGGAACCCTTTATTTAGCCTTCCATATGCAGCAGTTGCAGCAAATTTTCAGTATAATTTGCATTACTCCGTGGCCATGTGTGTGCATGCTGGTTCTCTCTTTCACATCTCCCCTCTCATCATGATGTCCATGACCAGCTGGTTTCAATCTTCAGGGGTTTGAAATTCACTCTGGACATCTTTTTTTTTTGTTTGTTTGTTTGTTTTGAGGTGAGGAAACAAAACCTGGAATTTTTGTTACTATACCATTTTTGGTGACCGTTTATGTCTTTGGACTTTTGCTCTGCTGAATGGTGAACTGCACTCCCTGGGTTTTATATTCTTTGGACCCTTGTTTTCACGGACAGCTGCCCCTGTTTTCACCTTTTTTCACGTGTACAGTGATATTGTTTTGTTTCCTGCACACTCTGTTATGTGAATTTTATTGTGGGACCTTATGTAGTGATATTTTGTATGCTAGTATATAATCGTGCTTTATTTGGCTAAGTCTCTATTGTATTGCATAACTTTTTCTTTTTTCTCTAGTTTTTCAGTTTCATGTTTACTATGGGGGTGGTCTGATTCCTCTGAGGTTGGGTGGGTATGGTAGGCTTTTTCATCTTTGATGATGCTGCATCACTTAACCTGAACCAATCCAGGGGATATTTAGACAAGGGTGTTTGATTTTTTTTTTTTTTATGTTGGCTTAGACTTTTTTTTTTCCGGGAAGATTGGGTACTCGTCTGGAGTTTTTTTATCATGCTTATTGTCCTTTCTGCCCTGGCCCATAAACGTGGGTTGTGGTTTATGTCTCTACTTATGGTTTCCATGGGGCATAGGGTGTCTCAGTGATGTTCTGTCTGTGGGGGTTCCATGGCTAGTAGCTGACTCTGTTTTCCCTTGTTTTTTTTTTCTCCCATGCCTTTTGAGGGTCTGTTTTTTCTTTTTTAACAGGGTTTTCTACTTTCCTGTTTGGTGTATTTTTTTCTCTGTAGTTGGGGTGGTGCTGGGGCCAGTGGGGTTCCATCATAGGCCAATGAAGTTTTGGAGGATTGGCTTTTAGGGCTGGGGGTGGTTTGTTTGTTTGTTCAGAGTTTGGTTGTTTTTGTGTGGTTTGGGTGAGGGATTGTTTGGTGTGGTTGTTTTATTGGTTTGTGGGGTGCTCAGTGTTTTGGGTACTTGGGAGTTAGTATATTTGTTTGTTTACCTTTTTGGGTACTTGATTTTCACAGTTTTTTCTGTGAGGGTATTGGGTGTAGGTTTTTGTTTGGAGGGGGTGGATTCTGGAACTTGACTTGGGTTTCAATTTATTTTTGCTGGCTAGTGTTAGGGGCCCTGTTTCTTTTTTTTGCCACTTGTATGCTTATTAATATTTTGTAGGAGTAGCTGCTACAGTTTTGTCACATTGAATATGAAGGGGGCTCAACAAAAGAAGAAGCTGTACATGATACTTAACCATCTTAAGAGATTAGACTCAATTAGCTTTCTTGTAGAAAACCCACATGAAGCAGGATTCTGTGAATTACCTTCACAAACAGTGGGTTAGTCAAGTGTATGGGGTGGCGCAAAGTAGTAAGTCGGTCAGGGTTGCTATTTTGATAGCTCGCACAGTCCCTTTTCAATTAACCAAGGAATATTGGGACCCAGAGGGTAGGTTCCTCTTTCTGCATGGTACTTAGTACTAAGGAGGTTGTGCTTGGTACTATCTATGGTCCGAATGTTGATTCCCCATCCTTCTTTATGGCTCTCAACACCTTGCTTGCCCCTCTCTCCCATCTCCCCCTCCTTTGGGGGTAAATGGAATCTTACTGTGCAGCCTGACTTGGACAAATGCGTTTTTTACAGAAATGGTCTGACTCCGAGGCAGAGGCAGTTGAGAGATTTTATGGTTGTGTTAGAGCTTATCTATTTCTGGAGACTTCTTCACCCTCAGGACACTTTCCATTCTATTCCACATAATACATTCTCCAGGATTGACTTCTTTTCAATCAGTCAGGAATGTCTTTCAGGTTTGATCACCTGTGAAATTCAACCCTCTGTAATCTCTGATCACTCCGTGGTTCATATGCGGTTATTCTCTGTCCCACAAGAAGAATGGGATAAGGTATGGCGTTTGAACTCCCAGCTGTTAAAAGTGCCCTTCATTCTTTCCAAACTTAAGGATTTTGTTACTAACTTTTTCACCACTAATGTGGGGTCCCTGGACTTTCCTCAAGTTTTGGGTGGGGGTGGCTAAAAGTTTGATTTGTGGAGAATATATTCATTTGGCTTCTAAGTAACAGAAACTTAGAACAGCTCAGTTGGATCAACTGTTACACAAGATACAAGATATTGAGCACAGGCTTAACTCTGGTACTCGCAAATCAGTCTGGCTTCAGTTAAACTCCCTTTGCACCCAGTACTCACATCTCCTGGCCAAAAACACGGAACTGGCCCTATTTTGAGCTAAGGTCTATTATATGGAATCCAGGTGGCAGGCAGGGCAGCTACTGTCTCTTCATCTTCATTGGCAGGAGACTGCTAAAATTATTAAAGGGCTCTGGCAGAGACCTAGCTCTGAGATAATTACCAAACCCTGGGACATGGCCCACCTTTTTCATGTTTTTTCTACATCTTTCTATCAGGTTGATTGCCCTGATCCCTCATTGCTGAAGGACATGTGTTTATATATTAAGTGACTTGACCTCCCTTTCCTATTGGAGGTGCAGATGGACCATCTTTGTGGTCCTATCACCTAGGTCAAAATTATGTGGGTGATTCAGCAGCTTCCCTTAGATTAGGCCCCTAGGCTGGATGGCTATACTAATAATTTTTATAAAGAAGGCTCCACGGAATTGCTTCCTGCTATGACACATTTCTTCAATTATCTATTTTCTGAGGGCATCAAAGACAGGTCTTTTGTGGAAGCATGGATTTCCCTACTTACTAAATCAGATTTATGTAAACCAAGTAATTGATGTCATCTCAAATGCAAAAACACGTCTTTATGCAGATGACACAGTAATGGTGGCCATAGACTATTCTAGAGACCATATGGCTCAAAAACTGCAGGCTGATTTTCATTACATGTGTAAATGGTTTGAGGACTGGAGACTGGTTTTAAACAGTAAAAAATTGAAAATCATGCTGTTTAATAAAGACATTACTAAAAGTGGAACCAACCACTCAAATATAAAATATGTAAGGTCATAGTTATTAAAGAGTATACCCACACCATCTAACTTATCTGTGCCAATTGTATAAAAAGAGGGCCCCCAACATCATAATCTAGCAGCAGTAGTAATGTCAGCATTAGTTTGGAGCCTAGTTTCTTGCAACAGACATAAGTCCAGATTGTGGTCTCTTATGATGGAAAAAGTCACCGCCGTCCTTCTATTATTCTTAATACTTGCTAACATTCAGTGTGGCAACTTTAAGAAGGTGTGGAGGATCCATTTACTATCCAAAAAAAGAAGAAAAACCCACTGGGATAATCATTTTTTGGGGATGCATGCCCAGCCTGCTACTTCTTCTTGGTCTGGGCCCCAGCGGTTTTTGTTTTTGTCTTGCTTCCTGTACTTTAAGTGTCAATTGTTCATCCTCCAATTCTGAAGTCAGACCCTGTTGGGATGAGAAAGTAGAGAATGTTTCCGAGTCATTATCCTGGTCAGTGTCCTGTGGCTGTAACACATCATATTTATTCCCAACGGGGATGCCACTCCTTGGGTTTGCCTTTTTAGATATCTTGGCTGCCAGATTTTTTTTCTTTAGGGGCCTTTTTTTAGCTATGACAGTTGTCATGTCATGGGGGGGCATGATGTCCACATTTTCCGTGACATGTGCTGGGGCATCACCATGTTGATCAGTAGTTTGTTGTACAGGTCTCTAGTGTGTTTTCTGCTCATTTCCATGACCAGAGTCCCCTGCCGGAGGAATAGTGTCAGTTGTCTGCTGCTGAGGGTGGGGTGGGGTGGGGAGGTAACATCTCCAGATTATGCACAAGGTCAGCATTCTGTGGATCAGTGTCAGCAGGTCTGTCCTGTTCCTGAGCTTCCCTCGCCGTCCTTTGTTTTGCAATACTAGTTTTCTGTGCATTCATGAGTATGACATTCAGATCCACTCTATCTTGTCTGTTGTGTGTTGCCCACTGGCAAGCACAGTAGACATGTCCTGATTCCTCGCATAAGTTGCATTTTAACTTGTTAGTGCATTGAGAGCTACGATGTCCATATTCTAGGCAAAAATTACATTTACTCCTGTCACATGCATTGTTTAGGTGCATCAGAGATCTGCATTTAAAGCACATCTTAGGCAGTTCCTGATAAAAGCAGTGGCCTCTGTCCTTTCCTAAAAACAGTGAGCTGGGTAAGTGTTGAATGCCATGAACCGTGACTTTCAATTTTACTCTATACTTCCACCCTCCCATTCATATGTATTTTTCATCCAAGGTTGGTGTTGACTGCCCTATGATGTCACATTCTAAGGATTCCTTCTATAATTTCCTTGTCCATTGCCTCCCCTTGAGAAGGGGGTCTGTAAACAAGCCCTGTATGGATTGTGGTGCCATTTCATGTCTCCAGGATGACCCACAGTGCCTCCTCCCCTTCCTGTTTACCCTTTAGTTCTGTTATTTTGATTCTTTCCCTTATGTAGAGAGCTGCTCCTCCTAGTCTTTTACCCTCCTTGTCCCTCCTATAGATTGTGTACCCTGGTATGTTAACATTCCAATCATGGTTCTCTGTGTACCATGTTTCTGTGACTGCCATGATATCCAGGCATCCCTCTTCCATCAAGACCACTAGTTCAGGGAGCTTGTTACCCAGACTATGGGCATTGGCGCTCATTGCCCTCCATTTCTTGATGGCCTTAACCCTTTTAAGCCCATTTCTGTCCTTACTGCCTTTGCCTTTTTCTGGATTTACCCCAGTCCTGCTCCCTATCGACTTCTCTACCTTTGTGCCTACTTTGCTAACTACCCTGTTTTGTGGGGGAGGGGCTGGGACTTCCCTGCTTCCTTCAGTGCCTCCCTTGGATAGTTTAAATGTTTGCCAATGAAGCTTTAAACCTATCACCTAGGATCCTGGTTCACCTCCTGGACAGATGCAGATCATCATGCCAGTATAAGCTTCTATCCCTCCAGGTGGACCCCCAGAGCCCCAGTCCCCAATAAAGCAAAATCCCTGAGCTCCACACCAGTTTTTCAACCAGTCATTGAATCCCATGGTGCAGAGTACCCTAGCCTCACCCATGCCATAGTCAGGTAGCTCTTCCGAGAAAGTTACCTTGTGTGCTACTTGTCTAAGGACTCTCCCCAACTCCACAAACTCCTGCTGCACTGCACTGATCCAATTCCCAGCCAGGCCATTTGTCCCTAGGTGGATAATGACATCTAGCCCCCTCCCTTTTGCAGCTACTCCCATGATCCTGAGGATTCACTTCCTGTCCCTCCAAGCCATGGTGCAGGGCAGGCACCTCACCTCCCTCTCCCATACATCCCCCAGTTCTACCCTCCTAATGATTGAGTTCCCCACCAGGATTTGTTTCCTTCCCCTGTGGGGTCCTGTGCCACCCTCCTGTGGGTCTCCTTTGTGGAGGTTCCCAGCATCCTCCTTGGTCTCCACTGTGGGTGCCTCCATAGAGGAACCATGCTCTGCTAGAATGATGAATGAATTGTGGGGAGGCACAACTGGAGGGATGCACCTCTGTTCCACCACCCTCACCCTCCCTGAGCCCACTGTGGTCCAACCACTCCTCTTTCTTGGCAACCTCTGAGGCAGTGGTGGTGGCCTGGGTGGTCCCTGGGTGGGGGAGGAGGTTTCCCGAATCCTCACCAGGTCAGCATGGAGACGAGCAATCTCCTTCCTCATACCAGAGAGGTACCTGCAAATAGAGCAGCAATGCAGCCTCCAGAATGTCTCCCAGAAGACTTCCACTCCACAGCCAGTGCATTGCACCACTCCCCACATGTCTGTCTCCCTTCCTGTTTAAGGTATATATTTTTTTTTAGTGTGTGCAAGCTTATGAGTGTCTTTACCCCCTATTCAGTGTGCTATGCCTTTAAGGATATGAACAGGTGTATGTCCTTTGCACTTTTTGGGAAGTGATGTCAGAACCCCTGATATAAAGGAAATGATGTGCTTGGGGTAGGTGAGGTGAGGGGCAGAGTGAGTGGGACTAAGCCCGTGCCCTCCAGAAACAATAAACTATAACTCTGACCCACCACCCCAGTGAGTGCCTTCCTTCTTTTCAGACACCTATTTCACAGAGTTTAAGTAACAGGTCTAGTCACAAATGACTGCAAAGATTCTCCTAGCTAGATTTCCTCTCTGGTAAATAAAAGTTACACTAAGAAAAGTCAACCCCCAAAACAGAGAACCAAAACACTGACTCCTACTTACTTACACAGGCCCCCAAATAAAGAATTCAATTCAGTGTACTCTATTAAATCACCTCCTTGCTTTAAGGAAGCTGGTGGCTGCTCTCTCTCTCTCTCTCTCTCTCAGATACAGCAAGGGAGGCAAGCAATGCAATGGGACCAGGTTTAGATTCCCGGTTCCCCCTGCAAAAAAAAAGAACTATGCCATTTGCAATGTATCGCACTGTATTGGCAGCATGGTATATTGCTATGGCATAATGTCTTGTGACATTATGACCCCATCCTCCCGCCTTTGGGGAAGGGATCACAGTAGCAGATTTCCAAGTGTCTGGCATGATGGAGTTCAGAAAGGAGAGGTTTAGAAGATATGTCAATGGCAAATCAATTGAGAATGCAGAGAGGTGAATAAGCTTTTCATTTAATTTAATTTAATTTTTAGTTTTTTTAGACTTGTAAGCAGGATGAGCAGAGCTGCCTGTTTTCACCAGTAACAAGCTAAGCTTAGAATCTAGGCTGTCGGGGCTCTTTCCTTTGGATGGGTTTAGGGCAAGTAATACATGTAGTGTGTCATCTGGGAGGATGGGCTTGAAAGAAAGAGGTGGCGGAGGAGGGGAAGAAGAGGAGGTGATGGTGGGCAAAAGGGTGATCTGAGGATGCCCAGGAGGCAGTTCTGGGGAGGGATGCAAGTAGGGAGGAGGCACAGGTGGTAAAGTAATTGTTAAATTCAGTGGCCACAGAGGGAGGGTCATCAATTGTGTGGGTACAAATTTTTAAAATAGGAGATGAGGAGTGGATGGGGGAGAGAACAGGGCATGGATGACCTTCCAGAATTTGGATGGATTGTTGATGTTTTCCTGGAAGGAGGATTGGAAGTACTCTGCTTTCGCAAGGTGGATGGCCTTGGTGCATGCATTATGAAGTGAGCGATAATGCTGGGGGGGGGGGTGCTGCCAGTGGTTTTGTTCACAGTCCAGGCTTTGTCTCTATCCTGTTGACATGCTATGAGTTTAAGATACTTCTGATAATTGTTTATGTCTTTTTTGAGGGCTGACTGTGCTGGAAATACTTAATTGGATGCTATACATTCTGCAGTGACCGAGGTGATGTGGTTCCCACTGGCCCGGACCTTTCTGAATGGGGCATGATGGCCCCATATGTTCAGGAACTGGGAAGTAAAGAAGGTCAGGGCTGAATTGATGGAAGGATCAGTGGCAAATGGAGACCAATCAATATTGGACAAATCATTATGTAGGGAGGACAAGTCTTGGGAGGTATGAGTGAGAATTGAGAATGACTGGGGGTGACTTTGCATGGTGAATTTTGCACACACAGTAGACCATATGATGGTTGCTGAGGGCATCAGGATCAGGAAGAGTACCAGAACTTATGACACAGTGGGGGTGGGAGGACAGCACCCAGTCGATTCGGGAATGCTTACCTGATTTGTGGTTAAGACGCCTGGGTCAGGAAATAAGTTGTGTAAGGTTTAGTGAGGAGGCATGGTTGCAAATTTTTGACTGTTGGCTGGCCAGCCAGTTTATGTTGAAGTCCTGTAGGATGAATAGTTCACCAGGGGTGGCAAGGGTGGAGATGGTGGACAGGAGATCGGTAAGGGAGGAGAGGGAGGAGGCAGGGAGGGTGGGGCAATAATAGACACCACATACAAAGATGGGGAGGGAGAAGGGAAGGGATATTTTTACTGGCAGCATTTTATAGGCAGAGGGAGAGGTTGAGAAGAGACAGACAATGTAATTGAGAGACAAGGGTATATACATGGCGACACCGCCTCCCCTGGACTTACAGCCCTGTTGGATGAGGGAATAGCCAGGGATGGCAATGTCTGAGTCCTTGATTTTAGAGCTGAGCCATGACTCCGTTAAGGTGAGGATGGAGGGTTTGAGTTGGGTTATGAGCGATTGAAGAAGGTCAGTTTTGGGGAGAAGACTTCTAATGTTCAGATGAAGAAGTCCTAGTCCTTTTGGTATATCAGGTGAGGGGAAGGTGGGGGGGCAAGGTTAGGTCAGTGTCACCAGATGTGAGTAGCAGAATGGAGATAAGTAATTTACTAAGGATAGACAGGTATCTTTTAGAGGTAGTGAGGCACCTGCTGTAGGCTGGACTGGGCAAGGTATTTGAGGGGCTGATTTGCAAAATGAGGATGCCACGGGAGGGCATATGGGATCCAGAGCTGGTGAGGATGCCTGCCACACTGTGCCATGGAAAAGTATGGTAGCGAGGTATGAAAGGAGGAGGGGAGGGTGGGGGAGGTGGAGGCGAGCAGAGAGGAGGGATGGGGGAGATGTTGGGCGAGAGGTGAGTGGATGAGAGGGATGTGAGGGAAGGCAGAGCAAGGGGAGAGGTAGCATAGTGATTTTCTGGTGGCAGAGAAAAGTGAGGGGAAATGACGGGAGAGTGTTGGGTAGTAGTGGGGGTGCAGAGAAGAAGTGAAAAAGTAGTTGTTTGAGAGGGAGTGATGCTGTGGGAGAAAGGAGAGAGGTGGAAGTTGCAGATTTACAGAGAAAGGTCTAGGCTGGTGAAGGGCAGCCCAGCAATTAATGACAGGGGAGAGAGAGAGAGAGAGAGAGAGGAAGAGAGTGAATGAGAGGGGGCAGCACAAGAATTAGTCGTGTATGTTGTGACACGAGGGTTGTAGAAGGAGGTAGCACAACCAGCCAAGTAAATTTGGGTAGGAAATTACTGCCAGGAGTCACTGTAAGGCAGATGGCAGGGAGAGGACAGAGCAGGCTTTCTCATGCGGACCAACTGGGCAACCGAGCAATCTACTGGAGGGAGCCAATGAGAGAGGGAGAGGAAAGAATGGGAGGAGCACAACTGTATTTAATAGAGGCCGGGGTCAGGGAGCGTGAGTGGGACAAAATTAGACACAGTTTGTAAGTAAAGCAGTCCAGAAAACTAGCAGGGCTAAAACAAAGCTACGGCAGATTCACGATGTAGCCAATAGTAGCAGAGGGGGTGGCAGGAAGCACCAATCACATGCCGCAGTGTAAGGCCGATGGACCAATACAAGAGGTGATGTGAGGATTCCAGTGAAAGCTTAGCATACCTGATCCAGGGGTTGATGAGGCAGACAGACTGATGGTGTGGCACAGCCAGCCGTGGAGCGCCATGCCGCTGCTGTTCCCTGGCATGGGAGCCCTTTTCACGGCTGAGCTGTAAGAGGGAGAGAGGGAACAGAATTAGCTAAAATAAAGATGTTGGGATGGCTGGTGATTCAGTTAAATCGGGGGGGCGGGCCAAGGCCAGGGCCAGGACAGAGTGGGAACAAAGATTACCGTAAAGATTTTGGGAGAATTGACCAATTTAGTTAAATCAGGGGTGAGGGTGGGTGGTGGGCCGGGCAGACAAAGGATCTGGATAGCAATGAGAGGGGAGCAGACAGTAAGAGACAGTGGAGAGGTGCCAGCAAGGGAAATGGGGCTATGGGAAGTAGGGCCAATTACAAGTTTAACAATTAGCAGGGAGGGTGAGGGGCTTGAACTGAGGAGAAAAACAATGAAGTTCAGGCTGGGGAGACAGAGTAAAGAGCAGAAAAAAACAGCAGTTGAGTAGGGGGACAGCAGTGAGACAAGAGGAAGAAAGGAGAAATGTAGGAATTAGGCAGCAGCACTACAGCATTTAAATGGCAGGCTAAATAACTTGGGATGAGGAGCACTAGCATCTAATCTAAGCACAGGTCATTAAATGAAGAAATTCTGCACAGTATAGAGCAGGCTGAATTACTTAAACAGGGATCATGCAGCAACTATTCACAAACCCATAGTCAAGCTAAATGATTAACATTTTGAGCTAGAGCAGACAGGCTGTATTAACTAACAATAGAACCTGCAGTAAAAAGAGCCAAGATAACTTATGTTACTGCCATTCCCTGGTGTGGGAGCCCTATTCAGGGCTGAGCTGATCCAGGGGTTAATGAGGCGGACAGACTGGTGGCGCAGTATGGCCAGCCAAGGATCGCCATGCTTCTGCTGTTCCCTGGTGTGGGAGCCCTGTTCAGGACTGAGCTGATCTAGGGCAGGGTTTTTTTAACTCCAAAAATTGATTAGCGTTTTGCTCATAAAAGTGATAAAACATTGTGAAAATGCATAGCACTTGCCTCATTGTGTTTAGCAAGCATAACACGTCTAGAAAACCTATATAAATACTTTCTGTACAGTTAGCATTGTCCCAAGAAAAAAACTGCTAATCAATTATTTAAAACCCTGTAGGAATTGATGAAGTAGATAGACTGATGGTGTGGCACAGCCAGCCGAGGAGCACCGTGCCACTACCGTTCCCTGGCGTGGGAGCCCTGTTTAGGACTGAGCTGATCCAGGGGTTGATGAGGTGGACAGACTAATGGTATGGCTAGACCAGCCAAGGAGCACCGTGCCACTGCCGTTCCCTGGCAAGGGAGCTCTGTTCAGGGATGAGCTGATCCAGGGGTTGATGAGGTGGGCAGACTGATGGTGTGGCACAGCCAGCTGAGGAGTGCCATGCTGCTGCTGTTCCCTGGCATGGGACCCTGTTCAGGGTTGAGCTGATGCAGGGGTTGATGAGGCAGACAGATTGATGGTGTGGCATGGCCAGCTGAGGAGCGCCATGCCGCTGCCATTCCCTGGCATGGGAGCCCTGTTCAGGACTGAGCTGGTCCAGGGGTCGATGAAGTGGACAACTGATGGTATGGCACGACCAGCTGAGGAGCACCGTGCCACTGCTGTTCCCTGGCATGGGAGCTCTGTTCAGGGCTGAGCTGATCCAGGGGTTGTTGAGGCGGACAGACTGATGGTGTGGCATGGCCAGCTGAGGAGCACTGTACCACTGCTGTTCCCTAGTGTGGGAGCCCTGTTCAGGGCTGAGCTGATACAGGGGTTGATGAGGCAGACAGACTGATGGTGTGGCACAGCCAGCTGAGGAGCACCATGCCGCTGCCGTTCCCTGGCATGGGAGCCCTGTTTAGGGCTGAGCTATGAGAAGGGAGGCTTTACCTGGAGGCAGGTAAACAGTGGCAATGGTGAGTTCCTTACTTTGTCTGCCTATAAGGAGTTTGACAACCAACAGCTCATAATCACCAGTAACACGCTCCCCTGGATAGATTCTTTGATATACATGAGACAGCCCCCACCCCTTTCTGCTGCTCTATCTAGCCTAAAGATATCATACCCAGGCAGGACTATAGAATTGCCCTTTATTTTGGGAGTTAACCAGGTCTCAGTCAGACAAATAATATCAGGGCAATGTAGTTGTGTCCACTCCTGGAACTGCATCAGTTTAGGGAGAAGACTGCAAATGTTCATTGCTGCAATTTTTATGCCATATGTCTTTTTTCCATCCATCAGCCAAGCAGGAGAAGGTCTGGGATTGGGGTGCACATCCCCAGAGAGTAGGAGAAGGATTAAGAATAAAGTTTTTGCTGCACAGAGGAGAGGGAGTTTTGACTCACTCCTCCTGTGAGAGCCAACATGCTTTAGAGTGTGGTTCCTGTACCTATTCGGTGGATACATCAGCTGAGCCAGGAAAATGATACTGCTACTTGCTGTAGCCAACATTTCATGGGACGGTAGGGCAGTGAAGGGCATTTTACCATGAGCAGTGGATAGCATTCCAGCATGTGGCCATCCAGAGCAGGGAATAGCTGTGCTATCCCCTGGGCCATTGTATGGGGCTTGGAGGAGCAGCTGGCTTGCCAGTGAGGATAGAGTGAGAAGAATTGCCAGGACCAAAGCAGGTGCCCTGTCCAAAATAGCCAGCATTGTAAGTTTTAGACAGGGGAGGCTGAGCACCAAGGGTTAATAAGCAGTACCTGGGAGGTAACAAGGCAGAACGCTGAGGACTTGCAAAATGTGAGGGGAAAGACACCCAGCAAAAGCTAAGAGAAAGGAATTATGTTCAGGGAATGTATCAGTCCCTGCCCCTTTAAGGAGTATGCAAGGTTGTTGCCTCTTTAAGAGGGGTGTTTGAGCCTGATTTGAAATGGGGTGGAACCCTAGGCCAGCAGGCCTATTTAGTAAAGGAGGGAGGTGGGCAAAAAAATCACCCTTGATTAGGAGCAGCTGAACTGCAGCAGCAGGCTGGCCCAGCTGAAGCTGAGAGCTACTGAAGCGGGTGCACCAATCAGTACAGCCTAACCACGGAGTGTCACATTTGAAAATGGATCGCTCTCAGTACCTTGGGTCGGTGGGGAGCTGGTGGTGGCAGATCGCCAAGCTGGCTGTAGAGTCAAACCGCAAAATGCGGTTTGATGCTGGAAGATCTTTCGCCCTGGTAAGGGCAGAATTCCCTGGGAAGAAAGCATACACTGGTGATATACTGCTTCATGTAGTAGATCTGCTTTCTTCTATTCCACTGGTTCTAGCAGATGTGGAGTGCCTTTCTAAGATTTTGGGGTACAGACTAAATTTAGGTAAGACAAAAGTCTTAGCACTAAACTCTTTGCTTTCTAAACAGGCTATAGTGGATTTAGGTTTAGTGTGGGAACTGCATTACCTTACTTATTTGGGTATTAATAACTCGAGGGACTCTGCAGACTTAGTCAAACTTAACTTGGATCCCCTTCTTCGTACTATAAAGACAGACCTCTGTCAATGGGCAGCCCTCCCCTGACAGTCTGGGGTTTTATATACATCATCAAGATGAATATTCTTCCCCGTGTACTATGCCCTTTGGGGAAGTTGAATGTTTTTCTTCCTAAACGCTGGTTTACAAATTTACAATCAATGTCGAATGATTTCTTATGGGGGAGGGCGCGGTTGCTCAATCCTATTTTAAGTTAACTATACCCAGGAGAAAAGTCGGGTTGCAGCTCCAAAATTTCTTTCATTATTATGGGGCTTTCCATGGCAGTAAATACCTGCTCTGGAGCCAGTCAAATAACAGTTATAAGGGGCTGATTATGTTTCCCTTTGGCTCCAGACAGAACCGGATCTTTGCTGTGGGGTTCACTTCAAAAATTTCTTTATATTACAACCGGTCAGTTGCCCTATAGGTTAAGACATACACCGATTGATTGGTCCCTCAGAGCTCATGTACAGTAGGCTGTGTATTTTGTTTTGCAGGTGGTAAGAGACCTTTCTGAGCCTGTCCTGAGCAATCCTGACTACTGTATTGGTCATCATCCTATCCCCATATCCTTCTGGCTGCAAGTACAATCCCTCTCAGTGGATTCTTTTATCAGTGATCATTCTTTTCTTCCTTTCTCCATTCTACAAGAGCATTACAACTTGCCCCCAAACTCTTTGTTTAAGCATGTGCAGGTAGTGCAAGCCATTAAAGTTCACCTGAAACCTAGGCCCTGGTCACGGCAGGCTGGGGACATGTTAGACATGCTTGTCAGTCTGGTGGTACAACCCCATTCAAACTCATGTCTTTACAAATCATTTCAAAAGTTAGAATCTAATACTCCTTTGGGTGTTTATATCTGTCAACAGGCCCTTGGGGTGTCTTGGACACTGAAAACCTGGCAGCTTTTCTGGCAACATCTTTACAAAAATATTAAACCAGATAAGTACCATCTTGTCCAATATAAAATCCTGCACAATTTATATTTTACTCCTCAGAGGTTGTATAAGATGGAGAAAGCGGCCCCTTCAGTTTGTACCAGGTGTGGTTTAGCGGAGGTCACTCTTAAACACATTTTATGGGACTGTGTGAAGGTAACTCCCTTTTAGGCTGTGGTCAAGGGCTCTTTAGACCCTCTGCTTGGTCTTGAAGACCTTTGTACCCCCAAAGTTTGTTTAGTTGTTTTTTATCCTTCACATGTCTTAGGTCCAAGGCAGGCTCATAAGGCTATGATTGCTCTCACGGCTAAACTGATAATAATACTATGTCATTGGCTTGATGATGCGATACGTACCAGAAGGAAATGGCATCAGGAAGTGTTACAGGCACTGAATGTGGAAAGGCAAATTGCTTCTGTGCATAATTGTCTTCAGATGTTTCAGCAAAAATTGGAGTTGATTCATGTGCTATTTGAACTAGCAGCATCATGATGCATAATATCTGCGTCCCCTTCTCTGTCTTTCCTTTCTTTTTCTTTCTTTTCTTATTGTCCTTCTTGTTTAACTGTTATTTTATTACCACAGGTGTCCCAGTTGCCATGTATCCTAATATGCCTGTGCTCCGGGGAGTATGTAGTTGGGATGGGTTCGGGAGGGTTGGGTGGACTGGACTGTGTTTGTTGTATCTAAACTACAGTACTGTTAATTTATTCAGTGTCTTGGTTCTCTTCCGTCTAGTATTTATGTTTGTTGTACTCGTTCTAGTATTGAATAATTCAATAAAAGCATATTAAACTAAAAAAATAAATGAAAAACACACAAGGAACTAGAAATAAATAAAAGAAAACAAATCATTAAATAGCATTTTCTCAGGATGCAGCAGTCAGGATCACATAACATCACTGGGATCCTTTTCTCATCTGTGCTTCAGATTGCTTTAAGGACATAAAGACTGCATGTCCTTCCCTCTCTCAGGCTTCAGGCAGACTGAAAAACTAAGGCTGCTTGCAACTGGCTCTGGACAGTCTGCAAAATCAAGGCTGTTTATATCAGATACCGTTGTGAATTTAAAGTAAAACAAATCCATTCTCCAGCCTTTTTGCTATCGAGGGAAACTTTTCTTTTATACTAAATCTGGCTGTCTCAGACATCAAACCACTACATTGTACGGTATATAATATTTTCAATGTACTTTAGGCAATCAAACATATTTCATACTACATGTGCTGTATATCAACAATGCAGCAAAAAATGGCTCATATTTTAAATGTACAAATATTTATAGATATGTGTTTTTATATTGGTAAATGAAACTGTGCTAACGAGCTATTACATTATTCAGTCACTTTGAGCCATGCAGGATGCATTTTAGAGGGATCTGAAAAGAAAGTATAAAGTAAAAAAGAAAAAAAGGGGGGGTAGGGTTCTGTAGGTGGCCATCCTTACAGAACAGGAAGAGGATAGTACAGTATTTATTTATTTATCTGTTTCATTTAATTTCAGAATTACAAAAGGTTCCACATTGGTGGGCAGAGGGGAACAGACATACATGGAGGGAGAAACATACATACAAGAATTGGGTTGATTGTATATCGCATCACAGTACATTAATAACAAAGCAGAAAATGGGTTATATTAAACATACCATAATTTACAACAATCCACAGTCAGGATGAAGGGTGAACAGTCAGCTCAAATGGTATACAATATTTTAGACAATGCAGGAAAGTCCGTCATAAGTGTTGAGAAGGAAGGCAGCCAGATAGGCCTTGTCAAAGGTGTTGGGTGAAGAGGGTCAGAGCAGAGGCAATGGTGGGGGGGAAGAGTGACTGGGGACTGGGTTGTAGAAAGGAGGAAGGGGATTAGGCTAGCTGGATAGGATGGGGAATATAAAGTAGATGTAACAACAGTCTGTAAAAAGCACTTGCAACTACATAGTGCTGTGACGTGCAGCTGAAGCTTCTGTTTGAAGAGGCCTAGCTTTGTTTCAGTCAGGATGTCACTAAGTGAACTGAGCCAGTAAGGTGCGTTATATTCGAAGGATCTTTGTCTTTATGATGTGCAGCAGAAAGGAACCTTATAGGGCTGACTGATTGCTTCTCTAGTGTCGCAAGGGTTTGCAACGAGGCACAGAAAGTTCTGGATACTTGGGGGTCAGGCCAAAGGCTGTCTTTTTATCTTAGTGCTTTTTCTCCCTGGCCACCTAGTCTGCTTACCTCTACTTCCAGACATCTCCTTCTGAGGTTGTTCGGCCACCATCCCGAGGACTCCCCGGCTCCACAATCAGGTCCCCGGCACACCCTCTTGGCTTGCCCCCCACGGTGGGGAGGTGGAGACCCCCCCTCTCAAGATCTCGCACCAGACCAGGATCCAGTTAAGCCGCGCACCCTTGGTGCCGAGCTAGTCCTCCATGGACGGCCATCATGCTGCCGTGACTAGTGCCATATTTTCCCATGTTCTCCCTCCCCATGACGTCTGCGGCATGCAATGACTCCAAGGGACAGGAGCGCGCATGCTACTGCATGTACACCTTCCTGGCGTCTACCACAGCACATCCCCCCAAGTCTGCCTGTGACCTGCCATCACCCCCAGCCACCGCTAGAGGCCACTAGGACACCGAGACGACCCCCCCCAGAGAAGGAGAGCAGTCCTACGGATGCTCAATCCTTCTGCTCCCCTGCCGACCCCCAATGACCCAGGCTCATTCCCGAACCCAGGTCGCTGGCGTGGTGTGAGGTGTGGAGTCCAGCGCCTCAACCCTCAGTGCCACCGGGCCAGCAAGGGCTGTCTTTTTAGATAGTATGCAGGTCTGGTATTGTAAGCTACCTTTCAGGTTTAACTGACCATTCTGGACATACAGGTCAGATATGTGCATTAACCGGTGGGCTACACTGAGCAGTCGACAGACTTTATTAAGGGCAGTAGACACTCTTTTTAGTGCAGTGTCAGACACTGCCCCATACACTACCAGGTCATAGTCAATAGTGGTTATGACTGAGCTATTCACTGCTATCCTGAGAGCCTCTGACGTCATGCAGTGTCTGTGCCTGTACAGGAGTCCAATTTTAGCGTTAACCACTTTGGCAAGATGGTCTATGTGAGTTGCATACTACAGGGTACTATTAAGCATGACCACTAGGTATTTGAAGGTGTTTACCACTTCTGTGGGAGTATTTAGACTATTGTAGATTGTGATCTGGAAAGATTTGTGTTTATTTTGTGGGATTGCAAAGGTCATGATTTTTTATTTTTTGGTAATTTAGGAGCAGTTTGTGCTCCTGAAACCAAGTTTCAACTGTGGAAAAAGTCGACTGAAGTTTTTACTCTAGTAGGACTGGGTCTGGATTACTAGTGAATAGAACTGCATCATCTGCATATAGAAGGATATTGTCATTGCAGACAAGGGGGAGGCTGTTCAGAAAAAAAGGCTGAAAAGCAGGGGCCCAAGGATGGAGCCTTAGGACCCCTGACCTTCCTTTCAGGCTATTCAGTATAGAATAGTTAGAATTATGTTGCAACAGGCTTTAGAAAACTAAATTAGAATAGAGTCCCTTCAATTCCAAGGTAGGATGACCAGACCTCCACACTTTCCTGTGTGCAAATAAGAGATGAGGGAAATACTAGTCCTACTCTCTTGCATACTGGTCAGCAAATGCTCTCAACATGGTCTTTAAAGATGCATTAAATCACTCAACCAGCTTGTTAGACTGAGGATGGCATTGGGAGGCCCTGAGCTACCTCACATAACACTTCTCTCAAAGACCAGTCATCAAATCAGACATGAAATCAGTGCCCTGGTCCGCAAGAATCTCCTGAGGAAAATTCACCCAGCTAAATGTCCCAAGCGGTTCATAGGCCACTTTCTCAGCCTCAACGGAGGACAAGAGCACTGCCTCTGGGTACCTCGTGGTGTAATCTGCAAGCCCCAAGATTTACCACTTGTCGTTGTGACTTAAGGTGCCAAGTGGCCCCACAGTGTCCACGGCAACTCACCTAAATGGCTTTTCAATTATAGGCAGGGGAGTCAAAGCTGCCTTAGCCTTGTCCTTAACCTTTCCCATCCTCTGGCACTGCGGACAGGTCTGGCAATAGTTTGCCAAGTCTTTAAAATACGGGCCAGAAAAAAAATTTAGTCAGTTGCCTTTTTGTATGGCTGACCCCTAAGTCTCCAGAAAAGAGTCTGTCATGGGCTATGGCCAGAAGCTGTTTCCTATATTCCCTAGGAACCACGATCTGCCAGAGTACCCCTTCTTTCAATCCTTCCTTAGGAACCCACTCATGGTATAGGAGCACATTCTCCCAGTACACTTCCCTTGTTTCAGAACTTGGAGAGTCGACTTCCACATGGTGACTAGTTCCCTTAGTCTCTAGAGGGATGCATCAGCTTGCTGAGCTCTCCCCAGCTCTACACGTCTAACTTTCTCCAAAACACACTCTCTTATGACTGAACCCTCCTTTGTCTGTAGCTGTGGCTCAGAACTCCTGCTCCCAGCCCATCAATCAGCTACAAAATCCATTGCTACTGAGGTAGGGGTTGCTTCCTCTTGCTCTGCCCCACCTGCATCCTTAAGAAGCTTTCCCATCATCTTAATATGGGTAGTATCACACACTATATTGGCCCTGCTATTGAAGTTATTCTCCATAATCACATCTACGGGCAGATCTGGTGCAACACCCACCTCCTGTATGTCCTGACACCTTCCCAGTTTCGGAAGATCTGTGCCATTGACACTGAGAACACTGTTTCTGTCACTCTTCTAATCCAGGAATACCAGATAGGCAGGATCTGTTCTTCATGAATCAAATCCTGCTTTACCATAGAAATGGAGGCCCCAGTATCCTTCAGTCCCTGGGTCACCAATCCATTCACCACCATTGGATGCATATGTGCAGTGGAGTTAGAAGGCACTGCACTCTGTGTACAGGCCACTGTATGCTAGGAGTCTCCAAGCTACCCCCTCCTGCTGCACTAACCCCTTTTGTTACATTTTTTGGACAATCATATGACAAATGCCCCAGTTTCTGACAGGTATAACAACTGCGATCCTCTGACTCTTTACCTCTGAAACCATTTGACTTTCCTTTTGGATTGGGCACAGGCTGTCTTCTTTTTGGTTTTCCCGGGATTCCCTTAAAGTCACCTGATGCCCTTCCCCCATTGCCTTTGCGATGAGAAGATGGGCAGCTGGATATGAACTGAGCAACCCTTTTGGCTACCTCCCTTGCGGAGCTCAACAAGAAGCATATTCTAAGTTCCCCGGGTACAGTTTTTAGGAACTGTTGCAGAATCAATAAATCTTGTATTTCCTCTACAGAGCAAGCTTTTGCACCCTCTACCCACCATTCCAACAAATTACAAAGTTGCACACACATTTCAGCATAACTGTCTCCTGGTGCCTTTTCTAACCCTCTAACTTTTTGCCTATAGGCCTTGGAAGTTAATTCAAAACACTACAGCAAGGCATTTTTCACTTTATCATAGTCAATGCAGTCCTCATTGTCCATTCTGGCAAAAGCTTCTAATGTCTTGCCTGTAAGTAGTGGCAAAAGGTGAGTTGCCCAAGAGACCCTGACCAATTCAAATTGCTCATAGATTCTCTCAAAAGATCTTAAGAACAAACCACAATTACCCCATTCCTGATATCTGGGACACATTTTAAAATTAATTTTGGCTTCCTGTGTCAAACATCTTATGCCATTACTCACAGACTATGGTATTGTCCTCTGGCACATAATCTCTGTCTCTCTCTTGTGCTCACACTCTATCAGCAGGATCTCCTGTTGGCTCTCTTCCTTTTGCTCCTCAGTGTTCTTCTTCTCTACATCAGCCTTTTGTTTCTCTAACTCCTCTTACTCCTCTGCTTCCAGCTGTATCCACTGCAGTTCTGCATCAGGCTTTGCCTTAACCAGGGTAAGCTCTAGCTGCAACTTCTGTACCTGTATAGATGACCCAGTTCCTGACTCTGGCTCACTTTAATGATCTTCAGCCTCTGTCTTGTTACTCAGGTGAGCAGTGACCACTTTTACCCCACTTCCCTGGTCACTTTCCTAGAGGGTGTCTATAAGTTCTGCCATTGATTGGCCTTCAGCCCTCTGGGCTGAGGGTGGAGGTTACCAGTCTCTGGACCGAGTTGACCAGGATTCAGGGGGCCTCCTCCCCCACCCATTGGCCACCTTATCTGCAACCACTACCTCAAAGGATGCCCAGCAGCAGGAGTGGTTGGACTACAGTGGGCTCAGGCAAGGTAAGGGAGGTGGGTCAGAGGCACATCCCAGCAGTGCAACTAAGGAACTCCTATGCTGCATTGGAGAAATGGGAAGGCCCCACAGCACCACCCAAACTTGCACCCAGGGTGGATGAGTGGGACCTCTACTATGGAGCCCCAAGGATGGGTGGTGGAGGACTCCCAAGGAAGATGAAGGTACTCCTGGTGGAGGACTCCATCATCCGAGGGTGGAGTTGGGAAAGGGCAAAGAGGAAGAGAGGGAAGTAAAGTGCCTACCAGGAGGAACCACTCAGAGGGAGGGAAAGCAAATCCAGAGGATCGCTAAGGCAGTAGCAAAGAGGGGGGAGCTGGATGTCATTATCCATATGGAGACCAATGACCTAGCTGGGGACAAGGCAGAATTAAGAACAGTACAGGAAGAGTTCAGGGAACTGAGGAGGAGCCTGTGGCAGTTGGCAAGCTCTGTGACTTTCTCGGAGGTGCTACTTGTCCATGGCAAAGGGGGAGGCTAGAGATCTCTGCACTAGGAATTTCAACACTTGGTTAGAGAGCTGGTACAGAAAGCAAGGTTTTTGCCTCCTTGGGGACTGGGGGCCCACTTGGAGAGATGCAGGACTGTACGTGGGTAACAGCCTTCATCCCTCCAGCAGGGGGATTGATGTCCTCAGTGAATGGTTTAAATGCTTAATTGTCAAGCATTTAAACTAGCCAAGGGGAGGGTAGAGGAAGGAAGCAGGGGAAAGTAAAATACCCACCCCCACAGGATAATGTAGCTAGCATGGAGGAAAATAAGGACATCAAATTGTCAGTAAACACTGGAGTCAACAGCATTGGGGGGCAAGAGGAGCAAGGGAATTAGGGGGGAGGTCAAGAGGAGTATTTGCAGTAAATGGAAGGCCATGTGCATGAATGCCCACAGCCTGGGTAACAAAATCCCCTCATCTGACAGCTATGATATCAGAGGCTGACCTGGATATTATAGCTGTTACAGAGACATGGTACAGTGGAAACCATGACTGGGACATAGCTATACCAAGGTATACTTTATTCAGGAGGGACAGGAAGAGTAGAAAGGGAGGGGGCTGGTTCTGTGCATCACGGAGGATGTAAAGGTGACAGAGGTGCAAGAAATGCAGGGGGAGACAGGAAGGACTGTGGGTAACCCCGGAGACAGGCAATGGCATAGCCATTTGCACAGGAGTAATATACAGACCCCCAGCACAGAGGGAGTAAATGGACAGGGATCCACTGGAACCCATCCATGTGATAGCAGTCAAAGGAAAGGTGTTACTGATGGGTGATTTCAACCTGCTAGAAGTTGATTGGGCACCCAAACAGCTGTAATAGCCAGGGGTAGAGACATCCTGGACTCCCTGCAAGGGGCTTGTCTCAAGCAGCTGGTGCTTGAACCAACCAGGAGGAAGTGATTTTGAACCTGGTACTAACCAACAGGGACAGAATTATGGATGTCAAGGTAGGTGAACACCTGGGGTCCAGTGACCATCACACAGTGTGGTTTAATGTGAGAACTACAACAGGGACATGCCACACAAAGGTGAGGGTACTGGACTTCAGGAGGGCAGACTTCAGTAGGATGGAGGTATGTCTCAGTGATGCCCTAGATGAGGGAGAGAAACGGGGGTGGGAGGAAGTTGAGGGACAAGGGCCTATCTAGAAGATTCAGATTCAGATTTATTTATTACATGCAAAATGTATAAAACATATGTTTGTTACATCCATAAAAACACTACATAAATAGACATTGACATATCTGATATCTCATACAGTAAAATATTAAATAAACATATATATATGTATATATATCTATATCATCACAACTAATTCATTTTCCAGTGCAAAAAAAAAAAATATTGCCAACCCATACATATGCTTAATATCATTCATCATCAGCAACCTCTAAATAAAATCATCTCCCTGCCATTCCATTAGTGGACTAAGGCATTTATTTAATTTTTCTTGCCATACATCACACTTAGTAAGTATATGCATAATTTCTGGATCCTTTTTAATAGCACATTTACACTTTTCCATACTTATACCACGTAATTTATTATGTAAATTGAGGAATGCGTTGCCTAGGATGGCTACTCGTACCATACATAACAGATTTCTCTGTTTGTAATTTTCACATTTTATTAAATACTTCTCTATACCCCAGTTGATTTTAATACTAGAGTACAGTCCATTCATATCAATCTCATGGATTCTACCCATATCTTCTTGCATTGCAATATCTTTTAGCCTTGCAATTACCTCACTTACAAATAAGTCAATATTATTTGACATGTTCTCATTCGAAATTTCCACCATGCCAGCCTTTTTCAGCACATCATTCTATTTCACAAACCATCCAATATTTACCCCATTTGCTAGTTTGTTTTTAAAATCATTACAACACAATTTTGGAAGCCTGTCATCTTTCATTTTTAAAATTTTACCCATCCATTTTATGGCACGACTCAAAATTTTTGTTTTGATGGGTAACGTCCCGGTTTCTGCTCTTATAAAACTAACAGGGCAGTCTCTAGGTAAATTCAAGGTTGATCACAAAAACACATTTTGTATCACCTCTATATTCTGTTTATCCATATATAGCCCCCATATCTCACTCCCATATAAGAGCTGACAAATACACTTAGTATCAAATGTTTTATTTAAAGCTACAAATAATTTGCAAATTTATAGGCAAAACTTCTAATTGCACCAGCTGATTTATATGCCTTAGACTTAACCTTTGTTAAGTGTTGTAACCAGGTTGCTTTCTTGTCAAAAATTACCCCAAGATATCTATACTCTACTACTTCCTCAATTTCATTATTTCCTCTTACCCACTTTTTGTCACCATCCTGCTTCTTTTGCCCAAAGACCACGATTTTTGATTTGCTCATATTCAATTCCAAATCTAAGCTCTTTAATGACTCCATAATATTTAATATTGCTCTTTGTAGACCTATAGACATTTGTGAAATCACTATAGCATCATCTACGTATAAAAGTAATTGAATTAACACATTATTTATCTTAGGAGCAAAAGTATCAATCAGCTGAATATTATTAATCAAAGTTTCTATATACAGATTAAAAAGCAAGGGTGCCAGCAGGCAACCTTGTTTCACACCCCAAGTAATATTAATTTCTTTAGACAATGCTCCGTCTCAGCCATACCTAATATTTGCAGTAGTATTTGTATGCAATATTTTTAGAACAGCCAGTAAATGTTGGTCTATTTTCAATCTATCCAGAATATCTCACAATTTATATCTATTTACTTGATCAAACGCTGATTTAATATCAATGAATTCAAGATATAAAGTACTTTTCTTTTCCTGCACATAATTATCAATAAGGTAGTTAAATGTGAACACCAAGTCCATGGTTCCACGATCACTTCTGAATCCATAATGGAATGTGGATATATATTAATTTTCCTCTACCCAGTTGACCAACCTTTCTAGAATCAGTCTGGAATATATTTTCTGTGAAACTGGCAACAGAGATATTGGGTGGTAACTTTTCGGATTCTGTTTATCACCTTTTTTAAAAAGGGGTACAAGTATTCCCTTATTCCAATCTTGAGGTAACACTAAAGAAATGTTTATATCATTAAAAACTGGGGTAAGGATACTTGCCCATAAAGCTATATTATTTTGTAATAGTTGCGCCGGAACCCCATCTCCACCAGCAGCCTTGTTTTTTTTTTTTGTGTGCATTAATTGCATTCTTTACTTCCTCAAGACCAAAAATGAAAGTATGATTATTGGCCATAATCCTTAATCTTTCTTTATCCCACTATTCCTCATAACAGTCTTTATTCTCTAACTCATAAATATTAGTAAAATGTTTGATCCACTGTTCTTCAGGGATCACACCCACAATATTATATTGCACATTGTATCACATTACATCTATCAGCAACCAATGTCCAAAAGGACTTCATGTCTTTATTAACTGTACTTGCTTGCAGTGCTTCTCATAGTTTATTTTTATAATTTGCTTTCTTTTCCCTTATTACCCATCTATATTCTGCTTTCAGCAACTTGAAGGCCTTCATGACATCTAACGATTTGTGTTTTGTTCTTATTTTTCCCACCTTTTTTATTTAATTTCTCAATATGTGACAATCCTTGTCATACCATAGATGTTCTGCGTCTATGTCCAGTACCTTTTTTGATATTTTCTGATCTCTTAGGGCTGCAACAATATTAATTATTAACTCATTATATAATTCAATCCTGCATTCTCCTAGCCCTAAGTTATCAGCTAGGATTTTTACTAAATTTTCTAGTTGCCAATTACTAAATAAATTGTCTGCTGTCTGCTTTGTAAACACATTCCATTTAATCCTTTTGCCATACACGATACACATATGCACATATGCCTGTTTTTCTGCACTTGTATTCTTTTTTCTCAGTCCTTTGTTTAGATTTAGACTACAAACAAGTGGGAAATGATCACTGTCCCACAGTTTCTCTATCTTAAAAATTTCAACCAGTTTGTAATCAATAGCTTCAACCATGCATAGATCTAGAACACTCCCTCCATTTATTGTCAAGAATGACAATTCTCCTAACCAATCACCTTTGGTTCTCCCATTTAACAGTCTCAAACTAAATCGCTTACAAAATTGTATTACACTCTTGCCTTTATTAGATACAGCCTTATCTTTAGAGTTTCTTACCGGAATATTCATGACATCATCAAGACACCAATCATGTGATTGCTCTTCTATAATATCCCCATATGTGCATTAAAGTCCCCTGCAATTATTATTTTAATACCAATGCCTTTAATACCTTTAACTGATACTAGACTATTTGCTATCAAATTTAATACATTGTATATTCTTGTATCTTTAATTTTGGGGGTATATAGATATTATAGAGTGATATTCATGAAGTATTCGGAAGCAGCACTAACCTCTATAACTCTGCATTTCAGGGATATATCTACCAAGATCATTAGGCCACCTTTTGAATGTCCACACCTTTTTAGCCTTGTGGCTGATACTGACCATGAAGAAAAAACACTCAATGATAGAGTGTTTCCTTTTTTAATCCAAGTTTCTTGCAATAATAATAACGAAAATGTTTTCATCCATGCATGCATGGCATTCTTTATCTATTAATTTCTCTTTTAGCCCTGTCACATTCCAGCTAAATAACATTATAAGACCTTTCACATTATTATCCTTCTCTGGGCAATTAGACTCTTCCAGTACACTTATAGTGCTCTTACTACTAACAGAACTTAGTGAATTTACATCTTCCAGTATATCACTCTCCTCTGTTTTCTCTTTCAACTCTGGTATGTCCGAGTTATTAATCCTACTGCCCAGTTGTCTCCTTCCTCTTTTATTAATTTCTTCTTTTTCGTCATCTCCTATATTATGCACTGTTTCAGTTGGTTTCATATATGCTGTTATCCTTGATTGTTTATAACCATTTACATCCTTATTTTTTCTTAAGTCCTCACTTACTATTGCTTTATTAATGTTACTATCCTGTTTTGTATGGTTTTTGGACTTTCTGTTATAGTACCATCAAGTAAGACCCCCTATTTCTGCAAATCTTTCTTTATTTGACAATATTTTTTTTTCTTTTGTCCCCATCTTTAAGAACTACACAAATCCAACCTTTTGCAGGGCTGGCTCTATATCTGTAAGTCAATTTAAGGTCTTGTCAGTTCCCTTTATGCACCACTGTACCTTTAAGAATGTTGTAGATTGCAAGCTTCAATGTATAATTATTTTCATTCCTTGATTTTGGTACTCCTTTCATATATATTGTAGGCAGTAAATCACCTTTTGATATTAAGTCATTCTTCTCTTCTATTAACTCTTCACTTTTTGCTTTTTTTTCCCTTTTAGTCCTTGCACTAAATCTTACCTTTTTTTCTACATGCGATTTGATCTCCATTTCCTTTACTACTTTTTTCTTACCATCCTTCTTTTTACCACTTATTTCTTCCTCTCCTGCTGTTTTTCCCTTTGACTGTTCTTTACTCCCCCTTGTAGATCTTACATTTCCTTCCTCTTTTTCTTTCTGTATTCTTTTTTTATTTTTATTAATCTGTTTTTTTCTTTTATTTAAAAAATGTAAGAGATCTATTTCTTTCATTTCCTTGTCTGCAACAGCCTCTATTATTGTCTTTATTGTCTTGTTATTGCTGCCACTTACTATAATCACCTCTTTATTTAACTGCCTAGATCTATTTAGGCTTTCATTAACAACATCCTTCTCTTAAATTAAACAGGTATCGTCAGTTACTTGTGTTTTACTTGTTTTCCCACATTCACATTTATTTTTATTTTTTACATAGAAATCCATAAATATGTGAAAAAGGGTAACCAATTCCAGGAGTTGGATAGTACTGAAATGTTGTTCTTTTTTTAAATCCAAGAGTGCTAAGCACTGATTCATTCCATTCAATGTCTTCCAGCCTATTATCACTTATATGGCTGGGGCCCCCACCTTCTTTATTATCAGTAGCTTTATTAACTGATAAAATAACTTTTCCTTGGAATTCTTTTTCCAATAAAGATGGAATTTTCGTTCCTGTTTCTTGTATTATTGAGGCATCCATGTTATAATCTCTAATATAGGGTGTCAAAAAAGATTCATACTTTTCTAAGTACGTACCGCTCTTTCCACTCTGTTTTTCCATTCCGTTATTTGGGCTAACCAAAGCAATTGGTTCATTAGACTAACTTGCCTTGTAATTGACTTCCCTTCACTAACCAACAAAACATCATTGGTCACCAAGTTAACATCATCTTCCGTGGTTTTCCCATCCATAATATCCAGATCAGAAACACGTAACTCTGGCCCAGTAACACTTGTTTTATTCCGCCCCCCCCGGTTACTTCCATCTTTTCCACGTCTTCTTCCATGCCACTAATAAGTTTCATTAATGGATGAGCACATGTATATATGACCTCATTTTGTGTTCTTACTGGGGATTACAACATTTTGGGATCAAACTTCTTTCTCTCTATCCTCTTATTCCCTCTCAGCACTATATTTTCTTCCTGTATATTTAAAAACTGTGTTATTTTCTTAGAATCCCCCTCTTTCTTGGCTTTTTGTTTTACCTCTTTCTTTTTCCCTTCACTTTTCTTATTATCCTTTTTCATTTTTTGTTCCACATTGCTCCTTCTATAGGCTATTAACAGCCTTTCTAGCAGTGCTCACCCAGCACTGAATTATCAGGCTTAATGCTTGGGGTGTAAATAACTAACTTGCAGTAAACCTAATATACTATGACGCCTTAAGGACTAACAGGCCAAATAGGCCAAAGTTATTCTAGGTTGAACAATTCCCTTTCCTTTCCAGTCAAAAAGCCAACTCATATTCCCCACCCTCAGAAAATCACAGTTATTCAGAGAAAGTATATTCAACTAACAAAGGCTTTAGGCCAGCTTCAACATCCAATATTCTTAGGTCCTGAAGAAATTAATGCACACTTTTTCCTAGTACAGGTCGCATCAAATCCTGCATATATACACTCTCCACTGCCACAAAAGGGTAAACTCCTACAACTGACTCCTTGAATCTGTCTTGCAGCCACAATTGTCCCTTTTGGCACCTGCCATAATGTCCAATCTTGTTTGTTGTTTCCAGAAGTAATTGAGTCAAGCAACAAAAAATCTTCTTTCTCCTTTTCCTCCACTACAGAAGCCCAGTAAAAGCCAATCAAGGTTTTCTGCAACTGTTCCAGCTTAGGAAGCCAAAATATTGGCTCCTCGTCCCATGGGGTAAACGCTTCATTGCTTGAAGCTGCTCTCCAGTACAGCACTACACTGCACCTCTCTACACAGCTCAGTCCTTCACTCTTCGCTGTCTGCTCTCGGCTTCTCTGCTTCTCAGCTTCCAGCTATCCCCAAGGAACCCACCATTGGGCCAACCAGCCATCTGCAATGAACACAGAAACAACAGGCAGAAATGCAGCAACAGAGGACCATAATAAGCTCAGCTGGTAAGGGAACAATTCAGGTAACGGTGGTATACCTGTTGTAAATTAAAATATTGCTTTTATTCCCCTGCTACTGCGTCTTTCTCCACATGGTATAGCAGTCAGCTGTCTCTCTCTCTCTCTCTCTCTCTCTCTATCTCTGTCTAAAAGGAGCCATAGTGAAGGCAACAAACCTTTGTATTCTGCAAATAGAAAAAGGCAAAAGGAAGAGAAAATCACTATGGTTTTTGTTGGAGGTGGCAGGGAAAGCAAGGGCCAAAATGTTAGCTTTCTGGAAATATAAGGAGACTCAAAAGGAGAAGAACAGGGTGGTGTATCTAAAAAAGCAGATGGAGAGCTGGCCTGCTGGTACAGCAGCAAGGCAACCGCTTCTGGCAGTGATATCCTGGGTTTGGGAATAGATCTGGGAGTTGGAGGGCAGCCCCGGGGGAGAAGGATTGAGCATTCCAGGGACTGCTCTACTTCTTCAGGGGGGAGAGTGTCTGGCACAATGCAGACCTCTGGCAGAGGCTGGGGGTACCATCATGGCCTGCACCACATGTTAGGAGGGTGGGGCAAATGCTGGCATCATTGCACTTCCCCACCTGAGTACAAAACTCTTGGGGAAAAATGCTGGCTCACTAATTATGGCCTCCATTTCCACCACTGCTCCCGCTACAGATCGAGGTCCACTGTGGGGGGTCCTGCTCCCATTGCCCCACCCTGGGGGGGCAAGCCAGGGCTACAGAGACCAAGTTCCTTGGGGAGAGGGCACCCACCTGGCAGCCCCACCCAGGGGAGTAAGCCTGGTGATGGAGGGGTGAGCAGTGGGGGGAGTTCAGAGCAGGGTTCCCATTCACACATAGATGTACGTGAATCACATAAGAAAATCAAAATTCACGTACATCTATGTGAACAGAGGGTTTGCTGCATGTAAAGGCCTTGCAGTGTTTTTTGAATGCATTCATGTGAGATCTTTATATGCAAACAGCAGATTATATGGTAAAACTGCCTTTTTTCCCCTCAGCAGCAGGGCTTTTCCTCTCGGCAGCAAACAGATGATTGGTCCAGAGTCTCCTCGCTCCGAGACAGAGGGAGCCACCCCCCATGGGATGACTGGTTCAGACATGAGCCCCCCCAGATGCCAGTACAACAGCGTGTACAGCTTCGATTGGTGCACAGATGCAAAGTTCAGAAAATGCACCCTATACCCATATGCCATCTCAATTGTGGGCATGTGCCTATATACTGCAGGCACAAGCTGTGAGGGACCCATGTGTTGGAGAGAGAGGTGAACAAGAGAGCTGAGCAGCACATGCTAGGAGGACATGTCGGCTTCCTAATCAAAGCAAGGCCCAGAGAGACCCAGACAGATGAGATACTGTGCCCTGGCATGACCGCCCAAATGATGTTAGCTGCTTAAGCCTTTAGTTTAACTTAAGTTCAGAGAGAGACTGACCCGGTCCAGGATGGATGGATTCCCGTGAGTCCCGACTCCCGTCCCATCACATCGGCTTCTTAATTGAACTGAGAAATGAGAATGAGATACTGTGCCCTGGCACGACCGCTCGAACAACATTAGGTGCTTAAGCCTTTAGTTTGGAGGACTGATCCAGTGGATTCTGTAAGTGCCGACTCCTGTCCCATCCTGCCACGGTGTGATAAAGAGAAGAGTGAGGCCTCGATGGATGGAGGAAGAAAACCACCAGCAACCGACCTCTACAATAAGGTTGGTCCAATTAAATGATTTTTATGTATTTTATCTCTTGAGGACTACTCAGCACAGAATGGGAGGAAGGGGGGATGCGATGCCACGGACTGTGACAGTGAAGTTTGCAAGTACTTTGTAGTCCCCTTCCTTCTCGCCTGCTCATCCTGTTGTAGTTGCTTCAAAGTTAAAGGTGTTTGGCACAGCCGAGCAAAAAAATGGGTACTTTGATGCAAGGTTTGCTTAATTTCACCAGCCTTTGAAAATTGAGCCCCAGACTAGATTCCTAAAAAACTCACAATGGAGAGAAAGAGTAATGGTGAGTTTGCTCTGTAAGGTAAAACCTTTGGTATTATTCAACGTTTTTTGAAACTTCTTTAGAAAAGAGTCTATTTGATTAAAAACAACACTCCTCTGTAAGTGATAAAAACAGTTTGCCAACCAAAATTCTGCCTGTCTGGTCACAGACATTACACATGCTCTACAAACATCCCAGTTTTTGATTTTTGTTTGGTGACCACATCCACATGTGGACTGTAGCTCAAAGTGAAGTCCATAAGGACACCTAAACATTGAAGTCAGTTAATTTTTACTAACACATCTTCTTCTCCCCATGATAAGTACTGTAGCTGATCCTTAGCTCTGATCAATCTTTGGACTTCACTGTACTAAATATCATTTCTGTCATTCTAATTTCATGTTATCTCAGTTTGTTTCCAACTAAGCAGTAACAGTTTCATACACAATTTAAAGACTGAGCTTGATTTGTCATAATAAATATACTCTGTAAATCATTCATAAAAACAAAACAAAAAAAATAGTAAAGGGTCCAAGACAAATCCCATTCCAGAGGAACTTGCAAGCTCATGTCACAGGATTACATATTTTCCATAGCTGACATTTTAATCTTTTTATTGCTGTATTGAGTCCTTCCTTATTTGATGTTCTCAGAACCTATAATAAAAGCCATATCAGACTGGCACCCCATTCTGTTCTAGGTTTTCCCCATGTGGGTCCAAGTCCACATCTCTATGTTTTTTGTACCCCCTTCCCGGATTACTGATTGATTGAATTATCCTGCTGCTTCTTGATTTCTTGGCAACAAACGTAAACTAGATTATACAATGGCAAAAAAAATGCCAGTATTCTGATTGGTTAGTGTGCCCCTGGAACAGTAATGTTACCTGACAATAACATCACTGTATGAAGTCCAGGCACACATATGACCAAATAATACAAGCAGAAATCACACCACTGCTGTATAAGTTACCACTGCAAAATGACTTCAGCTCCCCCCTCTAAACTTCACTACCACCCCCTCAGCACTTTACCACCACCCACTGCAAACAGTAATCCTGTCTGCACCACCCAACCTCAAGTCAGGGCAAATAAGATATTGCAGCACAAAAAATAATGTTAAATTTCATGCCCAGTTTGTTTCTCTGAAGCAAGCGGCTTCTATGAACACTGCAGACCATAACCGGCACTCACATGGTCCAGTGAAGCTGCTCAGTCTAAGGGAAAAAGGGGGCACGAAAATTAAATGTATTTTCTATGGTGAAATTAAACAGTGGCACACATCCTTCTCCATCCCCCCACCCTGCTCCTCCTCTCTACAGTGAGTCTCCACCAAAGTGTAAGAAACTGAAGCCATGACACTAAATGTCTTTTCACGTCCTTCTCAGCTCCCAAAATCATGTTATGCATGTTGTAGAGTCACTGAACAGCATAAAAAATAGAAGACCCTAGAAGGAAGGAAATAACTTTGTATATATGGCACCTGTTTATTTGAGACATGGGCAGTTTGAAGTATATGTTTAGAAATGGTGGTTAAACAATATAAGCAGTCTGCCAAAGTAATTTAATCGGAAGAAGCTTTGTCTGCTGGCACGCCCCATTACCTGGATACCTGGAAGGCTCCTCCCCTCCCGGCCTGCTCATCCTGTTGTATGCCCCCCCATGCTGGCCTTTTTCTAATCTAGAGACCCCTGTCTCACGACACTGCCACTCCTTGTAATCGGGACGTCTCTGAGACGAGTACAGTAGTGTTCCCCTACTCCCCCTCCTCATATCCTGGCTAATATTGACTGTCCTGGAGCTGAGATAGTGTGGTACTCTCATTAACCGAATGTTGTGTCAGTCATGCAGTCTCTCGTGTCAGGTCTGGTGGAGTGGTAGTGCCTGCCTGCTCTGCTCTTTTTGCTGTTGCTGAATCAATACTGAACCAACAGATCCATGGCCACACTAAGTTGTCAGAAGACAGCAATGCACCCATGTGCTGTAGTTTCCCCGCAGTCTTAGTTTCAGCTGCTGCCTGAAATGTACACCGTGATGAGTGTGACCCAAGCCACTCACCCACCAGCCACTGACTGGTCCTGTGTGTTGCTGGGGTGCATTTTTTTAACCTGCTTTGATAATAAATATATTGCAAATTAAATGTCAGTCAGTGACAGACTGGTGGTGGTTTGTGGTGTGGTGGTGTGCATGTGGTTGGCGAGTAGTGTCATCATTCAATATAATGTGAAGACTGCTGTGGTGTGATCTCACTCACTGTGGCTGTCTATTTGCTTTTTGTTTACCATGTCTGAGCATGCTGAAGTTTGATTGAGAATGATAAAATACACACAGTAAACTCATCTGCCTTGCTGGCTTGCTGCTTCCTCTGGTGTCCTCTGGGCTCATCAATCCATTCCAGTCACAAGTCATTGTCATTATGAGTCTGATCCTCCACCAACCATCCAAAAATACATTTTAATTTTTTTCTGGCCTTGGTTGGTCAATTATGTAAGACCAGATGGATTAGGGAAAGGATTGGATATTGGATTTTGGAATTGGAATTGGATTGTGGTTATGTAAGACTATGACATTGGTGGGGGCGGGGGGATCGGGGTTGTTCTTTGGTCTCTGACCAGAGCAGTGACTGCTATGCTGCTGACCAACTGACCACTACTACTGTGGGGGTGGGGGGGTACCACCACCTGACCAGCCAAGTGGGCAGGTGACGTGGTGCAGTGTGGCACAGTGGCACTGACTGCAGCGCAGTCTGGCAGCAGGCAATCTGATCCAAGGCTCCAAAGCAGCTAGCAAAGAAATTAACAAAATGTAAATTTTTATTGTGTGATTGTGATGAGATGATGACTATGTATGAAATATCTATGTAGTATGTCATCATCACTCAGCGAGTTAGTTCATGACATGTTCAGTTTCACACTTCACTTCACATGTCCGTTCATTTTGTGACTGAGTGTGTGACTAGTAAAAGTCTGATGATGGTCTGGGTGGTGGGGAAGTGGGGAGGGGGAATGGGGACCCAGAAGAGAGAGAGCCAAGGGCTGCCTGACATGGCTTGGGTCACTCATGGGTGCTTCTGTGGCCTGGTGCTGCACAGATGCAACTGCTGTACTCCAAATATATACTCAACCTCAAGTCGGACATAGTCTCAGGAGAAGATCTGTCTCAGATTGAGTCACGGACATCCAGCCTCAAGGCATCCTACCAGGCAAGGTTAACGCGGCTCCCCCCACCTATGCTGGTCACCAAAACATAGGCAGGTTGTGTTTGGCTTTTGGCTTTGGTTGCAGTGTGTGCAGCTGTGCACCAGAGAACATAGTTCAACTGCGCTGATGCCGAATGAAATAACTTCAAATCATCCAACACTCTGCCCCTAATCCGATGTACCTGGCTGCTGTGCCACGGTGCCACTACCAACTGTCATTATCTGGACTGTCACTGGATGGACACTGGGTCACTGGGACTGGAAGGGAGTCAGTACTTTCAGTGGCTCCAAGACTAGAGATTGCCTGAATCATGCCCATTGCCAGCCCCTCACCCGCAAGTCAGCACTGAAGGCCCGAGGCAGCGTCTCATAATTCAGTTAACTTTTAGAACCCAACCCCATCCCTGGCCCAGCCTGCATATCCCCATTTCCTTACCTTATGGAAAAGCTATCATTTTCTGACCTCCCTGCTATTGCTAGTACTACTACCTGTCGGTGATGCATCATGAGGCAGTATAATAAAATTGCTAGTCAGTCAGTGTCACAGTCAAAGTGTGGGCATGTGTGTGTGTGTGTGTGTGTGTGTGCGCACGTGACCATGTGTGATGGCAAATCAAAGTCAGTAAAAAAATAAATTACAGCGGATGGACATGACAATACAAGCAAAGTACTGTGAGGTAATGCAAGCAGTTTTAATTAATTTTAATGATGCATTTTATTAAAAGAAAAAATCTAAAGTATACTTGTCTTGCTCTTCACATGACACAACAAATCTAGTAGACATTAAAAAACATGGCTGTTTACTAAATGTAATAAATTTTACATATTTAATACTGTTTTCATAATTTATATTGCAGTTCAGCAGCAGCTGGCAGCGCAGAGCAGGTAGAGCAGCAGCAGTCAGAAGATGGTCATAGTCAGTGTCAAAATTTGTCTGGTAAATATAGTGCACACCAGATATTTCTGAAAAAAACCAAAGGGCATCCAGTTTCTGCTTGATGAGGACGGCCAGCATCATATTGCCGAAATCTTCTATCCTCCAGACTTGGAGTCTGCAACTCTGCAACTATTCTACATCCAGATCCACGTCCATCTTCATTCAACCGTGGTATTAGAGAGTAGTGATCTGTGGTGGTGAGTGGAGGTGGGTTATCCTGCCGTGCGACCTGCATTCGACTCAACTGCAAAGAGGCAGACAGAGTTCACTTTTCAACAACTTCAGGGTGCCTGTGCATCATCATCATCACGCAGTCATCTCAGTATCTCATAGGCCTCATAGATGACCTCATAGGTGTTGGCCACGGTGGCAGCACCCCACTGACTACCATACTGGTCCAGTACCATCCATCCTGTAAGACTAAGTCAGACTCAGATTTCAGAAAGAGAGAGCTGTCCTGGCCAGTATTGAGAAAATTTTGGCAACTAGAGGTGGTGAAAGAAAAAGAAAGATTGATAAGAACAATCACAGTAGCAGCAGCATTATTAAATTTTTTAAAAAGACATGTGGTGAGAGGAACTAGAACTATATAATTATTTATATAATCCATACTTTAAGGTTATTTATGGTGTAAAATTATTTTTTGGGGGTAGGGTGGTGGGCCAGCCTGGGAAACCTCGGGACTCTTTGAGCACTGTTGTGGTGATTGAATACGGTAACTTTTGATTTATACATTGTTGTACTTTGTGTATATAATAAAAGAGTTCTGTGTAGTCATGTGTAGAACTAGTAGTCACAGTAACCATGTGATTGTCACCGAATCACTGCCAGTGACCTGGCAGGTGGGCACGCTAGGTGACTGTTTCATGGGGGGGTCACAGAAGACAGAATGGGAAGACTGGGGAAGTTGGGAAACACAGGGAGGTTAAGTGACTTGCTCAGCCAACAGAAACACAGTATTACAAGTTGGGGCCTGGCGGCTGTGGTGGTGGGTTGGTGGGACTTGCAAGGGACTGGAATTGGGTGGAGGAGGAGGACTGAGGAGGGATTCACCATCATGATCTCCACTAGGTTTGCAGATCCTCAGCCTTAAACAACGCAGTACTCACTAGTATAACTGCTTGTCTCTCCCAATGCCATCACATTAGAATCACTGACAGACTACAGACAGTAGGTACTAGGTAATGAATGACATACATTGTATGTTACTGAATTGACTCCTTAACCTTCTTTTTTTTCTTTTCTCTCTTATTTCTGCTTTTTTCACTACAGGTGAAGGTGAACCAATTCCAGTGAATGGTGAGACCAGTACTGAATGTCATCAAGAGGAGGATCATCAGGATAATAGAAGAACTCCACCCAGGAGACAGACTCCAGCATGATCTGCTTTCATTGTATGTGACTCATCCGGTGAAGTGGAGGAGGAAGAGACCATCAGTGGCAGTAGCACTAGCAACAGCTGCACAGAACAAGAACCTGAGGCATCTGGGACTGTTCCAGTGACCAACGATGCAAGGGCTGCAAAGCCATCAAGTACCCTTTCTAACATTTATAGATGTAAGCATTTTCAAGAGAAGTGGAAATCAGAATTTCTATGGTTATGAACAAAAATAAATGTAAAAAAAATAGTTGTTTTTACATTGCCAGGTCTGCATAGATGCAGGAACATGCAAACATAATGCTTTTCTAAAAGGATCCAAAAATTATCAGCGTTCTGCCTTGGTGCGTCATATGGAATCTGCTGATCATAAAATATCTAAACAGACAGTTGCCAGCAGGAGATATTTAACATCTGCAATGCTTGTTAATGATAAGAAAAGTGCAGATGTCTTAGATGCACAGCTTCGAACAGCCTTATTTATGGCTCAACACACTATAGCAGATAGGAAGTTCTGTGATTTGATTGAGCAACAGGTTGATAATGGGGCTACTGTTTTTGAAAAATCAGGCACCTATAAACAGCATCAGGTTGCTGCAGTTTTCAAAAAGCAATTGCTGAGATCTGTAAATCTGATATACAGGCAGCAATTAATGCAAGTGAATTTGTGGGAATAATGGCTGATGAGAACACAGACATGATTGTAAACAAAAAACTTGTAATATACTGCAAAACACTTGACAAGGAGCACGTTAATGTTACATTTTGTGCAAATGTGATAGTGAGATATGGCAGAGAAGAAACTATCTATAATACTATTTTAGAATTTCTAAAGTCAGTGGGTTGTTCAGTTTCTAAGGTGACAGGTTTTGGAACTGACGGTGCCGTCATGGTTGGTAGGTTAAATGGTGTTGGTGAGCAGCTGCAGAGGGACAACCCAAAGTTGGTACATGTGTGGTGTACTGCACATTGATTGGCACTGGTGTCCTCATGGGCTGCCAAAAACATCAAGGAACTCTCAGTTTACCAGGATACACTGGTTGCTGTTTATAACTTCTATCACGATAGTCCAGTCCGATACATCAAAGTGTGAGAATTGCAACAGGTCATGACTGGCCATGTGAAACGTTTCAAAAGACCTACCAGTGTGCGGTGGCTAAGTTTAAATGACACTGTTGTTTCTGTATGTTCAGCATGGGCAGCTGTTGTTATGGACCTTGCACATGAGGTTGCTAGTGGCAATAAGGACACACAAATCAAGGTAAAGGGTTTGCTCACATAAGTGCGGAATATAAAGTTAATTGGGTATAGTCTACTTATGAAAGAAATTCTTGCACTCCTGACAAGATTGTCCCTAATTTTCCAGAACGATAACATTGATATCGGACAAATGGTGGCCATGGTGAATGCAACAAAACAACAGCTTCGGGACATGAGAGAACTAGAATATTTGCCACTGTGTCAAGAAATGATTGATCAGTTACAAGATAATGACAACCAGTACCATGGAGTGACATGTACTGTAAATGAAGAGGGGTTAAGGATGATCCGTTCTGTCAAGAACAAATTCATTGCCAGATTATTAACAGAACTAGACAAGAGATTCGCTGAAAGTGACATGCAGGTTTTGATTGATCTAAACACAGTTCTAAATCCGAAATTGTTGCCAGCAACTGTTCATGGCCTGTGTGATTATGGAATCGAAGCCTTAAACCAGCTAATTGAGTTTTATGGTGTCACTACAGAAAGTTCACCATCATTAATAGATGGACAGGAAGCTAGGGAGAGTTTCACGAAGTTCAAATATTTAGTTAGCAACTGCAAAGACAGTACGTTGAACACATTCTGTGAAAACCTCATTTCCAACCATAATGAAACATTTCCTTACTTTGCTACACTGGCAAAAATTTTACTCTCCATGCCACTAACTAGTGTGCCCTGTGAAAGAGGGTTTTCTTCACAGGCTGTTGAAAACAAACTTCTTATTAGTCACATGTGTCTAAAAAATGATTTTGAAAAAGAATCTGTGATACAGAGAGCTAGGAATGTTTTCTTGAGCAATGCTCGCACAAAAATAGACAGAAAAATTTGGGGAAATAATATTAACTCGAATTAGTGCCACTGCCTGGTATGAAATTACGTTTTTACATACCTTTGGCTCAATCAAATCCATCATTCAACCGTAGATAGTGTTGTGACTCGTGTGTGAATTACAACTTGAAAAACAAGTCAATTGTAGACTTCCATTCAATTCAACACTGTCTCTACTAGTCACTGTCTCCCAGACTTTGCACCAACCAAGTGAACTGTACAATTTGGTGTTTTTCTTGATGAGTTTAATCAAGATTTTAATTAATAAATTCATGCACTAGTGCTTTTGCAGGTTGCGCTATGCATGGAAATGCTGAAGTCTAGAAATGTTGGAAAGGGTACTTGATGGCTTTGCAGCCATTGCATGGCTGCATGCATCAAGGAATTTGGTAGGTCCTGTCCTTGTGTATTATTTCACTGTTTGTCGATGCAGTCATTTGCAATAATAAGCAATTTGTGAAGGTATTTCTCTAATAATTTCTTGCCCTTGTATGTGGCGTAGCGTGGCCTATGGGAAATGAGGAACCTTAATCAAGTCGCCCCAAATTTGGGATATATTTTTGGGGACTCAACCACGAACATTTTATAAATGCATTCTCACTCAGTTGCTACCTGGACATTAACATTCCTAGCTCTATGTATCACACAGATTCATACATTCACTGATACTGTACGCAATAACATGTGGGCTGGGAAGGTCAAGGACAAGGGCTGGACCAGGGAGCACAGGCACAGGGGCAGGGGCAGGGCTAAATAAAAAAACAAACAATTTAGAGTCTGTTTTCCTGTCTTAGGAGTTGGTCTTTGATGTTTTTGGCAGCCCACAAGAGCCAAGCAGTACCTGATGGTGATCTGAGCGCATAGGTACCTGATTTTTCAAAAACATAACCCAAAACCATGTGCCACCGCGACATGATGGCAAGCTGATTTGGTTAAAGGTAAAATGTTGTTTTTTTTACCTATGTCTATGAAGTTTTAGAAGGGCCTGCAATCATACCTGGCTCCTACATATAGCCACTGCCACTTGAGCCTTTGACAGTTTCCTAGTTCCTCTGCTATGGCCCTGCGCACCGAGGTTTTGTGATGTCTCTGCAGGATGGGTACAGGCAGGAAGAGTGATGGGTGGCCGCCTGGCTGCACTCCTCAACCATGCATGTGGAAATGTTACAAAAAAAAAACTTGGAGCGTGGGAGACAGGGCCGCAGCAGACAAACTAGGAAGCTGGAAGGGATCGACTGGCATGGCTGGTTGGGGGACCACCAACCAAGGCATGATGCAGTCCCTTCTAAAACTTCATAGCCCCTTACTTACTTATACTTCTTACAGTCAGAGTCAGTTTTCCTGTCTCAATTAGGAGTTGGTTGGTTAGTTCTTTGATGTTTTTGGCAGTCCATGAGAGCCAAGCAGTACCTGATGGTGATCTGAGCACATAGGTGCCTGATTTTTCAAAAACATAACCCAAAACCATATGTCACTGTGACATGATGGCAAGCTGATTTGATTAAAGGTAAAATGTTTTTTTTTTTTTTACCTACGTCTATAAAGTTTTAGAAGTGCCTGCAATCATACCTGGCTCCTCCATATAGCCACTGCCACCTGATCCTTTGACAGTTTCCTAGTTCCTCTGCTACGGCCCTACGCACTGAGGTTTTGTGACATCTCTGCAGGATGGGTACAGGCAGGAAGAGTGGCAGGTGGCTGCCTGGCTGCACTCCTCAACCGTGCATGTGGAAATGTTACAAAAAGAACCTTGAAGCGTGGGGGACAGGGCTGCAGCAGATGAACTAGGAAGCTGGAAGGGATCGATTGGCAACATGGCTAGTTGGGGGACCACTAGGCATGATGCAATCACTTCTAAAACTTTATAGACCATAACACAATTTACATTAGACAAAAATCAACTAAACAAGCTTCAGAGTGGCATAAGGTATTGAGGTTATTATGGGCTTAATGCAAGCAAACCCACAAAATAAATGCCTTCAAATATACGTAAGAAGGTTGGTTTACAACTACAAATGCATGCATTGGTCGTTGCACTGACTAACTGCAGCACTACTGCAGAGTGCAGAGTGCCACAAAACACATCCATTTTAAAGATTAATGATACATGAGAGGTGACTGCTGGTGAGGTGGGGGTCTCCTCCCTCATGATTGTGATGAGTGATGGCATGAGTTGTTGACACATCTGTATTTCTAATTGTATACTACAGAATAAAAATAATTTTGCATGATGCAGTTGCATGCATTGATCAGATGGCATCCAAAATGCAATTTTTGCTAGCTTAGCTACTTTACGTTTTGTGACTTGTCACGTTAAGAAAGTCGATATTATTTATAAGTAACCCTACATGATTAAAAAACATTACCATTAACTTATTTAATCGTATTAAAATGGTTGTCTATGACTGTAACTGTACTGTACTGTACTCTGTTACTAAGAGAACAACTAACTGTGAGTATGTGAGACACACAGCAGATAAATGCTATTGCTTGCTTGCTTGCTATGGTGGTGCTGGTAGTAGTCGTGTTACTCGGGTTTTAGGGTTAGGTAGTGTAAGTGTAGTAAGTAGTATAGTAAGTACTGATACTATCAGTAACACAAACTCAGCCAGCCCAAGCACAGCACCCATAAAAAAAACACAATGATGATAATGTTTGTTTCTCTGACTTTGTTGTGTGTGACTGTGGCGTGCAGTTATGCAGTAAGTGTTGTACACACAACAGTTTTTTTTATTCGAATCTGGAACACAGCTGCTGTGCTGTTACATTGCAGGTGTTGTAATAATGGGTTTGGTAAGGCTTGGAATCATTTACAATATGTACTATGAGTATGACTCTTGGATATAGTGTTGTATATCCTGTTGCATTCTACTATCTTATCTGTAAATGACAATGTGATGAGAAAGAACAGAACAGAGCAGTAAACATACCAGCAGATATCAACCAATTGCATATTTTATGTATTTTTTTTATATACAGTTACAAGAACAAACACAACAAAGCATAAGCAAGTATAATGATGTTACTTAAGTTTGAAGGAAAGTATGGTGTTCTGCTAATGTTGAGACACGGTTTGCAGCTGTACGGTATACCGCTTTAAAACAATGTGTACCTCCATGATTTTCTGCAAGGAGTGCAATCTTGTACCCTCAAAACACGGTTTGTACCCCTGAAATATTTTAAGAAGAGTACGACGTACCTCCTGTTGCATGCTACCAGTGGGAACACTGGTTCAGAGCACCCAAAGTTAGGGGGAATTGGAGCAAAAAAGAGAAAATCAGAGGGAGGCGGGAAGGCAGTCAGGGGTGCCAAGGCAAGGACAGAGGAGACTATAGCAAAATAAGTTAAACAAGCATTTGTCAGTGCTGAATGTTGGCTTGCTGGCATTGGCATTGGTAGTGCAGGAGATAGATAGATGCATAATAGGAATGGCAGTGAAATATTGAGCTGATGCCAATCCCACCCCCGCTCTGCAGAGACTGACAGGCATTGGGGGTGTGCCTTTTGGTAGTCAGCCATAATGCTCACACCATTTCACCTCACCCTACCCTGCAGATACTGATAGGTGTTGTAGTGTGCTTTGGGGTCTTCGGGCCTTATACTCACCCCATTCCATAAGGAAATTTGCTGAGATGGGTGCAGCATAGGAGAATGGGTGAACATTGGGGCTGAAGTCTCCAAGGCACACCTCAATGCCTGTCACTGGCTGCAGGAAGGGGATGGAATGATGTGAGCATTACGGTTGACGATCCCAAGTCACACCCCCGGCGCCTGTCAGTCTCTACAGAGTAGGGCATTATGGTTGGAAACCCTAACACCCCAGCTGTTTGTTGATATTTTCACTCCAAATTTTCAAAATGGCTTTTTGTGACCCCACCTCATGAACAGTGGCACTATCATTTCTTTACTCAATCCCAGAAAGTGGTTTTGCACAGCGACTGTGCCATTTGGTGCCACAGGTGTGAAAACACATTTCTGGCAGGATGTGAAATGTGGCAGCTGTACTGTTCATGAGGTGGTGTAAAAAAATGGCAGTGTTGAAAATCTGGAGTGAAAATATGAAAAATTGGTGAAGTTACGAACGTGTGTAGAAACTGCACAATGCACGCCTGTAACACAATCATTTTTTGGAATTTTTTCATCAGATTTTCAACATGGGCATTTTTCAACCTATCCTCATAAACAGTGGCACTGTGATTTTGTTAATCTGTCCCGAAAGTTGATTTCCCCACAGCAACCATGCCAATCTGCACCACAGGTGTGAAAACATATTTTAGGAAGGATGTGAAATATGATGGCTGTACTGTTCATAAGGAGGTGTGAAAAAATGGCAATGTTGAAAATCAGGAGAGAAAAAAAAAAATTTGTCGAAGTTACGAGCGTGCAAAGAAACTGCGTAATCTGCCTTCGTAATGCAGTCATTTGTTAGAATTTTCACCAGAAATTTGCATCATGGGCTTTTTGGGACCTCCCCTCTTGAACAGTAGTACTGTTGTTTCGTTAATTGGTCCTGAGAAGTGATTCCACGCAGCTACCATGAAATCACCTGTCAGGGCCAAGAAACTAAATGATAGTGACATGTTCATGAGGTGGGGTCCCAAGAACCCCATGTTGAAATTTTGGGGCCAAAATTCTGAAAAATTGCTGAGATATCAACCTAAGTTGAAACCCCCCATTGCCTCCCATTATAAAGCTTACCATCATTTCTTCAGTTTGCAGTTCGGCTTTGAAGAGTGCAGACGTGTCCCGGTTCAGAGAAGATCATGGCTCCTGACCTCCAGAGGGTAAGTATGAGTGAGCGGGGTGCAGGGAGGTGGGTGTGCAGAGGTAGGGTGGGGATAGGGACAAGGGAGACAATGGTAGAATGTTTTCTTGTTTGCAGGGAAAAAAAAAGACTGCAAGGGAAGGTTTTCTTTATTTACAGGTTACACATACATAAAAAAAAAAATAGGCACACTGGGGTGGGCTCCCAGTATGCCACAATTCTGAGGTGGGATGCCCAAATGGTGATTGGGCACCCAGTGTTGGCAAGGCATACAGACTGGTTGGGGGGGCACACATCTGACACCAGGAATAGGCATCCCAGTGTTGGAAAGGGAATGGGAAACTGTTTAACCAGGAAAGACACACTAAGGGGGGGGATGCCGACACAGGGATTGGGCACCCCGATGTCGGCTTTTCAGGAATATGTAGCAGGTGGCAGGAGCCACCATGTTATGGTGTGCCACATAATATGGGGGGGATCATGCCAACACCAGGATTGGGCACCCCGATGTCGGCTTTCTGGGGATTGTGTGGCGGATCAGCAGGGGTCGCCATATTTATTGAAATGTTTTACCAGGAAAGGCAAGTAATGGAGGTGTGTCATCTGCCTCTGCAATGACAAGCCTGTCTCTGATTGCAGCAGCAGATTTGTTGCAGTTCTTTGGCTCTCTCTGAAACTGCTGTCATTGGCAGCATGATCACTGATTGGTGGCTGAGGGACGCGTCCACTAAAGCATCCCCTGTATTGGCCAACACTGGCACACCTCTGAAATGTGCTACTACCACAAGACGTTGCTTGTGTGTGTGCAAGCCAACATAAAAAGGGGACAAGACCTTCTATTGATGCATTAGTGAGAGAAGAAAAGCTGTGGGGGGGGCTGTAAGGCTGAAACAGGAGGAAGGAGACGGAGTGGAAGGGGATCAGGATAAAGTATCAATCGTGAACATATATTTCTGTTTAGTTTTCAGGAAAGAAGAGGAAGGGGAAGGAACACAGCTAAGAATCAGGATGGGTAGGGTGGTGGACAATAGTCTATTCAAAAAGGAGACAGTACTAAAAGAACTTAAAAAACTAAAGGTGGATAAGGCAATGGGACCAGCCGGGATACACCATAGAACATTAAAGAAGTTGGAGGAGGTACTGGCAGTGCTACTGGCAGTCCTATTTAACAAGTCACTTGAAACAGGGGAGGTTCCAGAGGACTGGAGAAGGGCTGATGTAGTCCCTTTCCACAAAAGTGGGAGCAGGGAGGAGGCTGGAAACAATAGACCTGTCAGCCTGACCTTGGTGGTGGGTAAAATTATGGAATCTATGTTAAAGGAAAGGATAGTAGAGAACCTTGAATCAAGTGGAGCACAAGAGCCGAAGCAGCATGGATTCATGGCAGGAAAGTCGTGTCAAATAAATCTGACTGATTTCGTTGACTGGGTCACTAGGGAGGTGGATCAGGGGGAGCAGTGGATGTGGCCTACCTTGGCTTCAGCAAGGCGTTCAAAACTGTTCCACATAGGAGGCTTGTGAACAAGCTGGGCAGCCTGGGATTGGGACACAAGGTGATGAACTGGGGTGGAAACTGATTTAAGAATAGAATGCAGAGGGTGGTGATAAATAGGGCTAAATTAGACATAGGGAGTGTGACCAACAGGGTGCCACAGGGTTCAGTTCTTGAATGAGTGCTGTTTAATATTTACATCAGTGACATTGCAGAGGAGCTAGAGGGGAAGGCGTGCCTCTTTGCAGATGACACAAATATCTGCAATAGGGTAGACAGTCCAGGAGGGGTGAAGAAAATGAGGAGGGATCTAGCTAAATTGGAAGAATGGTCCAGATTGTGACAGCTAGGATTCAATGTGAAGAAGTGCAAAATCATGCACTTGAGGTGCAGGAACCCAGGGGAGGATTACGTGATGGGGGGGGGAGAGATTTGTGGTCACAAAACAGGAAAGAGATATGGGGGTCATCATATCTGATGACCTAAAGGTGGCCAAACAATGTGTCAAGGCAGTGGGGAAAGCCTGTGGGATACTGGGGTGCATAGAGAGGGGTATTACCAGCAGAAGAAAAGAGGTCATAATGCCACTGTACAGGTGATTGGTGAGACCTCATTTGGAATACTGCATCCAGTTCTGGAGGCCACATCTCCAGAGGACATAGACAGGGTCGAGGCAGTTCAAAGAAGGGCAAATAAAATGGTGCAGGGCCTGCAACATAGGTCAAATGAGGGGATATTAGAGGAGCGCAATAGTATATCCTGGAGGAGAGGAGGGAGAGAGAAGACATGATAGAGACCTTCAAATATCTCAAGAGGTTTAATAAGGTATAGGAGAGCAGCATCTTTCAGAAAAGAAGCTGCGCTAAAACAACAATAGGGCATGACATGAGACTGGAAGGGGGTAGATTAAGGGGCAATGTGAGAAAAAGGGTGGTGGATGCTTGGTATGGTCTGTCCCAGGAGGTGGTGGAAGCAAGCACAGTGGGGGGATTTATACATGCATGGGATAGGCATAAGGGAACCCTGGGGGGGGGAGAAGAGGTAGCAGCCGTTGACCAAGTGGGGTCTGTGGCAGCTAACTAAAGGTAGGGTATTTGAGCAGACTGGATGGGCCTGGCAGTCCTTATCTGTCATCAATTTCTATATTTCTGTGTTTCCATAATTGGCTTTCCTTATGACACATCCTCCCCTCTGATTTATTTATTTATTTTTATTTACTTTCGTTTTACCAGGAAAGTGGAGTGGATCAAAAGGATCCATTTTCAGCGCTTGCACAACTCTTGCAAGTTTAGCAAAGTGAAGTTTTCATATGGTATAGACATAATGGACCCGATTTTCAAATGGGTTCGAATGTTGCAAGGGACTTGCATCAAACGCGTTTGACACAAGTGGTGATTTGCATCAAAACATGCCTCAGGGGGTGCTAGAGAGCTGATCTCCAGGCAGGGAGCATTTTCTGAACTCTCTGCATTTCAGCTCCGATAATTTTGCAAATATTGCAAATCCAGCTGAACAAACTTTCAACATCATACTGGGAACGAACTTCTCAGCTCACCAGCTTTTGAACAATATAACATTTAATATGGTGCAGCAAAAAAAACGTGGTTTCTGCAGCAGCTAAGTCCAATGCTGGGAAAACAGGGAAGGCTGATGAACCCTCATGCTCTGCAGCTGCAACTGCGATGGAACCCTCGACAAGCCCTCCTTGGCAACAAATCTTAGCCACAATGCAATCTATGGAGAGAACTTTGGCAAAGCTTGAAAAACACGATGCAGCTATCATTGAATTGACCAACACTGTACAAGATTGCGATAACCACTTGACCGCACCCCAGGCAGCCACCGCAATGTTGATGAAAGAAATAACGCAACTCTGAGGCCGACTAGAGGCCCTGGAGAATAAGGTTAGATCTGGGAACTTGCAGTTTGTCAGCATGCCAGAAGGTGTGCAGGGCTCTGATTTACTAACTTTCCTAATCGACTGGCTGCAGGCCTCAATTGACCTACCTGAGAACTTTGATTGGAGTTCTTTGAGAAGGGTCAACAGAGTGAACCCCAGAGTGCGGCCTGTGGACATCACTGCTCCTCAGACGGCGCTGTTGAGAACATTTGGCTCAGAGGTCTGGGACCTAATCCTTTTGAAGGCTAGGGCCTCGTATCCATTACTTATCAATGAGATGGATGTAAAATGTTTTCCAGATCTATCCTAATAAACCAGAGCCCGAAGAAAGCATTCTGATGTGCTCTAACTGAAGCTTCAAACCCTGGGTATTATTCACTCTTTTCTCCTGCCAGCTTGCCTCACAATTACCTATGCTGGAAAATCTTGGCAGTTCACCAACTCAGAAGATGCTGGGAGATGACTGGAGAAGATAGAGAAGGAATTCGGTCCCAGAGAAATGACCAGGGTTGGAGAAGAAGACCTTCAGAGATAAATCGGATGAAGACTGACTTTTAAGTCTGGCAAGCTTCAACATTTTTCATTCATAATGCCAGTGAATGGGACTTGTGGGACATTGAACCACAAAATGTGTTGGTACAGGGATGGTTAATATCTCTTTGTTATATGATTTCATTCTTACTTTCTCAGTAAGGTGAGTGGGGATATCTGATTCTGTGTATTTTGGGGAAAAGACCTTAGTGCTGGACATTATTGATCTTATTGGTGGTTTTCTCCACCCTCTGGATAAATTTCCCCACTTGCATGAGAGCTAATAACATGTCCTACTAAATAATCAAAAGCTCTTCTATTCCAGTCAGCATGCCTGTTGCTCTGGCTGCTAAGTTACAGAATTTTAGAGTTTGAAAAGCTGAAGTAGATTTCATATTTAGTTGAATGCAGTAGAGTTCTAGAAAAGCTCAATTTTCCTAATTGTATTGTATTAATATGCAAATATGGATCAATAGCAATCTGTAGGGACTGCATCATCATACCTAAGTAAATTCTACCATTTTTTGGACATGCCACAGCCATTGAGATGGCTGGCATTTTTGGGACATTTTAAGTATACAAATTTTGGGTTTACCCCTCTTCCTACTGTCAAAGATTACAGGGGAACTTTATGAATGGATGTATTCTTGACTGCTTTTAATACCCTGTATGAGGAAATGTGTATATGATTTGCATAAAATAATAAACACAAAGTTAAAAAAAAAAAAACTTGTGCCAAACATAATTTTCTAAAGCAGCCTGTGTTTGATCCAGACACTGTTGCGCCAAAGCTCCCTTGCTACATGATTGCATCAAATAACCCAGTGTGCTAGGTCGCAAGGGGGCTTGCATCATGGCAGGATTGTTATATCCTCTTTTTGGGGATTTTGCAAGCCCCGCCATGGGCGCAGCAGGGGGCACCACTTAGACAATCCAGAAGATGGTCTAAGTGGGTTGCGCCAATGGGTTGTAGTAGTACAGGTGGCAGTATGGGTGCATTAGGGGTATAGGAGGTGGCAGGTGGGGTATTAGGGAAAATCTGAGCATCAGTCACAGTGCTGTGGCACTCAGTGGGGTGCCATCGCAGTGTGTGAAAATATTAATTAGCATGTTTGAAACAAGCCACCCATACTGTACTATTGTCCCTGGTAGTCGAGTGCTGCCCCCCCCATGATCTACCCTTTTTACATATCCCTTGGGGTGTCATGGCCCCACCACTGATCCTTGAATTCCCCAGAGCATATAAAACCAAGTGCCTCAGTTCTATAGTGCCCACCCCTGCTCCCCAATGCTTGATCTCACTCGATAACAAATGAATATTAGTCCCTGGTAGTCTAGTGGACCACCCACCCTCTCCACCCTGTCAGGCATTGCCCAACCACCCCACCCCTCTCCCCTTCCCTGGTACAATCCTGTGACTGGCAAAGCCCTCCGCTCACCATCATGACCAGCCACAGAATGCGTTCCCAATGACCACATATTGTATACAGTATACAGTACACGGTCATTGAGAACACATTCTGTGGCTGGTCATGATTGTGTGCAGAGGGCTGTGTGAGTCACAGGATCATACCAGGGGTGGGGAGAACAGGGTGATTGGGCAGTGCCTGATGGGGTGGCAAGGGTGGTGGTCCACTAGACCACCGGAGTCTATTATGCATTTGTTATCAAGTGAGATCGGGGATCAGGGTGGGTACTATTAGACCAGGGAACTTGGTTTTGTATATTCGGGGGAGATCGGGTATCAGTGGGGAGCACTACATCACCAGGGATACATAAACAGGGGGGATCATTAGGGGGCACTAGACTACCAGGGATGATTGTACAGTACAGTACAGGCATCTCTTTTCAAACATGACAATTAGTATTTCCACACAATGTGATAGCACCCTGCCGGGTGTCACAGCACTGCAGCTGCTTCCCAGCTTTGCCCAGACACCCCACATGCCACCTCCCATGCCTCTTATGCCCCAGCCCCCTTCTGGCATGGTGTTTCCTCCTCCTACACTATCCTGGCCCTTCAGGTGTTGCACCAGATGTGGAGGGGGGTCAGATTTCTGTGGCAAAGTCTGCAGATGCACCACCTGTTTGGTGCAGCTGGTCACTTATGGCAAACCCAGCGAGCTTGGCTCAGGGACCCTGCTTTTTCTAAAATTGAATGCAGGGTCCCAGAGCTTGCCACACCCCTTAAAGCAATGCAACTTGTGCTGCTCTAAGGGCTCTTAGAAAATCAAGCCCAGTGTCTTATCTCTAATTACTCTTGCTTAACACAAAAATAACAGTAGTAGTGTACACTGTGTTCCCTTATGTAGTATCCTGTTCTGTGACTGGATAGTTAACAAGGTTATTGACAATTCTTTTCAAATCCACAGTGCTGGCACCAGGTTTTCACAACCTGTCAGTACCCAGGACCAGTCTGCAAAAGGTTATCAAGTTTCTCAACCCTCAACAACTGTAAGGGTACCTCAGTAGCTGCCACCACTCAGAAGTGATTCTCTTACCTGGGGACTTTCTTGGTATGAATCCCACTAGAGCCACTGCTCACACTGTACAGTGCTCCTTTGGTTAAGGGCAAATGATCTTACCCTGTTACTCACTCCTGAGAAACACTATTTCTAGAATATGGTAGCTGTAGTCATCGTCTTCCTCTTCAGAGACAGATCATGGATTTGTCAATACCAACAGTTAACTATTCCCCCACAAGATTCAGTCACAGATGCATTAAGTATATATAAAAAATATTTACTGCTTCACAAAATTTACACAATCTACAGGATATCACAATGCATACGACTATGGGAAATAAAGGCTTACTACAGAAACTCTAAAGAAATGGTTTGCATATAGCAGAAGAAATAAATAGATAAATATTTCTATAGCTTCTTAAAACTTACAGGGTAGACAGATTCTTACCACACAGGATCCCTTAGTGAGCCATAGCAGACTCCAACTCTTAGATGTATGTCTACAGTCTCAAGTTTCAAACACTGGCTGACCTGCTAGGGCCTAGCATAGACCTGGGGATACCACCTCTCTGGAAAGCTGGCCTAAACTGGAACCTTGGATTTTGTGGGCTCAGGTATTTTTAGTGTTCTGAGCCATGACTTCCTCTACAGTGGGTGACTACATAGCCAGGACAGTTTCCTGGCATGAAAAAAACTTGTACTCTTTTAAACTCCCTTGTAAACTGACCAGGGGGTCCTGTTGTTACAGGACAAAGGGACTAAAATTACCTATCAGGACCAGCTGGTCCGCCTCTGTCAACAGTTTCAATCTCATTTCCACAGTTCACTTCAGTCCCCTTAGCTGATAAGGGTCTACTGTGATCAAGGCAGATGGAGTAAAATAAAAAAAGTACAACATTAAATACAAGTTGTTACAGTCTCATTCTCTCTCAACTATTTGTCTGTTCTGTCAGCACAGTACATACTATGGAGGTATAAAAACTGTTTCTGCTATGTAAGATCTACATTAGGTAATGACATAATTGTTTTGCAGTCACTGACACTTGCATTAGCTGTGTATTGTGTATACTCAGGCAGCAGCATTCTGCCAGCTGCAGAGCTGGCAAAGAAAACAGAAAAAAAGTGCCACAACCATAGATTCATGAATAAAGTAGATCTGGATGTAGTAAATGGAGGGGGGTGGGTAACACATACAGACACAGAAGAGAAGGGATCTCATGTTTATCAATAAGGTGATGAAGACTTCTGGTGAGCGCACCTAACTAATGGCAGCCTAATTTGGATGCTCTACCCCACCACTGATTAATCCACTGCAATCGTCCGGTTAACTGACTCATCCTGACTTCAAACAACAAGAACATAAAGCAACAATGACCTCCAGACATAAACCGAAGAGAAATCGGGCATTTAACAGGTGAAACAACATAAAACATTGTTTAATTTCACCCAGTCTACTCCGACTTCACAACCGGGGCTTCACCATGCCCTCCACCTATCTTAGAAGAAGCAGATGAATGGGAGCGTATGATAACACCAAAACAATTATGTGTAACCCTCCAGAAAATGAGTGCAACTCTGGAACGACTCGAAACTAAAGCTATGGAAGACCGTTGGAAACTAGACCTTACAGCCCAAAAAACAGAACAACTAGAAAAAGGGCTAAATGAGTATTCTGCCACCACAGATATTCACAATGCGGCCCTCCTAGACCTGCATCAGAGAGAGAGCAACAATTAGAAATCAGACTGGAGGAGCTAGAGAACCGTAATAGGCGCAATAATATTCGTATACATGGGCTACCTGAAGGTACCGAATCGGGTCCAGTCCCTACTTTCCTTGAATCATCTCTCCCTGAAATTTTAGGATGGCCAGTAGATAAACCATTGCACATTATTAGGGCACACCGATCTTTGGTACCCAAACCGAACGACCCTAAAGCCTGCCCTCGGTCACTGGTGATCGCCTTCCTAGATTTCCATACTAAGGAAGAAATTCTAAAATTAGCCTGGTCAAAGAAGGAGGTAGTATTTGGTGATACTAGACTTTATTTTGAGCAGGATTATACTCCCCAACTACTCGCCCAGCACAGAAAAGTGTTGGCTGTTGTCCACACACTCCAGCTAAAAGGTATAAAGGCGTTTGTCGAATACCCGGCCAAACTGAAAATATCTACAGAAAATGGCTTCCAAAGATTTCCTGACCTGATGGCAGCCAAAGAATTCTTATCTTCATTGGATGTGGAAATTCCTCAGGATACTGCACAATTGCAAAGAGATCGATTGAAAGAAAGGGCCTGGCAGAAGGTGGGAACCAAGAGAAAAGAGTTACATGACCGCCTGGGCACTTCCAGCTTGTGGGAAGCAGTAGACATACGCAAAGACCTCAACGCCAGTCTGACTTCATCGACCGCAGTACCCAGATGTGATGGAACATCCTCGATGGAGAAGGAAACCATTATGGATGACCAGTTGACCTGAAGAATTTTTACCCAGCTCAGATGACTCTTCAGCGTAAGGGACTGTGAGTGCCTCTTTTATGGAGAATACTGATGTGTATTAGCATTCGCAGTACCCTCAGTACATACTCTGCTGGAGCAGCAGAGAGGATGGGACTGATTGTATAATGCTGTATGAAATAGTTTAATCTTAAAGTGGAAACAGTTAATGTTCCCTTTACCAGCTGATGAGGTTTGGGGGTGTGGCGGTTGGGTTTGGGTGCCCAAGCGCTTACCCTTGAGGGGGGGAGAGATCGATCTGAGGAGACCAGAGTGCGATCCCAGCTGACAATGTCGGAGACTGAGCTGAATGGGGCAGGGACTGGACATCTCAGCGAGTGCCCATGACTTGATATCGGGAATACGCTCCAGATATAACCTTTTAAAATAGCTCAGGAGGCTAGATTGTGGCAGATAAGTGCTGGCACTAGCGTTGGGCTTTATGTTAAATTAATCCCCAGGGAGAGCTTCAGTTATGTTTGAGCCCCAGAAACCAGATTGGACTGTCTAATGGAGAGAACCACTGGAGAAGGAATAAACATACTGTAATAAAAACAAACAAGATCTTGCAGAAAAGCATTTCTCCCTGTACTGCAGTCCTAACAGGCATTAAGTAAACCCGATGGTGTGCTTTTACACTCAGAGTGCGTAGGGTCCGCTGTCTGGTTTTAATGGCTTAGTTTTGACATATAATATATGGTCATAAGGGATCTGCTGTTATTGGTTCTTGAAAAGGTCTCTCTACCTACCCCTTAGATGGTTGTTATGGGGAGTGGGGCACTGGGCAGGACAGACCCGACTGTGTTTTCACACTTCTCCCTGCCATTATTGGAATAAAGAGTCTGAGGGAAGGTTTATAGTTTCCTCAATGTTGGATATAGATTATTGCCTCAGACACACAGCTGTCAGGGATATTTTGTTTTTTGGTGAGGAGGAAGAACTGGCTGGGCTAAATTCTTCTGAATTTAGACTGGGTCTTAACTAGATATAAAGTTAAAATTATCTAGTGCCTCTTGAGGTGGTGCTAGCAACATGCCCTTCTGGCTATCAGGCCATTTTGTACCCTGAGCTGGAAGGAGGGTTCACTGAGCTGGGACCCTCCAACCACTTCTCTAACTGTGAGATCTCAAAGAAGGTGGTCATAGGGTAATAACACCTTGAAGACAATCATGTACAGTTGGGTTGCACAGTTATTCCTGTTCCAGTTATGTTGTGAAGTTTACTGTTTTAGACAATTGTATGTAATGTTACACGAAAAGCACAGTGTTGTAGAGCATATAGACATAGAGTGGCAAATATCACCCCCCCGATTGAAAGTTGGTACCAAACCCCACCTAGTGACAATGGTTGACCTTAATATAGTCACGCTTAATATGCGTGGGATTAATAGCCCAATAAAAAAGGCTAGAATACTACAAGATCTGCGCAGGCAAAGGGCTACAATAGCATTTTTACAAGAAATGCAATTGACTACAGCAGAGCATAATAAGTTAAAAAGATCTTGGGTGGGGAGTGTGTACTCCTCCCAGTTTGAGACTAGTCCACATCATAGAGGAGTGGCAATTTTGATTAAAAGGGATACCCCTTTGGAAATCTCGAGGGTCAGAACGGACCCGAGGGACAGTTTGTTCAGCTCTGGGGTTCTTACAGAGGCCAGTCATGCATCCTTGTAAATGTATATGCACCAAATGAAGAAAACCCTCAGCTTTCTTTTATAGAAAAAATTGTTAGAGAAGCGGTCACTGACCCGCACAGTATGGTGATTATTGGAGGGGACTTCAATGAAGTCATATACCCAGGAGTGGACAGATCAGGGAGAAACCAGGAAGGGCCTTCAAGAATGGGGAAGCTTATTTTACGTCTAAATCAGGAACTGGGCTTATCAGAATGTTGGCGTTTTATGCACCCATGGGAGAGAGACTACACTTATTATTCCCCCCGTCATGGGGGCTATTCCAGAATAGATTGCTTTTTAATATCTACTAACTGGCTACAGAAGATAGAGTGGTGTGATATAGGCTCTATCACCATTTCTGACCATGCCCCAGTTACCCTTAAACTGCTTACTACTCTTACCCCTCCACAATTAAGTTGGAGACTAAATGTGAGCCTCCTCACAAGAGAAGATTTCCAAGAAATGATCAAAAGTACGGTCCAAAGATTTGAACAAGATAACCCCAAAGGAGAAACAAGAGAAGGGATAAGGTGGGACACGCTTAAATGTTGCCTTAGGGGAGAAATAATTAAATATTCAGCTAGACTTAAAAAAGAACACTCCCTTAAGAAAATACAGTTAGAGCAAGCCATAGCACACCTAGAGACTTCTCACCAGTCTCATCAGGACCCTCAGATCAAACATGACCTAGATAAAGCGAGGCATGAACTAAATCAAATTCTGGACCTCCAAATTGAAGGTCAGTTGCGATATGCCCGACAAAAATATTTTGAACAGGGTAATTGGGCAGAGAAGTTGTTGGCATGGCAACTTCGCCAAGAAATAGCCAGTAGAGCGGTGTTGTGTCTACAGGGAGAGGAGGGGGCGCAGGCCACAACTTCTCCCTCTGAAATACTTCGGAGATTTAAAACATTCTATGCCTCCCTTTACAAGGCTGAGACCTTCCCAGGGCATCGGGCAGCTGTGCAATCCTTTTTGGAGGGTCTCCCGATACCTACCCTAGCAGAAGCAGATACAGCAACCCTTAATGCCCCAATCACTCCCCAGGAAATAGAAGCTAGGATTAAAAAGATGAAGAATGGTAAGGCCCCAGGGCTGAACGGATACACGGCTGAATTCTGTAAGGGCTTCACGTCCCATTTACTTGACCAGCTGGTCGCCACCTGTAATGAGGTTTTGATTAGCAAACAAGCAGTCCCACCCTCCTGGATTCTGGCCCAAATATCAGTGATTCTGAAACCAGGTAAAAATCCTGAAACCTGTGGCTCCTATCGCCCAATATCTTTATTACCTGTGGATTTAAAAATGTTTACAGGGATTTTGGCAGCTAGACTACAGAAGTGTATCGTCAATCTTATTCACCATAATCAAACAGGATTCATATCTGGGTGGTATCTCCAAGACAACATACGTAGGTTATTAAACATTATCACTGCCCAGAAAGGTTCCACTTCCTTGCAGCTGGCGATCAGTATGGATGCTGAAAAAGCCTTTGACAGGGTGGATTGGCACTTTATGTCAGCCACCCTGTCAAGGTTCGAGTTGGGAGAGCATTTGTAATGGCCATAGCGGCCTTATATCACAGACCAGAAGCTAGAGTCCTAGTCAATGGCCTGCTCTCCGATCGACAACCCCTGGGGAGAGGTACCAGGCAGGGTTGCCCTCTCTCACCTCTAATTTCTGCCCTATTGTTAAAGCTCCTGGCCATAGAGATACGCAACAACCCAAACATTAAGGAAATTCAGACAGGCGGTGCTGAACAGAAAGTGGCACTTTATGCGGACGACTCACTCTTTTTCTTAAAAGAGCCTCAGACCTCATTACCCTACTTGTTAGAGACCCTGGAGAAATTTGGTTTATTAGCAGGTTACAAAATTAACTTAAATAAATCTGAAGCAGTAGTGCTAAGTGGAACTCTCCCTAGACATTTTAAGGAAACTTGTCCCTTCACGTGGGCTTAGAGAAATACTTTCCAGTACCTGAGGATACAAGTTTCGGTAGACACTACCAGGCTATTCAAAAATAACTTTATTAAGTTATATCAAACCCTGCAAGCAGACTTTTCCCACTGGAGACTGTTACCCCTTACCCTATATGGATGATAAAGGTGATAAAGATGAATGTGTTGCCTAGATTGCTATTTTTATTTCAAACTCTTCCAATCTCCATTCCATTATATGCTTGGATCCAATTGTCTAGGGACATTTCCAGATTTGTGTGGGGGGGGGGCAGCATCCCAGATTACCCCTGATGTCCTGATGAAGCCCAGGGGGGATTGGGGCCTAGGACTCCCCCATATATATAATTATAACCTAGCTGCCCAAGGTGCACAACTAATTACCTGGGCTAAACAACGTATAGACTCCGACTGATATTTAATTGAGGCTGAGGCAGTTGAGAAAAATTTTAAATTATGGGCACTGACCACAGGTGCCATAGGTTCCCAGATATGGCCAGCCATCTCTAACCCTTGGGTCAAGCATTCCATATGCATTCTCTTAAAATTAAGGAAAGCAACACATACCCCGAACACATTAGGCCCTCTCTGTATGATTAGACTTACCGGTAGCTTTACCCCACCCAGAATGGATCAGGGATATGCCTATTGGGAGCTTAAAGGCCTTGCCACAGTCAAACAAATGACGGATAGAACAGGATGCCTCCCATATGCTGCCCTTAAAGATCGCTTTACACTCCACAGGGAAGATTTCTATAGATTTCTTCAAGCCCAACATTTTATTAATACGGGAGATAACTTTCAGATGATCAGCAGGGAATTAACACAATTAGAGACATAATGGTGGGATGCTATAAGAATTAGAGATAAACTGAGATATTTTATCCATTTTGTATGCAATCCTTACCTCCTACCTAGGGGCCCAGACACTGAAAAAATTAGAGAAAGATGGGAGACAGAGGTCAATGCAGACATCTCAAGGAAAGACTGGGCTTGTAGACTCCAGCGAGGTTGGCAAGTGACATCAGCAATGACGTGGTGGGAGTTTAACTGGAAAATCTTGGTGCGCTTCTTTAGGACTCCGATGATTACTCAACATTTCAACCCACAGGCCACTGCGGCCTGCTGGCGTAGATGTGGGGAACCCAAAGGAACACATTATCATATCTTTTGGGATTGTAGTAAATTACAACAGTTTTGGCACCATATTCATGATACTTTGGTTCAGGTGAGCGCTATCCCCCTTCCTTTTACTTTTCAGGATCTGGTACTAGGCCTCCCCATCCTGTCCTCTAAGAAACGGAAAATAATAGAACTATGTCAGATAATGAGGATTGCAGCTTTAAAATGCATCACGATCAAATGGTTAACTCCAGACCCACCATCCCTAGGGCATTGAGTTTCCAAGGTAGAGGAGATAGAACGCTTAGAAAATATTACTCATACGATACACTTAAGGAAGAAAAGGTTCCTAGAGTTATGGCAGCCCTGGCAGATGTGGAGGGAGGCCTGAAGGGGGGAGGTAGAATCAGAGGGAGGAGGAGCAGACATCTTGCGTGAGTAATTTTTAGAAACCACGTATAGTTGACCTTAAACATAGAAATTCTGAAGGGGGGGGAGGTAAAGGTAATTGCCATATGCTATAGAACTTTGAACATAGTATATAAGAAAAAATGTTACTGTGCATATATATGTTATGTTTGTTCCTTTTGTTTATTAATCTGTCTTCCATATGTAGGGCCAATTGTAGCTCTAAGAAAACAGTTGGGACAGATAGCAGTTTTCTTATACATGGATATCTATTCAGCTGTTAACTGGACTGGAGACTAAGTTCACACTGAAAACTGCATCTGTCATCTAGAGGCCAAGGGCCCTAAACAGTGTGTATTTTAGTTGGTACTTCTTGCCATGATTGAAACAGTCTTACACAATGGAAGACATTGTCTAAGTTGAATTAACCATTGTAGTAACATAATTTACTGTCCTATAGTTTATGAGAACCTGTATTTGTTGACTAAGTTTTCCTTATGGGAAATTAATAATTGTATTGTATACTAGAACTACCAATAAATATCCTGAAGTTAAAAAAAAAAAAAAATGAGGTGATGAACTCCACTATGGAAGTAGAAGGTAATATACATCAGTTCCTGTCTTCTCTCTCTCTCTCTCTCTCTCTCTCTCTGTCTCTCTCGTTAGCAATGTATTCAATAGCTATCCCTATGTAGTCATGAAAAGGTCTGATTTGCTTGATCCTTACTCATTTATTTCCTAGAACTTGACTTTTTATGGATTTTTTATTCTTTGGTTACTGAGTAAAGCTTATTAGGTACAATGCCTGTTTGCAGAGCACTGAGGAGGTTAAATAACTTGCACCGGGTCAAACAGTATGTAAGTGGAGGTTGTGGGAATCAAACCCAGGATTGCTTGATGTACCAAACTCATTCTCATCTTGTTACTCTAACCTGTAGGCTATACTGTCAGTCCAATATGCCATGAATTCATTCTTTTATTTATCATTTTTCAGGACAGGCACAGTGAGAAGGAACTCATTTCCAGGTGTGACGCTGTAAAACGGGGTTATGGTAGGGGGTGGACAACAGTAAAGGTGCAGAAATGAAACATTGTGAAGTACAAATCAGCACAGAGTAAAAGAGCAATTACAGCAGCAAATTAAAATGAGCATGGTGACAGAGTTAGAAGATAAAAATGAAATAAAGAAAAATGGAAATACAGCTACAATACTATGGCTATTAAATATATAGCGTGGTACTGTACTATACCTTTAGTTAACATAGAACAAGGGAGATTGGGACATAAAGGGTATACAAATGAAGCTAAGATAGCAGTAAAGGAGTCGGACTAGCAAAAATGTAAATCCAATTAAACTCAAATTATTATGTAACACCATAGTTTCAGACATTCCACTCAACCTTCAGCAGCCAAATGCAGGGCACCATCTTCAGAAATGTGTTAAATAGAAGCACAATGTGGAGCACATTATCAAATCTTAATGATAGAAGCTGAGAACACTGAGGAAATTGATACATTAATATTCACAAAGTTTGATGTTCACTAAGAAACCTCAGTCACAATTACCTTTTGCTTTAAAATCAGAGGGACAACACACAGAGGCCTATCAAGGTGCACAGGTCCTTCAAATGCCCTGGAATGCCCACACATTTATGTGGAGCACCCCCCAAAATCCTGACACCCACACATGCACCTGCGTATGGTGTTCCTGGGCACCTTTGTCCCATCACACTCCACTGCCTGAGTTATGTGGTCAGTCAAGTTGAGAGGTATGCACAGGTGAGATCATGCTGCACGGTAGCCCGAACGTCAGGCAGTACATCTGGCTTTGGGCACAGGGAGAGACCAACAGTTAAATGGGGAGGGGCCTGATGTACACTCTTCACAACCCCCTGCAGTGAAAAGCCACAGTATTATAGACTTTGATCCCCCCACACACACACAACAGTGGTCCCATGTCCTCCTTAACAGCATGGATGGATGGGAGAGATAGAAGGATACCTGTGTCTTTAAAACAAAAATGTTGCTGTCTGGAAGGTAATTTGCCAGTCTTAGCTGGACTGCCATATCTCAAAAACCACTGGTTGAGCACAGTAGAGGAGTCACTTGCCAGCAGAACCTAGCAATCAACTGGAAGCCTAGTGCTTAGACCAGCTCCACTCCCTTCACCACCCACAGTTCATACAAGTAGCTCTGCAGTGGCCAAGGATGACTGAAGGATCTGAATGCTGCCTATGAGCTGACCTCTCAGAGCAGCTTTTAATGGTGGAGCTGTGCAGGTGAGCTATGCTAAAAGCAGATGTAGGCAGAACCATATTCAGAACTGGACCCTTGGTGTAAAATGTGGGACGATACCTTCTCCGTGCAGAACAGAGGGTTTCTGAGTGGAAAAATGAGGGCCTGTCCCACATAATATGGAAGAGTTGAGAGGTATGGCTAAAGGAAATATTTTATTACCAGATCACAATTTGTTTTCAGTACATGTTAGTACAATTCTATCAAAATGTCCTGTCTGTGTGCAACTGCACAAGAATCCCACAAGGTGGCAGTATGGTGCCATGCTGAGATGGATTTTAATAATGAGTCCTAACTTACAACCCTGCAATCAAGCTAACTGTGGCTTTTCAAATACCAACCTATAAATGTCACTAGCAATACTGAAGGGAACAGTGTTGTTTGATTTAAAAAAATACAGACAATGTGAAGTCCACTACGATGTAAAATCAATCACCTAAGGGGGCTCTGTCCAAGCCTAATGCTTTATTCAAGCCAAAACTGAGTTCTTTTTTATACATCAGATTAATACGTATCTGCTTCTTTCCACCTTTCCTTTTTTATTTTTTTTTTTATTATCAGGGCGCACCGGGGCGATTTTCATTCTCTTACTATTGCATTTGCAAGCAGGTGGATTAGAGATAACTCTCATTGGGCTTTGTTTTCTCATGGCACTGTCATTAATCATTCCTTAAGCCACACTTCAACTTATAATAATCAGGACTGGCTGTTCCTGTGCTGCAGAAGAATTGCCTTTCACAGTGTAATGTGAAATTGGAAGCGAATGGCCGAAGCCAGACACTTCTCCTGCATTCCCCTGTCTATCTCATCATTTAGGTATTTATCCATCTCAGGCTTGTACAGGGAGCATCTCTCTCCTTCCCATGAGGACGCAGATTGCAACAGAGGATCAGATTTGTTACCCAGGCTTTGGGCTTTGATTGTCCTCTTATAAGTTCAGGATTAAAGTGAAATTTCCCACAGGGCTGTGCAGGATTTGCTAGCGTTTAACTGTTTAACCTGGCTGTTTGTGAAGGAGAATCCTGTGGTCAACAGTTCCATAGAGAATATTATGGTAAGCCAGCTCTGAATGGCAGGCATTTCTGTAAAGGCCTGCAAAGAGGGCTTCAACTGATTCCTATTAAGTTCACATCTGACAAAAAAAAGCAAACTGTTTATTCTACTTTAACAAAAGTTTGTAATCAAAATAACTACCTAACTTTTTTAGTTGTAATCTCAGACATTTTATATGCTCCCCATCTACTTCTATGATAATTAATGCCTTCCCAGATGATATCTTCCATTGAGGAGATTAATCTTAAAGTCCATTTCTGACTAGCGAAAAATAGAGGTTCCTTCTTTTATGAAGCATTGACATGCTGGGGAACTAGCTATGATTGCTGCTATTGGTGAAACCAAAGGCACAGAGCATCAACAGAAGATCATACTTACATGAACAAATACTTAAAAAAAATATGAATGGAGTACCATCAAAATAGCAACAATATTTCAGTATTCAAAACAATAAAATGACATATTTTCTTCACTATGAAGCTATTTAGCTTTACTATACAATTGTCTGCACATTATATGTATTAATGTTGGCTTCAGAACTATTTAATGAAATACATTTTACAGAACTATTTCTAATATATAAATCATATCCTTTATGATGTGATATTATTTTTAACCATGGCCCAGGATTTGGTATAATATAAATGTGTTTTACAAAAAAAAAAACAGCAAATTTAGTTGGTATGCTACTGCTGGGATAAACATTGAAGTAGAAACCAATAGTCACTTGAAATTGCTTTTCTTTTATGTTAGAATCATTAACTTCTGGGAAAATGGGCCATTGTGCACATACAGTAGGTAGTGGGAATCATAAGCAGAACCCTATAATTAATTATTGTATTTCTTCACACAACATCCTTTAGCCTGTAAAGAAAAAGCAGATCACAGCATTTATTAACATTGCTCAAACATGAAATACAGATTTTGATATTAAAGCCAATACTTATATTTTTTCTTGACACAGGGTCACTTAATACAACTTTTCTAGCAACAGGGAATCCTATTTTTAATTATAATATTTTTGCTATACCTTACTTCTGGAGAAAACATAGGCTAAATCTATCTATTTTTACTGCATTATGTGGTTTAATGTATTAGCTTTATACAACAGAAATGTAACAGACATCACACAAAGATGAACCTTTAACCAAACTATGATGCAGAATAACAAATGCAGCTGAGATTTATTAAGGTGCTATACAGAATATTGATGTAATAAAACTGCAGTGAAGCTTTGCAATTCTACCCCAGGATCTAAGTTGCATCCACTTTGCTTCACTGTTCAAATCTGAAACTACATCGATAAAACAAATTGTGGAAAAAGGATAAAATTCTAAATTGTTTAAAAAAAATAATACAGGCATAAGTATCAATTACAATTCTGATGTGAGTGAATTGTGCATACAGAAAAGGGATAAGCATATAGTTTTAATTCTAGTAGAATAGGACTGTGGTTGGAATGAGTATTTTCAGCTGTGTATAATGCTTCAAAAGTCACCTCTTCATCTCCATTGTTTTGGTGTGAAATCATTTCCTCAGGATATAATTAGGGCTGCTCCATTTATTACATTAAATGATTAGCATGCACTTGAAATGATTTAGTCTATTTTCCTTTATTGCTGATGACTCTCAAATATGAGTCTACATTCTTACAGGATAAATTAGTTTGCTGTTCACCTTTCTAGCTCTTATTGCTATAAAACAAAAGAAACTGTCTTTGCCAAATACAGGCCAGGTGTGTGGTGGAGGATATGCCCTGGTTAAGGTGCATCTATTCATGTGACTGTCCCTCCTGGTTTATCAATGAGTCTAGCATCACTGTTTGAAGGTATAACAAGGCTCTCAGTCTCAGCAGTTTACCTAATATTACTCAGGTAGTAAATGTATACATTTCCACCCTGAACAGCCATGACCTCTCTTATTTACAACACAGCATGCTCAGAAACCAGTGTACATACAGTATATTTAAATGGACAAGTGTCATCAGTTGGTATTTTAGAAATGCTATAAATATTTAAGAAGAATAGTGTATATCTGATTTTTATTCTTTTTATAACCTCACTAAAATAATCAAGTAAAAATGCCTACTTCAAAATATGAAGTTAGAAGACATGTTAAACACCCTGTTATAGCAGATAAGGAAGTGGTTCCACAAATGTAAAAGCCCAGGAAATAGCTGGTAACCGTTCACTTGGAATTTGAAACCTGCAATGAGAAATTCATCATTCGCCTAGTGATATATGCTCCTTAAATTGAATGCTGTAATGAAGATATATATTCTGAAACTTTTTTAAGACACAATAAATCTACTGTTTCCTTTTATTATTGTTTTCTGTTGTGGCATCTAGTTATAGTGGGTTAACTCTTCCACAATGCTCACTTCCCCGTAGTAAGAGCATGATAAAGGGCATCTGAAGGAAGTGACTGTGGATTAGGGGGCCATGGCAAAGGGAGATCTGACTTTCTATAGCTGCTTCATGTAGAAAGCACTTTTTTTGTGTCACCTTTTTAACCCCCTATCCTCCTTCCCACTAGTTTTTGACTTGCCACATATACAGCACAATACATTTACCCCCATTAAGGTCTCCATGTCACAACATCACATTGTTGTTCATGAGCAAGCCACTCAGAAGGGTGCTCAAACAGCTGGTGAAGAAAACTCTTCCCTCCTCTGGGGCTCGAATAAGACACCTCCATGACACAAAGTTCCTCATACTGACCTGAAGAAGGGATTTCCAATGTTAATATCACACCTGGGTGTCTACTGTATATGACAAATCAAACATACTTAATTATCTAACAAGGTGTTATTCTTATTGTTATGACACATTCATAAAAGTACTTCCTTGTGGCATACTTTCATGCTCAAACTTGCAGTGATCTTCTTTATTTGCTTATACAGTATATGGTACACTTCTTCCCTTTGCTTTCCCATCCCAATTGGCCCACCGTAGATAAGCAGAACACTTGGTCCTCTATAGAGGGCCTGATTTTCAAGGGGAGGAATGCAGCTATAACTGTGGGCTTTGTCTATGTCTGCTCAGTTATGTCTGTGAATCCCAACCTTTTTTAAAACATACCTCCATTTGTAAGAAAAAATATGCAGTCTGTGGCAATTTGTGTAAACCTGATGCAAATTAAAAATTCTGTCATTTTTTTAATACACATTCACGTACTGATCAGATAGACAGGCTCAACTGTTAGACTACCCTAAATAGAAACATAGTAATTTAAGGTCTGAAGGAACACTAAGTCATTTTATTTTTTCCCCCCTTTTATTTTAGAATTTTTGACTAGGAAAGGCACACTGAGTTGAAGCTTGTTTCAATGCACATCCCAGGAGTGCAGGGAAATTAAGTGACTTGTTCAATGTCACACAGTGTGCAAATGGCAGCTGTGGGTTTCAAACCCCAGTCTGCTAGTTTTCCAGGTTCACAGTTATTGCTTTAATCCTCTAGGCTACATTGTCTCCCAAGGTAACAATGTCCATCAGGGCTCACTCCCCCTTGTATATGGTCTAACCATTCCAACGGATGCAGACATAAGTCTACAATCGAAAACAGGGGCAAAATAATCAAGGACCCATTTGAAAATCCTGCCTTAGTATGTGAAACCTTCCCACATGATGAACCATATGACCCACAGTGCAGCCCACTGATTAGAGTACTGAATTGTGACACTGGAGACCCCTGGTTTGTTTTTTTGTCATAGTTACTGACTAGTTGTATGAGACTAAGCAAGTAATTTGACCTCCCTGAGCCTGAGTCCCTGAGTAGGACCCTGTGGAAGATGACATTTGGCCTCTTAAAGTGGTTATTAGAGCTGTGTGTAATACGGAATTCTGATAGTAGAATTCTTCTGGAAGGGCAATTTTGCTTCCCAAATGCCCATTGGAATTTCTTTTTGAATGCTGTGGAATTCCAAAAAATATTTCTATGTAAACCATGGAATAGCTTTCTCTATATTACGTAAATCATGCAAGAAGTTTCCACAGACCGCAGAAAAGAAATCCATGGTTTGTGTAAACTGTGACTTACTAGTCTGTGAAAAATATTCTGCTTTTGAAATTCTGAAATTTGTCAACAACCTGAATTCAGTGGTATGAAACAGAATTTCTCTGAATTCCATGGGATTCCACATTATCAGACTTCTTAAATTCCACACAGCACTATTGGCTATCTTGAGTAAATGAAATTGTAAAAAAATTAAAAAAGCAATCTAGAAACATGTCAACTATTTTATCATGATATCCTCTTGATGTTTCAGTATAGATTTCTTTGTGTTAAGTTTGCCTGCCTAAATCTTAGTCCAGTTGCCCAGTGGCATAGAGGCAAAGGAAGGAAAAGAAAAGAGCGCATAGAAAGTTGCATCAGTAAAAGGGGCTGTCCCACTTTGCACCTGGAGAAATGTAATGTGAAAACAGGACCACCAGAGTGCTTGCACATTTTACTTCATGGACAAGGAGTAGAACACTACTTCCCTAGCCGCTGCAGTCATTATAAAAAAAATCACAGACAGTTTCTCCTTTCAGTAATGTCTTGTCAGTATTCAAGTATATGATGTTGGAAAAAAGTATAGAAATGCACACTATACCACAAGCATTCAGTATTGATTTCATCCTTATATTATTTAGGAAATTAGTATATGAGAAGATAATCATAAGAGGGAGATTCTGAAATGCTAGAAGAGTCCTCAAGGTATTAATGACACATCATCAAAGGATTTTATTTCAGCTGAAAGTAAAATGCTGGATAAGTTTTCTTTTCACTCACTCTCTCTCTCTCTGTCTCCTTTTACAGATTCAATACACCCTTTTTAAAAGTGAAATGCAATGATGGTAGCGAAGCTAAAGGTTACGATGGCTGAATACCATTTTTCCTAAACGTTTATCCCATTTAAGTAAATACCTGATAGGCAGCATTTCTATTATTCACTAGACACCGAACATTATAATGGTACTGCAGCACTCCTATTGTAATAGCTTATTTAAATACTTGGGACTGCAATTCAGGATTCTACTTTGTTCCAACTGCACTGCAGTGCTACTTACATTTGATCACAGTTTTATTCTTCATTGTGTTCTAAATAGCCTTTGATCTTTTAAAATTCCAGGAGTAGAAATAAGGCTTGCAGTAGTTAAAGTAGTTATATCAATTGATGGAACATTTGTATGTAAAACTAACATTTTCGTTAGAACTGAGAACACAAATGCCTTATTATGCGGGCAAAATTATGCATATCTGTCTTTGACTAAAGAAATTATTTTTGTAGTTTGCTCCGAGTGTTTCTGTGGATTTATTTTAAGTCTGTAGGGAGTTAATTTAAAAGGGAAAGCACAGAGGGGGGTGTGTGGGTATTGAGGTCTCTGTGGTTTTACTGTTAAGGATTTTGTGCAAAAGTTCTGGGAACAGAGTTGAGGGAAACAGCATCTTAAAATACGCATGCAGGCTGATAAGGTTAGACCTGAAAAATATGAAAATATGAGGACTTTGAATCTGCTGATAAATTTAGACATTTGGCATATCAATATGAACAATGTATACAATGTAAATTTTATTTTAACCTACACTTAATTTTTATTTTTCAGTTACTTAATCTGTAACACACCCTTTACTGAAACAGCTCTACAGAGGTATACAGAATTATCTAGAGGTGGGAGACACATTAATATCAAAGAGTCCATTATTTCCTATGGCATTTTGAATGCATGCTATTTTGGATGTACAGTATGCATTAAAACAGCTTGTCCTGAGCATGTGCCTACATCTGGAATCCATGTGTACTGATAAACGACAAGCTAAAAACTGTTATCTTGACCCAATGTAGCAAGAAAATATCATCTTGCACAGTAGGGTATGTCACAATGCATAATGAACCAATCAAAGAGCACCTTTCACAATGCTGATGATATCACAAGAACCAAGTGCAGCACTGAATCCAGCAGTTGAAATCAAACAGAAACAGTTATATCTTCATACAAAGAGCACGTTTAAAAGGTATTATAAAAGGGTCTGAGAAATACTAAATTCTGATTGACTGGTAGCATTCTGTCAGCCCTACATTAATCTTTTAATTAATGCACTTGTAGGATCTGATTACTACAGCATTGATTTTCTTAGTAAGGTTCTACATTATTAATTAATTCTAGTTACAAGGACTGTGAACAGCCGTAACAGTTACTGGACAGCTAGACCTGGCAACAGAAAAAAAGAAAAAGGAAAAAACTTAACATTGCACACAAAACCAATGGAAAAAAAGGCCAACCAGTAAAATAAACCTGAAGAAAAACTGAGGTTTTCATGTTATAATACATGCTGATTTATTGTAAATCTGATAGAGTGGTGTCTTATTGTTAATATGCTAACATTCCTCCTAACTCTGCTGTGATGTCTCTCCACATTTGCCAACAAGATCATCACACATATAAATTACATCTGGGGGAAAAAACTTTGTTGACAGCAGTTTTGTGTTCCTCTGCAGTAACCTCTGTGTTCCCTTATTTAAAAAATAAAAATGCTAGGTCACTGAAGGTTACTATGAAAACAATGAGCACACCTCAGTAACAGGCACAGAGAAGATTATTGGGCTTCCATCGCAATCACTCCCACTTCTGACGTGCAGTCCTGAACACACAAATTAGGAACTTGGTGGCAAAAAGGGGCATCCTGGGTATCTTGGGTTTAAAATCAGCTGCCGCTCATTGCCTAGCTTTCATGTTTAAAAGTACGAGCAACCCGCTCACAGAGCATTGCCATGACAACAATCAACATACCCAAGCAACACAAGCATTTGGTGCTTCCGACACAAAGCTGCAGAGTTAATTTTAACAATATTGTTCTATTTATCAGTATTCTGTGATTCTTCAGCCCTGTTACATAACACTTGTTTCCTGTCTCAAAGTCTTGGAGATCTGTCACCATGGTAAACGGAGTAGTACAGATGTCGAGACAGAGAGGTTATGATCCTCTCGAGAGGCAGTCAGACTGTTGCAAAATCTTTCAGCAGCTCAGGGCAGGTTAATCCTTTTCAATAAACAAAACAGAGGCATAATATGATTTCAAAAAGTTTAACACCATACAAACTAACCCATATTTAAGCTGAGCATTATTTATGAACATGATCCCCCATGAGTAGTAGATCACACCTAAAAGTTCTAAAGGGCATTCTAAAGACACAAATGGACTATTTTACTAAATGTCTTACTTTTGATTTAAAAAAAATAACAGATGCCCTTTTAGCACAGTTTTTTATGTTTTATTTTTATAATAACAATAAGGCACTCTGAGGGGTCATGTTAATGTTCTTGTTAATCACCCCCTGTGGGCAATATGGCACTCGGCTGGTCATGCCTTACTGCTTAATAACTAGTAAGCTGATCTTTTATAAAACAAATATACAGTGGTCTGATTGAAAACACACAGTTTATCATCACTTGTGTTGGGGCAGGACTTTCATAACCTACTTGTGGCTCTGCCATTCATGAGTTATGGTCCTGTCCCTTCACACAATCTATCTCTCTATCACACACACACACACACACATATACAGGTCAAGTTCCATCCCAGACAGATCTATTAATTCATATACTGCCCACAGGACTGTGCACAAAGTAAGCTAGAAGTTGTATGTGTATATGTGTGTAATCTTTTGGGTGCGGGCTGGGTGAGGGCAAGTTTCGCTCAGTGGGTGGGGGAAGTTCTACTTGCCAGTGTGGGGAGAGGAGGGAGGCACAGGTGGTAGTGGGTGGGCGAGAGTAGGGGTTTACAAAAACTTGTGGGGGATGGGGAGAGGGAGGGTGTAGGCTAATTGGGCCACTAGGGCTGGCAGCAAAAGAGGTACCCGACACCAGGTTTGGGCACCTATTGTCAGGAAATGGGGGGGGGGTACAAGTGTCTCCATGACAACTACAAGTCACAAAAATGGTGAAATCCCTCACAAAATTGTATATGTGTCCCATAAAACTGGCGTATGGCCACTTACTTAATTTCTGAAAAAAAATCCAATCATGAAAAGTTCCTGTAAAAATGAACTGCTCATGTGCTAAAAATGGGATAAAAGTTTAGAAATTATTTAAAATCTACAAATTTCTCAACAAGCCACCAAGGAAAGAATCATCCTAATGAATCTGAAAGTTTCAGGTTTCAGCTTGCAGCCATTTTGTGGTACAGGTGAGCAATAATATCTTCATTTATTTCATGTTGGATTTACAAAGTGACACTTATGTACTCATGAGGTGGGCTCACAGCTTGGGCATTCTGAAAATCTGGGACCAAAAATGGACAAATTATCTATATTCGGAAAAAAAAACCCTGAAAAAAGGAAAAAAAAAACTATGTCCAAATGGATGCTTGATTAGTGTATCTTGGGACTTCGTTCTTTTTCAGGATTTTTTTCTTTAGTTGACAGTGGCCAGCCCTGGAGGAGGGAGGGAGGGTTATGCTGGTCACCCACTGAGCTACCATAAGGACTGGAGTGGCCTTGAGGGGTGCTAGAGGCTGGAAAAAGGCTGGGAGGTTTTGCTTTTTTCTTTCAGTTTTGCCCTCATATCTTCAGACCTGCTCTCCTGGTTGATTCCACTGCACCTCCCCCTGGTCCCCACCCTCCTCCACAAGCCACCCACCCCCAAGGAGCCTCAGGTTGCCCTCTGGGCTGGGTACACAGGTGGAAGAGATATACCCTTGAACATGGAATTTGTTGGGTGATAGAGGAGTTGGTGGGGACTGCCTCCCATGTACCAGGTTTCTGACACACCAGCACTGATGCTGAGCTTTTATCTCATGCTTCCAGCCCTGGAAAACACTGGCATGTTTGACCAATGTGTGTATGCATGCAATACTTGAACAGCGGGTGTCCTCAGCCCAGCCAGTATCTTATCATCCCATTCTGCTGATATCAACTGAACTGTCACTTTTAGTCAACCAGGAGGCAACATTGCAATGAAGATAGCAACCCTCCCCTCTCCAGAGGAGGAGGAGGAGGAGGAGCATGCCCCCTGGGATGCTCAATCCTCCTCCTCCTCCTCCTGGCTGGCTCTTGAAAACACAGGCTCGTTCCCAAATGCAGGTCACCAGCAAGTGGTAGCTATATCACTGTACAGACAGGCTGCATGAGTTGCTTTTACTGTCTGGAGGTGGTGGTGGGGTACTGTCAGAGGTTTTGGGCACCCTCCACCACTGATTTAACTGTTTGGGGGCAGGGGGTACTAGTAGCAGTGTTGGGCACCCATTGCAGTGATTTCATTGTTTTTGAGGGGGCATGAGTACCAGTGATGGGTGCGGGGCATCCAGTGTCTGTGATTTCAATGTTTAGGGGTTGGGGTACCAGCAGCAGGGTGGGGCACCCATTCATGGGTGACTTTACTGTTGGTGGGGGGGTCACTTAACTAACCCCTGGGGTTGGGCATCTGGTGACTGCATATTTCACATGTGGGTGGAAGGGAGGGTGGAGGGAGGGAGGACATTAGTTATTCTACCATTGTCATAACTGCTGTAAGTCATCAAAATGATGAGTTCCCTTGTGAAAACAACGTAAGTTGCCCATGAAACTGGCATAGTGCCACTCACCTTGTTTTTGCAAAATTACAGTTATGAAAGGTCTGTGTGAAAATTAGTAATCAGCTACAAATGGGATTTCTTTAATAAATAAGTAAAAATCTACAAATTTCTTAGCGATGCAACGCATCAAAGAATCCTCCTATTGTTAAACTCTAACCAACCTTAATGTTTCAGGATTCAACTCTCAGCCTATTGTGCGACTAAAGGTGTTAAAGACCTATTTTTATATATTTGTCATCGTCTAGAAATTTAAAACTGCCCAAAAGAACACCAAATTTGCAGGATCCAGAGATAATGCCACTGACTATAAGCATGCCAGATGTAAAAGTACTCTGTGATGGGATGGCCAGGTCATTAAGGTGCAGATATCAGGGTGTCAGATAGAAGTGCTTTCTAAACCCTAATAATAGAGGTATTAATGCACCACTAAAGTTTTAGGGACAATATACAATGGTGCCACCAGGATGCCATGCAGTGTCTTGAGTTACTGCATGATAAAAGTAATTAACTGCCATTGAAATTGCTTTGTTTACTACAGTAACTCTTCTGTAGTATGCTGCAGTATTGTGATGCATCCTGGCTGGCACCCCTGTAGTTAAAGTTACAAAGGATACTCTATGTTAAACACATGATTTTTGGCATATTAATAACACAGCTGTCCACTGACAGAATACCCTGAAATGTGACATGCATGTAACTTAGCCCAGAATCTCTGGATTCTAAAAACTTGGTTTATGATCGGTTTGGGTGTTTGAATGTTCTGGAATGGTGAATGTGAAAACATAGTTCTTTAAAGAGAGTTATTTTTGATCACTCATTGTGGAAAAACAGCTATAAATTGAAACCTGAAACTTTCAGGTCAGTTAGAGTCCAGCTCAATGATTGTTTGCTAGGTGGTTCAACAGAGAAATGTGTAGCTTTAAATTATTAAGAAAATAAGATCACATTTTGAGCATGTACAGTTCTTTTTTTATCCTAATTTTTCTGCTTGTCAGCCTCAGGTTTGCTCCCTCCCAGACAGCAGCCCTCCAGCCCCATCATGGAGCTTCTCATGGGCTTACAGGTTAACCACCACTTACCCAGGACCACCACACCAGTGGGTTGCCTGCCCTGTCAGTGCTGTGTGGGCCTGCAGGGGGTGCCAGTATCAACTTTGGATTTGCCAGGGCTTTTTTCCCTGTGTTTTCTTCCAATAGTGCCATCAGGCAATGCCATTCATACATGTGTCCAGTGGTTTGCATGTGTGATACTGTCAGGCAGTAGTCGATTTCCTTATGATGTGCATCTGCTGCCATATCTCCAGGGTTCCACCAGGTGGCA